>CM043869.1:20381274-21646274 GCA_023846275.1 Vanilla planifolia
TTCTTCGTCTTCTTCTCCTTCTTCTTCCTCATCTTCTTCTGCTTTTTCTCTTCTTCTTTTTGTTCTTCTTCTTCTTCTACTTCTTCCTTCTCCTCCTCTTCTTCTTTTTGTTCTACTTTTTCAACTTCATTTTGGTCTTCTTATTTTTATTCTTCTTGTTCCTCTTCTTCTTCTTCTTTTTCCTTTTCTTCTTTTTCCTGTTCTTCATCCTCTTTTATTTCTTATTCTTCTACTTCTTCTTCTTGTTCTTCTTCTTTTTTTTCTTCATCTTCTCTTTCTTCTTCCCCTTCTTCTTCTTCTTCTTCTCCTTCTCCTTCTTCTTTTTCTTCTTCATCTTTTTCCAATCTTCTTCTACTTCTACTTCTTCTATTTCTTCTCTTCTTCTTCTTCTTCTTCTTCTTCTTCTACTTCTGCGACCTCTTCTTCTGGTTCTTCTACGTAATCCTTAATCCATATTCCCTAATCCCTAATCTATAATGCCTAATCCATCTCTCCTTAATCCCTAATCCCCAAACCTTGATCATTAATCCATCTTTAATTAATAATTTTTAATCCTTAATCCCTAATCTCTAGTAACTGATCCTTAAAAGCTATCCTTAATGCTTACTCTCAAATCCTTAATCCCTAATCTCTACTCCTTAAACCTTAATCCTTAATCTATAATTCTTAATCCTTAATCGTAATTATAATTTCTTAATCTCTTGTCCCTAATCCTTAATCTCTTATTCTTAATCCTTAATCACTAATCTCTCATCCTTAATCCCTAATCTTAATTACCTAATTTGTAATAATTGTTAATACCTAACCTAAAATCTTTAGTAATTAATCCCTTAATCTATAATCCCTAATCCCTATTACTTATTCTTTAATCCTTACTTTTTAATCCCATATCCTTAATCTCTAAACCTTAATCCATAATTACTAATCCATAATCTCTAATCTCTAATCCTTAATCCCTAACCACTAATCCTTAAACCCTAACACCTAATCCCTAAACCCTAATCCCATTTACATCTTTTCTTCCCCTTCTTCTTCCTCTTCTTCTTCTTCTTCTTCATCTTCTTTTTCTTCCTCCTCATCTTTCTCTTCTTCTTATTCTTCTTCTTCTTTCTCCTCCTCTTCTTCCTCTTCTTCTTCTTCATCATCTTCCTTTTCCTCTTCTTCTTCTTCCCCTTCTTCTTCTCCTTCTTCCTTTTCTTCTTCTTCTTCTTCCTCTTCTTCATCTTCTTCTTCTACTACTTCTTCTTCCTCTTCTGCTCCTTTATCTTTTCATCTTCTTCTTCTATTTCTACTTCCTTTTCATCTTCTCCATCATTCTATTCCTTTACTTCATCTTCTTCTACTTCTTTTTCTTTTTCTTCTTCTTCTTCTTCTTCTTCTTCCACTTCTTCTTCTCCTCCTCCTTCTCTTTCTTCTTCCTCTTCTTCTTCTTCTTCTCCTTCTACTCTTTCTTCTTCTTCTTCTCCCTCTTCTTCTTCTTCTATAACCTCTTCTTCTCGTTCTTCTTCGTAATCCTTAATCCTTATTCCCTAATCCATAACTATAATGCCTAATCCATCTCTACTTAATCCATAATCCCTAATCCCCAAACCCTGCTATTTAATCCATCCTTAATCCATAATTTTTAAACCTTAATCCCTAATCTCTAATCCCTAAACTCTAATCCCTAAACCCTAATCCTAAATAGTTAATTCCAAATCCTAATCCCTAATTTATAATCAATAATCCCTAATTCCTAATCACTACTCCTTAATCCTTAATCCTTAAACCATAACCTATAATTCTTAATCCTTAATCGTAATTATATTTACTTAATATATTGTTTCTAATCCTTAACCTCTAATTCCTAATCCTGAATCTCAAATCCTTGATCACTAATCTCTCATCCTTAACCCCTAATCCTAATTACCAAATTTGTAATCCCTAATCATTAATACCTAACCCAAAATCCTTAGTAATTAATCCCTTAATCTATGATCCCTAATCCCTAATCCTTAATCCCTAATCCATATTAATTATTCTTTAATCCTTACTCTTTAGTCCCATATCCTTAATCTCTGAACCTTAATCCTTAATTACTAATCTATAATCTCTAATCCCTAATCCTTAATCCATAATCTCTAATCTTTAATCCCTAACACCTAATCCATAACCCCTAATTCCATATACATCTTTTCTTCCCCTTCTTCTGTGTCTTCTTTCTTTTCCTCTTCCTTTTCTTCTTCTTCTTTCTCATCTTCTTCTTCTTCTTTTTCTTCTTCTTCCTCCTCATCTTTCTCTTCTTCTAATTATTCTTCCTACTCTTCTTCTTCTTCATCATTATCCTCCTCTTCTTCTTCTTCTTCCTCTTCTTCTTCTTTCTTTTCTTCTTCTTCTTCTTCTTCTTATTCCTCTTCTTATTCTTGTTTGTCTTCTTCTTCTTCTTTTTTTTCTTCATCTTCTCCTTATGCTACTTCTTCTTCCTCTTCTGCTTCTTCTTCTTTATCTTTTCTTCTTCTTTTTCTTCTTCCTTTTTCTCTTCTCCTTCTTTCTATTCTTCTTCTACTTCTTCTTCTACTCCTTTTTCTTCTTCTTCTTCTTCTTCTTCTTCTACCTCTTCCTCTTCTTCTCCTCCTTTTTCTTCTTCTTCTTCTCCCTCTTCTTCTTCTTCTTCTACGTCTTCTTCTTCCACTACTTTTTCTTCTTCAACTTCTTTTCCTGCTTCTTATTGTTATTATTCTTCTTCTTTCTCTTCTTATTCTTTGTCTCTTTAATCCTTAACCCATAACCACTAATCCCTAATCCATCTCTTCTTCCTCTTCCTTTTCTTCTTCCTCCACTTCCTCTTCTTCTTCTTATTCTTCATTTTCTTCTTCTTCTTCTTCCTCATCTTCTTCTTCTTCTTCTCCTTCTTAGTTATCTTCGTCTTCTTCATTTTCTTCTTCTTTTTCATCCTGCTTTTCTTCTTCTTCATCATCATTTTCTTGTTCCTCTTCTTCTTCTTCTTCATTTTCTTCTTCATCTTTTCTTCTTCTTCTTCTTCTTCTTCTTCTTCTTCTCCTTCCTCTTCTTCTTCATCACTTTCTTCTTCTTCTATTTCTCCTTCTTCTTTTCTTTTTATTCTTCTTCCTCTTCTTCTTCCCCTTCTTCTTCTTCTTTTTCTTCTTATTCTTCTTGTTCTTCTTCTTCTTCTTCTTCTTCTACTTCTTCTTCTATTTCTTCTACTTTTTCCTCCTACTCTTTTTCTTCTTCTTTTTCTTCTTCCTCTTCTTCTTCTTACTCTTCTTCTTCTTCTCGTCCTCCTTTATCTTCTTCTTATCTTTCTCCTTCTCCTTCTCCTTCTCCTTCTCCTTCTCCTTATACTTCTCCATCTCCTTCTCATTGTCCTTCTTCTTCATCTCGTTCTCCTTCTCCTTCTTCTTGTTGTTCTTCTTCTTCTACACTTTCTTCTTCTTCTTGTACTTATTTGTAATCCTTATCCCTTATTTCATGATCTCTACTGCTTAATTTGTCCTTCCCTAGTCTCTAATCTCTAATCCTTAATCTCTAGTGCTTAATCCATCCCTTCCTAATCCCTAACCAATCCTTAATCCATAATTCCTAATCCTCAGTCCCTAATCTCTAATCCATAAACCATTATCCCTAATACATAATCCCTAAGCCTTAATCCTTAATCTATAATTCATAATCTCTAATCCTTAATATCTTATCCCTAATACCTAATCCTTAATCCTTATTCCCTAATCTATAATTGATAATCCTAATTATAATCGCTTAATTTTTAGTCCCTAATCCCTAATCTCTAATCCCTAATCCTGAATCCCTGATAACTAATTTCTAATCCTAAATTCCTAATTTCAATTTCATAATCCGTAATCCTTAATCTTTAATACATAATCCATAATACTTAGTATTTTATCCCTTAATCCTTAATCTTTAATGCCTAATCCTTAATAATTAATCCCTTAATCCTTAATCCCTAATCTCTAATCCTTAATCCTTATTACTTATTCAATAATCCCTACTCCTTAATCCATTATCCAAAATCCTTAAACTCTAATCCTTAATTGCTAATCCATAATCCCTAATCCTTAGACCTAACGCCTTATCTCTAATAGTTAAACCCTAATCACTAATCCTTAAGCATCTCTTCTTCCCTTTCTTCTTCTTCTTCTTCCACTTCTTCCTCTTCTTCTTCTTCCCCTTCCTCTTCTTCTTCTTCCTCATTATCTCCTTCTTCTTCCTCTTCTTTCTCATCTTCTGTTTCTTTTTCTTGTTCTTCTTCTTCCTCTTCTTCTTCTTCTTCTTCTTCTTCATCTTCCCTTCTTCTTCTTCAACTTCTTCTTCTTTCTCTTCTTGTTCTTCCCCTTCTTCTTCTTCCTTTTCTCCTTCTTCTTCTTTTCATATTCTTATTCTTCCTCTTCTTCTGTTGCTTCTTCTTTTCTTCTTCTTCTCCTTCTTCTTCTTCTTTTATTTCTACTTCTTCTCCTTTGTCTTCGTCATCTTCTACTACTACTTCTTCTTCTTCTCCACCATCTCTTTCTTCTTTTCTTTCTCCTTCTCCTTGTCTTTCTCCTTCTCCTCCTTCTATGGCTTCTCCTATTACTTCTCCATAATCCTTAATCCCAAATCTCAATCATAATCCATTAATCTCTAATCAATAATCTGTTATACCTAATTTAGCTTTTGAAATCCCTAATCTCTAATCCCTAATGCCTAAACCTTAATCCTTAATTCTTTTTTTCCAATCCATAATCCCTAATCCTAAATCCTTAATCTTTAATAATTAATCGCATAATCCTTAATCCATTCTCCCTGATCATTAATCCCTTCATCTCTAATCTTTAATTCCTAGACCATAATCCATAATCCTTAATCCTTTATCCCTATCACTTATTCTCTAATCTTTACTCATTAATTTGTAATCCATAATCCCTAAACCCTAATCCCAAATTACTAATACATAATCCTATCTCCCTAATCTCTAATGGTTAATATCGAACCCCTCCCTCCCTAATTCCTAATCCTTTATACCTATTCCTTAATCCCTAATCTCTCCCTCCCTAATCCATAATCTATATTCCAAAATTCCTAATCCCTCCCATTTTTATCACTAATCCCAAATCCATAATCCTTATTATAACACTTATTCTATAATCTTAATCCCTAATCTGTAATCTCTAATCCTGTATTTCGAATCCCTAATCACAAATCTCAAATCCTTAATCCCAAATTACTAATCCCACTTTGCCTCTTCTTCCATTCTTATTCTTCTTCTTTCTTTTTCTTCTTCCTCTTCTTCTTCTTCTTCTTCTTTTGGATCATCTTCTTCTTCTTCTTCTTCTTCTCTTCTTCTTTTTCATCTTCTACTTCTTCTTTCTTTTCTTCTCCTTCCACTTCTTCTTTCACTCCTTTTCTTATTCTTTTCTTCCTCTTCTTCTTTCTCTCCTTCCCTTTTTCTTCTTCTTCTTCCATTTCTTCTTTTTAACCCTCTTCTTCTTTTCTTGTTGTTCTTCTTCCTCTTCTTCTTCCTTTTTCTCCTTTTTTTTCTTCTTCTTCTCCTTCCTTATCTTCTTCTTCTTCTATTTGTCCTTCTTCTTCTCCTCCTCTTCCTTTTTCTTCTCCTCCTTCTTCATCTTTTATTTCTTTTTCTTCTTCCTCTTATTCTTCTTCTGCTTGATCTTTTTCATCCTCTCTTCTTCTTCTTCTCCTTCTTCTTCTTCTTAGTCTTCCTCTTCTTCTTCTTCTCCTTCTTCCTCATCATCTTCCTCTTCTTCTTCTTCCTCTTCTTCAACTTCTTCACCTTCTTCTTCTTCTTCTTCTTCCTCTTCTTCTTCTTCTTCCTCCTCTTCTTCTTGTTCTTCTTCTTCTTCCTCCTCCTCTTCTTCATGTCTTTCTTCTTCTTCTTCATCTTCTTACTCTTCTCACTCTTCTCCATCTCATTTTCGTTGTTCTTCTTCTTCCTCCTCTTCTTCTTCTTCTCCTTCCACTTCTTCTTCTTTTTCTTCTTCTTCTTCTTTTTCTTCTTCTTCGTACTGATTTTTTTTTCTTCTTCTTCTTCCTCTTCTTCATCATCTTCCTCTTCTTCTTCTTCTTCTCCTTCTTCTTCTTATTCTTTTTCTTCTTCTTCTTCTTGTTCTTCTTCTTCATCACATTCTTCTTCTTCTTCTTCTTCCTCCCTTTCTTTTTTTTCTTCTTCTTCATAATCTTTAACCCTTATTCCCTAATCACTACTTGTTAATTCCTCCCTCCCTAATCTTTAATCCCTAAATTTATGATGTCTAATCCACATCTCCTTAATCACCAATCCTTAATCCCTGTTACCTTATCCTTTAACCCTAATCCCTAATTCTTAATCCACCCTTAATCTATAATCCTTAGTCCTTAATCCCTAATCACTAATCCATTATCACTAAATAATAAATCCTATTCTCTAATACCTAACCCCACATCCCTATTTTATAATTTATTATCCTATATTCCAAATTTCTAATCCCTAATCCTTAAATCCTAATCTCGTTCTCCAATCTCTAATCCATAATTTATATTCCATATTCCATAAACTCTAATCCTTTATCCATAATCCTTAATTCCTAATCCTTAAAGCTTAATCCCTAATCCTTAATCCATAATCATAATCCTAATTAGTTAATCTTTAATCCTTAATCCTTAATCTCTAATCCATAATCTTTAATCCATATTCCATAATCACTAATCTATAATACTTAATCCTTAATCCCTATTGTTTAATCTATAATCCCAAAACCCTAATCTCTAATCCTTAAAAATTAATCCCTTAATTCTTAATCCTTAAATCCTAATCCTTAATCATTGATCCCTTCATCCCTAATCCCTAATAATTAAGCCCTGATCCTATTACTTATTCCTTAATCCTTACTCCCTTATCCTTAAACCTTAATCCCTAAACCTTAATTCCTAATCCCTTATTGATAACCCTTAATCACTAATTTTTAATCCCTAATCCATAATCCCTAATTCTTAACCTCTTAATACTTTTGTTCTTCTTCTTCTTCTACTACTACTTCCTTCTTCCTTCTTCCACTTTTTCTTGCTCCCCTTCTTTTTAATCCCTAATCCATAATCCCTACTCCCTAATCCATAATCCTTATTCTCTAAACCTTAATCTTGAATTGCTAATCAATAATCATTAATGTTAAATCTTTAATCCCGAATGCCTAATCTATAATTCCTAATACCTAATCCCTCCCCTCTAATCATTAATCAGTAATTCCTAATGCCTAATCTCGAATCCCCAATCCCTCCCTCATTAATTCCTTGTCCCTAATCCTTCATTTCATAATTCCTAATCCCTAATTCCTAATTCTTAATCCCTAACCCTTGATCCTTAATCTGTCTTTATTTCATCTTCTTCTTTCACTTCTTCTTCTTCCTCTTCCTCTTCTTCTTCTTCTTCCTCTTCTTCTTCTTCTTCCTTATTTTCATATTCTTTTTCTTCAACTTCTTTCTCTCCGTCCTCTTCTTCTTCTCCTTCTTTGTCTTGCTTTCCTTCTTCTTTTTCCACTTTTTTTTGTTCCGCTACCTCTTCTTCATCTACAACTTCTTCTTCTACATCTCTTCTTCTTCCTCTTGATCTTTTTCCTCTTCTTCCCCTTCTTCTTATTCATCTTCTTGTTCTTCTTCTTATTCTTATTCTTCTTCTTTCTCATCTTCTTTCTCTTCTTCTTCTTCCTCTACTTATTCTTCTTTTCCTTTTTCTTCTCCTATTTCTTCTTCTTCTTCTTCTTCTTCTCATTCGTCTTCTTCTTTTTCTCCTTCTTCTTTTCTTGTTATTTTTCTTCCTCTTCTTCTTCCTCTTTTTCTTCTTCTTCTTTTTCTTCTTCTTCTTCTTCCATTTCTTCTTCTTCTTCTTCTTCTTCTTCTTCCTCCTCTTTTTCTTCTTCTTCATCTTCTTCTTCTTCTCATCCTCCTCTTTCCTCCTCTCTTCCTTCTCTTTATCATTCTCCTTCTCCTTTTCCTTCTCCTTCTCCATCTACTTCTCATTTTCCTTCTCCTTCTCCATCTTCTTCTCATTTTCCTTCTTCTTCTTCTTCTTCTTCTACACATTATTGTCTTTCTCGTTCTTCTTTGTAATCCTTAATACTTATTCCCTAATCTTTACTCCTTAATTCATCCCTCCCTAATCTCTAATCCCTAATCCTTAATCTACACTGCTTAATCCATCCCTCCCTAATCCCTAATAAAACCTTAATACATAATTCCTAACCTTTAATCCTTAATCTCTATTCCATAATCTTTAATCCCTAACCCTTAATCCCAAATACCTAATCCTTAATCCTTGATCAATAATCCATAATCTCTAATCCTTAATATCTAATACCTAATATCTAATTCCTAATCATTATTCCCTAATCTATAATAGTTAATCTTAATTATAATATCTTAATCTTTAGTCCCTAATCCCTAATCTTGAATCTTGAATCCCTGATAACTAATCTCTAATTCTTAATTCCTAATCTCAATTTCTTAATCCATAATTCTTAATCCTTAATACCTAATCCATAATCCTCAGTAATTAATCCCTTAATCCTTAATCTTTAGTGCCTAGTTGTTGATCGTTAATGCCTTAATCTTTAATCCCTTATCTCTAATCTTTAATTAATCATCCCTATTATTTTTTCATTATTACTTACTCCATAATCCTTTATTTATAAACCTTAAACCCTAATCCTTAATGGCTAATCCACAATCCCTAATCCATAATCTCTAACATCTTATCTCTAATCCATAACTGCTAATCCCTAATCCCTAATCCAACTCTTCTTCCCCTTCTTCTTCTTTCTCTTCTTCTTCTTTAAACTACAAAATCATGCATTTTGCCTTTTGGTATATGAAATTATTGTGTAGTCTTTTACCTAATTCATTTTTAGTTTTTCTCTTCTATCATTTCCATTGGATGTATGAATCTTTTTTTATCACATCCTTCAAGCCATGTAATTCCTACACTTTGTTACTAATATATTTCCTCGTTAACAATCACTTACTTTAGGAAATCTTCAAGCTTGTTTAGCTTGTGCAATATCACATCATATTTGAAAATTTTAAATAGCTTTCTCTTGCCTTTTACTAGGTACTTGGATAGTTAGATTGTGTCAAAAATAAAGCCAAACTTTGATTTATTAAATTCATTGAGAAAAACCATCAATATTTTTAGTTTAAAAGCATGGGAGAAGGTTAATCCCAATATTGTTTGCTAATTTGCAAGAATATTTGTTGCTTTAGAGACTTCTTTCGAAATCTAAATTGTCATAGAGTTGTGGCTTATTCATTTATGGAAAGAAGAGATGATAAGGCATCACCACATCCTATTTTTGATTAATAGATAATCTTACAACATTTTCCAAATCCCTCTACTCTTCTCTTTACCAGTCAAGATGGATGTGGGACTTAGAAAAAGGAGTTCCTTTACACTTCATTAACTAATTTGATTTAACAATTCATGCATTCTTTCACCCTATGATGAAGAATAACTCTTGTAATAGATGTAACTCCATTAAAATCAACTATTATAAGGTACAAAATGATCATAATCTCTACAACATCAATAAGATTATTCTATAGTACCCTTCACTATACATTAGCTCTTAGCATAAATGAAGATGCAATTCAAAAATTTACTCTATAGTGACTTATTTATTTGGGGAATAGATTTGTTTTTCTTGATCATTAAATATTTGATAATTAAAATCACTCTTCCAAAATGCACAAGTCTTGTTAGATTTACTGAATGTGTGGTTGCCAAAATTGAGCTTCAATGTTAGTTGAGGCATTTTTCTCTATGACATATTGGTTCCATTAAAGCAAGCAAGACTATTATTTTTAATTCTAACTAGGTATTTGAACTTCTTCATTTAGCATGTATTCGATGTTCTATGTATATTACAAATAAAGATGACCTTCAATGTGAGTCAATTGATCTACAATTTTAATGCCTTGGTTGCTTATGTGGGAAATCATTAGTTTCTTTAGTTTTTCCTTACTTTTTCTTTGTTTTCTCTTAAACAATTTCTTATAACATTGGTGAACCCTTTCTACTTATATTGGAGTAGCACAAAAATCCTAACTTGATCCTGTACCTTATCACCTAAATTTTTGAGTTATTGATAATCAATTGTTGTCTAAATTTGTTGTGTGAAGCATCTAATTCAGACACAAAGGAAACTAGACTTCTTTGCCATTAAGATTTTTTAAGAATGATGTAATCATTCATTATATAATTCAACGTTATGTGTGGCGATATATCTATTAATTTAATTCTTTGAACATCCTTAAGAGATTGCTTATCTAATGCTTAGTTTGATGAAGCCCTTATTTGTTCCCTCACTAATGTTGGATATTGCAACTAAGAGTCAAAAGATTCAAAAATAAAGTCCCTTTCTTGCATGAGATTAACAAATTATAGTTAAACTTTAGCATTTCGAGCTATCTTATTAATCTAAACTGATTTTGTCTTACACAATTAATCCATTATGATTATAACTTTCAGAGGTTCTATAATAAATTGTTATTTTGAAGCCATTTTTATTTGTTTACATCATTAAGCCAATGATGATGTAAATTATCATGCAGAATTGTTTTTAAGCAAATTCAATTTTTAAACCTCTATAAATCAAGCAATGAAGATAATCTTTTACCTTGGTGACTCAAATTATGATGTCACTATTATCCAAATATCTTACAGCGAAGGAACTAAAAAAAAGATAATATGAAAAACTGCTCGAATGGCTTCCTTGATTAAGTGCATAAGGAAAGCATTTCGAAAAGCTTCTGTTTCCAAATAAAATAAAAACACATTACAAATGTGGAATTTTTTTAAGATCATTCAATTAGCAAATTCTTAGCATTACAAGAAACAATTAAAATTTTATCATTAATAAAATCATTATTTTTTTCTTACTTTAAAACATTGCATAAAACCTTGGCTTCATGATTCATTTTATGTAGGAATTAATCAACCAAAGTCATGAGATGCATCCAAACATACTTTTTTAATATTTTGTATCAAAATATTCATCAGTGAGTATGAGTCTTAAGTATAGTAAAATCTTAAAAATAGATAAGGTAATTATGTATTTAATCATGATGTAATTATATCCACATTATAACATGCAATCAAATAATAAAAGCACATTATTATGTCTTAATTATGGCAAAAGTTTATCTTCAACATATCGAGATTGGATTCTCAGATAGAGAACATAAATATGACATTCAAAGCATGAGTACAAATCATATTGTTCCATTTCTACCAACCCTAAATTCTTAAACAAATAGATTTATGTTTCATTTGAAAAGAGTGTGGTATAACTCATCATAACCATATCTAAGAACTACCACACGAATTATTGATAAATATTTCAATTATTACCTTCTGTATAGCAAGAATTTTAATCATTGATGGGATACAAAAGAGTTGGATATTAGAATCGAGACAATTGATTTCTTGGCAGCAATCCAATACAAAAATGTTTGTACTATGCAAACATTATTTTTTTTACTAAAAAGAAAAACCTAACCACCTTCTCTGAATTTGCTTCCAATTTATTTATGTGCATGCATCAAAAAACATTTCTCCAAATGGCTTGCTGAAGGTTGTAGGAATTTCTACACAAAGGGACTTCCTTAAAAATGTTTGGTGTTATCAAGAGAAGATGCATTGAGTACAATTTGCTAATTACATAATAAATGATCTCAACAATAAATAGAAAATTTAGCAGTCAGAATTATGTTATTAAAATTTACAATAAGAATGCCTTCGCAATTTTCTTGGAAATTCCTACTAAAGTTATTATTACAATAACAATTTAGTAGATATCTTGTCCACCCGATAATGATCAGCATTTATTACATTTCATTCTAAAAAATCATTGATGGTTTCTATATTTTATTTTTCTAGGTTTCTATACTAGTGATCCATGGTAATCTAATATCCCTGATATTGTTCATTTTATCTAAAAGACACTTTCAAGTAAGTCCTTAATTAATTGCACTAGGCCAATCGAGTTGAACAAAATGTTATTAGACTCATCTTAATTAGCATTATCTAGTTCACTTTTCTTTTAATATTTTAAAATATTATATTTTTTATGATTTTGGAATTTTTATAGACATTTTAATTAATACTAGATTTGATAAACGAGGATGTCACACTCTATCTTCTTAGTTTCATGGAATTTAACTTTCTTGTATAATTAATCTTATTTTCCCAATTGTTTTGCTTTGATTTGGATATTTAAATTTTAAACCCAAAATATTCTTGTGTGTCCTTCATATAGCTTTGATTTAGTTATATTACAATGCTTCAATTCATTTTATTTTAGCCTCACTTTATATTAACTTAATATAAAAATCTTAATTTACATCTATTTATGTTTATTTTCTTTGATAATTTGTACTACCTTCAATGACTATCTAAGATAAAACAAATATCATTGGACTAATCCAAATGAGCTTCATATAATTAAAAATTATTTTTATAATTTTAAATATTTTATTTTATATTGTTTTGACATACTTTATGAGGGTTTTTTATTGATACCAAATTATGAATAAAACACTCAAACTGATTAGTATCTTGGAATGAAATTTTTTGAAATACTTTTATCTTATGATTTGAAATTTTTTGTGTTGATTTGGTTATAAAACAATGAAACTCTAATTCTCTTCTCATGTGAGTTTTGCATCACTTTGATTTAGTTAAATTACATTTAATAAATTTATATAATTTTTAATTTAATGGATACTCACTCAATATTAACATTAAAATTAAGCATTATTAACCTTATTTTTATAACTGGAAAAAATTGTAAACAATGTCTCATGGAGATGAAAAAATGTCATTAAACTCATCTTTACTAGAGACATCAAACAACACATTTACTTTTAATTTTTTGTAATATTTTTATTTTATTTGTTTTTGAATACATTGCGAGAAATTTTAATTTATAGCACATTTGATCATTGATGATGTCAGAAAAAAAAATCTTTTTAATATATTAGAATATAAGCTTTTGCAAGATTTATCAGAATTGTTTAAGTTTCTTTCTTTGATTTTATTATATTAGTAAGTAAATCTAATCTATCTTTTATTTGTTTTTATTATATTACTTCAATTTATCTCATTTTCACTTAAATTTATGTATTTATAATATTAAAACAACATTTTTTTATTATTTTTGTTTGATTACCCCTTTTATTTACAATATTCTAAACAAGGTCAAATTAGAAGGAAATACACAACATTGGGCTCGACCAACAAAGTATGTGATGTTTATATTTTCTAAATATTTTTATTTTGTAGGACTTTTACAACATTTTGGGTTATTTTATTTCGAATTCGATTTGGCATCTTTGTAGAAATTTTTTAAAAAAATTTGTTTTATTTTGTTATATTACAATGAAACACTAATTTTCTTTTTTTAATAACTAATATATTTTTGTGATATAGTTAGACTATAATGCCTAAATGTATCTCATGTTTTAATGTATATTTTATTATTATTAAAAAAAATTTATTATTATTTTTGTTTGTTTGCATTTATAATATGTAGTAATTCCAAATGAGGTCCATTACAGACAAAAAATCTATTGGATTCATTTTGACTTATTTTATCAATTACATATTTATTTTTATATTTACAAACATTTAATTTTTCATGGTTATGGAATGTTTTACAATATAAGTTTTTATTCATAACTAGTTCAATGATCAATAATGTTATACTTAATCCTTTTAATGTGTTGCAACTAAAATTTTTCATACAATTAATCTCATTTCTTAAAAATTTTTTTCTTCAATTTTGTGATATTACTATATAACTCTTAGGCTCTACTAATGTGACCTTTACATAATTTTGATTTAGTTATATAAAATTTCTTCCAAATGATGTCCCATCAAAATGAAGCAGACTTGGATCATTAAGCTCTATGCAACTGATTACTCCTTTTCATATTTTTAAATATTTTATTTTTTAAGGTTTTAAAAAACTTTAGAAGACATTTTGGTTGATAATAGATTTGAGGATCAAATATGTTACAAATGATCAACTTAGTATTTAGGAATGCAATTTCCATAAGCAATTTTTCTCATTTTTTAAAAAGTTATATCTTTGATTTGGCTATATTACTATGTAACTCTAAATTAGCTCATGTGTTACCATTATTTCACTTTGATTCGATAATATTAAATTTTTTGAATTCTATTTGTTTAAGCTTTATTATTTATTTTTTAAATATTAAATAATAATTTATTATTATTCATTCTTATTGACTTCATAAGTTAGTAATAATTCCAAATGTGTTCCAATTAGAACAAAAAACATCAATGGGCTTGTCTTGATGAGCTTAATAAAATTTAATATCATTTTTTGCACTTTTAAATATTTTATGTCCTTCAATTTTGGTATATTTCATAACAAATTTTGACTTGTGTCTTATTTCATTATAGAGAATTTTACAATTCATCTCTGTAGTTCTTAAAATGTAGCTTTTTTACATTTTATCCAATTTAATAAATGTTTTCACTTTAATTTTGTTATTCTAATTATTGAATTTTTTTATCAAGCATGTCACACTCAATCTCCTTAGTGTCTTAGAAAACAACTTCCTCACAAAACTTATCATATTCCTTCAATTCTTTGACTTTAATTTTACTGTATCATTATGAAACAATAAATCTCCTCTTATGTGGCCTTTACATTATTTTTATTTATTATTTACCTTTTCTAAATTTATCCCATTTTAGCTTTAAACCATGTTTATTTAATATTAAAATAGAATTTATTATTATTTATCTTTAATTTCTTTTTTAATTTGCTTTAATTAAAAATGACGTCTAATAAGGACTATAAAAATATTATTGGACTCATCTCAACAAGTTCTAACTAATTAACTATACATTTTTATGATTTTAAGTCTTTTATTTTTTTATTTGAACCTAATTTATGTTTGAGGAAATTACACTTCATTACATAAGTATCGTGAAATGTAACTTTTGTACACAATTTGTCTTATTTTTTAATGTTTTTTGCTTTGACTTTATAATATTACATTGGTTCAATGTCTCTCATTTTTACTTTAATATACATTTACTAAATATTAAAATAGCAACAACATATTATTTATTCTTATTTTTTAAGAAATTCATAACAATTTCAAATGAAGAATAATTGAGTTAAATGAAACATTGTTTGAGTCATTATGATGTGTTTTGTTGAATTAAATATATTTTTTATATTCAAAAAATTTTCAATTCTAACTATGAGAACTTTCAAATCAAATCTAATTTGATGATTGAGAATGTCACACTCGATCTCCAATGACGTTTAACTCATTTCTTTGAACTTTTTACTTTAATATTATTCTATTACACTAAACCCTCTCTCGTAACACTGGCACATAGCTTTGATTGGATATGTTAATTTGATCAATTTGGGATCATTTTATTTTTAATATATATTTACTTCATAACAAAATACTAGCTATTTTCTTTCTACTTTTTATAATTGGGAATTCACAAAACTTCCCAATAAGGTCCATCCAAGGAGAAACAAACTTTATTGGATTCATCTTAGCAAGATTCATACAATCTAATTATTAATTTTTATATTTTTTTAAATAATCATTTGAAGGATTTGGAAAATTTTGTGAAATATTAAAGGTCGTAGTTGATTTCATGGTTGAGAATTATACGTTCATCCACTTTAGTATCTTGGACAAAATTCTCATATGATTTAACTAATTTCTTCAAATTATTTGCCTTCATGTGGTTATATTTCCATAAAACTCTAATTTTACATTCATGTCACCCTTATATCATTCTTTTTTGTTTGTATCACACTACACGAATTTATATTATTAAAACATTAGCATATATTTAATTAATATTATAAAAATATTTATTATTATCTATGTTTAATTATTTTTGTGTTTTATAGTAATTCCAATCGTTGTTCAACTGATAATAAACTAATGTCTTAGAACACATCTAATTATGGTTTATCTAATTAAGAATTCTTTTTTGTAGGTATAAATACACATATCAATACATCACTTCAAAGATAACCATTCACTTGTTCATTAAATTAGATAAAAAAATTTCGTAACGTACTAAATAATAAAAGGTCAGACTTCAATTTAGCTAAACTTTCAATTCCCTTGGTGTTTTAGTTTTTGACCTTGAATATAAGTATGTAATGAGCATTAAAACCCAACATCTAAATTTTTTAAATAAAAATTGAGATAAAATATGACAATAAGATAAGCTTTTAAAAGACAATTAAATAATATTAATTAAGTGCTTATTATAATCATTTAAAGATGTATATAAAATAAATATGGAGAAACATGATGCTGAGTTATAAAAAAATGTACAAACATGTAGGAGCGTATGATCAAAACATAGATATACAAAAGCTCCATACAACTACATAGTGGCATGGAAATGTGAAGCAAAAGCTAAGAAGGTGAACCACAATCTTGATATTGAGGGTGCAAGGTGGCAAAACGTGGTAGCAGTCATGGATGTTTCCCTCAACTTCCTAAAATCATGGAATATAATAATGAAGTTCAAATCAAATTTTTTCTACAAATGTTTTGCTTGGATAATGTTATATTATTTTCCATGAGTTTATCTAATTTTGATTTTTAATAAATATAGTTTTAATATTAAAATAATAATACATTATTATTTTTATTTATTTACATGGGTAACTAGAATAATTCCAATCATGGTCTCATCAAGATTGAATAATCAATATTGTACTTATCTCGATTAGCTCTATCTAATTTAATATTAATTTTTTAATTTTAAAAATATGACATTAGCAAGACTTTTTTTTTCATTATTTTGAGTTTTTTTAATTTGTTCTTGATTTCACAATCAACATTGCTATAAAACACGTCTAATTTCTTAAGATTTTTTGCATTGATTTTTTTATTCGACTATGTAGCCCTATGTCTCCTCGTGTGTGACCTGTACATCAACTTGTTTTAGTAATATTACATTTCTTTTATTTATCTAATCTTAGCTTTGATAAATATTTACATATTCAACTTTATTTGGCAAGATAAGGCGATGTCATCAATAATCTCTATATAATCTAATTTTCTCATTTAATTTTAAAATATTTAATTTTTTAAGATTTTTCAACCATCTATGAGACATTTTTATTTTTACATGATTTCATGACCAAGGATGTTACACTTGATCATCTTAGTATTTTGTAACACAACTGTTCAAAGATATTTTGTGTTATTTTCTTAACATTGTTTTCTTGGATTTTTTTATATTTCCATAAAACTCTAATTCTCTTCTTAGATGACCCTTGCATTATTTTGATATGGCAAAATTACAATGATTAAATTTATCTCATTTAAATTTCAATATATTTTCTAGAATATTTAAATATCAATGTTTTTTGTATAATTTGGTAATATGCAGTAATTCTAAATGATGTTCAATAGCATGAAAATGTTTCATTAGGCTCATTTTCATTAGGTATATCCATTAAATTACTCATATCAATTTTTTTAAAATAATTTACTCTTAATCAATTTTGTAAAATTTAAAAACCATTTTGATTTATACAAAAATTATTAATCAATGAGTTGTACTTTATTGGCTTAATGGCTTGAAGTACAATTTTCCCTTATAATTTATTTCTTTTCTTAAAGTGTTTTTCTTCAATTTCTTTATATTACTTTGTAACTAAAAATCTACTTTCATGTCACCATTATATTTTTTTGAATTGGTAACATTATGTTGCTTTAATTTGTCACCTTTTAACTTTAATATATTTTTACATGATATTAAAGTAATGTTTTTATTATTTATGCTTATGTGCTATAGTAATTTGGAGTAATTCTAAATGTGGTCTGATCATGACAAACAAATGTCGGTATATTCATTTTGTTTAACTCTATTTAATTAAATAGTCAATCTTTTTTAAATATATTTTTTTGGGATTTTACAGACTAATGATACATTTCAATTCTTACCAAATTGGTAATCAAAATTGTTGTTCTTAACCTACTTACTATCTTTAAATTTAACTTTTCTTTATAATTTTTCTACTTTCTTGAATTTTACCATTTTGATTTGGTCATATTTCTAAATAATTATAAATCTTCTTTGGTGTCATATTTTCATTACTTTGAATTGTATGTATTACATTACTTCACTTTGTCTTATTTCTACCTTAATATTTATTTATTTAATTTAAAAAATTTTTTAAATTTTTTTGGCATATCTACTTCTACAATGTATAATAACTCTAAATGAGGTTTGATCAAGATGATATAGATGATGATAGACTCATCTTATTAAAGAAAACCCGATTTTATATTTATTTTCATATCTTTGTATCTTTTTTTTTCAAAGTTATTAGCATGTTTTGTTAGGCATTTTGATGGGAACTAATTTAATTATTGAGGATGTCACATATTTCTCTTAAGTATATTGGAAAGCAACTTTCTCACATTGTCATATTTTCTCAAATATTTTTTTTTATTTGGCTATATTATTATGCAATTATAATTCTTTTGTTGTGTTACATTTGCAATGCCAAGATTTGAAAACACTACATGGATTATATTTACCTTATTTTAAATTAAATATATATTGACTTAATAGTAAAAAATAACTTAGTAATGTTTATTCTTATTTATTTTCTATTATATTTCTTCTTTTTGAGACATTTCAATTAGAACCTTATTTAATGATAGAGGATATTTTTCTCAAAATCCCTAGTATCTTGGATTATAACTTACCCATGTATATTATCTTATTTCTTCTAATTTTTTATTTTTTTTTGTCACTATGTGACTCTAAATCTCCTTTTATGTGACAATTATGCAACTTTCATTTTCTTTTATTACATTACTTCATTTATAGCTTCAATATATGTTTATGTAAAATTTAAATAGTAATATGTTACTATTTGTGCTTATTTTATTTGGATAATTTTGGTAATTCCAAATAAGTTAATATTGACACATAATAAATGTCATTGAACTCATATAAAAATTCTTTATTTAATTAAAAATTAATTTCAATAATTAATATTACTTTATTTTCTAATGTCTTTACATGCTTTAAGAGACAATTTTATTTTACTTGATTTGATAAATGATTATGTTATACTTGATCCCCAAAGTATCTTGAAAGTTCTCTGTACAATTTAATTCATTTTTTAATGTTTTAACTTTAATTTTAAAATATTACTATGTAATTCTAAATCTACCCTTGTGTGATACTAAATAATTTATTATTAATGGTGCTCATTTAGATTAAAAAACCATAGTCATTTGAAAGAGGATAGATAGAGATCAAACAAATATCATTACATTTGTCTCAATGGGCTCTATCATATTAAATAATTATTTGAATATTTTAAAAATTTATTTTCTAACATTTTGACTAGTTTTAAAATATATTTTATTCATATCTAATTTTATGGTCTAACATGTTATGCATTAACTCTATATTGTCTTGGAACGAAACTTTTAAGTATACTTTATCTCATTTCTTCAAATTTTTGGCTTTGATTTTGTTACATTCGTACCAAATAATAAATCTCATTTTTGTTACATATTCTCAAATTCCCCTTTAGTTTGATGGGAGCATCACTTTGATTAGGCTATCTTAAATTTCTTCAAATTATCTCATTTTAGCCTTGTTATATATCTATTTAATATAAAAAATTATATTTTTTAATTATTTAGTTTTTAAAGTTTAGTAATTCATAGTAATTCTAAAATTGCTCCCATCAAAGTAAAAGAAACTATGTTTCACTCATCTCTATGAGTTCTATCTTTTTAGACACTCTTTAAATTTTGAAATATATATTTTTCTAAGAATTTGGGATGTCTATGACACATTTCAATTAATACTTAATTTAAAAATCATGGATTTTGATCTCCTTAGTATCTTGGAATACATATTTCTTAAAAAAATTATTTTGTTTCCCAAAAATTTTCACTTTGATTTTATTTTTTGTTAAATTACTATTCATCTTCTCTCGGGTGAACCTTACATCGATCAAGTATCAATATGTTATATTGCTTCATTATGTCGTATTTCAACTTTAATATGTATTTGATTCGTATTCTTATGATTGTTTTTTATTATTTATGCATACTTTGATAATGCATAGTTATTTTCAACAATTTTTGATTGAGGTGAAACAAGCATTGTTGAAAATGTGTTGATGACCTTGATATAAATTAATTTTTTATATTTTATTGAAAGTTTTGCCCTATAAGTTTTACATACTTTATAATGCAATTCTATTTATAACTGATTTGATGATTGAAGATGTTACTCTTAATCTCCATAGTATCTTTGAATAAAACTTTACTTAATAATTTTTCTCATTTCTTCCAATTTTTACTTCATTTTTTCTATACTACTATTAAATATAAAAATTCTTCTCATGTGTTGGTAATTCATATTGATTAAGTTATCTTAAATTGCTTCAAGTTTTCCCATTTTAGTTTTATATATTTAATTAATATTGAGATAATATTTTTATAATTTAATGACTTTTAATTTTGTAATTCATATTAACTATAGTGGTGGTCCAATCAAACTACAAGTTTAGTTAGACTAGTATTGATGAGCTCTATCCAAGTTAACATTCCTTCTAAATATTATGAGATTTTGTGTTCTAAGCATTTGGTATGCTTTATGAGATACATCGATTCATACCTGATTTGACAATCAAAGATATTATGCTCAATCTTCTTAGTAGCTTGGAAAGTAACTTTTTTATATAATTTATCTAAGTTATTCAACCTTTTTCTTTGATATGGTTAATTGTCATACAACTCTAAATTGTTTCCAACGTCACCTTTTATTTTCTTTCATTTGGTGATATTACATCACTTTAGATAATCTTATTTAAAATTTAATATATACTTACTTAATGCATTAAACTATCTTAATTAACTATTCATTTTTTAAATTTTAAAATATTTTATTTTATAGGACATCGGAAAGTTTATGAGACATTTTAAATTGTAACGGATTTAATGGTTGAGGATATTGCACTTTTTCTAATTGCACTTTTTCTATGTAGTATCAAGGAAAAAAGACATTCTCTTTCGATTTATGTCCTTTGTCTAAAGTATTCAATTTGTTTTGGTTGTGTTACTATTAACCAAAAATCTTCTCACATGGCACCTTCACAATGTTTAGATTTTGTTATGTTGGATTACTTCAATTCATCTCTTTTTAGTAATCATATATATATATACATATATTTGTATATATTTCTTTAACATTAAAATTATAATTAAATATTATCTATTACTAATTATTTTCACAATTAGTAGAAGTTATAATGAATTATGGTTGAGAAATACTAAACATCATTGGAGTCTTTTTCATGATTTCCATCAAACAAATTCATGCTTCACTTTATGATTTTTTTAGTATTTTTTTTGTTGTACGAGATAGTTTGACCCATACTAGATTTCACAATCAAGGTTGTTAAACTCGATCTTCTCACTATCTTTAATTGAGAAAATTATTTACAAGTAATCTCATTACATAAAATTATTTTGTACAAATTAGTTGTTTTACTACAAAATAGTATTTTTCTATAGCTCTGTCATTCATGGTCCTTGATTTTATTAAAATACATTACTTGAACTTATGTTATTGTATCCTTAATATATATTTCTATAATTACTTTTATTTCTTTTATTACATAGCTTTGGTTTTTCAATGATGAGCTCTATCCAATTTATTATTTATTTATTTAATTTTTAAATATTTTAGACCCTAAGTCTTTACTTAACTTTGTAAGACATTTTCTTTTGTCTTTGATATAAGGAATTGTGTATGTTATACCTGATCTGCTTAAAAAAAATGGAATGCAACTGTCTCCTATAATTCTCTTCAAATATATTATTTGAATTTTGATATATTATTTGCTTCAATTTTTTTAATTAATTTTTATACATATATATTTTTAAATTAAAATGATAATTTATTTTTATTACTTATGCTTCTTTACTTTTGTAATTTATTGAAACTCCAATCAAGGTCTTACTGAGACCTAAAAACTTTCAACGAATACACTTAACAATCTTGATCAAATTAAATGTTTAATTTTATATTTTTTTTATTATTTTAGTGTTTAGAGTTTTGGCAAACTTTATATGACATTTTTACAATAAAAAATCTTACATTCAATCTTTTTAATGCCTTGGAGTACAACTTTATTGCAAACTTTATCTCATTTATTCAAACTTTTAGTTTTGTTTTGGTTATATTTTGATATGACTCAAAACTTCCTTTTTGGTGAGAATTAGATCGCTTTAATTTTGTTATGTTATATTACTCTAATTTATCCAATCTAAGTGATAATATATATTTTTAAAATAAAAATAATAATTTTTTATTAATAATGGTTATTTACTTTTGTAATTTATATTAAGTTCAAAAAGGCCTAAGCCAGCTAAAAAATATATCGTTGGGCTAAAAAATAGATGAGCTTTATCTAATTAAATATTTTATTTTTATAATTTAAATATTAAATTTTCTTGTTATTATTATACTTCATGACATTTCTTATTCTTAGATGATAAGATGATCATGGATGTTATTTATTATCTTCTTAATAACATGTAATACAATATTCCTGCATAATTTATCTTAACTTTTCAAATTGTTTGCATTGAACTAGTTATAATATAAAGAATCTCTCATTTCCCTCCTATGTGAACTTTACATCATTTTTATTTAGTTATTTAATAGTACATTAATTTACCTTATACTAGCTTAATTATTAATTTAGTAAGTATTAAAATAAAAATTATTAATTATTTAGGCAAATTCAAATTGAAATTTCATAGTAATTCTTAATGACAATTGATCGAGATGAAACAAACATCATTGAATTCATGTCAATAAGCTCTATTAACCAAAATATTCATTTTTTAAAATATTTTATTTTCTTAGGAATTTACATTTTTTGAGACACTTTCAACTATTCTATTTTTTAAGAATTGAGGATAGTATACTCAATCTTTTTAGTATCTTAAATGTAGGTATTTTTATATGTTTATTTTATTCTTTTAAATTTTTTTCTATGATTTGGTTATATTACTATGTAACTCTGAATACTTTTTCTTGTATAATAGAGTAAATGACCTCTATCTAATGAGGTTCAATTTCAAATGAGATTGAATCCAAAAAAAGCAAACATCATTGCATGCATGTCAATGAGCTATATATAAGGAAATAGTAATATTTTATGAGATATTTTGATTCAAACGAGATTAAATGATATAGGATGTTGTAGTTGATTCCCTTAGCATAATAGAGTGAACCTTTCGTAGTTGGTTGGATGATTGAGGATGTCATGCATGATCTCATCGGAATCTTCGAGTGGAAAATTGTTTACATTTTTCACATTTGTTGAAATATTTCATTTCAATTGGTTATTATAACAAATAACTCTAATTCTACTCTCATGTGAGCTTTATATCATTTTGATCTTGTTATATTATACTACACCAATTTTTCTAATTTCATATTTAATAATAGTAAATTTAAGTTAAAAAAATATTTTTATACATTTTAATTTTAATAAATTGTTATAATTAAAAAAGAGCTCTCAATTAGAAGAAAAAAAATTTATTGCATTTTTCTTTATGAGCTTAAACAAATTGAGTATCCTTTTTTTATTATTTCAAATATTTATTTTCAAGGATATTAGAATGCATTATAAGCCACTTTGACTTAGCTAATTTATCTATTGAGGACATTACACATAATCTCTTTAGTATTTGGAATGTAAATTTCTCATGTAACTTATGGAAATTCTCAAATTGTTTCTTTTACAAGGTTACGATCAATGTAACTACAATCTCCTCTTGTGTGACAATTATATCTATATCTCCTCTCTTGTGATATTTACATCACTTTGAATTTGTTTGACTAAACTACTTCAATTTATTTAATTTCTAGTATAATATATATTTACTTAAAATTAAACAAATAGTTTATTTTTATTTGTCATTTGTTATTTTGGTAATTCATCTTAATTCAAAAGAAGGTCTAATCTAGATGATATAAGCATCATTAGACCATTCTTGAAAAGTACAATCTAGTTTAATATGAATTTATATATTTTGAGTTTTCTAATTTTTTAAAATATTAGCATGCTTTGTGAATCATTTTAGTTTATACCTGATTCAACAATTGAGGATGTTACAACAAAACACTTTAGTAAATTGGAAAGCAACCTTTTCGTACAATTTATTCCATTTATTAATTTTTTTAGTTAGGCTATATGTCTATGTATCTATAAATCATCTTTGGAAGGACCATGATAATGCATTAATTTTGTTACATTACATTGCTTCATTTATCTTTATTATATATATATATAGTTATCATTAAAGTAATAATTCATTATTATTTTTTTTTATTTTCTTGTGCCTGATCTTAACTTGCTCCATTGAATTATTTACCCTTCAATTTATGATCTCTTAGTGTTTTGCCAAGCTTTGCATGATAATTTGATTCATACAAAGATTAACGATTGAGGATGTCATAATCAATCTCCTTAGTATGTTTGATTAGAAGTATTATGTACAATTTAACTAATTTGTTCATATTTTATGTAATAATTTGGACATATTACCATGAATCTCAATTTCTCCTTCTATTTGCCATTTACGTCAATTCGATTTGGTTATACTGCATTACCTTAATTTCTTTCATTTATTCTTTAATATAAGTTACTTAATTTTTAGTACATTGCTTTAATTTGTCTTGATAAACATTATGAAATTAAATATTTACTCATTTCATTTTAAAATATTTTATATTCTAGGTTTTTCAAATACTTTATAGTGCATTTTAATTTGTAGCTAATTTGATGATGAAGAATTTTATACCTGATCTCTTTAGTAACTTAGAAAACAACTTTCTTAGACAGGTTATCTCATTTATTCAAATCCTTCAATTTGATTTAGTTGTATTGTATTAATTTATTTTAGCTCACTTGATGTTTAATATATATAATTGTTATAATTAAATTTAAAAAATAATTTTCCAAACTAAGCCTTCTTTACCTTTCAATTTCACAAAAATTGCAATCAAAGTCATATCAAGATGAAAAGAATTTCGATGGACTAACTTGACAAGCTCAAGCAACTGAATTTTTATGAATTAGATTTTTATGAACTTTAGAAGGCATTTGAGTTCCTAGTTATTTTGTTAAACAAGTTCTTAAACTCGACCTCATTATTACCTCAGTTTACAACATTAATGTATAATATATATCATTTCTTCAAATTTTTATTTTGTCCTATATGATAATTACATCACTTTAATTTAGTTATAATACTTCAATTTATCAAATTTCAAAATTAAGATATATTTTATTGATATTAAAATTATGATAGTTTTAATTCTAGTTATTCTATTAGAAATTTGTAGTTACTCTAAATATGTTTTGATTTTGATGAGAAGACGTTAGTACTTTCATCTCAACAAAATCTACCTAATTAAATATTCATTTTTTATATTTTTGAGTACATATTTTGTAGGGTTAATGCATATTTTATGAAACTGTTTTATTGATAAATGATAAGACAATCATTGATGTTACACACAATCTTCATAATTACATGGAATACAATTTCTCTTATAATTTATCCTATTTCCTTTAATTTTTCTCATTAAATTGGTTACTACATAATGAAAATTTAATACTCCTCTCATTTGACATTTGCATAATTTTTATTTAGTTTTTCGTATTGCATTAATTTATCTTATTTTAAAATTATCATGTATTTACTTCATATTAAAGTAATAATCAATCATTATTTGGGCATATTTATGTTAGAATTTTATGGAAATTCTGAACAAAGACCAATGGAAAAAAAAGCAAACATCATTAAACCTTTCTTGATGAACACTACCTAATTAAAAATTTATTTTTGAAAAGCCATATTGTTTAAAGTTTTCACAAGGATATTTTGATTCGTGACTTATTTGATGATCAATGACATTGCCCTCTTTGTTTTTAGTACCTTTGAATATTGTTTTCTTGTATAATTTATATGACTTCTTCAAATTTTTCTTTTTTTTTTAGTTATGTTAAAATGTAACTCTAAATCTAATCTCTTATGACCATTTCATTGGATTCATTTGACTACGATATATTAGTTAAATCACCTCATGTTTATTTAATCAATTATTAAATGTAAAAAAAAGTAGTTTACCATTTTGCTTGCCTATTTTTTTGGTAATTTTGTTATAAAATCAAATGAGATTTGATAGCGACGAAAAAAATGTCACTGGACCTTTCTAAGTAAGCTTAAACAAGGTGTTTACTTCGATATGATTGTATTACTATTTAACTCAAAAATCATCTTTAAAGTTACCTTTATATTGTTTTCACTTATTATATTATGTTAATTTAGATTATCTTATTTCAACATTAATATATTTTTTCATAATTTTTAAGCAATAATTTATTATTCATTATATTTATCTAATTTGGAAATACTAAATAATTAAAATTTTTGTGTCACTGAAATGAAATCAAAGTCATTCAAGGCTTTTTTGCAAGCTTTATCCAATTAAATGTTCATTTTTTCTTTTAAAAATATTTATTTTCTAAGATTTTTGAATGTTTCATAACACATTATGCTTCATACCTGATTTAATGATCGAAGACATTCCATCGAATCTATTTAGTACATTGTAATGTAACTTTCTATTATAATTTATCTCATTTCCTTAAATTTCACTTTAATTTTATTACATTATTATGAAACTACAACTCTCCTGTCATGCTTCATCTATAGTAATGCATGCTCCAAGAATGTTGGCTATAAAGGAACAAAAGTTTTATAAATTTCAATAAGAATTATGAGATTATATTCAATTAATTATGATTATTTAAATTTACTTTACATGCAAAGAATTTGTGAAATCTATTTAATAAAAAGAGTATAATAGTTATATGGGATCTATGATTAAACTTTATAAAAGAAAAGGAAACAATAGACCTTATTAAAGCTTAACTAAAAATAAGCTAAACCCCTCAATTTAAAACTTGGAAATTGTACTATTTAGGGAGTGATTGCTAAAAAGGATTATTAATAGGTAGGACCCATGGTTATCCATTATTTGAAGAGTATTAAAAGAGAAAAGGTTATCCAACAGGCATGTGGTAGAATAAAAAATCTGAATGTTTTTATTACTAGAAACCCAAAGGTGCACTTGTTGCTACATATGGTGCTAATTAGGGGTAGGATTCGGTAGTCGTATAGTAGATTTCACTGCACTTCATTTATGTTATCAAACATAACTAGGCTTGTTCGCATGCTTCCACCATCAAACTTTAGTCTAACATCTTATTTCAAATTAATTGATTTCATTAAAGGATTATCTTGTCCAACCTTTTTTAAAAAAAGCCATTTATTTAAAAACATCCATGGAAGAACACAACCAATACACCAAATGATGTGCATGGCTAGCTAAATTCCATTCCTCATGTCTGAATTTATAATTAGAAGTTACAAAACTCAAATCTAATCATCACACTAATTGTATGTTTCTCTAAATGAACATCAACTCTCTACCATATAATTTCCTAGTATATTTAGAAACCATTTCACTTTAAGATGGTTAACATAACAACACATATTACTAGTTACAAAAAAACTTGCAAGCTACTAGTCAAAAATGTACATGCCAACCACAAAAAACCTACATGCCACAAAAGCCAAGAAAAATAGCATAATAAAATAATAAATTTCAATAGGCATCAACTCATTCCATGATAATCAATGAAAGCAATTTCTCTATCATAAATACATCATGTCCACTATAAACAAAAATATTATCAAGGGAAATGCTTACATTAAGGTTGCTTCTAACAACCTACCCAACTACCTTTCTCTCCTACCAACCCCACCCACACCTTCCTCCACCCCACATGTCTTGCTTCCCTACCAAACACACACATTATCTCTAAGTGAACTAGAAAACTTCTCGAAAGTTCATTTAATAGTTGGGTCTGGGGCAAAGAAGTTAATAAGGAACACTCAAAATATGTTTTATTTTTAAGAAGCAATCATAACAATATAATTATTTGGCATATAATGTTATAACGTTATGAAGAAATTGAAGTATTCTACAATGTCACACAACACAACATCAACTTACATGGTTGACCTAAACATAAATTTGAAAAAAATGTTTGCCATTATACATTCATGTGCTCCTACTTCTGAAGCTTATTGCTTTTTATATGTGCCATACATGCTCCATAATTTACTGAAATGAATAGTGGCAATAAATCTTTTAATGCAAATTCCAATCTTGCATCTCATTTGACTAAAAAAATATATATTAAAAAGTTAACAAGTACATGTGAATGGTAATAGAAGTTATTATAGTTCATGTTTTCACAAACTTGCTTCATCATATAACTATGTTGTAATAAAAAATGCTAATTTACATACTTTTCATTTTTTTGCTAACTACAAAGTTGTTTGTGCTAATTATGATAGTTATGGGCATGTTTCATAAGATTTGTTAATTAGGAAATTCATCTATTTTTAAGTAAGATAAAAAAGAAGGGATTCTTAAGGGAACATGTGTGAAAAATACATTTGTAAAAGCAACTCAATTTCATAGTACTACTATCAAACCCATGATAGTTTTTTTCAAAAATTTAAAGCCTAGGTAGTTATATTGGTGTTTCTCCATAATTAAGACCTACGAAGACAAGTCATGCCTTGTTAGTTTGCATGTGACCCACTTACAAAATGCGTGTGGTCCTTATTTTTAAAATTAATGTTGTAATCTTCTTTGTAGCTTTCCTAGATTTATTTAATATCTATTTAAGAAATAGAATAGATAATAATTTTGTGTGTAGTTTGAACTTGGAGGATGAGAGTGCCATGAGTATATCTTTTATTTTCTATAATGAATAACAAGATGGTGATGGTCTTGTACTTTAACATTTTTAGTTGTTGTTATAAGCAATATGAATCTATTTGTGTTTTAAAAGTCAAGTAGACTTTGTTAAACTAATGATGACATATAGGGAAACTACACATGCTTTTTTGGAATGATGTAAGTTATGAGTTCTAGAGATAGAATTAGAAAGTATTTAACTTGGAGCTTAGAGTGATATATAATGTTTATATATGTAGAGCTGTTGGTTGATTTGTTAAAAATTAAGGACACAACTAACGGTGTGTAAAGCCTTGAGATTTATTGAAAAATTAGAAGATTTTTGTGTAAGTGTTATTTAATTATTCCATCTTGTAGGTGAATTTTGAAACATAGTATTGCTTGCAACAATATAAGATTCTTTTTACAGAAAGTAACATATTTGAACCCTTCACAAGCTTATGTTATTTTAAGTTAGATTAACCATTTTGAGTGATTACAAAAGGTGACAATCTATGTTAGAACTTAAAGGAGCACAAGCCAAATTTTTGGGGGAGCTAATGAGTTTTTTAGTTAAATATGCATTAGTATTTCTTTATTAAAAGATTCAACAATTAGGCTTAAATAAATAATGAATTTGGATAAAGACTAGAATGTTGTTTAATGTTTTTAGAGATATATATAGTTATTAGTACATATCATTGTGCTAAAGTTGCAATTAAGTTATATAAGTGAATTATCTTAGTCTTTATTATTAGAATTGATAACAAGTCGTCTATTATTTAGGAATCATGTGTAGTTCTTAGAATTTATAGATGCATATCCATGGTTCTTCTATATATCATTTTACCTTTTTGAACTTAAATGGGGAAGAAGTCTTCGTAAGCATCTTTAATCTTATGACCCTTTTTATGTTCAGGTTTTATAAGAATTATCAAAAAAAATAAATAAATAGAGCAACACAGTTAAAAGTCATTCATGTTATTAAACTAAATAGGGATAGAATGAGTAATAATAAATTTGTAAGATATAATTGTAGCCTTGGTTTCTTAATGAAAAATTATGCACAAATATTATCATTATGTGGACCCTTGTTTGAATATTTTACTATTATTCTATCATTTGTTGCATAGTAGAATGGGGGAGAGATATTTATGAAAGAAAAAAATTCATTACATCCCAAATTTATGGCATAATTATATGAATTTCATATATTGAGGGGGGAGCAAGAATGTAGCCATATGCACACACCTGCATGTACATATATAAGCACACACACACATGCAAACAAATTCACACAGACATAAACACTCACTTCCACACACACACACAAACAAGCTCAAACACACCCACTTACATGAACATGTGCAGTCATGTAGAAAAATACACCCCAACACATATACACATGTGCACACACAGATGCACATGCCAAAGCACACACACTTACACGAAGAAATAGGAACACAAATATGCAAACACGCATGCACGAACATGTACACACTCGCACACACATGTACTTGCTTGCACACAAACATGCATTCATAATTATAAACGCACACTCAAGCACTAATACATATTTAAACATACATGCACATACATGTGCACACATCCACACACATGTGAACACAAACAAATACAAAAGCATGTACATGTGCATACACACCCACACACACACAAACACATGTAGATATACACACACACACAAACACATGTAGCTACACACACTCAAATATGCATACCCAAACAAACAAATAGGAACATTCACAAAGACATGCACAAATACACAAACACACATACAAGCATGCACACAAACACCTATAGAAGCATACACACATATGAATACATAGGCAGACTCACACACATAGACACACATACTCATACATAGAGATAAGAGAAACAACATAGATGCTCATACATGAATGTGCTCATTTGCACATGCACACACACAAATATACGTGCACACACAAGCACACATTTGCATGCACACACATGCACACACTTACAAATATACAAGAGCCCATACCCACATCGACAAACACATAAACAGACACATATGAACAAACATGAGCACACACATGTATACATGCACATACATACACATATATCTACATAAGCACACACACATAAACATAGTTACAAGCATGCAAACAAAAATACATGTACACACTTAGACACACATTTTACATGCGCACATGCTCATGTGCACACACAAGAACGAAAACAAAACACACAAACAGACATGCAAATGCATGCATGCACACTTGTATGTACCCAACATAGGAATGGACATGTGCACACACATACACACACTAGCACCAACACAAAAGGATGTATGGACATGCACACATACACACATGTGTTAGTGTAGATACATGCACACACATGTGCACATGCACACATACACAAACATGCACACATTCACACAAACACACACAATGCACATCTACACTCACTTGCATATGTGCATGACAACACAATCACACACATACATGTTCATGGACATGTGGACAACCTGCATAAACATGCATGCATATACCCACATGTACACACACGCATACATGTGCTCACACACATGCACATGCATACAAACACACCTATGCACTCATATCAACACTTGCACACACATGTATCCCCACATGCACACATATAAATAAGCAAAGGTAAACATGCACACACAACCATTCACACACAAACAAGGCACATGCACAGGCAAACACACCCACATAGGTAGAAACACATCCACACATGTGGAAACACACATGTACACCGTTGCAGACACATACAAAAGCATACATGCATGTGCCATGAAATAAACAATCACATATGTTTGCACACAAAGGAATAAATTCAAACACACAAAACAACTCATGCACGCATGCACATGCATATACACAGGCCATGCACACACACATGCATGCCTACACATATGCACACAAAGACACATGCAGAAATAGTCACTATGAAAAACACAAACACACATGCATAAGAACATGCCCACACACACATGCTCACATGCACATGCACACATGCAGACACACATGTACTCAAAGCCACATACACACGAATACACACATGCACACACACATGAACATGCATATGCACACATAGACACATATGCACACTCCTACATCTATACACATATGTGTGTGCTTTCATGCATGCATATGTGTGCTTTCATGCATGCATATGTGTGCATGTATAAACATGCAGACATGCACAAATGCACACATGCAAACATGCACAGACACACACGACAAAAAATACAGCCTCATATAAAACTCATCGACAAACACACTTGATCGCACGCACCTACACACATAAGCCCATATACACACACAAGTACACACACACATACATTCTTACACACATACATTCTTACTCACATACACATGCATGAAGATACACGGTTATATATAGATGTGCACACACATGTGCATAGCCACACATGCATATGCATCAAACACCAACACTCGTGCACCCACTTGCATAAACATGCATGCAGACTCATACACATTGGAACATACAAACACATGTATGCAAATGTACACATACAAACACATACAAGCATAAACATACACACACATACATAGGCATACTGGCAAATGCACTCACATACACACACCCACACAAGTATGCAGAGCCCACAACACACATGACTTAGCTTATGCATGTACATATGCAAACACACACACCTTTTAACATATGCACACATGTGCACACACAAATACTAACACAAACAAAAGGAATTAAACATGTACACACAAGAACATACACATGCACCCACACATACACAAGGACACATAAGCACACTCATGCACACATACACACACAAAAACATGCACACAGATGCACACAAACCCACACACACACACACACTTGTGCACTAGCCCACACCTGCACATAAACATGCATAGACACACACATGCATCCACACTCACACTCACACACACACACACACACACCCACACATGCATAAGTGTACAAAAACAAATACATAAAGGAAGACACATAAGTACACAAACACGCACAAACACACAAAGACACATGTGCGTACATGCATGCACACACATATGCATACACACAAATAAAACCACACTCACACACAGACAATCAAGCTCACACACATATTCAGATGCATAAGGACACATTAACACATGCATACATACACATACATACACTCACAAATACATGCACAAGTGCACACATATGCACACACATGCACACACATATATAATCACACAAGCATGTGCATGCATATGCTCACGAACAAGCACAAACATGCATCCAAACACACTGATGCACACATATACACACAAAAAAACACACATATGCACACACACACATTACACACATGTGCACACAAATATACACATATGCACACACAAACACACATACACACATATACAATTGCACACATGCATACATGCATATACACACATAAACTCCTAAAGTAGGCACTCACACATACACATGAACATGCACAAACACACATACACATAGAGATTTTAACACTCATAGATATACACATGTGCATAGATACACCACAGACACACAAACATTTATGCGCATGCATTGGCACATACACACACACACATGCACACAAGTTTACACATGTGAACACATGTAGAAAAACATGTACTGAATCCCCATGTACACACACATGCATGTAGACATGCACACACACAAACATGCTCAGACACATACATGCATAGACAAACAAGCACATACATGATCATGCACGCACATGCATGCAAACAAAGACACGCACACACATACATAAGCATGCACATACACATGCACACACATGCTTGAGAACACATGGATATGAACACACTCATGCACACGCATACACAAGCACATATGCACTCAGACATGCACACACATGCATGCTCACACACATACATACACACATGCACCCACATATGCATATGTGTGATTATAAACACAAATATAAAGACACTCACAAGCACACATGCACACATATACACACAAGAGCACACACATAAACAAGCACACACACGAACACTCACACTTTGCGCTCGCACAAACACACATGTGTACATGTGCAATCATGCACATACACATGCATATAGCCTTGCATGCTTGCACGTAGACACCCCTCAAAACACACAACTGCACACACACCTAAACACAAAGATGCATGCATGCATGGTTCACACACAAAAAACTTATGAACACATGCACACACATACACACACATATACACATGCACATACATGACAAGCATACACACACACATGTACTCATGCACGTGTATATCTAGCTACATGTATAGATGGATAAACACACACACACACTTATATGAACTGAGGCACATGCCTACACTAACACACAGACACAAAAACACACAAGCAAATGCATACATACTTGCTCAGACACAAACGTGCTCACACACATGCATACAAACATGACCAAGTATACAAACTTGCACACATGCACAAACACATAGACACACTCAGTCACTCATACACACACCCATTAGCACATCTTCTTACATGCACACACTCACACAAAGCACACATATGTCCATGCATGCACATATAAACACACACATACACATGCACTCACACTTTCATGCACACACATGCACACATATATACACACACAGACACATATGCAAACACATACTTACAAACACGAACACATGGATGCATGCACATATGCACATGAATGCATGTGAAAAAGCACACATTACATGCTCTAATACACACAAACAAGCACACATACACAAGATCACTCGCACAATGCACACGCACCCATAAAGATCCATGCCAACATACTCTAAAACACACACACACACACACACATAGAAGCGCACACACACACCCACATGCACATGCATCAACAGGTAAACACACACATACCAACAAAAACATACACACAAACACACACAAGTACATGCATGTACACACATACATATACACATTGAAAAACATGTGTGCTCACACACACTCCTGTAAACATGCGTAGATGGACATGTAGATAGTTGCACATAGACACACACACACAGACTTGACCATGTGCACACTTACACACCCACACGCACGCACATGCACACACATATGCAAACACACACAATGACACATGTCCACATGCACATATGTGCACACATGATGACAAACATGCACATACATACATATGTGCATAAACACACACACCCATGCACTCATGCACATGCACACACAAACATGAACATACACAAATGCTTACAAACATGCATACACACATACACAAACATGCATATTTAAACATGCTAATGCACACATGTAAGAACTTATAAACATGCACACATGTGCACGCACACAAACACATGCATACAAACACACACTTGAAAACCCTTATGCAGAGAAACATGTACACATGTGTACCTATGCACACATGCATATGCACAAACACACACACACACACACACACCTACTTACACACATATGCATGCATGCACCTAGATGTCCACACACATACACAAATGTAAATGCATACACACACAAATGCATACACATGCACACACATATGTCTGCAAACACGAATACGTGTGTGCACATATGCAGACATTCATGCATGTCCAAACATGTACACATGTGCACCCATAAATACACTCACACATAAACATACACATGCACATGCACGGAATGCACTTGCACAAACAAGCACACAAAATCGTGCAGACAAGCCCAAGCGCACACACAAACACACACATGCAAGTATAGAGGAACACACACACATGCACAAGCATGTACACACACAAGCACAAGCACTTTCACATAAACAAACACACTTACACACACATGCACACAAAGATGTACATATACGCAAGTACACGCATTCACATACACACAAATGCACAGACACTCATACACAAATAAGCACATAGCCACACAAATACAAACACAACTTAGCACACACAAAAACATATGTTCATACACACACACAGCTAAACATGTACATGCACATGGCCACACGCACACATGCATGTAACCACACATCTACACACACACATGTACCAATAAACACATATATGCATCTGCACACACATGAACATATGAGCACATGCACAAGCACACCTAAGCACGCACAGACACATGCAAATACACTTACACTCATTCACATAATAATGCACACATATGCAGGCACATGCACACACCTAGGCACACATACATATACACACACACACACACACACCTGTATGGACACACACACAGATGGATGCACAACACACATAACTGCATAAAAATACATGTGCAAACACATGCACATCAATACAATAACAAACATGCACACACTCAGGCATGCAAGTAAGTACATTCACACTCACACACATACATGCAAACATGCACACACACGAACACAAAAACCCACACAAATGTGCACACACGCTCATCTAAATACACAAACACACAAGCACATGCACACCTACACGTACTCAGGACTATGCACACACACACATGCTTGCACATAAAAATACATAAATAAAAGCACACGTGCACAATAACACCATCGCACATGGATGTATGCATCCACATGTCACACACTCACACACACATGCAAACACACACACATGCATGGTTTGTAAGATAGTTTTAATTGTAACTAATTTGTTGATAATAAATCTCCTTGGTACCTTGGAATGAAAGATTTTCATAAAATGTTTCTCATTTGTTCAAAATTTTTTTCCTTTTTTTGGTTATAAAATAAAGTTACTCTAAATCTCTAATTATTTATCATTTACATCATTTTGATATGCATATATTACATTACATCAATTTATCTTATTTTTAACTTTAATACATATTTGTTCCATATTAGTTAACCTTTCGAACAAAGTCCGATCGAGATAAAATAAATGTTATTTCGCTAGACTTTACAGGCTTTTTCTAAGGAAATATTTGTGTTTATATTTCAAAATTTTTTTAAGGTTGTAGTATGTTTACTAGACATTTAATTTGTATATTATTATACTTTCAAGAATGTTACACTCAAAATCCTTATTAACATAGAATGCCATTTTCTCATATAATTTATCACATGTTTTTAGATATTTGAGGTTGAATTTGATATATTACTAAAAAAGTATATTTCTCCTAATTTGTAAATAAAATTTATGATATATTTCACTATTATAAATATAATAATAATTATTATTTATACTTAATGTAACTTAGTAATTCATAATAATTGAAAACTAGGTTTCATAAATACGAAACAAATGTTATTGGACTCATCACGATGAGAATTATCAAATTTAATATTAATTTAAGTTTTTTAAATATTTTTTCTTAGGTTTTGGCATTTTTTAAGATACATTTGAACTATTACTTAATTTGATAATAGAGAATTTCACACATATTCTTCTCAGTATCTTGGAGTGCTACGTTCCTATATAATTTTGCTAAATTCTTCAGGGTTTTTTGCATTGATTTGGTTATATTATATTATTTCAATTTATCACATTTCAAATTTAAAATACTTTTACTCAATATTAAAGTAATAATTTATTATGTTTTATATTTTTTATATTTGTAATTTACAATAATTCCAAGTGAGGTCTAACAGATATATAAAAAATAATAGTTGGACTAGTCTAAACAAGTTGTACAAATTTAAATATTATTTTTATATATTTTTAAGTTTTTTAAGGTTTTCATGCACTTTACAAGTTATTCGATTCATACATGATGTGACGAAAAGGGATATTACATTGATCTCCTTTGTATCATGGAATAAAACTTTTCTATATAATTTTTGTCATTTCTTCAAAAAGTTTTACTTGTTTTTGCTATATTACATAATTTACTTTAGTAGTTTTTATTGTTTAATTATATTTTTAATTAATATTAAAATATAATTTATCTTTTTATTTTGCAATAAACATCATTAGACTTGCTTTAATGAGACTTATGACATAAAATATTCATTCTTTGAAAAATAATATTTTTAAAATTTTGACACATTTTACGAGATATTTTAATTCTTACCTATATTAATGATTAAGAATATTACAATCTACCACTTTTTTTCTATTCAAATACAAATTTCTAATGTAATTCATCAAATTTATTCAAATATTTTTCTCTTTTTTTTGTTTAATTCTTTTATAACTAAAAATATCCTCTAGTGTCACCTTTATAATTCTTTATTAGATTATATGCATTTCTTAAATTCATAGCATTTCAACCTTAATATAAATTTACATATTATTTCCAAAAAAAATTTATTTATTTTTACTTAGTTAATTTTTTATAATTTACTATAATTCTAAATGTGGTCTAATCAAGATGTAACAAATATTATTATACTCATCTTGATGAGATCCATCAATGTAGATATTTATTTTTATATTTTCTTAAAATACTTTTCAATAGTTTTGGCATCCTTTACAAGATATTTCAATTCATATCTTATTTTAAGATCTAACATATTTTGGTCAATCTCATTGGTATCTTGGAATTAAATGTTTCCATGCAATTTGTCTCATTTCTTCACATTTGGTTGCTTTTATTTGGATATATTATTTATGAAGCTATTATTCTCCTCACTTTACTTTGCAATATATCCACTTATTATAAAAAAAATAATTTATTATTTTTTATACTTTTTTAAATTTAGTAATTCATTGTTGTTTCAAACTAATTCTAATTAAGATCAAATAAACATTGATAGTCTCTTTGGTACAAATCCTATTAAATTAAGTATTCATTTTTGAATTTGGCAAGCTTTAAGAGTCATTTTGAGTCATATATCAAGAAGTTCACACTCTAGCTTTTTTTATCTTGGAATGAAACTTTCCTATGTAATTTATATCATTTTTTAAAATTTATTATTTTATTGAGTTATGCTATATTACTTCAATATATCTCATTATATCATTAATGTAAATTTAAAAAAAATTTTAAAAAATAATTTGTAATTATTTTTTCTTTTTTATAATGGTGATTTGTAGTAATTCAAAAAAAGATCCAATGTAGATTAAAAAAATGTCTGTAGTCTTCCTCTCAACTAATTATGTCAAATTAAATATTCTTCTTTTATTAAATTCACATCTCATTTGACGATCAAGTATATAATACCTAATCTCTTTAGTATCCTATAATGCAACTTTCCCACATACTTTACCACTTTTCTTTATAGGTTTTCCTTTAATTTGGATATATTATATTGTTTTAATTTGTCTTATTTAAAGTTATTATATATTTACTTAATAATAAAATAATAACTATTTAAATTTTAAACTTATTTATTAGTTATAATTCATAATAATTCTAAATAAGTTTTAAACATAATAAAATAATCATTTTGGACTCATCTTGATAAGCCCTATCTAATTACATATTCATTTTTATATTTTTTTTAAAATATTTTACTTCCCAAAATTTTAGCTTTCTTTAAAATATTTTGATTTATTCCTGCGATGATCAAGAATGACATGCTCTACCTCCTTGGTATCTTGGAATACCACTTCCATATGCAATTTATCTTAATTTTTCAAATTTTGTTATTTTGCTATATACTTTAAATCTTTTCTTGTGTAACCTTTATAATAATTTATTTTATTATATTGCATTGCTCCATTTTATCTTATTTTAGCTTTAATATAAATTTAATTAATATTAAAATAATAATTTATCGTTATTAAGGTCTAATTACATTGGTAATTCAATGTAATTTCAAATGAGGTTCTACTGAGACAACAAATGTCACTAGACTCATCTTGTCTAGATATACTAAATTGATATTTATTTTTATATTTTGTTTTGGGTTTTGGCATGTTTTATAAGGCATTTCAATTTATACCTTTACTAATGTTAATAATTTATCTCATTCTTTAATGTTTTGTTTTGATTAGATTATATTACTATTTAACTCTAATTCTCCTCTCATGCAACATTTTTAACATTTTGATTTTATTATATTACATCACTTCAATTTATCTTATTTCATCTTCTTATATATTTACATAATGTTAAAGTAATAATTTTTTATTATTTATTTTTTGCTTATTTTGTTGAGTTGTAGTTATACAAGAAAGGTCAGATTAAGGAAAAACAAACATTATTGGAAACATCTCGATGAGTTCTATGCAATAAATTATTTGTTTTTATATTTTTAAATATTTTATTTTGGTTGTTTTAAAAATTTTATAAAAATATTTTGATTCATATTTGATTTGATGATCAAGAATTTCACATTCAATCTTCTTAGTACCTTGGATTGCAAAGCTATATTACACTGAATTAATTTATCTTATTTTAGCTTTGATGCATATTTGCAAGATGCTAAAAAACAATAGATTATGATTTATTCCAATTTAATTTTGTAATTTGTAGTAATTTGGGATGAGATTTGATTAAGACAAAACAAATGTCACTCGATACATCTATACCAAATCTATCTAAGTAAACATTAATTTTGATATTTTTAAATATTTTATTTGTAACATTTATCTTGCTTCATGAGATATTTTGATTCGTAATTAATTTGAAGTCACTGATTTTACTTTGATTTTGTCATATTACTATCAAACTGTAAGTCTCATCTAGAGAAAGATTTGCATTGCTTCTATTTGGTTATGTTACACTTCATCAATTTATTTATTTCTATTTCAATTTATATCTTCCTAGTATTAAAATAGTAATTTATTATTATTTATGCTTATTTAGTTTAATAATTTATAAAAATTCTAAATGAGATTGATCGAGACGAAAAAATATCATTGTGAATGTCTCAATGAGCTTTAAATAATTAAGTATAAATTTTTATATGTTTGAATATTTTTTTCTAAACATTTGACATGCTTTATGAGATATTCAATTTAAACTTGATTTGAAGATTAAGAAATTTATTCTTGACCTTTTAAATTACTTGGAATCCAACTTTTACATAAAACATACCTCTTTTTTTTCTAACATTTCAACTTAATTTAGTTAATTACAACGGTAATGAAATTCTCTTGTGCGACCCTAACATCCTTTTCATTAAGTTATATTACATTCCTTCAATTTATCTCATCTTATCTTTACTATATACTTACTTAAAATAATAATAATAATAATAATAATAATATATTATTATTATTATTTATTCTTATTTAATTTGGAAAGTCATTAATTGAAATCATGGTTTTATTAAGTTGAATCAAGCTCTATTGGTCTCATTTAGATGAATTAAAATTAAATATTCATTTTTATATATTTAAATATTTTATTTTCTAATTATTTACACACTTTGTAAGACATTTAGATTGGTACCATATTTTATGATTGAGGATGTTATACTTAATCTTTTTAGTATCTCGAACTACAACTTTGCGTTGTAATTTATCAAATTTCTTCAAATTTATTGTTTTGACTTCATTTTTATATTATGTAACTCTAAATCTTAATTCATATAAATTTTACATTTCTTTGAATTAGGTAAATTACATTTCTTTTATTCATTTAATTTTTTCTTAAAAATATATTTACTTAATATTAAAATAATAATTGTTTTATTAGTTGTAGTTATTTGTTTTGGTAATTCATTATAATTCCAAATGAGATGTGATTAAGGAGGAAAAAATTTCATTAACTTGGAATTAAATTTTTCTCATATAATTGATCTCATTCTTTTTGCAAGTTTTCAACATACTACTTAACAAATTTAATATATAATTAATTATTATTTAAATAAAAATTTAAGTATTATTCATGATTATTTATAATATTTTGAACTATTTTGAAATAAGGAGAGATTGAGATACTAATGTCATTTGCCTAGTCTTAATAAAGTTTATTGAAAGTAAATATATTTTTTAAGTATTTTATTTTGTTTAGTTTTTACATGTAATATGAGACTTTTTTTGTATTAATTTGGTGATTAAGCATGTTACAATTGATCTAGTATCTTAAAATTTTATTTTTCTATGTAATATATCTCATTTCTTCAAAGTTGTTTTTCATTTTGTTATATTATAATGAAATACTAATTCTCCGCTCATGTGACCATTATATACTTTGATGTACTTTTAATATATCACTTTAGTTCATCTTATTTAAATTTTTTTATATATTTATATTATAATTAAATAACAATTTATTTTTTGGACCTTTGATAATTTATTGTAATCATAAATGAGACTTGATTAAGATAAAATAAATTCCATTAGTCTCATCTCAATGAGTACTATAAAATTAAATTTTTTTTAATATTTTTAAATGAATTAGTTTTTATCATTTTAGCATACTTTATGAGTCATTTTGATTTATGCATAATTTAACTGTCTAAGATATTACACACTATCTTCTAAGTAACTTGTAATGCAATGTTATTGTATAATTTATTTTATTTCTTCAAATTATTCTCCTTCATTTTGTTATATTTTTATAAAATTCTAATTATTCATACATATGGCCTTCAAATAATTTTTATTTTTTTATATTATATTTCTTCAGTATAAATTATTTTAGATTTAATATTTTTTACTTAATATTAGTAAAATAATTTATTTTTAATGCTCATTTTATTTTGTAATTTGTAATAACTCCTAATAAAGTTTGAGTAAGATGGAACAAACATCGTCTAATTATTCATAATGAGCACTACCTAATAAAAGTTTATTTTTATATTTTCTATCTAATTTGATGATTGATGATGTTACACTTGATGTCCATAGTGTATTGGAATGTAGCTTTCAAGTACAATTTATCTCATTTATTCAAAATTTTTCTTTAATTTAGAAATATTACTATGGAATTTTTATTCTATTCCAATGTGGCCTTCTTCATTTTGGTTTTGCTTATTATATTTATTTAATTTATCTCATTTTAGCTTAATACATATTTACATAACATTGAAATAATAACATATTATTATTATTAAATTTTTTCTAATTTGTAGTAATTCTAGTTGATAATGGACATATCTCACCAAGCTTTATGTAATTAAATCATTATTTCCATATTTTTAAATATTTTGTTTTCTAGGGTTTGTATGCTTGATTTGATAGTTTGATTTGTATAAGATTTGAAAATTAAGCATGGTACACACAATCTTCTTTGACATTGGAGTGCAACTTTTCTATAAAGTTTATCTCAATTTTTCAAATGTTTTTCTTTGAATTGGTTATATTGCTATGTCACTCCAAACATTCTCTCATATAACATTTGCATCACTTTTATTTTGTTATTTTACATTGTTTCAATATCTCTATTTTTTATTTTTAACATATCTTGAATTAATATTAAAAAAGCTTATTATTATCTTTTCTTTTTTAATTCAAAATTTCAAAGTAATTCCAAATGATGTTAGATAGAGAGGAAACGAATGTTGTTTGGCTCATCTAATTGAATTCTATCTAATTACTTGTATTTATACATTTATATATTTTAGTTTTTATGATTTTGACTTTTTTTGAGATATGTTTAATTGTATCAAACTTGATGATCGAGGAAATTACATCTGATCTTAGTAGTTTGGAATGTATTTTCCTCATAAAATTTATCTCATTTTCTAAAATTTTTTTATTTTTATTTACTTGCATTACTATGAAATAATATTTCCCCACTTCTCTCACCATTATATTGGTTTTATTTTGTTATAACATATTACTTCCATTTATCTTTTTTAAATATTATTATATATTTTCTTGCATAAAAATAATAATTTTTTTGTTATTTATGTTTATTAACTTTTGTAATTTGTAGTAATTCCAAATACGTTTCCATCAAAATGAAATAAATAACATTATATTTATTGACAGGCACTATCAAATAAGTTTTTAATCTTTATATTTTAAAATATTTTAGTTTTTAGAGTTCTGGCATGCTTTACAAATTTTTAGATCTATAAATAATTTGATTATCGATAATGTTAGTCTCAATCTCCAAAACATCTTGGCATGTAGTTTTCCTGCATAATTTATATCATTACTTTAAATTATTCTCTTTGATTTGGTTTTTACTTTGAAAATCTAACTCTCGTCTCATGAGAACGTCATATCATTTTGATTTTATTGCATTACATTTTCTCAATCTTCCTCAATTTATCTTTAATATAAATTCAGTTAATATTAAAATAATAATTTCCTTTTATTTTTCTCTCTTAATTTTTATAATTTGTAATAATTTCAAACATGGTCTGATTATGATTAAACAAATATAGTTGTTCTCGTCATGATGAGTACTATCCAATTAATATTTATTTTATTTTATTATATAGTTTTTTGGATTTTAACATTCTTTATAAGTGATTTTGATTCATGGCTAATTTTATGATTGGGAAAGTTACATTTGAGCTTCTCAATATCTTAATGCAAGTATCTCGTTGATTTATATCAATATTTCAAATTTTTTGCTTTGATTTTGCTTTATTACTATGTATCTTAAGTTCTCATGTCATGTGGCTATTACAATTCTTTTAATTAGTTATAATATATTTCTTTGATATATCTAATTTTAGCATTATTATATATTTTCTTAATAGTAAAATATTTTTTTATTTCTTATGTTTATTTACTTTGGTTGGACATGACTCTGTGAGCACATTTGAATGAAATCTTTATTTGTTTATATTTTTGAATATTTCTATTTTTTGAAGTTTTTACACTTTTATGAGAGATTTAGTTTTGATAAAGATTTGAATATTTGGAATTTGAAATGTTCTCTAATTTTGTATATACTTTATGGGATATGTTAATTCATGCCAAATTTGACGATTGAAGATGCAATGCATAATCTCCTAAGTTTCTTGAAATACAACTTTCAAAAGGAATTTATCTCTTTTCTTCATATGTGTTACTTTGATTACATTATATTACTATAAAACATTAATTACTATAATATAATAATTAATAGCTTTGATTTAATATATAATATTACTTCAAATCTTCTTCTTTTAGTTTCATATATATTTGTATAATATTAAAATAATAATTTACTATTAATTATGTTTATTTATTTTTGTGATTCATAGTAACTCCAAATGAGGTCCAGTCGAAACGAAAGAAAGATCATTGGACTCAACTTGACAAGCTTGACCCAATTATTATAGAATTTTATAATTTAAATAGTTTATTTTCCAAGATTCCAACATGATTAATGATGATTTCAATTTGTATCAAATTTTATTATTAAGGATGTCAATGTTGATCACTAAAGTATCTTGGAATGCATCTTTGTATGTAATTTATCTCATTTCCTTTAATTTTGTACATCGTTTCGGTTATATTATTTTGTAACACAAACTCATCATGTTTGAGCCTTTTTGCATTGGTTCTTTTACATTGCTTGAGTTTATCTCCTTTCAAATTTAATATGTGTTTATTTAATTATAACCTAGTAAGTTATCATTATTTATGTTTATTTACTTATGTAATAATTCTAAATAATTGTCAATTAAAACAAAGCAAACATCAGTGTAACATGCTAATGAGTATTATCAAATTAAATACTCATTTTCATAGTTTTAAAATTTTTTTTTTTACTGTTTTTGCACTTTTTATGAGATTTGTTCCATTTCTGCCTAGTTTAATAATCAAAAGCAGTACACTCTGTGTTTTTATTACCTTGGAATGAAACCCTTTCAAAAGCTTCATCTCATTTCTTCGAAATTTTTGCTTTTATTTGGTTATATTATCATGTAACACCTAATCCCTTCTCATGTGACTTATATATCCATTTTATTTTTTTATATTATATAATTTCAACTAATATTATTTTATCTTTTATGTTTTTAAAATTAAAAAATCATTATATATTATTATATATGGTTATTTAGTTTTGTAATTCATAGTAATTCAATATGTGCACTAACAAGTTGAACATTTATCTCTATATATTTAAATAATTCTTTTTAAGATTTTGGCATATTATAAGATACATTTTGCATTGTATCTAATTTAGCAATCGAAAGTATTACACTTATCTTCTCAATAACTTGAAATGTAACTTTTTCTACTATTTATCTCATGTTTTCAATGTTTTCATTTTTATTTAATTGTATTATATTTCTCCAATTTATCTCAATTTAATTTTAACATATATTTACTTAATAATTAAATATTAATATATTATTTATTTTTTTATAATGTTTTTTTGTGGAAGTTTTAAACAAGATTTGATGGAGACTAAAAAATTTTATTGGAATCATCTCATAGATCTATATCTAATTAAATATTATTTTTAATATTTTTTATTTTTTTGCTGACGTATTATGTTTTATAGAAAATTTAATTAATACCTGATTTGGCAATGATGAATGTTGCACGTGATCTACTTTGTTAATTGGAATATAACTTTCTCACACAATTTATCCCTTTTCCTCAAACATTTCTCAATAATTTGGTTGTATTTCATTACTTAAATCTTTCTCATTTCAATTTTATTATATGTTCCTTAATATTAAAAATAATAATTTATTATTATTATTTATATTTATTTGTTTTTGTAATTCATTGTAATTCTAAGCGTGATATGATTGAGATAAAACAAACATTGTAGGAAAACCATTAAAGGCATGATTCAATTAAATATTTTATTTTCAAAGGTTTTCATATTTTTTGGGATATTTTATTTTATTCTTGTGCTAACGAGTAAGATCGTTATATTTTATTTCCATAGTCTCATCGATTGTAACTTTCTTATGTAATTTAAATCATTTCTTAATTTTTTTTTCTCATGGTTTGGTTATATCAATATTTAACTCAAAATCTTCTCTCATGTGAAATTTATTTTGGTTTAATTTAGTTATATTTTCTTACACCAGATTATGTCCTTTTTGTTTTAATTTATATTTATATAATATTAAAAAACATTGATTTGTTTATTATTTCTTACTTCAAACACATTCTAGATTTATTATATTTTTTACTTATTTTAAAGTACTAATTTATTATTTTTTATTATTTAACTTGGTAACTGGTAGTATTTTTGAACTAGTTCATTTGGAGATGAAAGAAAGTTTGTTGGAATTGTTGTGACAAGTTTTACCAAAATAAATACTCATTTTTTTAATATTTTTTAATGATTTTATTTTGTAAGATTTTGGTATGTTTTATCATAAATTTTAATTTATACATGATTTCATAGTCAATGGTCCTACACCAGAGCTCCTTATTACTTTGGGATGTAAATTTGCAATAAACGTTATCTCATTTTTCTTCAATTTTGTCTCTTTTATCATATTATATCACTAAGAAACTATACGTGTGCTCTATTGTGACCACCACATCACCTTTGTTTGACTTTGTTACATTGTTTCAATTTATCACATTTTGGTATTACTATATATTTCCTTTACATTAAAAAATGCATTATTATTATTTATGAGTGTTTATCTTGTTAATTCATAGTATTCTAAATAAGGCCCAATCAAAACAAAATAAATGTCATTGGAATTAACTTTATGAGTTCTGTCCAATTAAATATTCATTTTTATATTTTAAATATTTTATTTTCTAAGGTTTGTGCATGTTTTATGAGAAATGTTTATACGTAACTGAATCGATAATTAAGGATGTTATACTCTAGATCATCAATATCATAAAATTCAACTTTGTTGTATAATATATCTTATTTATTGAAACGTTTTTGCTATGATTTGGTTATTTTATCATGAAACAATAATTCTTTTCTTTCATGACCATTTTTTTTGTTTTGAGTTGTTCATGTCACTACAAAACTATTGTTCTCATATTGTGTGGCATTCACTTTTCTTTCATAATGATATATCAAATTACTTTAATTTATCCCATTTCAACTTTCACATTTATTTACTTATTAATAAAATAATAATTTATTATTATTTATGCATATCTAATTTCATAATTCGTAGTAATTCTAAACTAGGTTTGATGGAGAAAAAAAGCTTTATAGGACCCATTTCAATGAGTTCTATCTAATTAAAGATTATTTTTTTATTTTTAAATTGTTTATTTTCTAGGGTTTTCATATGCTTTTTGAAACTTTTGGATTTGTACCTTATTTGATTATTGATTATATTATGATTAATCTCTTTGGTATCTTGGAATGTAACTTCTTAAATATGTTATCTCATTTCTTCACATTTTTTGTTTAAATTTGCATATATTTCTACAAAAATTTAATTCCCTCAATTGTAACCTTTACATCAATTTCATTTGGTCATAATTTATAGCTTTATTTTATCTTATTTTAGCTTTAATATTTATTGAAGCAATATTAAAATATTAATTTATATAAATTTAATCTTATTTATTTTATAAATTCTTAGTATTTCTAAACATGGTCTAAACATGATGATATACTGGTTGTTAGACTCATCTTAATTAGCACATTCTTTTTAAATATTAATTTTAATAGTTTTAAGTATTCTAATTTCTTATGTTTTGTCATAATTAATAAGCTATTTAAATTTGGACCATATTTCATGATAAAAAATTCTAAATTTGATCCTCTTAGTATTTTCGAATGTAATTTTTTTGTATTATTTTCCCATTTTTTTCAAAAGTTTCACATGGATTTTGTTAGATCACTACAAAGCACTAATTCTTTTATTGTGTGACTATCATATCACTTAAAATTGATTATTTCACATTACTTCAATTTATTTCATTTAAAGTTTAATATTTATATAATTAATATTAAAATAATCATTTATTAATATTTATGCATATTTAATTTACAAATGTGTAGTAATTCCAAACTAGGTCTAATTGAAAGGAAATAAACATTAAGGGACTTATCTTCACTAGCTCTATCAAATTAAATAATTATTCTTTATATTTTAAAATATATTTTTAATATTTTGGCTTTTTTTACAACACTTTTCTTTTTTGTATAGCATTTGATTGTGGATGTCAAAATCGATATGCTTAGTACCTTCGAATGCCAATTTCTTATACAATTTATCTAATCACTTCAAATGTTTTACTTTGATTTGATTATGTCACTATGTAATTCTAATTCTCTACTTATGTAACTATTATATCACTTTTATTTGGTTATTTTACATTTGCTTTAATTTATCTCTTTTTTACCTTAATATATATTTACATGGTATTTCATTATCATTTTTTATTTTTTGGGAGATTTTACATTAGAAATTAGTAAAAATTCTAAACGAGAGTTGATGGAAATAAACATCATTAGATTCGCCTCGACGAATATTTTAAGATCTTTTTATGTCATTTGGAAAAAGCTTTTGAAATAGGTTTATGCTCACTTCCTAAAAGCGATAATAAAATTTTTTCGATAATTACAGAACAATTTTACATGAAATAACTAATGAATATGAATCAATCTTTGAAATCTCAACAAAGCACAACTCAATGGTCTACTGGCATAAATTATATTGACAAAAATTATGACTTCTCCTTCTCAAATCATCAAAGTTTTTAGCTAAGCCTTACACTCTTATTCCTTCAAATTCTAAGTTTTCTTCTTCGATTTAAGCTCATTTTGCCTTGTTCTAGTAATCAATAAGTATAAGAAGTTAAACAAAGTTATTAAATATTTTCTATCTTGTTTTATTCTTCTTTTTCTTTCGTGTTCCCTATCATTTGCAAAAGCCAAAGTTTAGTTAAATTTATTAAAAAAATTGAGATGGGATTGAGCTCACAAAATCATAGGTTTTAGTTGAATCTATAAAAGCTGATATTTTTGGAGGTGAACTATATAAGAAAAAAACCTTAAGGTGTACAAGTTGTAACTTTCTATTATTGTTGTTTTTCTAGACCTTAATTGGGTGGACATAGATTATAATTTGAAATAAACCACCTAAAAATTATGGTGTCATATTTTAATTTTTATCTTTAATTTTTCTCATATTAAAATTAATATATACATATAATCAAGGTACATAAAATTATTTTTAAGAAATACATATATTCAAAAATAATAAAAAATACTTTTAAGACTAATATTCACTCGCTTCTTATGAGTTTTGCACACTAAGTTTTACTTCAAAATCATTTTAATTTAACATGAGGTCAGATCAAGATGAGACAAATGCCATTGGAGTCAACTAGATGATCTCTATTTGAATAAATATTTATTTTAATAATTCTAAAAGTTTTTAGGTTTTAAAAAATTTTATGGAAAATTAAATTTTTACCTAGTTATATTATTAAGAATATTACACTCGATCTATGTGGTATCTAAGAATGTATAATTCATCTCATTCTATCAAAGTTTTCATTTTCATTTGGTTAGATTACTATAAAACTATAACTCTCCCATCGTGTGACATTAATTGCATTGATTTATTTATATAAAATTACTTGCATTGATGTTTTTATGAATTTATTTCATATTTACTTAATATTAAAATAATAATTTTTAATTATTTAAGCTTATTTATTTTTATAATTCATAGTTCTTCTAAAAGATGTTTGATTAAGATATAACAAAAGTCATTGGAGTCATCCTGATAGCTTTTCATATTATATATTCATTTTTATATTTTTTAAAATTTTTTTCAAGAATTTTTAAACACTTTACAAGACATTTTAATCTATATCAAATTTGAGGATAGAAAATGCTACTCTCAATCTTAGAATCTTAGACTGAGGCTATTTTATGCAATTGCTTTCATTTCTTTAAATTTTTCACTTTCATTTGGTTATATGAATGAGTAAATTTAGATCTTGACTTGTGTGTTCTTCACTTGATTTGATTAGTTTATAATAAGATACATGAAATTATCTCTTTTTACCTTTAATATACCTTTGCATAATTTCAAAATAATAAGTTAGTATTATTTATAAATATTTAACTTTTTAATTAATAATAATAATTCCAAATGAGGTGAGATTAATACAAAATGTATGTCATTAGATTTAACTCAATAAGCACTATTCAATTAAATATTTAGTTTAATACTTTTAATTTTTTTGACATGATGTATGAGTCATTTGATTTGTATCTATTTATATGATCAAGAATGTTATACTTGATTTCTTTAATAACATTGAATGCAACTTTCTTGCCAATTTCTTTAAATATTTGTTTTTGATCTTGTTAGATTACTACAAAGGTCTAATTATTATTATGCTCGTTTAATTTTTTAATTTATAGTAATTCGTATTTAGGCTTGATTAAAAATGAAATAAAGAAAATTATATTTTTGAATAGTTTTTTATTTTTTGACAATCTTTAAGAGGCATTTTGAGAATACCAATTTTGATGATTAAGAACATTACATCGGTCATCTTAGAATCTAGAAAAGTGACTTTCACTTGTAATTTATCTTATTTCTTCAAATCTTTAGCATTTATTTTGTCATATTAAATTCCTTCGATAAATTTTATTAGAAATTTATTATAAATTTACTTAATATTAAAATATTAATAAATTATTATTTTATTTTTAGAATGGTAATTCATTGTAATTCCAAACAAGATTTATTGAAGACTAAAAAATGTTGTTGGACTCATTTGAGTGAGTTATGTTAAATTAAATATTTATTTTATTATATTAAATATTAAATTTTTTATAGTTTAGACATCAGTTTTGAGTCATTTTTATTTATATCTAACTTGTTGATGAATGATATTATACACTTTTTACTTAATGTCTTACAATGTAACTTTTATAAAAAATTTATCTTATTTATTAAAATTTTTTGCTTTGATTGAGTTATATTTCTATGGAATCCTAAATCTTCTAATGTTTGACATTTACTTAACTTTCATTGGGTTATATTACACTACCTTAATTTTTCTAATCTCAACTTTCATTTATATTACTTAATTTTCTAAAACTATTATATTATTATAACTTTTTATTTATTTTGATAATTATTAGTAATTTTAAATGAGGTTTGATTAAGGAAAAATTAGACTGGCTCAATGATCTCTATATAATGAAAATTATTATTTTTTTTATTTTTAAAATGTTTTTTGTATTTTTGGCTTGCTTTAAATAACAGTTTCAGTCATACTTTATAAATCAATAAAACATATTACACTTGATTTCCTTAGTATCTTAGAATATAATTTTTTTTATAATTTATCCCATTTTGTCAAATTTCAATATTTAATTATTTTATTTTAGTACATAACTCTAACTCTCCTCTCATGTGACATTGCATTGATTTTATTTTTTTTATTACATTGCAACAAATTTTTTAGTTTTAGCTTTAATATATCTCTTTCATCATGTTATAATCATAATTTATTATTATTTAATGCATATTTTCTTTAATAAATCACTATAATTCAAAATGATCTCAGATGAAGATCAAATAAATGTTGTTGGACTGTAGTAGATGAGTTATATATTTGAATAAAATTTATTTTAATATTTTATGAAGTTTTTATGATTTTAGCATATTTTATGAAACATTCTTTTTATACAAATTTATATTATCAAGAATGTTACACTTTATCTCTTTAATATCTAGAAATATAATTTTCTTATATAATTTATCTTAATCTGTCATAATTTTTAGTTTAATATTTATATAATTTAAAATATTTTTAAGAGGTTTTTCATGCTTTATGAGCCATTTCAATTTATGTTAGATTTTATGATAGAAAATTTTAACTCGATCTTCTTTGTGATTTATGATAGATTTTTTTATATAATGGTTCTCATTTCTTCAAGTTTCCCTTTTTCATTTGGATATACTAACTAGTAAATTTAGATCTCCACTCATGGGACCTTTGCATCGATTTTAAGGTGTTATAGTGCATTACATCAAATTATCTTTTCTCTTTTTTAATATATCTTTTCTTAACATCAAAATAATAATTTATTACTATTTATGCTCTTTTAATTTTATAATTCATAATAATTTCAAATGAGTCATGATAAAAATAAAACAAAAGTTATCAGATTTGACTAAATTAGAACTATCCAATTAAATATTCATGTTAATATTTTCAATATTTTTTGGTATAATATATGAGACATTCCATTCATAACCATTTACATGATCACAAATGTTACACTTGGTCTCATTAATAACTTGGAGTATAGCTTTCCCATACAATTAATAACATTTCTTTAAATATATCTTTTTGAATTGGCTAGATTATTATGAATCTCTAATTATCCCCTATGTAAACTTAACATTGCTTTTATTTATATATATTACATTACTTACATTTTTTATTCTTGATTTATTATACATTCAATTATTATTAAAAATAATTATTATATTTTTTATGCTAATTTCATTTGATAATTTATAATATTCTCACATATGCTCGATTGAATAGAAATGAACATAGTTATACTCTTTGTTAAAAGCTCTATTAAATTAAATATTCTCTTTTAAATTTTTAAGTATTTTTTTTATTTTTGGAAATCATTAAAAGGAATTTTGATTCATACCTATCTTGATCATCAAGAACCCTAGATCTATTTGCCTAGTATCTAGGAATGCAACTTTCTTATACAAATTATTTTCATTTAATTTGGTAAATTATAATATTCCCACATATGCTTGACTGAATAGAAATAAACATAGTTATACTCTTTGTGAAGAGCTCTATTAAATTAGATATTCTCTTTTAAATTTTTAAATATTTTTTCTTTTTTTGGAAATCATTAAAAAGAAACTTTGATTCATATTTATCTTGATGATCAAGAAAATTACATCTATTAGCCTAGTATCTAGGATGCAACTTTCTTATGTAATTTATCTGATTTCTTCAAATTATTTTCATTTAATTGGTTATATTACATAGCTTCAATTATTTTACTTTAACTTTTTACATGTATTCACTTAATATTAAAATTACAACTTTTCATTATTTCTACGTATTTATATTGATAATTTTCTATAACTCCAAAAAAGGTCTAATGAAAATTAAAAAATTTTTGTTGACTTATCTTAACTATGTCAAATTAAATATTCACTTCTATAATTTTAAATAATTAATTTTTTTATAATTTTTGAGTGATTTACAAGACATTTTATTTTGTAACTAATTTTATGATTAATGATGTTACATGTATTATATTTAATATGTTAGAATGCAACTTTTTTATATAATTTATCATATATTTTATTAAAAAAATTTTCTTTGATTTAGTTATATTACTATTGATGTAAATCGTGTGAGAACACCGCACAAGAGGGGAGGGGTGAATTGTGCTTTTCACTAAAATTTAGATTAAGAAAAATTCTTTCAATAAAAAAACGTTTGTAAATAAATTGTGAAAACGAAAAATGTAATAATAAGACAAGCAAAGAGAAGACAAAGATTTTTAGGTGGTTCGGCCAAACCCGTGCCTACATCCACCCCCGATCAACCCGATCAGGCTTCCACTAACCACTCCCTTTTGCCGAAGCCGGTAGGGGTAAACCAAGTACAACCGGTGCTCCAACGAGACACCAAAAATCCGAACAAAATGTTACAGAATGATGCAATGAAATGTGGAAGAAAGCTGTCGAAATTGGAGAAGAAAGTTGAGCTCGTAGCTCCCACGAGTATGCCAATTGTTGCTCTCGGTTTTGGCCTTTTTCCTTAGTTTTTGAAAAAGTTTGCAAGTGGATTCATCAATCAATAAATTGTAAAGTGTCCTATATATATAGTCCACCAAAAAGCAGTTCCAAACGGCTAAGAAAAAAGAAACCAGAAAATAGCCGTTGCCGGAAGCCCGAAAAGGAAGAAGAAGAGCAGCTGCCATCCGATCCCACTTCAAGAATGGACGGCTGGATGGACTTCACGGCTTGATCATCTCTAGACCGTCTGATCCGGGCGGACTTGATCTGAACCATTGGATCCCACGCGCTGAACGAACGGCGCTGATTAAACAGCCGTTCGAAATTACTCTCGCCCGTTGGATCTGGGCGCGCTTGATCTGAACCATTGGATCCCACGCGTTGAACGAACGGCGCTGATTAAACAGCCGTTCGAAATTACTCTCGCCCGTTGGATCTGGGCGGGCTTGATCTGCGCCTTTGGATCCTGCCGAAGTTATAAGGTGGGATTTTTAGTCCCACGCTGCAGAATGAAACTTCGCACACTGCTTTATAATAGATTCGCGCCTATTAACCTGCGAGCCACTTTGGGGCCGTCTCCCCCCCTTCCTTGGCCAGGATTTCATCACCCGGTTCAGGTTGACTTAGCCATGCACTGTTCTTTGACCATTGACCAGCGCTAAAGTTAGACTTAGCCGAGCTCCTCTCGGCAGGCTTGGCTTAGCCAGGCACTGTTCCGTTGACCGTTGACCAGCGCCAGCCGAGCTGCTCTCGGCGGTCTTTGGGCGGGCTTTGCTCGCCCCTTTCGGGTCAACCAAGTTTTTATTTTTCTCTTTTTTTTTTTATTCCTAAAAGGCCTGGACGGGCTGTTTTGACGCCGGGTCGACCCGCCCATGCTACAGTGCTTTTTCCCGAGACTTTTGCAGTTTTAGGGTATTTTTGACGAATTTTTTAGCCACAAATTTGAATATAAGTGAATAAAAATAATTTTATATTCTTATAGTATTATAAGTTAATTAAGTGGCTATGAAAAGAAATTTGTAAAAAACGATTCCATAATAATATTAAAAAATCAAATACCCATGTCTATACATTTTGTCAAATATACTTGGCCCAAAAATGAAAATTCATCATTAAATAATTTTATAATATTTTTAAATGTTAATACTACTAGTGTGCCTCATAATCTCAAGGTTTTGACATATCAAATTCAAGAGAAATAAAAAGAAATTTAATTATAAAAAATCTTGCGCATGTCTCAAAAATTCCTTGAAGTATGTCATGACCTCAAGGCCCTTAGAGACCATTATTTTAGACATCTAAAATACATGGCTTGATTTAATTAATTATTAACAATTTTACTTAAATAAAACAAGCCTTCAATAATAAATAGCTTGGTTTTGTAATTATCACATCAAAGGGTACAACAATCTCCCCCTTGATGATTACAAAACCAAAGCTCAAAAAACAAATAAAAAGACGAAGCATTAAAGTAACAATAAATAACAATCATAGATTACAATATAGCTCCCCCTGAATCCTAGCCTATACTCCCCCTGAATCCTAGCACATCACTGATACCTCTCTCTCCCTTTTTGTAATCACTCAAAGGGGTTAATGACACCTAAACTCAAACGAAGTCTATGAAACACATCCGTAGGCAATGGTTTGGTAAAAATATCAGCCATTTGAGCGGAAGATGGGACAAATGATAGTTGAATTTCTTTCTTCTGCACATGCTCTCTAATAAAATGATATCTAAGCTCTATATGTTTGGTTCTTGAATGTTGAACCGGATCCTTTGATAGACAAATTGCACTTGAATTGTCACAGAAAATTGGAATCTGACTAAATTCTAAGCCGTAATCTAAAAGTTGTTGTTTAAGCCATAGTACTTGAGCAACACAACTACCTGCAGCAATGTACTCTGCCTCTGTTGTTGATAATGCCACACAATTTTGTTTTCTACTGGCCCAAGAAATTAGTGAACCACCAATCAATTGACACATGCCAGAGGTACTCTTCCTATCAGTCTTGCTGCCAGCAAAGTCAGCATCTGTGTAGGCAATTAAATCAAATCCAGACTCACATCTAGGGTACCATAAGCCTAGAGTCTTAGTACCTATAAGATACTTAAAGATATGCTTGATTGCTTGTAGGTGTGATTCCTTAGGATTTGCTTGAAATCTTGCACATAAACCTACACTAAACACAATATCAGGTTTACTCGCTGTAAGATATAGTAATGATCCAATCATTCCTCTAAATAGTTTAGTGTCAATGGACTTCCCAGTTTCATCTTTACTTATGATAGTACTTGTGCTAATAGGAGTTTTTCTTGACTTCATGCTTTCAAAACCAAATTTCTTAAGCAAACCAATCAAGTATTTGGTTTGAGAAATAAAAATTCCTTCACTCGTTTGCTTTACTTGAAGTCCAAGGAAGAAGGTTAATTCTCCCATCATACTCATTTCAAACTCATTCTTCATTAAATCTGCAAATTTCATGCACATCTCTACATTAGAAGCTCCAAATATTATATCATCTACATACACTTGACATACTAGTTGACCTTCAGTTGAATTCTGTACAAATAAGGTATTATCTATCTTACCCCTATGAAATCCATTTGAAGTAAGAAAAATACACAATTTTTCATACCATGCTCTTGGAGCTTGTTTCAATCCATAAAGAGCTTTCTTAAGTTTGTATACATGATCTAACTTATCATGTATCTCAAATCCAGGAGGTTGCTCAACATAAACCTCTTCATTTATATATCCATTCAAAAATGCACTCTTAACATCCATTTGGTATAATTTAAACCCTTTATGACATGCATAGGCAAGTAAAAGTCTAATAGCTTCAAGTCTTGCCACAGGAGCAAATGTCTCATCCACATCTACTCCTTCTATCTGACAATAGCCTTTTGCTACTAACCTAGCTTTATTTCTAATAACTTCACCATTCTCATCTACCTTGTTTTTGAAAACCTATTTTGTACCAATGATTGTTTTGTTATTTGGCCTTGGTACAAGATCCCATACTTGATTTCTCTCAAATTGTACTAACTCATCATTCATTGCAGCAATCCAAGACTCATCTTCAAATGCATTTTCTACAGAACTTGGTTCAACATTTGACACGAATGCTGCATGATTAAATGAACTTCTAGTTCTAATATTCTCTTTTAAGTCTCCAATAATCAATTCACTAGGATGATCCTTAGAATATCTCAATTGCTTCTCAATCTCACTATCATCTTTTATTGGTTCTTCAACCTTAGCTATATCATCCAATTTATCTTCTTCAAGACATAAGTCCTCAAATTCATCAAGTAGATCCGTTTGATGATGACTATGAGATGCCTCACTAAGAGATTCATCAAACTTAACATGAATTGTCTCTTCAACAACTAGTGTTTTCTTGTTGTATACTCTAAACGCTCTACTAGAAAGTGAATATCCTAGAAAAATCCCTTCATCAGACTTGGCATCAAACTTATCAAGGTCTCTTTTTCCATTATTTAAAATGAAACATTTACATCCAAACACATGAAAATGAGCTACCTTGGGCTTCTTGCCATAAATCAACTCAAAAGGAGAAATTTCTAACAAAGGTCTACATATGACTCGATTAAATACATAACAGGAAGTGTTAACTGCTTCAGCCCAAAAATATTTGGGAACTCTATACTCATTTAGCATGCACCTTGCGGCATCAAGCAAGGTCCTATTCTTTCTCTCAACTACGCCATTTTGTTGAGGAGTCCTAGGTGAAGAAAAAGTATGAAACACTCCATTTTTAACACAATATTCATCAAATAATTCATTCTTAAATTCTCCTCCATTATCACTCCTAATTGATATTAACCTAACTTCATGTTCTTTTTCAATTCTTGTAATAAGACTTACGAATTTTTCAAATACTTCACACTTCTTTCTAACAAAAAGAACCCAAGTAAATCTAGTAAAATCATCTACAATTACTAACCCATACTTGCTTCCACCTAGACTTTCTGGATGAATAGAACCAAATAAGTCTAAGTGAACAAGTTCTAAAGGTTTACAAGTAGTGATGTCCTTAAGAGGCTTAAAACTTTCCTTTGTTTGTTTTCCTAATTGGCATGGGCCACATAAATGATCACTTAACTGACTAAGATTTGGTAGACCTCTAACCACATCAAACTTCATGATTTTTTTAAAAGATGACTTTCCTAAGTGACAAAATCTTCTATGCCATAAAGTAGAATTACTGTCTTGTGAAGTAAGACACTCAAGTCCACTATTCTTGACCATGTGTAAAAATAAAACATAAGTGTTATCTTTTCTACATCCTATAACAAGAGGAAGATTATCCTTGCTAATGATGCATTCATGTTTATTAAATAAAACTGTAAAATTCGAATCACATAATTGGCTAATACTAAGAAGATTGTACCTTAAATCTTGTACAAGAAGGACCTTTCTTATGGATGTATGTGAGTTGCCCACAGTTCCAATTCCAATCACTTTCTTCTTGGAGTTGTCACCAAGAGTAACTTCACCACCATCATAGCTCTTCAAGTGGATGAATAAAGATGCATCTCCAGTCATGTGTCTTGAGCATCCACTATCCAAGTACCACATGCCTTCCCCGGTCCTTGAAGGAAAGCATGCCTACACCACACAATTAAACGTTACATTTAGGGACCCAAACCCTTTTGGATCCACTTGTCTTAATTTGATCATTATGTAAGCTACTCTTTCTAACCCAAACAAAACTAGAAGATTTGTTATTTATAGAATTTCTAAATTTACAATAAGAAGAAATATGTCCAAACTTCATGCAATAATTACAAATAGCATTTTGTGCATAAGAGGAGGTAGTGGTTCTTGCATAATTTATTTTTTGAAAAGAAATCCTACAATGAGCATGCAAACTTTTCAAATTATTTAATTCCCTAACTAAGCATGTATTTTTGACAATAAAAGAAGCCTTCTCATCTCTTTCTTTCTTAATTTCTAGCAAATAATTGGCATTCACTTCATTCAAATGTTCACACAAACCTAAATAATTTTCATGCTCTTCTTTTAATTTAAGATACTTAGATGCTAATTTTTTATATTTGGTACAAATGGCTATGTATTGCTCTTCATAAGTTTCCATACAAGAAGATGAAGAAGAGGAGGAATAGGAACATACCTCATCATCTGATATTGCTTCTTGAATGTTGTCCTTTGCCATAAGACAAATCAAGCTCTCCTTCTTGTCTTCATTACCAGAAGAGGAGCTATCTGAATCATCCCATGAGATCTTCATAGCCTTCTTCTTTTTCTTCTGGTTTTGATATTTTTCTACTCTCTCTTTGTAGTGAGGGCAATTTGGCCTAGTATGCCCAGGCAATTTGCATTCATAACAAATTGTTTCTTCATGGGAAACAACTTTGCCCTTTTGCCTTTTATTCTTCTCAAATCTTTTTCCTGTATTTCTTTTGTTATATAAACGAGATAAGCCTTTAGAAATAAGTGCTACCTCACTTGAGATTGATACATCTGAATCTGTGGAGGAATCGGCTACAAAAGCAATTGTCTCTTCCTTCTTCTTTTTCTTTTCTTTTTCTACCGCATGCTCTTCATTCTTTCTTCTTGCAAGCTCAATTTCATTTGTTAACAGCTCACCCAATAGTTCATCTAGTGACATAGCTGAAATATTCTTTGCTGCTTTCAAGGCTGTGACAAGTGGATCATATTGTTGAGGAAGGACTCGTAGAATCTTCCTCACCTGTTCACCAGTAGAAAACTCCTTGCCAAGGTTAGATAGACCATTAACAATATTTGTAAATCTAGTAAACATAGACTTAATGGTCTCATCCGAATTCATGCGAAATAACTCATATTCATGAACAAGCATATTGATTTTGGTCTCTTTAACTTGAGAAGTTCCTTCATAGGTAACTTCTAATTTTGACCAAATCTCATGCGCTGTTTTCAAATTCATAATTCGGTTATATTCCGAAGCACCTAACCCACAACACAAAATGTTCATGGCCCGAGAGTTAAGTTGGACTTTATGTTTCTCCTCGGGAGTGAGTTCACCAAGTGATTTTCTCACTTTTTCGCCATTGACCATTTTAATTGGAAAATCAAATGAATTCTCAACAATGTCCCAAATTTCTAAATCAACGGATTCTAAAAATAAACGCATCCTATTTTTCCAATAAAGATAAAATTCACCCTTGAACAAGGGTGGACGGTGTGACGATGCTCCCTCAGACAAGATAGCATTGTTCTCAACACATGGAAGAGCCATGAGGATCTTGTCTTAGAAATTTCTTTCTTTTGACAAAACCTCTCTCTGATACCACTTGATGTAAATCGTGTGAGAACAACGCACAAGAGGGGAGGGGTGAATTGTGCTTTTCACTAAAATTTAGATTAAGAAAAATTCTTTCAATAAAAAAACGTTTGTAAATAAATTGTGAAAACGAAAAATGCAATAATAAGACAAGCAAAGAGAAGACAAAGATTTTTAGGTGGTTCGGCCAAACCCGTGCCTACATCCACCCCCGATCAACCCGATCAGGCTTCCACTAACCACTCCCTTTTGCCGAAGCCGGTAGGGGTAAACCAAGTACAACCGGTGCTCCAACGAGACACCAAAAATCCGAACAAAATGTTACAGAATGATGCAATGAAATGTGGAAGAAAGCTGTCGAAATTGGAGAAGAAAGTTGAGCTCGTAGCTCCCACGAGTATGCCAATTGTTGCTCTCGGTTTTGGCCTTTTTCCGCAGTTTTTGAAGAAGTTGGCAAGTGGATTCATCAATCAATAAATTGTAAAGTGTCCTATATATATAGTCCACCAAAAAGCAGTTCCAAACGGCTAAGAAAAAAGAAACCAGAAAATAGCCGTTGCCGGAAGCCCGAAAAGGAAGAAGAAGAGCAGCTACCGTCCGATCCCACTTCAAGAATGGACGGCTGGATGGACTTCACGGCTTGATCATCTCTAGACCATCTGATCCGGGCGGACTTGATCTGAACCATTGGATCCCACGCGCTGAACGAACGGCGCTGATTAAACAGCCGTTCGAAATTACTCTCGCCCGTTGGATCTGGGCGCGCTTGATCTGAACCATTGGATCCCACGCGCTGAACGAACGGCGCTGATTAAACAGCCGTTCGAAATTACTCTCGCCCGTTGGATCTGGGCGGGCTTGATCTGCGCCTTTGGATCCTACCGAAGTTATAAGGTGGGATTTTTAGTCCCACGCTGCAGAATGAAACTTCGCACACTGCTTTATAATAGATTCGCGCCTATTAACCTGCGAGCCACTTTGGGGCCGGCTCCCCCCTTCCTTGGCCGGGATTTCATCACCCGGTTCAGGTTGACTTAGCCATGCACTGTTCTTTGACCATTGACCAGCGCTAAAGTTAGACTTAGCCGAGCTCCTCTCGACAGGCTTGGCTTAGCCAGGCACTGTTCCGTTGACCAGCGCCAGCCGAGCTGCTCTCGGCGGTCTTTGGGCGGGCTTTGCTCGTCCCTTTCGGGTCAACCAAGTTTTTATTTTTCTCTTTTTTTTTTATTCCTAAAAGGCCTGGACGGGCTGTTTTGACGTCGGGTCGACCCGCCCATGCTACAGTGCTTTTTCCCGAGACTTTTGCAGTTTTAGGGTATTTTTGACGAATTTTTTAGCCACAAATTTGAATATAAGTGAATAAAAATAATTTTATATTCTTATAGTATTATAAGTTAATTAAGTGGCTATGAAAAGAAATTTGTAACAAACGATTCCATAATAATATTAAAAAATCAAATACCCATGTCTATACATTTTGTCAAATATACTTGGCCCAAAAATGAAAATTCATCATTAAATAATTTTATAATATTTTTAAATATTAATACTACTAGTGTGCCTCATAATCTCAAGGTTTTGACATATCAAATTCAAGAGAAATAAAAAGAAATTTAATTATAAAAAATCTTGCGCATGTCTCAAAAATTCCTTGAAGTATGTCATGACCTCAAGGCCCTTAGAGACCATTATTTTAGACATCTAAAATACATGGCTTGATTTAATTAATTATTAACAATTTTACTTAAATAAAACAAGCCTTCAATAATAAATAGCTTGGTTTTGTAATTATCACATCAAAGGGTACAACAACTATGACACTCTAAATCTCTATGTGACATTTACATTATTTTCGTTAGGTCATATTATGCTACTTCAATTTTCTCATTTCAACTTTATTACATAATTTCTTAATTCAAAAATTATGTGTTTTGTTGTTGCTTATTTATTTTATAATTTTGAGTAATTTTAGACAAGGTCAGATAGAGGAAAAATAAATGTTATCAGATGGATTTCAATGAGCTCTATTTAAGTAAAAGTTATTTTCTTTTATTATTAAAACTTTTATTTTTTGGACTTTTGCCTTGCTTTACAAGACATTTTGATTCATACATTAATTTTTCATAAAAAATGTACACTCATTCTCCTTATTATCTTGGAATATAAATTTTTTATTTAATTTATCTCTTATTTTAAAAGTTTTTACTTAGAATGTTTTATTTTAATATGCTACTCTGAACCTCCTATCATGTGACTTTTGTATTAATTTCATTTCATTGTATTACATGACAAAAATTATTTAGTTTCTATATTAATATACCTTTCCATAATATCAAAATAATAATGTGTTATTATTTAGTGTATGTTTGGTTTAGTAAATCATTATAATTCAACATGAGGTCAAATCGAGATGAAAAAAATGTGATTGTATTGAACTAGAAACATTTCAACAAAATAAATATTTATTTTAATATTTTTAAAAGTCTTTAAAGTTTTGTTATATTTAATGGTACATTCCGTTTATACTTCATTATATTATCAATTATATTACATTGGATCTCCTTAGTATATAGAAATAAAAGCTTTTGATACAATTTATCTTATTTTATTAATGCTTTCAATTTTATTTGTTTTTATTATTATCTAATTCTTCTCTCATGTGATCTTAACATTACTATGATTTATTTATGTCATATTTATTACTTTAATATTATTCTTGATTTAGTTTTATATCAACATATTATTAAATATAATATTCAAATAATTTTTTTGTTATTTTTTTTTTAAATTCATAGTAATTTCAGATAAGGTCAAATTAAGATGAAAAAATGTTATTAGACTCATCACTACTATGTCTATCAAATTAAAAATTAATTTTTTATTCTTTAATGATTTTATGTTTTATGGCTTTGGCATACTTTTCAAAGGATTTTAATTCTTGAATAATTTAACGATCGATAATTTTACACTGTCACCTTTGTACCTCGGAATACAACTTTCCCACATAATTTATCATATTTTTTAACTTTTTTCTTTAATTTGGTTATGTTATATTATTTAAATTTATCTTATTTTAGCATTAATTTATAATAAAATTAAAAAAATTCATTTGTTATGCTTTTTTTTTAATTTCTAATTACGAATAGTTTTGAACATGGTTCGATGGAGATGAAAAACTATTATTGAACTCAGCTTAATCTACTTTATCAAACTAAATATTAATTTTTATATTTTCATGGTTTTTTACTTTCAATATTCTTGCATGATTAAAGAGAATTTTAATTTATTTCTAATTTAATGATTGAGAATATTGTACTCTTTCTTCTTATTATTTTGGCACAAAACTTAATAATTAATCACATTTGTTAAAACTTTTTGCTTTGATTTGGTTACATTACTATGTGACTTTAAATCTCTTTACATTATTTTGATTTTGTTATACTATATTGCTTCAATTTTTATCGCTTAAGCTTGAATATGTATGTTCGTAACTTTAAAAAATAATTTTATTATTTTACTAGCTTTTTCACTTTGATTATTCTGAATAATTTCAAGCAAGAAATGATGGAGACAAATAAATTTTTGGTGCTTATTTCTTATTATAATTCACCATACTTCAAAATGACATCCAATTGACATGAAATATTCTTTTTTGGAATTATCTTTATGATCTTTACCAATTTAAATATATATTTTTAAACTTTTTTTTGTTGGGATTTTTGCATACTTTGAAAGGCATTTGATTTTTACCTCATTTGATAATCAAAGATATTATACTCCATCTTCCTAGTATATTGTAATGAAACTTTTGTAAACAATTTATTTGGTTTCTTCAAATTTTGTGCTATTTAGTTATGCTATATTACTTCTATTTATCTAATTTTGGTAATTTTTTATAATTTGTAGTATTTTAAGCAAGGTCTCAAAAAGACCAAGCAAATATTATTCGACTCCCCATGATGGGCTTTGCCAAATTGAAATATTTTTTATTAGTTTTTGCATGGTTTATGCTACATTTCAATTTTTACCCATATCGATGATTAATAATGTTACACTCTATGTCCTCAGTATCTCGAAACACAATATTTGCATAAAACTTATCTTATTTTTTCAAGTATTTTGGTTTGTTTTAGTTACATAACAATATAGCTCTAAACCATATTTTTAGTGACCTTCATAAAGTTTTTTTTAATTATATTATAGTACTTCAATTTAACATTTTTTAGATTTAATACAAATTTACTAAATAATAATATAATAATTTGTTATTATTCATCTTTGTTTATTTTATTAATTAATAATAATTATAAAAAAAATTTGATTAAGATGTTAAAAATATCTTTAAAGTTTCATAAACAAGCTATATCAAATTAAAAATATTATTTTCTATATTTTAATATTATTTCTAATGTTTTTTCTTGGTTTGCAAGATACTTTTAATTATAACTAATTTGATGATAAATAATCTTACAATAAATCTCCCTGGTACCTTAGAATGAAATATTTTCAAAAATTGTTTCTCATTTCTTCAAAATTTTTTCTTTTATTTTGCTGTAACATAAAGTTACTTTGAATCTCTAATTATTTTACATTAACATTATTTTGATTTCGTTATATTATATTGCATTAATATATCTTATTTCATCTTTAATACATATTTGTTCCATATTAATTAGCATATTTTCTTTGATAACCTTTCAAACAAGTTCTAATCAAGATGAAACAAATGTTGTTTCACTAGACTCTACAAGCTCTATCCAAGTAAATATTTGTTTCTAGCATGTTTACAATGCATTCAGTTTGTACATGATTATACTTTCAAGAATGCTACACTCAAAATCCTTATTAACATGGAATGTCATTTTCTCATACAATTTATCTTTTGTTTTTAGATATTTGAGAACGAATTTGATATATCACTAAGTAACTATAATTCTCCTAATATGTAAACAAAATTTATTATATATTTAATTATGATAGACATAATAATTAACTTTTTTTATACCAAATTTAATTTGGTAATTCATATCAATTTCAAACTAGGTTGGATAAAAACGAAACAAATGTTATTGGAGTCATCACAATGAGACTATCAAATTTAATATTAATTTTTGTTTTTTAAATATTTTTTCTAAGGTTTTAGCATTCTTTAAGATACATTTGAGCTAGTACTTGATTTATTAAAAGAAAATTTTACTTTGAACTAGTATTCCAAGTGAGGTCTAATTGATATATAAAAAATATAGTTGGACTAGTCTAAATAAGCACAAAATTAAATATTCTTTTTACATATTTTAAATTTTTTTAAGGTTTTGATGCACTTTACAAGTTATTCGATTCATAATTGATTTGATAAAAAGGGATATTACGTTGATCTCCTTTGCACCATGGAATAAAACTTTTCTGTATAATTTTTATAACTTATTCAAAAAAGTTTTATTTTGTTCACTATGCTACATCTTTTACTTTAGCAATTTTTTATTGCTTTATTTTTTATAATAAATGATGTTATATTGAGATGAAATAAAAATCATTAGACTTACCTTAATGAGATTTATGAAATAAAATTTGATTTTTTAAATAATATATTTCTAAGACTTTGGTACATTTTATGAGATACTTTGATTCTTACTTATATTAATGATCAAGAATATTGTAATCTACCTCCTTCGTGTCTTCAAATACAAATTTCTAATACAATTCATTAAATTTATTCAAATATTTTTCTTTGATCTTGTTTTATTATTACATAACTAAAAATATCCTCTAATGTCACCTTTATAATTCTTTATTTACTTATATACATTTCTTAAATTTATAACACTTCAACTTTAATAAAAATTTACTTATTATTTAAAAAGTATTTATTATTTAGTTTTACTTAGTAAAACTCATATAATTTATTATAATTCTAAACGTGGTCTAATCCAGATGTAATAAATGTTATTACACTCTTCTTGATGAGTTCCATCGAATTAGATATTTATTTTTATTTTTCCTTAAAATACTTTTTATAGTTTTTGATTGCTTTACAAGATATTTCAATTCATATCTCATTTAATGATCTAGTAATTTGGCTTGATCTCATTGGTATCTTGGATTTAAACTTTTCCATGCAATTGGTTTCATTTCTTCAAATTTGTTTGCTTTGATTTGGATATATTACTATGAAGCTATTATGCTCCTCTATTGTAATCATAATATTGCTTTGATTTAATTATATCAAATACTTTACATTTATCTCATTCAATTTTGTAATATATTCACTTATTATTAAAATAATAATTTATTATTTTTATACTTTTTTAGTTTCGTAATTCGTTGTTGTCTCAAACTAATTCTGATTAAGATTAAATAAACATTGACAGTCTCCTTCAAATAAAACCTATTGAATTAAACATTCATTTTTTAATTTGGTATGCTTTAATAGTCATATTGGATTTGATGATCAAGAAGTTCACACTCTACCTTTTTTACCTTGGAATGTAACTTTCATATGTTATTTATGTAATTTTTTTAAAATTTATTATTTTGATTAAGTTATGTTATATTACTTCAATATATCTCATTATAGCATTAATATAAATTTAAAAAATTTAGAAAATAATTTGTTATTATTTTGTCTTTTTTATAATGGTGATTTGTAGTAATTCAAAAAAAGATCCAATGCAGATTAAAAAGAAGTCTTTTGTCATCTCTCAACTTATTATATGAAATTAAACATTCTTTTTTTATTTAATTCATATCTCATTTGATGATCAAGTATATAATGCTTGATATCCTTAGTATCTTATAATGTAACTTTCCAACATATTTTATCTCTTTTCCTTATAAGTTTTTCTTTAATTTCGTTATATTACATTGTTTTAATTTATCTTATATTAAATTTATTATATATTTACTTAATAATAAAATAATAACATATTAATTTTTAATCTTAATTGTTATTGTAATTCATAATAATTCTAAATAATTTTTAGATAAAGTAAAATAAACATTTTAGACTCATCTTGATAAGCTCTATCAAGTTATATATTCATTTTTATATTTTTAAATATTTTTTCCCCTGATTTTAGCATTCTTTCAAAATATTTCGATTTATGCTTGTTATGATCAAGAATGACACACTCTACCTCCTTGGTATCTTGAAATACAACCTTCATATGCAATTTATCTCAATTTTTCAAATTTTGTTCTTTAATTTCATTATGTTGGTGTATGCTTTAAATCTTATCTAGCGTAACCTTTATAATAATTTATTTTGTCATATTTCATTGCTTTAATTTATCTTAATTTTTCTTTAATATAGATTTACTAAATATTAAAATAATAATTTATTATTATTAAGGTTTACTTACTATGGCAATTCAGTGTAATTCTAAATGAGGTTATATTGATACTATAAATGCCATTGGACTAATCTTGTGTAGATATACCAAAATGATATTTATTTTATATTTTTTTTGGGTATTGGTATGCATTACAAGGTGTTTCATTTTATACCCTTATGGATTATAAAACATATTACACTTGATCTCCTTAATTTCTTGGAATAAAACTTTTCAATTCAATTTATCTGATTTCTTCAACATTTTTACTCTGATTTTTGCTTTACTTTATTTATTAATATTCTTGTTTACTTTAGTAATTCATAGTAGTTTCAATTTTTCAATTTTTTAAAATTTTTAGCTTTATTTATCCAAATTATTTTAAAACTTTAATTCTCCACATGTGTAACCCTAAAATTTCTTTGACCTATTTATACTAAATTTTTTATATTTATCTCATTCCAAATTTATTATATATTTACTTATTGTTAAGGTAAAAGTTTTTTATTATTTATGCTAATTTAATTTGACAATTCATCATAATTTCTATTAGGTTTGATAGAGATGGAACAAATGTTGTAAAACTTATCATGATTAGCTCTATCATGTTAAATATTTTTTTTTATTTTTATAATTTTTTTTAAAAGGTTTTGGAATGCTTTAATACCTTGGAATGTAATATTGTATATAATTTATCTAATTTCTTTGAATTTTTTATTTTAATCTGAAAATGTTATATTGCTGCAATTTATCACAATTCAAATTTAATTTATTTTTAATTAATATTGAAATCATAATTTGTTATCATTTATAGTTACATTCATAGTAATTTCATGTGAGCTCGAATGGAGATTTAAAAAATATAGTTGGACTAATCTCCATAAACTAAATTTAATTAAATTTTTTTTTCTACATTTTTTTAAATTTTTTTATGTTTTACAAGATATTTGATTTATACTTAATTTGATGATGAAGAATATTACACTTGATTTTCTTCGCATCACAAACATTCACTTATAATTTATGTCATTTCTTAAAAACTTCTTTCATTTTATTATATCACAATAATTCAAATTAAAACATTTAAAACTTTATAGTAGATTTCCATAATATTAAAATAATGCATTATTAATTTTTATACTTATATATATATACATACTTTTTAGTTAATAATAATTCTAGTCTCGATGAGTTATACCAAATTAAATTTTAATTTTTTTTTCTATTTTAATATCTTATATTTTAATATTTTTGTTTACTTTATAAGAAATTTTGGTTCACACATATTGATGATGAAGATGGTTACACTGTATCTCTTCAGTTACTTACAGTTCAACTATGCAATTTATCACATTGTTCCAAATCTTTTTGCTTAGATATGGTTATATTACAATATAGCTCTGAATCTTGTGACATATGCCATTTATAATACTTTATTAAATTGCATCAGCTTCTTTAAATTTAGCTCATTTTTTTTAATATAAATTTATTTCATGTTAAAATAAAATTTTTTAAAATTTATAATTATTTATATTGATAATTCATAGTAATTCTAAATAAGGTTTGATTTAGATGCAACAAATATTGTTGCATTATATTCGATGAGCGTTATCATGTTAAATTTCCATTTTTAATTATCTTTTAATATTTTTCTAGGGTTTTTTTAAATAAATATATTTATACATTAATTTGATAGTCAAAAGTATTACATTCATTCTCCTTAATATTCTAGAATTGATTTTTTAAGATAGTTGATCTTATTTCTTCACATCTTTTCTTTTAAATTGATAATATTAGTTTGTTACTTTAATTTTCTACTCATGTGACCTTTCCATCTATTTGATTTTGTTATATTATATTATATCACTTTATCACACTTTAAAATTAATATATCCTTGAATAACATTAATATGCTAATTCACTATGATATTTCATAGTGTATTTCTAAACAAACTTAGTTGAGATGAAAAAGAAATCATTGGACTCAACTCATTGAGCTCTATCCAAATTTATATTTGTATTCATATTTTTATCTTTTTAAGATGTTTGTATGTGTTATGAAGCATTAAATTCTTATTTGATTATATAATCAAGAATGTTATAGTTGATCTCCTCAGTAACTTGGAATACAACTTTTCCATCCAATTTATCTCATTTTTTTAAAAATATTTAGTTAGATTTGGTTATGTTATTATGAAGATCTATTTCATTTCTCGTGTAACCTTAAAAATGCTTTGGTTTCTTTATATTACATTACTTACATTTAGCTAATTCAATATTTGTAATATAATTACTTATTATTAAAATAATTAATTTATTATTATATATTCTTATTTAATTTATTAGTTCACTATAACTAAAAACTAGGTCTAATCGAAACGAAATATCGATGTTTGACTCATTGCAATGACCTATATTAAATTAAATATTCTTTTTTATATTTTTTAATTATTTATTTACTTATTATTTCTTTTTTTAGTTAGGTATTTTCATTTGTACCTAATTTGATGATTGAGAAATTCATAATCTATAATCTTATTGATATGAACTATACCATTTTTGTGAATTTAAAACATTTTTGCAAATTTTTTACTATGACTTGGTTATGTTATGTTTCTTTAATTTATCTCATTTTTGAATTTAATATGTATTTATTTAGTGACAAAAAATTATTTATGCATTTTTAATTTGGTAACTTGTAATAAAAAAAATTTTTAGTTGAGGTTAAAAATCTCTTTTAGACTAATCATTGAGGTATATCAAATTATATATTCATTTGTATATATTTAAAATATTTTATTTTCTAATATTTTTGCATGATATGAGTGATTTCATTTTATACATGATATAATTATTAAGGATATTGCATTATTCCTCTTTAATATCTTGTAATGCAAATTTTGGGTATAATTTTTAAAAATCTCTATTTTCATTTTATTTTATTACTATGTAGCTCTAAACTGCCTCTGGTGTAACAATTAGATAGCTTTGATTGAGTTATATTATAATGTATCAATTTATCTCATTTTTTATTTAATACACATTATTTAATATTAAAAATTTATTATATTCTTTTAATTTCTTATTTAATTAGGTAATTCATAGAAAATTTTGACACTATCCTATGGAGGTGAAACAAATATTATTGAAATTATTTCAAGGAGCTTTATTTAATTAAATATTCATTTGTTTATTTTTTAATATGTTTTTAGGATTTTAGCTTATTTTATTGGATATTTTGATTCATACTTGATTGATTATTGAACATATTATACTCGATCTCCTTAGAATCTTAGAATAGATCATTTTTGGATAAGTATAAATGTGAAATGATGTGTATGCAATATATATTTCTTAATAAGGTCAGATTGAGATGACAAAAATGTCATTTAATTCATTAAGATGACCTCCATAGAATTAAATGTTTATTTTTACTTTATTAAAGATTTTGTTTTCTAAGGTTTTGGTAGGCGTTATGTGACATTTTAATTTAAACTTGATTTGAAGATCAAGAATGTCACACACCATCCCATTTACATCTTGGAATTCTTCTTTCTAGTATAATTTATCTTATTTTTTAAAATTTTTTTGTGATTTAGTTGATTATATTTCTTAAATTTTTTCATTTTTTTCTTTGATGTACAACTAATTAATATAAAAAAGTAATTTGTTATTATTTACACTTTTTTAGATTACAAATTGCTGGTATTTTAAATGAGGATTAATGTAAATATATAAAACATCATTGAACTCATCTAAATAAACTATACAAAATTAATTAAATATTTTATATCTTTAAATATTTCTTTTTTTAATATTTAAGCATTATTTATAAGATATTTTGATTAATATCTTATTTAATAATTAAGGGTATTATACTCGATCTCCATAGTACGTTGGAATTCATATTTCCTATATAGTTTATCTCATTGTTTTCATATTTTTAGGTTAGAATTTGTTATATTAATATGTAACTCTAATCTCCTCTATGAGATTTACATGTATTTTATTTAGCTATATTATATTGCATGAATTTATCACATTTTAGCTTTAATATAAATTTTCATAATATTAAAATTATTATTTATTATTATTTGTGTTTGGTTCATTTAATAATTCTCCATAATTCTAAATGAGGTTACATTGAGATGAAACAAGCATCGTTGGATAAATATTGACAAACTCTACCCAATTAAATGTTCATTTTTATTTCAGTATGTTAAATAAGATTTTTTAATTCATAGATGATATGATAATTTGGGATGTTTTGCTCAAACTCCTTATTATCATGGAAAGCAAATTTCTAATATAATTTATCTTATTTTTTAATTCATTTACTTTGATTATGTTTTATTACTATGAATCTCCAATTCTCCTCTCATGTCACCTTTACATTACTTTAATTCAATTATGTTATATTACTTTTATTTATCTCATTTTAGCTTTAACATATATTTACTTAAAATAAAAATAGTAATTTATTATTATTATTATCTGTTATTCTATTTGATATTTTGTAGAAACTATATTTAAGGTCTGTTCATGATGAAGCAATTGTCATTAGACTCATCTTGATGTGTTTTGTTCAATTAAAAATTTATTTTCTAATGTATTTTAAATTTTAGTTTTTTGTGAAGTTTTAAGAGGTGTTTCTACTTGTAACTTATTTAATGATTGGGAGTGTTACACTTAATCTCCTTAGTATCTTGGAATGTAGATTTCCTTTAAAATTTATCTCATTGTTTAATGTTTCATTTTAATTAATTTATATTACTATTTAACTCTAATACTCTTCTCGTGCAACTTTTTTAATAATTTGATTTTATTACATTATATCACTTCAATTTATCTTATTTCATCTTTGTTATATATTTACATAATATTAAAATAATAATTTTTTATTATTTTATTTTAATTAATTTGGTGATTTGTAGCTATTACAAGCAAGATCAAATCAAGGCAAAACAAACATTTTTTAAAACATCTCCATGAGTTCTATATAATAAATTATTTATTTTTATATTTTTAAATTTTTTATTTTTATTGTTTTAAAACTTCTATCAAAATATTTTGATTCATATTTGATTTGATGATCAAGAATTTTTCATTCAATCTTCTTAGTATCTTAGATTGCAAAGCTATATTACGCTAAATTAATTTATCTTATTTTAGCTATGATGCAAATTTGTAAGGTGTCAAAACAATAATAAATTATGATTTATGCTAATTTAATTTGGTAATTTGTAGTAATTTTGAATGAGATTTCATCAAGACAAAACAAAAGTCATTTCGATACATCTATAACAAATCTAAGTAAATATTAATTTTGATATTTTTAAATATTTTATTTCCAATATTTATCATGCTTCCTGAGATATTTAGATTTGTAATTAATTTGATGATCATTGATTTTGCTATCATTTTGGCGTATTACTATCAAACTATATATCTCATCTCGTGATACATTTGCATTGCTTCTATTTGGCTATATTACATTGCTTCAATTTATTGAATTTTTATTTAAATTTATATCTACTTAATATTAAAGTGATAATTTATTATCATTTATGGTTATTTAGTTTAATAATTTATAAAAATTCCAAATAAGGTCTGATCGAGATGAAAAAAATATCTTTGTGAATGTCTCAATGAGCTTTAAACAATTAAGGATAAATTTTTGGATATTTGAATATTTTTTGCTAAACATTTAGCATGTTTTATGAGATATTTAATTTAAACTTTATTGGAAGATTAAGAAATTTATGCTTGAAGCTCTACATTACTTGGAATCCAACTTTTGCATAAAACTTATCTAATTTTTACTAACATTTCACCTTAATTAGTTAATTAGAATGATAATAAAAGTCTCCTCTTGTGTGATCCTAACATCATTTTCATTAAGTTATATTACATTCCTTCAATTTATCTCATCTTAGCTTTACTATATACATACTTAAAATAATAATATATTATTATTTATCCTTACTTAAATTGGAAACTCATTAATTCAAATGATTATTTGATTGAGTTAAAACAAGCTTTGTTCATCTCATCTAGATGAACTCTATAAAATTAAATATTCATTTTTATATATTTAAATATTTTATTTTCTAGTTTTTTACACACTTTTGAGACATTTGGAATGGTACCATATTTCATGATTGAGGATGTTATACTTAATCTATTTAGTATCTTAAACTACAACTTTTGTTATAATTTATCATATTTCTTCAATTTTTTCGTTTTGATTTTATTTTATTATTATCTAACTCAAAACCTTTTCTCATATAATTTTTACATTCCTTTGAATTTGGTAAATTACATTTCCTTAATTTATTTAATTTATGCTTAAAATATATTTATTTAATATTAAAATAGTAAATTTTTTTTAGTTGTACTTATTTATTTTGGTAATTCATTACAATTCAGAATGAGGTTTGATCAAGGAGAAAAAATTTCATTAAACTCAACTTGGTGACTTGATTTTAATAAAATATTTATTTTTTATATTTTAAAATTGTTTTCTAAGTGTTTAGAATTCTTTTTAATTCATTTTTATTCAAATACGATTTAGCAATAAAAGATGTGCTCAATCAACTAATTATACTGGAATTAAAATTTCTCATATAATTGATCTCATTTCCTACAAGTTTTCTTTTTGATCATGTTATTTTACTACTAAACTATAATTATCCTTCCTAGTGATCTATACATCACCTTAATTTAGTTATATTACATTACTTTAATTATATTATTTAAATTTTGTTATATATTTATTTAATATTAAAAGGGTAGATCTTTATTATTTATGTTTATTTAATATTGCACATTTCATAATAATTCTAAATGTGGTCAAATCGTGAAAAAACAAATATGACTTTTATTATCACAAGGAACTTTATCTTATTAAATATTGATTTTTATATTTTTTTTAAATATTTTAGCTTCTAGGGATCTTACATAATTTTTTGGTCATCTTGATTCAATCGTAGTTTGATGATCAGAGATTTTACTTACAATTTTTCCATTATCTCAAAATAGAATTTTTTTGTATAATTTACCATATTAAATAGCATTTTTTTTCTTAAATTTAGTTATGTCACAACAAAACGCTAATGCTCCTATCATGTGATGTCACCTCACTTTAATTTGGCAATATGACATTACTTTTTAGTAAAATAAAAATTTATTATTATTTATGCATATTTTTAATATTATTTTAAGGTAATTCCAAATTGATTGAGATGAAAGAATATCAAAAGACACATCTACAAAAGCTCTATGTAATAAAAAATTTATTTTATATTTTTAAATATTTAATGTTTTAGATTTTGTCATGGTTTAGGAGGCATTTTTATTCATACTAGTTTGATGATCAACGATGCTGTACTCAATGAGCTTTCTATCTTCTAATACAAATTTTGCATTCAATTTATCTCTTTTTTCCAACTTTTTCTCTTTGAACTTCTTATATCTCTATCAGATTATCACATACTTTATTTCAAAGTATCTCATTTCATCCTCAATATATATTTACTTAGTATTAAAGTAATAATTTCTTTTTATTTATCCATGTTTAGTTTGTTCATTCATTGAAATTCCAAATAATGTTTGATCAAAATAAAACAAATGCAGCTTAAATCAACTTGACGAGCTACGTAATGAAAAAAATCATTTTTATGTTTAAAAATATTTAATTTTCTATGGATTGTACATGTTTTATGAAACGTTTTACTTTATACCTAATTATATTATTCAAAATATTATACTTAATCTCACTAGTGTTTTAGAATTCAACTTTATTGTACAATGTTTTACATTTAATTAAACTTTTCACTTCAATTTGGTAATATTAGTATTAAACTCTAATTCTGCTTTTATGTGGCCTTTAAAATTGTTTGATTTGGTTATTTTATATTGCTTTAATTTATTTTTTTAAACTTTAATATATATACATATATATATGAAACAATTAAAAAATAATTTGTTATTTTTTAAGGTTCTATACTTTGATAATTTGAATTAACCTCAAACGAGGTGTAGTTGAATGTGAACAAATGTAATTAGACTGGTCTCAAGTTATATCCAATTAAATAATTTTTTAAAATATTTTTTTGATGATTTTGAGAATCTTTATGAGAGATTTGGATTTGTATCTCTTTTGATTATCTAAGATGTTAAATTAGATCTTAGAGTCATAAAATACAACTTAAACAAATTATTTTATTTTTTTCAAATTTTGTTTCTTTTATTTGGTTATATTACTTTGTAACTCCAAGTTTCCTCTTCATGATGTTTGCATTGTCTTAATTATATTATATTATATTGGTTTAATTTGTCTTATTTTAGCTTTAATATATATTTAACTTTTATTTAAATAATAATTAATCATCATTTATTATTGTTTAATGGTACAATTTATAATAATTCTAAATGAGTTCCAATCAAGATAAAACAAAGATCGTTAAACAGGCCATACGAGCTCTATTCAAATGAATACTCTTTTTTATAATTTTAAATACTTATTATTTATTGTTTTAGCACTTTTTATGAGACATTTTGAATGCGATTTAATTTGATGATCAAGGATGTTACAAATGATCTTGTTTGTGAATTGGATTACAATTTTTTCATACAATGTTTTTCTTTTTTTGAAATTTTTCTCTTTAATTTGGTTACATTAATATGTAACTTCAATTCTCCTCTCATGTGACCTTTACTTCACTTTTATTTACTCATACTACATTGCATTAATTTATCTAATCTTATTTTTAATGCAAACTGAGTTAGTATTAAAATAATGATTTATTACTATTAACACTTATTTACTTTGATAATTCTTAATAAATCAAAACAATGTCTAATTGGTAGCAAATAATCATCATTGGATTCCAGTCTATAAGTTCAATTAAATTAAATATTCATTTTTTATATTTTTAAATTATTTTGGTAGACTTTAAGAAATAATTTTATTTATGCCTAATTTGATGACCAATAATATTGCACTCAATCTCCTTAGCATCTTGGAATGCATCTTTTCTATACAAGTTATCACATATCTTCAAATGTTTTGTATTATTTTTGTTAAATTGTTATATAACTCTAAATCTCTTAATGTGTGACATTTGCTTCAAACCAATTTTTTTTATTATAGTGCTTTAATTTATCTCATTTCATCATTAACACAAATCTACTTGACATTAAAAATAATTAATTATTACTCATTCTTATTTACTTTCGTAATTCACATTAATTATGATCAAGGTAAAATTGATAATAAACAATTTCATTAGATTCATCTTCACAAACTCAATCCAAAGAAACATTCATTTTTTATTTTTAAATATTTCTTCTAATGTTCTGCCATGCTTTTTGAGACGGTTTGATCCTTATATGTTTTAATGATTGAGGATGTTACCCTCGATCTTCTTAGAATCTTTGAATGCAACTTTACTATACATTTTATCGCATTTTTTCAAATTGTTTGCTCTAATTTGGTTATATTACTACTTTTGTCTAATCCTCTTATCATGTAACCTTTGCATCAATTTTATTTTGTGGTAATACATTGCTTCATTTTATTTTATTTTAACTATAATATACATTTACTTATTATTAAAATAATAATTTATTATTATTTATTCCAATTTCATTTGACAATTATAGTAATTAGAAATGATGCCTGATAAAGACAACCAAACATTATTAGACTCAAGTCAACAGGCTCTATTTATTTAAATATTAATTTTTATATATTTTTTAAATATTTTATTTTCTATCGTAATTGAATACTTTGCAGAATTGTTTTATTTGTACATGATTTAGTGATTGAGGATGTTACGTTTAAATACATTAGTAATATGGTAAGAAAATTTCTCATACATTTATCTCATTTCTGCTAATTATTTTTATTTAGCAATGTTTCTAATTTTACCTTTAATATATATTGAATAAATATTAAAAAAATTTATTTCTATTATTTATTCTCATTTTTTATTTTGTAATTTATATTAATTTTAAATGAGTCTAATTGAGTAAAACTAAATATAGTTGGACTCATCTCAATGAGTGCAATCCAACTAAATATTTATTTTAATATTTTATAGTTTTTTTTATTGTTTTGGTTTCTTTATTAGTTGTTTAGATTCATACCTAATTTGGTAGTTAAGAATGTTACACACGATATTTTGAATATCTTGGAAAGCAAATTTCCTTTATAAATTATATTATTTTCTAAAATGGTTTGCTTTGATTTGGTTATATTATTATGTAACTCAAACTTTTCAATTATGTTACTTTACATCATTCTATTTATGTTATAAAACATTTTTTTAATTTATCTCATTTCAATTTGATTATAAATTTATTTAATTTTAAAATAATAACTTCTTATTATTTATTCTTATTTAGTTTTTAAATTTTTAGTAATTCCAAAATATATTTGATCCAGGAAAAAGAAATTTTATTGCACTTGTTTGTATAAGTCTTGTCTAATTAAATATTTTTTTATGTTTTTAAAATATTTTATTTTTTAGTATTTTTTGCATCCTTCGTGAGACATTCTAATTTATACATTACTTGAAGAATGAGGTTGTAACACTTGAACTTCTTAGTAACATGGAAAGCAACATTCTAATACTATCTATCTCTTTTATTCAATGTTTTTAATTTTTTATTTCTAAGAAATTATAATTCTCTCTCATGTTACCTTTTCATCACTTTAATTTGTGTATTATCTTGCCTTTAATTTATCTTTTTTTAACTTTATAATATATTTACTTAATATTAAAATAATAATTCATTATTATTAAGTTTATTTAATTTTGTAATTTGTTGTAATTCTAAACAAAGTTTGATCTAGATAAAATAATAATTTTAAAAGTCCTTTCGAATCATACCCGATTGGATGATTGAGAAAGTTACACTTGATCTACATATTGTTTTAGAATGCAACTTTCTAATACAATTTACTATTTTTCCATTAGAGAAGAAACAAACATGAATGGACTCATCTTAATGAGCCCTATCTAATTAAGTACAATAAAATAATTCTTTTTATATTTTTGAAATGTTTTATTTCTAAAAGTTTTAGGTAACTTCATGAGGGATTTATATTTGCACTTGATTTGTTGATCGAGGATGCTACACTCGATTTTCTTAGTACCTTGGAATCGTAACTTTCCTATATAATTTATGCCATTTCTTTATTTTTTTTCTTTGATAAGGATGTATTACTTTGTAACAAGAAATTTTCTCTAATATGTCTTTTATATCTTTTTCATTTGGTTATATTACTTTGCTATAATTTATGTCATTTTATCTTGAATATATTTCCTTAACATTAAATAATATTATGGTTTTATTTATCTTCTTAGTATCTTATAATACAACTTTCCTACATAATTTAGCTCATTTCTTCAAATTTTTTAGCCTTGAGTTCATTATATTGCTATGAAATTCTATTCCTCTTATTATTTACCATTTTATCACATCAATTTCGTTATATTATATTACTTTAGTTTTTCTTATTTGATCATTACAATAGATTTACTTAATATTAAATAAATAATTTATTTTTTGTCCTTGTTTACTTAGTAATTAATGATAATTCCAAAATAAGATAAAACAACAAGAAACAAATGCCATTTAGACTCACTTCAATGACATCTATTTAATAAAATATTTGTTTTTAAATTTTAAAATATTTTTTAAGCATTTAAGCATGTTTTCAAAAATATTCTAATATGTATATTTGTTAATTAATGATATTACACTAAATCTTCATAGAATTTAGAAATGCAACTTTATAACACAGGTCACCTTATTTCTTCAAATTTTTCACTTTTATTTTGTTATGTTATTATTTAACTATAAAATACCTCTGAAGTGACATTTACCTCACTTTAATTTCGTTATAATATATTTCCTCAATTAATCTTATTTTAGCTTAATATATATTTACCTCATCTTATAGTAACAAATTATTTTTATTTATTATTATGAAATTTTGAAAATATTATAGATCCAAAATAGATCTTATTAAGAGAAAAAAAATGTCATTAAACAATTCTCTATTAGCTCTATGCAATGAAGTATTTTTCAATTTTTTTAATTTTTTTAAAATTTTTTTTAAAATTTTTTATAGTTTTAGCATATATTGTAAGGCATTTTGATTTGTACATGAATTGATCATCATGAATCTTGCTCATGATCTCTTTAGTATCTTGGAATGTAACTTTCTTGAAAAATTTATCTCATATCTTAAAGTTTCTCTTTTTATTTATTTATATTACTATATGACTCTAAATCTCCTCTCATGTAACCTTTACTTCTTAATGATTTACTGATATTACTTTACTTCAATTTATCTAAATCTAGTATTAATATTTATTTGCTTAATATTTAGTCTTATTTATTTTTGGAATTCCTAATATACCCAAATGATGTTTGGTCGATACAAAAAATGCATCACTAGACTTATCATTGAGAGCTTTGTCAAACTAAATATCCATTTCTATATTTTTAAATATTTTAATTTTTATGGTTTTGGCACATTTTAAAAGTGGCTGGACTTGTATTTTATTTGATGATAAAAAATGTTATATCAATCTAGTCAGTATGTTGGAATTAAACTCTTCAGTTTAATTTATTTTATTTCTTAAGAACTTTTATTTTTATTTGGTCATATTACTATGTAACTCTAAATCTCTTCTCATGTTACTTTTACAGTACCTTTATTTAGTTATATTGCATTAATTCAATTGATCTTATTTCAGTTTTAATCTAATTCTACATATTATTAAAAATAATTTATTATTATTAAGCTATCTTCATTTGTAATTGTCATTAACCCAAATAAGGTCTAACTGAGAGAGAAAAATACCATTTGAATCACCTCAATTTATTTTATTCCGAATAATTATTCATGTTTTATATTTTTAAAAATATTTTACTTTTTATGTTTACATGCTTTAGTGACAATACTATTCATCCCTAATTTGAGTATCAATAATGTTACAGTTGATTCCCTTAGTTTCTAAAAATGTAACTCTACTATTTAATTTATCTCATTTCATTAAAATTTTTACTTTAAATGAGTTATATTACTATGAAACTCTAATTCTTTGTATTTGTGATGTTTAGATTACTTTATTTTTGTATATTATATGGCTCTAATTTATTTTATTTTAGCTATACAATATATTTACAAAATATTAAAAAATAATTTATTATTATTTATTCTTTTCTATTTTTATGATTTGTAGCAATTATAAAAATGATCCACTTAAGATTGAACCAATGCCGCCTTTAATTCTCAAATTTTATTTTTATGTTTTTAACACTCTTGGCATGAGATTTTGATTCATAATAGATTTAATGACCATGGATATTGCATTAGATGTCTTAGAATCCTAGAATAAGATTTTTAGATACAATTTATCTTATTTCTATAATTTTTTCTCTTTCATTTTTATTGTAGTTTTATGTAACTTTCAATCTTTTCTAATATGTCCTTTTCATTCTTTCTATTTTCTAATATTATGTTATTACAATCTATCTCTTTTTAACATTAATATATATTTCCTTATTATTAAAGTAATAATTTATTATTATTTATGTAGATTTTCTTTCTTAATTCAAAATAATCAAAGTATGGTCAGATCGATGCAAAATAAATGTTATTTGACTCAACTCAATAGGATCCACCCAATTAAATGTTCATTTTTTATATTTTTCAAATATTTAATTTTTTATAATTTTTGCACTTTTTATGAGATATTTCGGTATATATCTTATTTGATGATCGAGGATATTGCACTTTTTCTCATCTGTGTCTTAGAATCAAAGAATTTGTTACAATTTATCTCTTTTCTTTAAATATTTAGTATTGATTTGATTTTATTATTACAAAACTCTAACTCACTTACTCTCTCTTGTGACCCTTACATTATTTTTATTTAGTTATATTATGTACCTTAAATTTATCTCATTTTAACTTTAATGTATATATTTACTTATTATTAAATTAATAATTTATATTTAGATTTGTTATTTATTTATCGAAGTCGTAATGAGTTCTAACCAAGATTAAACAAATATTGTTGGAGTGATCTTAACAAGCTCTACGATGTTAAAGTTTTATTTTATTATTTTTAAATATTATATTTTTTAGGATTTTTGATATATGTTATGAGACATTTTGATTCATACCTCATTTAATGATTGAGGTCTTATAATTGATCTTCATAGCAACTTAGGAAACAAATTTTCCTTAAAAAGTATTAGATTTCTTTGAAGTTTTTAATGTGATTTAGTTATATTACTCTATATCTCTAAATCTCGAGTCGTGTAATTTTTACTTCACTTAGATTTGAAAAATATTACATCGCTTCAATTTTTCTCATTTGAATTTTAATTAATTTTTACTTAATATTAAAATAATAATTTATTATAATTTTTGGTAATTAAATTTGGTTAATGGTAGTATTTCTAACTAATGTCTGATTAAGTTAAAACAAATATCATTGGACTAGTCTCAATGAGTTCTATCTAATTAAATATATATTTTTAAATTTTTAAAATTTTTTTTCTTATCTTTTTTCTTATTTTATTAAAGATTTTGAATTGTAATTGATTTAATAATTAAGTATGTTAAATATGATTTATTTGTATCAAGGAATACAACTTTCATGTGTAATTTATCTCATTTCTTCAAATTTTTCTATATTTTATTATTTTAAGTTGTAACCCTAAATATCCTCTTAAATGTCCTTTAAATTACCTTGATTTGGTTATATTACTTTTCTTTAGTTTATGTCACTTTATTTTTATATATATTTAATTAATATTAAGATAACATTTTAATTGTTAGTTATACTTATTCACTTTAGTAATCCATAGTAATTCTAAGCAATGTTCAATTAAGAGGAACAAAATATTGTTGGACTTATCTTAATCAATTTTATCGTATTTAATATTTTTGTATATCTAGAAATTTTCTATTTGATTAAGGTTTTAGCCCACTTTAAGATGGTTTTGATTTGCATCTTATTTTATGATTAAGGGTATTACATGCAAAGTACTTAACATTTTAGAATACAACTTTCTTATATAATTTATCTTAATGTTCAAATGTTTTGCTGTTATTTGACTATATTACCCTGAGAGTCTAACTCTCCCCTTATATGACCTTTGCTTCATTTTGATTTTCTTAGGTCACATTGTCTTAATTTATCTAATTTTTTTAATATATATTTACTTAGTATTAAAAGAATAATTTATAATTTTTTATGTTTATTTACTTTATTAATTAGTAGTTGCTCTAATCGAGGTGTAATTGATAAAAAACAAAAATACTTAACTCATCCTTAAGGGCTCTATTTAATTAAATATTTCTTTTTTTAACAATTTTAAATATATTACTTTCTAAGGACATGACATGTTTTAATAAATATTTCTATTCATACTTGATTTTTGACTAAGGATGTTACACACAATCTTTTTATTATCTTAGAATGGATCAATATAAGAACTTATGTCATTTCTTCTAATATTTCGCTTTGATTTAGCTGTATTATTATTTAACTATATATCTCCCCTCGTGTGACCTTTATATTACTTTAGCTTGGTTATATGGCATTGATCCAATTATCTTATTTTAATTTTAATATAAATTTACATTATAAAATTATTTTTTATTTATATTTATTTTCTTTATTAATTTAAAGTATTCCCATAGTGCTCTGATTGTAAATGAAACATACATTATTGGACTCATCTCAATGAACTCTATCTAATTAAATATTTTTTTCATATTTTGAAATATTAAAATTTTGATATTTTTACCTTATTAGTTGAGACAATTCAAATTCTACTTGATTTGATTATCAAGGATGTTGAACTCCATCTCTTCAATATCTCAGAATGCAATTATCCATGCAATGTATCTCATTTCTTCAAAATTTTGCCTTTGTTTTAGATTTATTACTACGAAACATCAAATCTCTTTTGGTTTAGCCTTTAAATTACATTTATTTAGTTTTATTATATCATTTAAATTTATTTCATTTCAACTTTAAAATATATTTTCTAGATATTAAAATAATAATTTTTTTTTCTACTCTTTTGCCTTGGTAATTCACAATAACACCAAAGAGGCCTGATTAAGGTAAAGCAAAAGTTGTTGGATTTTCCTCAATGAGCTATATCCAACGAAATATTTTTTTTCTAATTTTAAATAAGGTTTTTAGGATTCTTACATGTTTTATAAGACATATTCATTTGTGCATGATTTGATGTTTCTTCATTTTACAATCAATCTTCATAAAATATTGGAATGCAACTTTCTTGTACAATTGATCTTATTCTTTCAAATTTTTCACTTAGAATTAGTCATATTGTTATCTAACTCTTAATCTTTTGTCTTGCAACCTTTACATTAATTTTGTTTGATTATATTACATTTGCTTTTATTTATCTCATTTTAGCATTAATATATGTCTACTTAATATTGAAATAATATTTCATTGATGTTTATTTTTATTTATTTTACTAATTCATAGTAATTACAAACAATGTCCAATATAGATGAACAAAACTTTATTGGCCTCATCTTGACAAGCTTTATCTAACTAAAAAATATTTGTTTTATTTTTAAATATTCTAAATTGTTAGAGTTTTTCTATGCTTTATGAGACATTTTTTGAATCTGGCTTGTATCTAAGAATGTTAAACTTGATCTTATTAGTGTATTAGAATGTAAATTTATTATATAATTTATCTTATTAGCTAAAATGTTGCACTTTAAGTTGATTATATTACTATAAATGTTTGAATATCCTCCCATGTGACCTTTACTTGACTTTGATTTTGTTATATAACATTACTTCAATTTATCATATTTCATCTTTCATATATATTTGAGTAATACTAAAAATATATTTTTTATTATTCTTCACTATTTACTATTGTAATTTTTAGTGACACATAAGAATGTTCAATTAAGAAGAAACAAATGTAATTCGATAATCCTCAATGAGCTCTATCTAATTAGATGTATATTTTTATTTTTCTTCACCTTTTATTTTCTAAGGTTTCTAGCATTCTTGAGGAAATATTTTCTTTTGAACTTGATTTGATGATCAAATGTTTTACACTCGATCTCCTTACTAAGTTGGAAAGCAACATTCCTACGCAATTCATCTCATTTCTTAAAAAGTTTTCCCTTTGATTACGATATGTTACAATAGAACTCTAATTTCTCCTCTCATGTGACCATTACATCATTATGATTTTGATGTATTATGTTATTTCAATTTATCTTGTTTCAACTTTAAAATGTTTCTACTTATTAGTAAAGAATAATTTATTATTATTTATACTTATCAACATTAGTAAATATTATTAACCTCAAGCAAGGTCAAACCAAGAGAAAATAAATGTCTTTAGACTAATCATGACAAGTATTATCTAATTAAATTTTCACTTCTATATTTTTAGATATTTTATTTTTTTATTTTTTTCATTATTTAAGAGATATTTTGATTAATACTTGATTTAATAATCTATGTTATAATTGATTGACTTAGAATCTTGTAATGGAACTTTATCATATAATTTATCTCATTGTTGAAAATGTTTGTCTTTGATTTTGTTTTGTTTACCAAAAAAATGCTAATTCTACCCATGGGTGACCTTTAAGTCTTTTTTATTTGACTCATACAATGCATAAAATTATCTTATTTTAACATTAATATATATATTTACGTAATATTTAAAAAACATTTTTTTTATGCCTATTAACTTTATAAATTTGCACTATTAAAAACAAGGTCTAATCAAGAAGAAAACACATCATCTGAGTAATCCCAATCAGCTCTAAATAATTAAATATTTATTTTTTATTTATAAATATTTTCCTTTTTTTCACATCCTTTACATAAGGTATTTATTGAAAGCATATTTGATGATCGAGAATGTTACACGTAATCTCCTTAGAATAATTGAATGAAACTTTCTCATACAATTTATTTTATTTCTTTAAAGTTTTCCTTTTAATTAGTTTTACTACTTTGTGAAGTTCTTTGTGCTTAAAGTAAACTCATAAGAGGGGGTGAATTGTGATAAATAAAGCTTTGAGATTTTCTCTTTGGTTTTTGGTGTAAATTAAAACATAAATCTTTTAAACAAGAACAAGAAAGAGAAATACAATAATACACAAAGATTTTTAAAGTGATTCGACTCAAAATCGAGCCTCCATCCACCCCCAGCTGATGTTGGGAAAAAGCCACTAAAATTCACCAAATCACAAGCGAGGCTTTTCGTACGGCTCACCTCAAACCTACTTGGGATTTTACCTACGGCTAATCCCGAACCTACTTAATGTTTTTTTCTACTCAACTCAAACCCCAAGATTTTGCACAATTGTCGTGATGCCTTTACCCAAAGAAACAAATACAAAAATGATAATAGAGTATAAACTTAAAACAATTTAAAGATGTACAAGGCAAATCAAAACCTAAATCTTTTCCCATTTGGGCCTATCGATCAAATTATTATTTTATTTTATTTTCAAAACCTAAAAGCCTAGATGGGCTAGTGGTTGAATAGGATCAACCTGCCTAATTCTACAATGAAAAATCCCGAGACTAAAGTTATTAAGTAGTGTTTTGTGATAACTTTTGGGCCAAAATTTTGAATATAAGTGTGTAAAAATAATTTTATATTTTGATAGTACTACACGTTTCCTAAATGATTATGAAAAGGAATTTGTGAAAAATAATTTCTAAATAATTTTGAAAAGTCAAATACCAATTTCTATAATTTTCATCAATAATTCTTGGCCCAAAAATTAAAATTCAACAATTATTAAAATTATAACATTTTTAGATATAAATGCTATTATTGTGCCACTTCATCTCAAAATTTGGACCTATCAAATTAAAGAAAAAAATAAAGAGAAATTTGGGTATAAAAATGTGAGGGCATGTCTTCAATTTCTTTGTAGCTTACCATTACTCCAAGAGCCTTGAAGACCACTATTTTAGACATTTAAATTTCATGGCTTGACTAAATTGAATATTAACAATTTCACTTAAAGCAAGCTCATATGAGATATAAATATTTATGCTTGACTCATCAAACACATGGGTGTAACACTTTGTGACTCTAAATCTCATCTTATGTGACCTTTACAATATTTTGATTTCGTTATATAACTTAGCTTCAATTTATCAAATTTTACCTTTAATATATAATGACTTAATAATTAAATAATAATATATTATTATTTATTTCTTATTGAATTTGTAATTAGAAGCATTTAAAATGAGGTCTAATCGAGATGAAATAAACATGGTCAGAATATTGTTGATGATCTCTATCAAATTGAATACTCTTTTTATTTTTTAATAAATTTTTATTTTTTTTTGCTTTATTATGTTAAAAAAGATATTGGGATTCATACATAATTTAGTGACCAAGAATGATACACTTGATCTTTTTCACATCTTGGAATGCAAGTTTCTTATATATTTAATCTCATTTTCGAAAATGTCTATCTTTAGTTTAGTTTTACTACTACATAACTCAATCTCCTGTTGTATGACCTTTATTTCCAATTGATTTTGTCATATTACCTTGCTTCAATTTATCTAATTTCAGTCTTAATATTTATTTACTTATTTTTTAAATTATAATTTACTATTATTTATAATTTAGTAACTCATAGTAACTTTAAATGACATTTAATAAAAAAGAAACAAACATCGTCAAACTTGTCCATACGAGCTCTATCTAATTAAGTATTCTTTTTTATAGCTTTGAAAAATTTACTTTCCATGGTTTTATAAATCTTTTAGAGATATTCTTATTATTTCATGATTTGATGCTAAAAAACGTTGCACTTTACTTATATTGTATCTTTGAATGCAACTATTTTATATAATTTATCTCAATTCTTTAAAGGTTTTGCTTTGATTTTCTTATAGTAATATTTATCTCTATATCCCCTCTCATGTTACCTTTACATATCTTTTATTACTTTATATTATATTTCTTTAATTTCACTTATTTTAACTTGAAATATATCTAAATAATATTAAAAACCAATTTGTTATTATTTAAGTTATTTACTTTGAAAAATGTTATTAACAAGAATAAGGCATAATCTAGTGGAAAGAAATGTTGTTGAAGTCGTCTCGACGAGCGCAATCAAATTAAATAATCATTTTTATATTTTTAAAAGTTTTATTTTTTAGGATTTTAGCATGCATTATAAGACATTTTGAATCACAAGTGACTTAATTATTTGTAATTTTAAACCTCTTTAGTATCTCAAAATAAAGTTTTCTCATACAATTTATCACATTTTTAATTATTTTTATTTCATATAGTTATATTGCTATGAAACTCTAATTCTCTACTCTTGTGATATTTACATCACTTTGATTTGGGTACATTATATTGCTTTAATTTATCTCATTTTTACTTTAGTATGTATTTATGAAATATTAAATTAATAATTTGTTATTATTTTGCTTACTTTATTAGGAATTCATTATATTTATAAAAAATTTTCGTGGACATAATTCAAATATCATTTTAAAAATTATTTTTTTTATTTTTAAATATGTTTTGTATTATTTAATCATGATTTATGAGAGATTTTGATCAAAATTAAATTTAATTATTGAGGTTGTTAGTCATAATCTATTTAGAATATTGGAATGTTATTATCCCACATAATTTATTTCATTTCTTCAAATTTTTTTATTTGATTTGGTTGTATTTCTATGTACCTCTAAATCTCCACTCATAAAAATTTTACATTATTTTCATTTGATTACATTAAATTACTCTTATTTTGTTCATTTAAGTTTTAACATATTCTTACTTAATATTAAAATAATACTTTATTGATATTTATTGCCATTTAACTTCATAATTAGCAATTCTAATTGAAGTCTAATAGTCAAGAAATAAACTTCATTGGACCCATCTCTATAAGCTACATCAAATTCAATATTAATTTTTTATATTTTTAAATGTTTGACATTTTATTGTTGTGCATTCTTTATAAGGAATTTTAATTTGTGTGTGATTTAACAATTGAAGATGTCACACTAATTTTTTTTAGTATTTTGGAAATGCAACTTTCTTAAAAAAGTTATCTAATTTGTTTCATATTTCTCGATCTAATTTTATTATGTTATTCAATAACCGAAAATCACCTCTCGATTTACCTTTACATTGCTTTGATTTAACGATATTGGACTACTTCATTTTTTTCAAATTTTAGCTTTAATTTTTTAAGTTTGTAAAATAATAAATAATAGAATTTATTATTATCTATATTATGAAGTCAAAAAATGCAATCAAAGTCCAATGAATAAGAAACAAACATTGTTGGACTCATCTTCATAGGCTCTCTCTAATTAAGTTTTCATTTTTTACATTTTTATATATTCTTTTTTCTAATACTTTAGAAAGCTTAATGAGCTATTTTAATTTATACCTAATTTGATGATCAAATATGTTACACTCAATCTCCTTAGTATATTGGAATACAACTTTCTCACAATTTATTTCGTTTCTTTAAATTCTACATTTTGATTTGGTTATATTATCTCACTCTAAATCTGTTCTTCTCTACATCACATTGGTTTTGTTATATTATATTGACTCAATCTATCACTTTTTAGTTTCAATATATATTTCCTTAATATTTAAAAACTAATTTAATATTATTTTCATTTTTTGATTTGTAATAGTTTTAAATGAGATCTGCTCAAGTTGAAAATAATGTCATTCAACTCATCTTGATAGTTCAATCAAGATAAATATTTTTTTTATGTTTTTAGATATTTTTATTTCACGAATTGGAATGTTTTTATGAGATATTTTAATCCATACTAATTTAACAAACAATGATTTACACTTAATCTTCTTTGTATCTTAGATTTTAACTTTCTCATAAAATTTGTCATATTTCATTAATTTTTTTACTTTGATTTTGTTGTGTTACTATTTATCTTTAAATCTTCTCACATGTGAATTTTACATTGCTTTTTTTGAACATATTACATTTGTTTAACATATATCATTATAGTTTTAATATACAATTAGTCAGTATTAAAGTAATACATTATTATAATTATTTATGCATGTCTATCTTGGAAATTCACCACAATTCTAATCATAATATGATTTAGACTAATAAAAAATCATTGAGCTCAAAGAAGTCAAGGAAATTCAATATTAAATTTTATTTTTTAAAATATTTTACCTTTTTTGACATGTTTTGCATGATATTTTTATTTGTACATCATTTGTTAATCAAGAATATTTCCCTTAACCTCCTTAATATTTTGGAATGCAACTTTTTTAGATAATCAAAATAATGTCTTTAATGTTTTTTTTTGTTGTTTGATTATACTACTTTGTAAATGTAAATCTCATTCCTCTTACTTTTATATCACTTTGATTCATACATAATTTATGATCCAGGGTGTGCACTTGATGTTATTAATATCTTGGAAAGTAACCTTATCGTACAACTAATTTCATTTCTTCAATATTTTCACTTTGATTTGATTATATTTCTATGCAACTCTAAATCTACTGTCATATGATATTTTCATCACTATGATTGTATTATATTATATTTCATCAGCTTTTTCCATTTTAACTTTTTTATATATTTCATTAATATTAAAAAATTTATTTATTACTAATTACACTTATTTTTTTTGATAGTGATGTCAAACTATGATGAAATAAATGTCGTTGTCTTGTATTGATAAGTTTTATAATTAAATAAATGTTTTTATTTTTTAAAATATTTTATTTTATAGTATTTTGGAATTATTTAAGAGACATTTTGATTTGTACCTCATTTAATGATATAGGATTTTACACTCAATTTCCTTAATATCTTAGAATGCATGCTTCTCATAAAATTTATCCCATTTCTTCAAGCTATTTTCTTTGATTTGCCTCTATTACTATGTAATTTTACATCTTCTCTAACACGATGTTTATTATCTTTGATATGGTTATATTAGTTTTATTTAATTTCTCTTTATTCAACTTTAATAAATATTTAGTTAAAATTAAAATAAAAATTTATTATTATTTATGATTATTTACTCTAATAATTTATAGTAATTAAAATAAGGTGTGATTAAGATAAAATAAATGTCAATAAACTAGCCTAACATTGTGCTATAAAATTAAATATTCATTTTTAATATTTATAAATATTTTATTTTCTAAGAATTTTGTATGTTTTATAAGAAATGTTTTTCATTCCTAAATTGATGATCAATAATTCACGCTTACTATAATTTGTATCATGGAATACAACCTTCTCAAATGATTTATTTTATATTTTAAAATATTTTTCCTTGAATTTAGCTATATTAATATGAAAATTTTTATTCTCTTCACATGTAACATTTACAAGATTTTTATTTGGTCATATTACACTACTTCAATTTATCAAATTTCTGCTTTACTATATAATTAATGTTAAAATTATACTTTTTATTATTTATTATTATTTACTTTAATAATTTATAGTAATGCTAAGTGAGGTTTAATTTAGATGAAATAAATGTTGTTAGACTTGCTTGTATGAGTTCTATTAAATTAAACATTTATTTTTATATTTTTTAACTTTGTAATAATTTTGACATGTTTTATCAGTAATTTTGTTTCATACTTAATTTGATGATTAAGAATGCTACCCTTGTTCTTCTCAAAATCTTGGAATTCAACTTTCTTACATAATTTATCTTATTTATTCATTTGTTTCTCTTTCATTTTATTATACAATTATTTAACTCTAAATCTAATCCTATGTGTCATTTACATCACTTTCATTTAGTTATATTATAATCGAACTCTAATTTTGCATTCGTGTGACAATTACATTTTCTTTATTTTCTTATATTTTATTGCATCAATATGTTTAAATAATTTTATAATTACCATATATTTGCTTAATATTAAAATAATAATTTATTATTTTTTATGCTTATTTAATTGATACTTTTTCGTTGTTCCAAATCTTGTTAATTAAATAATAAACAAACATTATTCAGTTCATCTTGGTGAGCTTTATAAATGAAATAATAATTTCAATAAATTAAAAGTTATTATTTTCATAAGTAATAGCATGTTTTATGAGATATTTGGATTCATAATAGATTTGATAATATAGTTGGTTATAGTCTATATCCTTAGTATTTTGGAATAACAATTTCTTACACATTTTGTTTTATTTTTTCATTTTTTTTTATTTTGTTATATGACTATGTTACACTACATCTCCCCTCTTGTGACTTTCACATTGCTTTAATATTTCTATATTGCATTTCTATAATTTTTTTCATTTTAGCAATGATATATGTTTGTTCGATATTAAATTAATACTTTATATATCTATTGTTATTTAACTTTAGAATTCATAGTTATTTTAAATGAGATCAAATTAAGGCAAAATAAATATTGTTCGATTACTCTGATAGGCTCTATCCAATGAAATATTCATTTTTTATATTTTTAAATATTTCATGTTTTTACATTTTGCTATTCTTTAAAAAAAGTTTAATTCATACTATATTTGATGATTAATGGTGTTACAATCGAGCTTCTTACTATGTTTGAATGCAACATTTTAATAGCATTTAGCTCATTCTTTCAAATATTTTGCTTAGGTTTCTATGAATTACAACGAAATCCTCCCCTCCTATGTGACCTCCATATTTTTTTTTAGATTATAATATGTTACTTTAGTTTTTGTCATTTCAAATTTGATATTTATTTTCTAAATATTAAAATAATAGTTAATTATATTTTACACTTATTTGCTTTTCTAATTCATTATGATTCCTAACAAGTTCTAATTGATATAGCACGGTGATTTATATTAAATTCAAAATTTCTTTTTTTTATTAAAATATTTTTACTATGTTTTTGGGTTATTTTATGTGATATTTTGATTCCTACCTTATTTCACAATCAAGGATGTTACACTCAATCTTCATGATATATTATAATGCAACATTCATATATAGTTTATCTCATTTCTTCAGCATTTTTGTCATTGGTCTATTTATATTATCACATAACACTAAATTTCCTTTTATGTGTCCATTACATGCAATTAACATTGTTATATTACATTACTTTAGTTTAGCAAATTTTAAGGATGTAATTTAGCTTCTCGGTATTCGACATACTTTATGAGATATTTTGATTTTTTGGTTAATTTGATGATCAGGAATGCACACTTAACCTCTTTAGTATCTTCAAAAATAGCTATTCAATAAAATTTTTCTCATTTCTTGAAATATTTTAATTTATCTTGGTTATATTGCTATGAAAATCTAACTCTTCTCTTATGAGACTTTTACATTACTTTTATTATAGGATATTGAATTGCATCAATTTATAATATTTTAGTCTTATTACATATTCACTTAATATTAAAATAAAAATTTATTACTCTTTATGCATATTTAATTTCATAATTCATAGTATCTAAACGAGATCTGATCGAGACAAAATAAATATCTTTGGACTCATCTAAAATAGCTCAATCATAAAAATTATTATTTATGAGATATTTTTATTCATTACTATTTTGATGATCGATTATGCTATACTTGATCTTCTTAATGTATTTGAATTATGCTTTCTCATATAATTTACCTCATTTAATCAAATGTCATTATATTTAATTTGTTTTATTTCTGGAAACTCTAATTTTGCTCTCATAGGATGTTTTAGTTGCTTTTATTTTGTTATATTATATTATTTTAATTTATATTATTTAATATTTAATATATATATTTAAGTTAAAATAATAATTCAATATCATTTATGTTTAATTTCTTCAATAATTCTTAATAACTCCAAACAAAGGATATTGAAGACAAAGCAAATATTGTTGAACTGAACTCAACAAGTTCTACTCAATTGAATATTTATTTTTATATTTAAAATATATATGGTCTAAGATGTTAGAGCTCTTAAAGAGTCCTTTTTATTTTATCTGATTAGATGGTCATGGATGCTATAGTAAACCTCTTTAATATATTGCAATGTAACTTTCAAATAGAATTTATTTTATTTCTTCAAAATTTTCACTTTAACATGTTTATATTACTTGTTAACTCTAAGTTTCCTCTCATGTCACCTTTAAATCAATTTGATTTTGTTATATCACATAACTTCAATTTATGTTTTTTTAATTTTAATATATATTTACTTATTATTTACAATTTAATCTATTATTATTTATATTTATTTAATTTATAATTCGTAGTTATTATAAACCAAGTATAAATGATACAAAGCAAATGTTGTTAGATTTGTCTCAAAGTGCTTTGCCTAATTAAATATTTATCTTTATATTTTTATACTTTTTGATTTTTTTATTTTTTAGAATCTTAAAAGTTTTTACTAGTTATTTTGATTTGTTCCTCATTTGACAATTGAGAATGTTAAACTCTATCATTTTAGTACATTAGATTGCAACTTTACCACATAATTTATATTATTTCTTGGAATGTTTCTCTTTTATTTGATTATATTACTATGAAAATTTGTCTTTTCTATTGTGCCTTTTCTTTTTCAATTTAATATTTTTAATTATGTTATTTATTAGGATTTTGAATACTTTTGACATTTTAATTCAAACATGATTTGATGGTCGAGGATCTTAAACTTGATCTCCTTAGTATCTTGGAGTACAATTTTTCCATACAATTTATCTTATCTTTTAACATATTTTTTAGTTATATTAAAAAGTAATTATTAATGTTGTCTATTGTGAGACATATATCGCAATGATTATGTTATATTACATTATTTGAATTTATCTCTTTTAAGATTTAATTTACTTTTTCTTAATATAAAAATTATAATTTATTTTAATTTATGACTATTTACTTTGGCTAATCTTTAAAATTTCAAATGAGATCCAACAAAGAAAAAATAAATATTATTGCACTCAGCTTGATGAACTATATTATTTAGAAATGCATTTTTATTTTAAAATATTTTTATTTTTTATGCTTTTAGCATGTTGTTTAAGTCATTTAGGTTTGTGATAATTTTCATGACCAAGAATATCACATTTTATTTCCCATTATCTTAGAATACAACTTTCTTGCATATGTTATCTCATTAATTCAAAATTTCATTTTGATTTTATTATATTATTATTATTCTAAATTTCCTCTCATGTCACTCTTACATTTCCCTCATATGGTTGTACAACATTCTTTTAATTGATGTACTTCTAACATTAACTTATATTTAGTTAATATTTAAAAATAATTTATTATTATTTATGATTATTTTATTTTGTAATAATTGTAGTTCTATTAATGTTTGTTTGAAACAAAATAAACATCATTGGAGTTACATAGAAGAGCTCTTTATAATTAAATATTCAATTTTTAATTTTTTTAATAATTTAATTTCTTAAAATTTGATATATGTTATGAGAAAAAATATGCAAAAGAACTAGAAACAAAAAATTTCAAAATATAAAATTGATTTTTAAATTTTATAGAGCTCATTGAGGTTATTCTAAAGACTCTTATTTCATCTTGATCATATCTTTCTTGAAATTAATATGAATTACTCAAGTAAATAATTATAAATAATAATAAATTATTATATTATTAATATATGTAATATATTACAGTTAAAATGACAAAAATAGAGGTAATGTAATATAACACAATCTAGGACATGTAATGGCCACACTAAAGAAGATTTAGACTTACATAACAAAATCAAAGAAAAAACTTTCAAGAAATAAGAAATATTGTATAAATAAGTAGCATTCTAAAATATAACAGAGCTTATGTGTAACATTCTTGATCTTAAATCTAGTTTGAATTGAAATGTTTTATAAAGGTAGCAAAAGCCATACAAAATAAAATATTTAAAAATACAAATAAATATTTAATTAGGTAGAGTTTGTGGAGATGAGCTTAGTGATATTTGTTTCATCTCCATCAAACCTCATTTTGAATCATAGTGAATTATCAAATAAACTAAACATAAATAGTAGTAGATTATAATCTTACTAAATTCATTGTAATTTTAATTGAGATCTAATATAGATGTCATAAAAGTCATTAAACTTGTCTTAACAATAACTATACAATTTAATAATCACTTTTTTATTTTTAAATATTTTATTTTTCATGTTCAAGGAATACTCTATTAATCATTTTGATTTATACATTATTTTATATTTATTGATGTTACACAAGATGCACTATAGATCTTTGAGTGTAAATTCCCATCTTATTTTTCTTATTTCTTCAAATTCCAAGCTTTTATTTTTTTTTATTACTTTGAAACTCAAATTATCATCTTGTATGAGCCTTATAATGCTAGGATTTTGTTATGTTTCATTACTACAATTTATTTAATTAATTTTTTAATATATATTTCATTTAATTAAAATATTAGTTTTTTCATTTATCATTATTTATTTTGGCAATTCAAAGTAATTTCCATACTTATTTTGATCAAGACAAAAGATGTCTTTTGAGTCATGTCAATGAGCCATAAACTTAAAATTTTCAAATTCTATATTTTTAAAAATTTTATTTTATAGGGTTTTGGTATGTGTCATAAGAAATTACAATTCTTATCTATTTCAAAGATCAAATATTTTACAATCGTTACCCTCACCAACTTTGAATGCAATTTTTTTGTATAACTTATCTCATCTATAAAAGTTTTTTGTTTTAAAAATGATATATTATTAAGCAACTCTATGTCTCCCCTTTTGTGAGTTTTACATCCTTTTGATTTGGTTATATTATGTTGTTTCAATTAAACTCATTTAAACTTTAATATAATTGCCTAAAATTTAAACACTACTTTACTATATTTTATATTTATTCAATTTTTTTAATTTTAGTAATTCCAATTAAGGTCCAATAAAGAAGAAGTAATTGTTGTTTACTAATATTTATGACCTTTTTCCAATTAATTATCTCTTTATATTTTAAAATATTTTTTTTCTTTGAGTTTTGGCATGATTTGTGAGATACTTTGATTTGTAAATGATTTGATGAATAAGGATATTATACTTGATCTCTTTAGTAAAAAGGAGTGCAACTTTCTTATAAACTTTATCGCATTTCTTCAAAAGTTTCTCTTTAATATAGTTATATTTCTACAAAATTCTAATTCTCCTTTCATGTGTCCATTGCATCATTGTTATTTGGATATATTTAATTATTTAAATAACTCTAATTTTAGTTTTAATATATACTTACATCGTACAATAATAATAATTTTCTTTTTTTCATGATTAATTATTTTATTAATTTATAATAATTCTAAATGGGGCAGTACTAATAAAAAAACAATGATGCTTAGGCTCATCTCGATAACCTTTATCTACATAAATATTAATTTTTATAATTATAAATATTTTTAAGGGTTTTAACATGCTTTATGATACATTTTGATTTGTAAATTATTTTGTTGATTGAGTATACTTTGCTTGATCTTCTTAGTATCTTGGAATGTAACTTTTTAGTATAATTTCTAAGTATTTCCAATTTTTTGCTTTGATTTGGTAATATTCCTATGAAAGGCTAATTCACCTCTCATATGACCCTTATATCGATTTGATTTTGTTAATTTAAATTTTTTAATTTATGTCATTTTCAGCTTTAATATTTATTTCCTTAATATTAAAGTAATGATTCTTTATTATTTATGCTCATTTACTTTCATAATATGTTGCTACTCCAAACAATGTTCGATATGAGGTGAAACAAATATCATTAGCTCATCTCGATGAGATATATCTATTAAATATTAATGTTTATCCTTTGAAGGCCTTCTTTTCAAACATTTTGGCATTTTATAAGATATTTTGATACATATCTAATTTATTATTTGAGGATGTTACACTTGATCTCTTCAAAATTTTAGAATGCAAATTTCTTATTCAATTTATCATATTTCTTAGAATATTTTTCTTTGAATTTGTTATGTTACATCGAAACTTAACTCTTCTCTTACGCAGTTCTTACATTGACATGATTTGGATTTATTACATCGATTATAATTATCTCATTTGAATTCCAATATCTATATATATAATTAATTTTCAAATACTAATATATTGTTATTTATTCTTATTTTCTTTTGTAATTTTTTCCAATTTTAAAGATTATTGGATTCACCTCGATGTGCTCTATTCAACAAAATGTTCATCTTACTTTGAACAACTTTTTATAGTTTTTGCTTTTGTTAAGAGACACTTCGATTCGTACAAATCAAGTATTGTATATTATCTTTATATTCAAATAATATTTTATTATTACTTATGCTGATTTATATTAGTAATTCCTAATATTTTCAAATGTGATTTGATCAAGACAAAAATTAACATCGTTGGACTCAACCTAATGAGCATTAACTAATTTAATATTGAGTTTTTATTTTTTTTTTGGATAAATTTTACAATTTTATGGTGTCATTAGATTTTTTAATCCATACATAATTTAAAGATTAAGAATGTTCTGCACAATGTCCTTAGCATCTTCACATGCAACTTAGTGTCCAACTTATCTCATTTATTGGAATATTTTCTATTGATTTGGCTATATTAATATCTAATTCTAAATCTCCTACTATTTAACCTTTATTTCATTTTTATTTGATTGTGTTATATTATTTCAATTTAACTCATTTCAACTTTAATATATATTTACTTAATATTAAAATATTTATTTATTATTATTTAATCTTATTTGTGTTGGTTTTCATAATTATTCTAAATGTGGTGTGGTGGAGACAAAACAAATTTTGTTACACTCATCTCAACAAGCTTTCTCTAATTAAATATATATATATAATAATTTATTATAAATAAGTTTTATCAGAATGGAAAAAATGCCATTGGACCTATCTTACTGAGGTCTATCAAATTAAATATTAATTTCTATATTTTAATAATATTTCCATTTAATTTCTATAGTGCCCTTAAATATAACTTTTCCATATAATTTATTTAATTTCTTGAAATTTTTTACTTAAATTTGTTTATATTACAATGAAACTCTAAATCTTCTCTCATGTCACCATTACATTACTTTTATTTGGCTATATTATATTAAATTAAATTATCTCATTTTAATTATAATATATGTTTACCTAATATTAAAATAATTATTTATTATTATTCGTTCTTATTTAATTTAGTAATTTTTTGTTTTTCTAAACTATATGCAATCTATATTATTTATGATTTTTGCACTCATTATAAGACATTTTGAATAATGTTTGATTTGATTATTGAGGATATTACACTTGATCTACCTAGTATCATAGAATGCAACTTTGTCATATAATTTACCCATCTTTTCAAATATTTCCTTTTTTTTTGTACAATACTAGAAACTATAATTCTACTTTTTTGTGACCTTAACATCAATTTGATTTGGACATATTAATTTTTTTTTAAGTTATGTCTTTTTTAATTTATGTCATTTTAGCTATGTTATATATTTAGACAGAACTTTAATAAGTTGTCTCTAACTAAATATTTTAATTCAAATAAAATTTAATAATAGAGTATGTTACACATAATCATCTTAGTATGACAAAATACACCTTTTTTGAAATCATAATCTAATTTCTTCAAATTTATTACTTTAATTTTGTTATCTTATTTTGAAATCTTAATCTCTTCTCATGTGACATTAACATTGCTTTGATTTGATTATATTAAATTACTTCAATTTAATTGATTTAAATTTTATTATATATTTTTCTTTATTTTTTAAAATAATAATTTTTTATTATTTATTCTTATTTAGCTTTTTAAATTTATTGTAATTTTAAATAAGCTCTGATAGACATGAAAAAAATGCCATTAGTGTAATCTCAATGAGCTCTATATAACGAAATGTTTTTTAATTTTAATCAACATTTATTGTTTTAATATTATTGTAAGCATAACATGATAATTTAATTAATACATAATTTCATTATCAAGGAAGCTATGCTAGGTCATCATAGTGTCATTAAATAAAATTTTCTTATATAATGTATAATATTTTTTTTTCAAATTTCTTTATTTAATTTTTTATATTTCCACATAACTCTATCTTTTCTCTCATGTGACCTTTATATAGATTTGATTTTATTACATTATATTATTTGGATTTCTATCAATTTTATTTAAAATTTTTTACATTGGTAATGAAATTCTATTGAAAAAAAGATTTGATTGAGATGAAATAAATGTTATTGGAGTTGTCTTGAAGAACCTTATCAAATAAAATATTAATTTTTATTTTTTTATCTTTTTTAGTATTTTTCCATGCTTTATAAGATATTTTGATTTATATATAATTTTAACAAATGAGTATGTTACACCCAAATACCTTTGTACCATGGAATATAACTTTCTCATACAATCCTTAACGAATATCTCATTTCTCCACATATTTTGTGTTAATTTTGTTGTATTACTTTGTAACTCTAAATCTCCTCTTATATGACATTTAAATTACCTTGATTTGGTGATATTTCATTGAATCAGTTTATCACATTTAAATTTTAAAATATATTTACTTAATTTTAAGAAAAGTATTTATTACTATTTATGCTTACTTAATATTGTGATTTGTAGTTTTTCTAATGAATTCTACATCAAGATGAAACAAATCATATTAGATTCTTCTCAATGAGCTCTATCTAATTAAATATGTTATTTTTTATTCTTACATTTTTTCTTTTAATGAACTTTGTACTCATTATGAGACATTTTGATTCATACCAAATATAATTTATTGTTATACTTCATCCCTTTAGAATAATGAAATGCATCATTAAGGTACAATTTATCTCATTTTCTCAGATTGTTTGCTTTGATTTTTTTCATATTTCTAAGAAACTATAATTCTCCTTTCATGATGCAATAATATTGCTTTGATTTGGCCATTGTGCATGTTTAAATTTAAAAAATTTATCTTAATAATATTCATACTTATTATTAAAATAATAGTTTATTATTATTTATGTTTAATGAGTAATTCATAGTTATTTTTAACAAAGTCTGATCTAGAGAAAATAAATATCTTTCAACTCATCTCGATGATCTCTATCCAATTGCATTTTCAATTTTTAAAATATTTTTCTCTCAAGATTTTTTATGCTTTTTTGACATTTTGATTCGAATATGATCTGACAATTAAAGATTTTATGCTAATTCTCCTTCGACTCTTTGAATGTAACTTTATCATACAATTTATCTCATTTCTTCAAAATGTTTGCCTTTATTTGGCCATATGGCTATGAAACTTTGATTCTTCTCTTATGTGACTTAGATAATGCTCTAATTTAGTTATATTACAATGCATCAATTTTTTTCATTTAAGTTCTATTATATATTTCTTTAATATTAAAAAAAATAATTTTTATTATTTATGATTATGTAATTTTTCAATTCACTATAATTCTAAGTAAGTTCTAATAGATATGAATAAACAATACTTCATTCGTGCTTGATCTGATTATAAAGGTAATTCAACTCAATTACGTTTGTATCATGGAATACAACTTTCTTATAAAATTTATAACATATTTTTTCAAATTTTTGCTTTTAATTTGGTTATATTTCTATGTAGCTCTACCGTTTCTCTTGTGTGACATTCAGATCACTTTGATTTCCTTTTTCTATAGGTTTTCAATCTATATTATTTTTGTTACAATATATATTTGCACAAATTTAAAATAATAATTTATTGTAATTTACACTTATTTAATTTGGCAATTTGAAGTTATTATAATTTCTTTTTAGAATCTTGGAATTAAACTTTTTAAAAAATATTATTTTTTTTATTTCTTAAAATGTTTTGTTGAGATATTTTTATATTTTTATGTTACTCTAAATCTTCTCTCATATGACATTTACATCACTCTAATTTTGTTATATTATGATTTGTATGTTTATTTAATTTTACTTCAAAATATATTTATTTAATATTGAAAAAATAGTTTGTAATGATTTTGATGCATTTACTTTGGTTGTACTTAGTAATTTAGAAGAAAGTATAATGAACTTAAAAACTTTGTTTAGCTATCATGATGAGCTCTATGTTATTAAAATTTCTTTTTATATTTTTAAATATATGTTTTTGAAGTTATATCTTACACTACTAGACATTTTGATCTATACCTGATTTAATGATGAAAGAAGTTACACTCAATCTTCATAGTGTATTGCAATAGAACTTTCTCATACAATGTATCTAAAATTTTTAATATTTTCACTTTTATTTAACCAGATTAATATGTTACTCTTAGTCATTTTTTCAATTGACATGTACGTGTTTTTTTTATATTATATTAATGAATTTTTTATTTCATCTTTAATATATTTTTACTTGATTTTAAGAAAATAATTTAACAATATTTATGCTTATTTACTTTGGTAGTTGATAGTATTCCAAATGTGGTGTGATCGAGGTGAAACAAAATTGTTGATCTCAACTGATGAGATATATTCAATTAAATATTTATTTCTATATTTTTATTTAAGTTTTCTTGTATATTGGATTTCTTTATTAGATATTTTGATACATTTCTTATTTCATGATTGAGGATGTTACACTCAATCTCTTTATTATGCTTGAATGGAATTTTTTTTTACAATTTATCTAATCTCTTCAATTTTTTGGCTTTGATTTACATTGCTTTACTTTATCTTATTTTTGATTTAATAGATATCTACTTAAGATTAAAATAATAATTTATCATTATTTATGATTATTCGATTTATTAAATCATTGTAATTCTTAATGAGGTTCTGTTAAGACAAAAAATGTTATTAAACTGATCTTTATGACTTTTATCCTTATAAATTTTTATTTAAATATTTCGAAATAATTTAATTTCTAAGGATTTGGCATACATTTTTAGAAATTTTGAGTTGTACCTGATCTGAAAATCAAGAATGTTATGCTCTATCTCCTTAGTATCTTCGAATCTAACTTTCTCGTATAACATATCTCATTTGCTCAATTTTTTTTACTTTGATTTGATTAAATTATTGTGCTATTCTAATTCTTTTCTAGTATGACCTTGTCAATGCCTTACTTTAGTTACAACATTGGTACACCTTATCTCATTTATTTTTAATATATCATTTTTTTATTATTCAAATAAAAATTTATTATTTTTTGTGCTTTGTAACTTCTGTAATTTTTAATAATTCCAAATGAGATTCGATGATAATAAAATAAACATCATTGGACTAGTCTTAATAAGCTCTATGACATTAAATATTCATTTTTTATATAAAAAATAATTTTTTTAATAAATTTGGCATGCTTTACAAGGAATTTTGATGCATACATAATTTTTTCATTGAGGATGTTGCCCTTTATCTCTTAAGTACCTTATAATGGAATTTTCTTTGATAATTTAACTAATTTCTTCAAAAGCTTAACTTTGATTTGTCTATATTATGTAACCCTAAATCTCCTCTCTTATGATCATTACATCCCTTTGATTTGGTTATCTTATATTGCCTCATTTTATGTCATTTTAGATTCAATATATATTTGCTTAATATTTAATTAATATTTGTTCTCATGTACTTTGCTAATTTATAGTAATTCATGATGAGGTCCTATAGAGATGAAACAAATGTTGCAGGATATATCTTATTGATTTTATCAAATTAAGTACTCATTTTAATATTTAAAATATTTTAATTCTTACGAATTTGTCATGCTTTATGATTCAATTCATATTTTATCTTATTTGTTGTTTAAAGATGTTACACTCATTCTCTTTAGTATATTAAAATTACTTTATTCATTACAATTTATCTTATTTTATTTTAACATTTTTTCTTTGATTTTTTTATAATATAAGAATCTCAAATGTTCTCTCATGTGACTTTGACATCACTTTATTTGTATTATATTATACTTTGTGAACTCTTCTCATTTCATTTTTGTTATATATTTACTTAAAATTAAAATAACAATTTATTGTGATTTATATTTATTTATTTTGTTAATTCATACTAATTCAAAACATGGTTAGTTTAAGATTAAATAAATATCATTAGAAGACCTGTCTTGATTAGTTATAATGAATTAAATATTAACTTTTATAATTTAAAACTTATTTGATGGCTTTGTGAGTTTTTTAAGGTATATCTCATTGTGCACTATTTGATGATCAAGGATGTTATACTCAACTTCCAATTATCATGGAATGCAACTTTCCCTTAAATTTAATCTAATCTTTTTGCATCAATTTCTTTGCTTTGGTGAAGTTATATTACTATGTTATTCTATTTATATTCTTATGTTGCTCTTACCTTGCTCTGATTTTTCGATATTACATTAATTTAATTTATCTTATTTTAGCTATTATATATATATTTTCTTAATTTAATAATTACTATTTTTATTATTTATGCTCATATATTTTGTTATTCATAGTGATTTAAACAATGTCTGATTGAGATCAAACAAATATAGTTGGACTTATCTTGACAAGTTATATCTATTTAAATATTTATTTCTATGTTGAGGATGAATTCCTATCTAATTTAATGATCAATGATGTTATACTTGATCTCCTTAATGTATTGCAATATATCATTCTTGTGCAATTTATGGCTTTTGAAATTATTTTGAATTGATTTTATTATAATACTATGTAACTCTAATTCTTTTCTCATTTCACCCTTAATTTACTTTGATTGGTTTTATTATATTTCTTCAATTTATCTTATTTTAACTTCAAACAACAATTACTTAATATTGAAAAGCTATTTTGTTATTATTTTACATATTTAAATATTACAATAATATTAATTCTAATTAATGATTAATATGCATGAAATAAACATCATTGGATTGGCCTAAACAAGTTTTATCATATTAAATATTTATTTTTTGTATTTTTAAGTACTATAATTTCTAGGATTTTTGTAAGCTTTTTAGACAATTCCATTCAACCATATTACATTAGATCCTCTTAGTATAAATTATCTTATTTCTTGAAACTTTTTTCTTTGATTTAGTTGCAATACTCTATGTGACCATAAATCTACTCCTACATAACCTTAGCTTTGATTTCATTATATTACAATTTTTCAATTTATCTCATTTAAACTTTAATAAATATTTATTTAAAATCAAAATATTTTTTGTAATTATTTAACCTTATTTATTTTTATCTTCGATATAATTCTCAACAAGCTCTAATTTAGATGAAATGAAAATTATTAGTCTCATCTCAATGAGATATAACCAATTAAATAATTATTTTTATATATAAAATTTTCTGTTAAAATTTTCTTTTAAAATTTTTTTACTTGATTTTGTTAAATTTTTAATCTTATCTTATTTGGTAATCTTTGATTATAAACTCAATCTTCATTGTGTCTTGAAAGTGAAATTGTTATTATAATTAATCTCTTTGCATAAATGTTTTTTTTATTTGGTTGTATTATTATATCACTCTAACTCTTTTTGCATATGCATTCAAATTACTTTTATTTAGTGCAACTATAATTTTTAATATATCTTATCAAGTTTTAATATTTATTTAATTAATATTAAATAAGTAATTTTTATTATCCATACTTATTTAATTTTGTATTTTCTAACATTTGCTAATGAGGCCTAATCAATTCTAAATAAATACCTTGTTAAATATTAATTTTTAGTAATTTTTCAAAATATATTATTTTTGAGATTTTGGCACCCATTTTGATCCATGATGTTATGCTCTCTCTTTATTTCCTTGGAATAGAAATATTTTGTATAATTCATCTAATTTCTTTTATGTTTTTTATTTTATTTGATTATATTAATATGTAACTCTAATTCTCCACTTATGTGACCCTTACCTACTTTTGGATTTTCTTATATTACATTACTACAATTATCTTATTCCTACGTTTAATAAATATTTACTTAAAATTAAAAATAATTACTATTGTTATTTAAATTTATTTTCTTTTGTAATACATAGTAATTCCAAATGATGCCTCATCAAGACAAAAGATGATATTGATCTCATCTTGGTGAGCCCTATCTATTTTAATATTAATTCTTATGTTTTTAAAAACTTAGTTTTCTTGGGTTTTGGTATGCTGTGCATGATATTTTGAGTTACACATAACTTAATGATTAGTGATGATTCATTCTATTTCACTAGTATAATAAATGAAACTTTCTCTTATAATTTATCACATTTCTTAAAATTTATGTCATTCTTTCAATTCATAGTTAAATTTTCTCGTGTTTCACATTTATATCACTTTTAGTTGGTTATATTATATTGCTTCAATTTATTTCATTTTTGCTTTAATATATATTTATTTAATTTTAAAATAATAATGCATTACTATTTATTCTTATTTAATTTGGTAATCTATTATAATTCTAAATGTGGTCCAAATGAGATCAAAAAATGCTCATTAGAGGCATCTCTCCTATGCATAAGATTGAGGATAATATCTTTAAAAAGCTATTTTTATTTTTATTTTTCAGCTATATAATATCATATGATATGTTAATCGAAACTATTGAAATATATATATATATATATATGTCAGCATGTTTGTTATTATCAAAACTAATATACATTATTTATATTTTAAGTGTTTTCATTTTATATTGCTTTTATATACTTTTTTATGATGCCATGTAACAAATACATGAACGAAATAATGTAAATCAATTAATAAAGTCATGCACCAAGTTATATAAAAAATCATTAATATCATCCTAAACTATAATATATAAGTATTTTCCATCATAATAAATAAAATTTTAAAGAAACAAAATAAAATAATGTTTTGTTAGATCACAAATTATAAATTTTTTAATATTTTAAAATTTAATTTATTAAAAAAGTTTTAATAAAATATATAAAAAAATTACTAATATAATACTATCATGTTACATAACAACTTTTCTACATAAATGTGGCAGTTATCTACCCTTTTGAATTTTAATTTATTTTAAAATTTTTAAAATATTATATTTATGTAAGGGTCAACATACATCCTAATTATAAGTAAATAAATTCATGTAAATTCTCTTTTTATCATTAAGTTGTTACTTACATCATACTTTAACAATTCTTTAAATTATATCATACAATTATCTAGAATTAAGTAATCTATATTATATCGTACTACATATATGATATCATTATTGTATTAAACGATCTGCTTTATTCCTCATTACCTAATATATTAGTTTATTGGAATCTACAAATCTAATAAAACTATCATATGATAATAATATTATATTATATGTTCTTATTCGACTCCTTATATTTTAATATATTTTTATGTTATATATGACCCATATAATCGCACTATATGATATGGAGACTTCTTTAATGATTGTATCATAGGATTAATCGTATTTTACTAAATGGTTTTATTTCTCTCTGCTAACATCATCCGCTTTTCATACTAATTTGATAAATGCATCATATTACATGATTCAACTCTACTAAAATTATATAACCTCAAATTGCACCTTACGGTCACCAACGTTGTACTAATCTACCTATTTAGACTTATCAATTCTCTTTCAACTGAAATAGATTATACAATATGATGTTTATATTTTTTTTGTTTGATAGATTCATCTATGTAGCAATAATTGTGCTCATAGTATGAGTGTGATTTAGCAAATGGAAAATACAATTATTTTTGACAACCTTCTTATAGCTCTATCATAAGCTTATCATATATTGTGATACCACAACTCCTCTTTTTTCAATGAATTTAATATAGTAACATAATAAAAAAATATAAAACTTACATCATCAATGATTCAACCTTTGCAACTCTCCTCTAATAGCACAACTCTACTTCTCAGTTTCTTTTGTGAAAAAGCTCATTGGAGCACATTAGTTCACTTGAACTTAGTTTCTATTGGGCCTACTAGACCTATTTATAAGCCGAGACAACAAGGTCGTGATGACCTGAACTCCGCAAAGCTCACTATTGAATTATGCTTGGGATGTGAAGGCGCTTAAAATCATTTTTTATCCTACCCATACCATGACTATTGAGAATTTGAAAATCTTATTCCCATGGGATTCAATATGAAATCTTTATAAAACACCTAACTACTATATTATTTACAAATATATCATCTTATTTAATATTTTTCTATAATGATATCTAGAAATTACATATATACCCCATCAAAATCTAATATTTATATACTTATAAATATATTATTCACTAATTATTTTTAATTTAAGCAAAAATTTCTAAAATTATAAATTTAACATGATGCATTTTATACTTTAATATTTATAAATTTATAAACTACTAATTAGATTTGACATAAATAATAATTTTTAAAATTTCAAAACCATCTTACATGTCCATTTGATAATTACATTTATACATGTATCTTTAATAACTTTTAAGAAATTTTTTAGATCTTTAGAAATTGCAAACTCAATGTCATTGAGTTCATCTCCCAAGAGTTCTATTTACTGATATACACAAATGATATATTTTTTACTAAGTTTGAACTTATGATATAAAAATATTTTTTATTTTAACAATTTTATATCAAAAATATATTTTAATATTTTTATCTAAAAATAATATATTTTAAGAAATTAATTTGATTAAGTTTAATAATACTTTGTCACAATCTTTTTAACTTAAATATAAAATTTTTCTATTTGATATAGTTTGAGATTTAAGGGTTGTTACATTTAAGATTATGTTAAGGGCAATAAAAAATTTAACTAGGGGAGAGATAGTAGGCTACGATTCATAAATCATTGTTGTGGTGTCAATAAGATGATGTTGTGAAGGATTATAAGGTATAAGATTTCTGAAAATGGAAGCAAAGTGATTTGTCAAAGAGTGATACTAAGAGCCTCAAGGGGCTCTCGAATAGAGGAGAGGGATTTGGTGTTGTCTCCCTTGCTAGAGTTGTTAAATTACCTTATATGCCCCTTTAAAGTATAAGAAGAAATAAATTTGGTAAAATATTTTATTTGTTATTAAAATAAATGGAAATGATTGTCGGTGGATGAAGGAGAAAGATTACAAACTAATGAGGTAGAAATGTAAGGAACTTTGCTTACTTTCTGAACCAAAAATGTTGAGAGATTCTCTTTCAAATAACAATATCATAGATTCTTAGTCTCCATTTTAACTTACTTTAGTTTCTTACAAATGATGTTAAAAGATGTTAATGTCAAATTTAGATTCAAGGGAATCAACAAAAACATAGTAAAGATTTTTATTGAGTGTGATTATTAAAAAATTAAGTAATAACATGGGGTCTCCTAAGTCGAGGATCACAGAGGAGGAGAAAAACTAGACGAAATCCTTTAATTAAACCCAAAGTGTCACTTCTTATTTGAGTTTGTTCATCAATAAAGAATGACCAAATATTATCTTTCTTCTTTTATTTCCTTGGAGGTTGTGTTGCATGTGGCAACACAAGACATTGTCAAAAGGATAGTTAAACTTTACACTTACCTCCTTGGGTGCCAATGTTACTAAAGGAAATGGGTACGAGATGAATGAATCATGTGCATTATCTCTTTAGACGATAGCATTGATGGCAATTAAGTCTTAATTGTCCAACCTCAAGCTGGTTGTATTATCAATAAAGGTTCTCAAACTTTACATCTCTATTATTTGTCATATAATTATATTATAGATTGATAAAGAAACTTGTGATGCACATTTATGCATCTTGAAATTGTAATAAATATTATCAATAAAGGTGTGCTTGTTTATAGATTATAATTTAATAATAATATAACAAAAAATATTATTGTTTTCGAAATTTAGTAATAATATCCCAATCTTTTAATTAAATATATTATTAAATTTATTTTTATTAAAATATTTTAAAAATTTTAACCTCGAACTAACGCGTAGAGCAATCATAGTGTCGCCAATCAAATTCAAAACAATACTCCCTTCTTTTTTTTAATAAATTATTAATATATAGTAATTATCTTTTGTATTTAAACATTTGCCATCCTGAAACTGCATAAGCTCCTTAGCTTGGTTCTTCTAGGCTTGCCTTCGAATAGTGTTTTGTTAATTGATCTGTAGGAATGGCGACGGTGGCGAACCTCCTCTTATCGGATTCCTTCTCTGCATCTGGAAAGGCAGCGATAGGCTGAGCCCTCCTCTGCTTCAATCAAGGATGATGCTGGACCCAAAATGATATGAGGCAGAGCTTTCCCCTATCACGGCAACTTCGAATCGTCCCTACATCTCTTCCATCAGCATTCCACGCTCAATTCGTCGTCAGACCCAGTGCTCTCAAAGGATCTCGGTGACCTCAAGTTGTTCCTGCAGCACTTGACACCATACTATCCCCGACGCCTCGCTGAATTTCCTCATTAGTCTCGCATCTCCTTCAACCCGAAGTTCGGACCGTTGCATCTTCCCTTCGCTCCAATCTAGTAGAGACCATCATCCTCGTTGTCAATGAGAGGTTCGTTATTTTGTTTTATTTTTTGGTTGAATCTGTTAGTGTTCGATACACTTCAATTTGGAGGGCCAACGTTATTCAACATATTTTTGTTCAACATTTTAATGGTTGGAAATATCTTTTGTTTGTACTGATTAAAGTTATATTTTGAACTGGGCTTTGAAGAAAATGGGAAACTTCCATTTCATTAAGCTTTAAGAGAAGATTATAATTGTTGATAAGTTGTTAGACTTGCTTAGCCCTTTCCAATTGTTGGTTAGGGTGAAAATTTGATTTCCCTCTGCAAAGAACAAAACAAGCACTTTTTTCCCATGATTTCTTAAATATAGAATCCTAACAATTTCTTGTGAGGCTATATATTTCTTTTGTTACTTTCCTATATTAAAAAGGTTTAGCCACCCAACATCGAATTCATATTTCGTTATTATAATTATAAGAAAAGTCCTTTAACACATCAGGTGAGGTCAGATACATTGATTCTAAGATGCTATTATTTCTTTTCATTAATTGCCTTTCTTCTGGATCCAAAGTTGTTAAAGCCATTTCCAATAGTCAATAGCCATTTTTTTGTTTTATATTTTTTTCCTTTTTTAAAAGAAAGATTCAATAATCTACTTTTCTTATAGAATCACAAAGTAAACTTCTTAATATAACCAAACCATCTAGATTGATTTTCTTTAGGCTTGTCTTCAATTAGTCGAATGTCAACTTTCTCCATTATAGTAAGTTACTCTTCAAACATAAAAGCTTTATCTTTATAGAAATTATTCTATTTGTGTGTTTGTACTCATACATTGACATTTTATACCATTCAATCTTATAAATTTGTCTTTATTCTTTAGTGTGATATTTTGATGACACAACACTCAGATGTATGTTTTATTTTTCTCTTATTTGTTCAGTGCTTGGATCATATTAGCGATATTTTTTTAGTAATTTTTCTATCATTTTGAAGTATAGGCTCAAAAGTTTGTATTGTTCCTTTTTTATGATAATTATTACAATCAATATGTTTTTTGAATTACTTGTCTAAATATAAATTCTTAATATTTATTATAAGAACTAGAAGTGTGTTACCATTTAAATTTTAGAGTCATTGTTCATAGACTCAATTTTTTGATCTATTTGCTTAGTCTTAGTTTTGATTTAACTCTTTACCTAGTCTTATCAATTAGTATAAAATTATTAACAAAATGCATAATATTGGTTTATCTTGAATTTTACAAATGTATCAGTAATTAATGTAAAATTAAAGTTGTCTTTCATTGCTTATGTTGTTAGAAAGTTTTATGAAAAGAGGAGTGCAAAAGTACTTATGAAGCATTATCTTTTTATGTGCAATAACGGGAGTTTCGAGAAATTTTCAAAATGTTTTTTATGCTTTTTGTGTATATGCAGAAAACATTTTTGAAATTAAGTTTACAAACACATCCAAGGACTTAAAGCATAGCCACAATGAAATTCAATTGTAATTAAGAAATTTTTAATATGTTCTCCTTAGGCATGTGAAATTATTTTTAATATATGCAATATTTATTTATTTCTATTCTTTGCCTTCTCAATATAATGCCTCCTTATACACTCATCATTGCTTTGTTATATATGTTTTTCATAATTTCAATATGCACAATGCTAGCTTCTTTTTTTTCCTTTTCTAATGCTTTTTTGAGCATGTGAGGGAAATATCATAGTAATAATAAATTTGAGTTCATGAAGATTCCCTTGTAGAACTAAAAAAATGCTTTTTTTGAAGTAATGATAAGAAAATGTTACAATCATTTTATGTTCTTCAATAAGCTCTTTAATCCCATAACAAACATTTGTTATATAATCATTTATAGACTTATCCAAAATTGCACTAACCCATTTCTATTTCAATTCTTACTTGAGTATTGAAGCTTGAATCCTAAAATTGGTAATACCATGGTTTTCTGACAATGTGCCTAGTTTGTTGAACAATAGTAACATTTATCTTCTTATGAATCATAATGTTTAATTAACTTAGTGAAATTTATGATTTAATTATTGTTTCTTGAAATTATTTCTTTATACGTATCCATCCATGATAATGTAGGAATCCTTACTTCTTTTCAATTAACTCATTGTTGATATAACCATCTTTGTTAATCTTTTAGTATATTTAGACAATATTTTACATTGCTTATAGGAAGTACTAAGCATTAGCTTTAACACAATATTGGACATACATTGCCATGGTTTGGCTACCTTGAGGACAATGGAGAGGTACAAGTTATAGAAGTAGATGGTTGGCAGGCATCCGAGATAAATGGAAAGATACATGACAGAGTTGCCTAGAGGTCAACTAATAGAATTGGGTAGGAGAGATGGATAAGTGGGGTTTTTAAATGTATACTAAAAGCTAAGAGAAATGGCTTATGCGAAATATTTTACCAACTTCAAATGCCTAGATGAAGGCTATGAAATTTTATGGGCTTAAACCAAATGATCTTAAAATAACCAAAATGGAATTTTTTTTCATAATATTATTTAGTATTGCAAGAGGTATGTTGTTCCAATGATTCTACAGAAATTGAAGTTCTCTAGCATGTTATTGATTTTTCTTGTTTGTTTTGAAAGTTTATGGTTTTAATTATGTTTTGCTTATTTGTATATGAAGATTGTTGAGTTGGATGTGCCTCTTGAATTATATATGGACCTTCAGATCGTTGGAGATCGAAATCTCAGAAAACTTGCATTTTCCTATATTGTGCACAGTATTTGGCACATGAACAAAAAACATAGAAATGAAGCAAAAAATAAGAAGATTCAAAATATTCTTTTCTCATTGCTATAAATGCATGATGTCATATATACTCTATTTTTGACTATTTTTTTAATTTTGTTTATTACAATAACTGATGTATGATTTCTTTTTTGAAAATTATGGTTTGATGATCAAACAGCTAATGCTACTTGCAAAGCATGCTTTCACAATTCTTGAAGGTTGATATTTTCCTTATCTCTACAATTGGTTAAGTCCCATTAGTTATCTTAATATGCCTTTTTATTGTTTCTTTTTGTCGAACACATGGTAATATTATCGGCTCTATGTTTCCTTCTTGGTTATTAGCTTGTTGATGATGATGATGATAATAGTGAATCCTCAAGTGATGAGGATGATGAATATATCCAAAATCCATAAATTGTTCATAGTAGGAAAGCTATTTATAAGGCATGTAGTTGGTGTCTACAATTAATTTTTTTTTTTCTTTCTTTTATGGAGTGATGAAGATGAAATAAGCATGATGTGATGACATAGTTATTCCATTTGATAATCTAGGAGGTGTTAGGGTCCATGATATGTCATGGTGTTGATGGTCAGCAAACAATGATTAACATATATTGCACTTTAACTTTGAGATGATGATGGGGCTTTCAAAACATTTGCATAAGGTCTCGGATTTCGGTTTGAATAGTTTATATTGAAACTATTGTGCAAGTCTTGATTAAATAAACTAAAAGCCTTTTTGTTCTAGTTGCAGAAGTTTCTACCGAGTATTTAGTTTTTAAGTTTTATGTCGATTTCCATCTACAAGGACGGCCATTCCAGCAAGTTTTTATGCTTTCGTTTGACTAAGCACAAGCTATTATCTTTTTCTTTTCTCCCAAGCCCTTCTTTTTTTTCAGACCTCCACATGGGTAAAAGCATAGCTAAAAAGTAATGGGGATTGTAAGCATATTGTTTTTATAATAATAAAAAGGATTACATAAAATATTGTTTTAATTTTCTTTTTAAAAATTTATAAAAAAATTTTAAAAGACTTCAAAAAATCACAAATAATGTACTAGCACATATCTTATTTCAAGATTTCTCAATGGTTTGCCCAAGTTTCGAATCTAGCTATTAGCCATATGATATTATTTTTGAGATGCATCAAAATATATTGATTTCATAGTGTTGGATCTGTAGAGTTACATTCAACATTAAATACACAAATGCAAATATATTTTATAATTAAATAATTTAGGCTATCATATTAATGCTCTTGCATTTGATGCAATTGCCTTTCAATTATTCCTAAATATGCAAACATATTTAATAAAAAGGGCTTGGATGCTGCCAAATACACTTTTTGAGAAGTATCAGCATATGTAAAAGACTAGTTAGTGCACATGACGATATAGTAATAAATACTACAATTTTTCATGAATTACACCTTTAAAAAGCTGGAAATATATGTGATTTAAGTGTCTGCGTATCTTAAAAAAGCATTCAGAGGAAAGGAATAGTAATATGGTTCAGATGCATTATAAATAGATAGTTTGAACTAATGCATTATGGAATTTGCACCTTATATAATTACTCAAGCACCTCTGTGACATCATGAATACTTGTCTCTTTACACGATGATTTCCCCTCATATTTTCTTATCAGTGGTAATTCATGAATTATTTTTCAGTTTGCAATTCTGGTATAGAATTTCTAATCGACACTAAAAAAATGCTTCTAGGTGATCAAAACCTCGGAAGCAAGATTTATTTGTATTTACAAATAGCCTAAACTGAGCTGTTGCTCTTTCATTCTTGCTCTTCATAGCAACATAAGAATATTTGGATTACTTTATTTTTTTTTACTACAGTATGAAAGGAGAAGTTACCATCATCTTTCATAATTTTTTGTTTTTCTTTTCATTGTGATTTAGTTGATGAATGAAGACCTTCTTCAAGACATGGTCTTGTACAAAAAGTCGCATGAGAAAGTTGTTTCAATTGTTGCACGCTCCTTGATCACATTATTAGGAGAGGTGTGTTTTTGAATTTGCTATTTTTTACGGCATCCTTAATGGTGCAATGAAAAAATAATGACAAATTTGTTATATTTTGGAAAAAAAATTCTATTTTCTTTTTTTCATTTCTATAGATATGCTCTTCATTTTTGGTCAAGAAAGATCGACATCATCCCATTGATTTAAAAGCCAGACCAAAAGCATTTGGAGAAGTCAATGTTGCCAATGACATGCTTATTGTTGAGTTAATTAAACAAGATGATGATAAGACTTTATATAGTAGTTTTGAGGATGAAATGGCTACTTATGGTTTTGATGCTGAAAATGATTCCTCACCAGTTGACAATGATATATGTGCTAGAGTTGCATATGAAGAAGATGAGGATTCTGTAGAAAATGATGAAGAGAGTGACAATGAATTTTTCCCTGAAAGTGGACTATCTAGTGGTATGGATTGTTTGGAAGATGATTTCTACAGGAATGACAATGACTAAGAAGGTTCAGATGATGGGGAATTGGCTAATGTTTGTGGCACTAAAGAATTGAATGACGAAATAGAAGAGCAAGCCATACGTATTGATGGACAAGATGAAGATGCTGATGGTGGGAAAGATCGGTCAAATAGAAAGAAGACGAAGCTAAGAAATTTTGTTGAATGTCTGAATGCTGTTGATGCAAGTCAGCGTTCTCTTAAAAGACTTGCAGTAATTAAAGCTGTTGAAGTTTCAACTAATGAAGCTAATGGTGTTGTTTATAATGATGACTTTAATTGTATCAAAGAATTGAAGGTAGACTTCATCTTTTATCTTCTATATCAAATTTTCTTAGCAGCTCATCGATTATCTTTTATTTATTTATAGCATGGCTTCTGCAAAATTTACCTTGTTCATGCAGATGTTCTTGACCAATGTTTTAAATTGAAGGAAGTCTCTATTGTTATCAAATTAATCAGCATAAGTTATATGTAGGGTCTTCATGTCTTCATTAGAAATTTAACTTGAGATATCATATTCAAATGTTTATTAGGCAAATAAAGAGGCAAAGAAGGCCTTGTCTCAACATGGTCTATTAAGAAAGGATGAAGGCTATAAAGCAGCAACTTTTGAAATTCCATCTTCTGAGCAGCTAAGTGCAAAACGTTTGAACCCTGTTAAACTTGAGGTAATTCTCTAACATGGTTGCTTTCTATTGGTTTGATGGCCCTTTTGATTTTACTTCTAGTCGTGTATTATTCATGCATATTTGATGGCTTTGAATAGCCTGATGATGTTAATGTTGATCTTGTCTGGAGAAGTGAAGCCAGATAGTTAGTCCTACAGGTGTATCAGTCGACACAGTATTTCGAAGATGAAATACCGATAACGTGGTTTTATTAGACACATAATTCTTCATAACTTAATTTCATTGTTAGGCGGATTAAGTCATGTTTTATACTTTTGACCATGCATTATTTGAAGTAAAATTGGGTAATAACAAGTAATTTCTAGCACAAGTAACTAGATTCAAATGGAGTTTTATTTCATCCAACAAAAGCGTCATAGTTATATTCAATCTAGAAATTAGCTAATGGAAGCATTATTACATTGTTGTGTTAGCAATTTTATTGTCTTAAGCACGAAGAAATCTATGCTCGATGCTGCACAAATATAGTTCATAGGTTCCTACTTTTAATGTCTTATATCATGGTTGCTTTCTTTGATGTTTCTGACCAGCCATTCTTTGGGAGTGATCACATTGAAATTGTAGGAATAAGAACAATTACAATCTCTTGGATGTATTCAAGTTTATTTTACTCTTGAATTGAGTGCATATAGTGACGTTTGACCCATCCAGTTGGTTTGGCATTTTTAAAAGCAATTTACTAAACTTCATTAGTTAACAAATGATAATTATGTGTTATGTTTAGGCACAAATCAGGAGCAAGCTCAACAAGCAGGAGAGATTAGCTCTCGTTCGAGCAGGCAGCGGGCATATAGAAAAGTACAAGGCTAAAACATTGGTGAAACAAAAAAAGATATGTCATAGTTACATTTGCCATTTTTAATTGCAAAGGATCATGTTTTTTTTGTTTTGTTACGTGATTTTGTTATTTCAAAGCTTATTTTTATCTGGGTCAACTTGAGATAAGTTGTTATTATTGTTTAACCAGACTGGTGGGCTAAGCAATAGGCAGAAGCAGCACTCGAAGGCGATGCTGCTGGCTACCAAAACAACAAGAGCAAGTCGTTCTCGTCAAGCGAAAAAAAAGCGGCAAAGGCAAGGTGGTAAGCAGTTTAGGGGAAGAAAAGCATGGAAGTGAAGCTAGGGAACTCCAATCGATTTCAGCAATTTGGGATCACATTTTTTTGTAGGAACTATATCTTTACTTAGCTTCCCTTTTATCATTCCAATTAGTTTCCAAATCGTTAAATATATAAATGTGATGTATGAGGCCAATAATTATTGATTAAGATTTTGATTTAATTAATATTTTCCTTTTAAGGTGTAAAGGTTTTGTAAACCAAGGCCGCCTTGAAACAATGTTTTGAATTTCATTAAACTTTTATATTCAACTTCTAGTATTACAATGATGTGCACTTCTTTAACTTTCAAAGTCTAGAAATTTTTATGTGAATATGAATAAAGACTCAAGTTAATAGAATAGATGCCAATACACTATTTTAAATCATATCGAATGATAAATGATAAAAAAAACTGGTTCATGATGTTTGTTTAGTATTTGAATTTTTAGCTTGTGGTTCATTCAGTGTTAGATAAGTAATATAATAACATTATTTTGTATATTTGTGGTTTAATTGTGTCAATGAGGTGTTTTTAATAAAAAAAATTTCATATTAAAAGTATTGTATTTGTAGTAAAGGTTAAGAATAAATCTTAGTTGTGATATTATGAGAATGATTATTTGTATTTTGTTAGATTTAAGTTATAAAATAAAAAATATTGAATGATATTTTTTTATTTTTAATATTGATTATATTTATGATAGTTATATTTTTTATAAGCACCAATAATCATCATTCTTAAGTTTTAGAAAGTTTTGTAGTCTCTTGAGTAAGTTCATGTTGATATTTGTAATAAATGAATATTTTATTTCAAAATAAAAATAGATATTTTTTATTATTTATTTAGGACCATATTTATATGAGTTGGATATCTTTTGTAGTTCATAAATTAAAGGAATTTTAAAAATATAAGGAATTTGAAGGTCTTATAAAAATAAAACATAGGTTTAATATAAGAATTATTTGAGCTAACAGAGAAGAAAAATTTTTATCTAAAGAATTTGATTTTTTGCACAAAAACATGAAATTCATAATCAAATTTTTATTAGCAAAGTACAAAAATAAAATAAAGTAGTAACAAAAGAAGAATAGAACAATTGTCAAGATTACTTATATTGAATAAGAAAAAAATTATAAAATAAATTTTGAAAAACTATTACTATTTTTCATTATATTTAAGCTTTGATAACTTTAAATGAATACAATAACTTGAATATAAAGAGTAGAAAAATATATTTTTTTGTTCTTTCAAAAGCATCTGCCATTCCCACATGCTTCACAAGTAGCAAAACAAAAGCTACAATGTTGCCTCCCATGCTGTGCATGCTCGCTCGAGTATTTTTCACTCCTGGCATCAAATGCTCCACCCACGCCAATGTGGTCACCTGCCACCTTTGTCCTCCCCAAGCATCAGAATCAGGTGCACAAGCACTCATGCTATCCGAAACAGAGATGGATATGTTATCCATTCTATAGGTTCGGTCAGCATCAACCTGCATGCCTTCCCCTCAACCTCATCATCATTATTCACAGTCAACGTCAAATCCTCTTCAAGTCATTCAATGAACTGTACCATATCAAAGCAAGCATGCCAGTAAATCAACGGGCTCACTCCTCCCATGGTTGCCATTAACTGTGGTCACATAAATGCTAGATACAACATATACCTGCATCCCGTGCCAAATGCTCTTTTGCGCTCTTAACCCCTTAGACTGTGGTTGTGTTTCATGAGGATGATGCAACGGGTGCAGCTCCTGGGGCTTCCAATGGTAGCAGAACTCTGTTGCAATGTCCCACACAAGAAATTAACGACGCCTTTCGTGTACATCTCATCATAGGCATAGCTGACTTCCATGCTTGTTAGGCCCAAAACTTCCTTGACAGTCATCTCCTTCAACATGTCTCCGATTACCTTATATACGTCCACTAGTGGAATAACATCCACCAAAAAGGCTTGCAAACAGAGTACATATTGAAAGCCCCTTTGTAAAGGATTCAATTCACCTTTTTCGTTTTCGTCTTGCACATAAGTTACAATTGTCCTACGGTTGGAAGAAATCTAGTTTAATTGACTTTGCTTGCTTGAAATGACCACAGAGATGTAGAAACCTCAGTGCTGGCACTGTAGAGCGAGTAAGACCACTCTGCATACTTGAGGATGGTGACAAAGAGTATGTGCAAGGTGGGAGCGAGCAGGAGGTTACTTGGAAGAGATCAGAATAGAACATAGACGGTAATGATGAGCTCGTAGGCGAGGGCAAGAACGTGTCGAGCCCATAGCTCATCATCCTCCATGGAATAGGTGGTGATGGTGTCTGGGCCACCAAGGTGAAGCAAAAGGAAAGGAGCCCAGAATGCGAGGATGGCGTTGTTGCTCTTGTCGTGCATGATGCTGCTTAGCTAGCCAAGGACGAAGTCGGCAACCCAGTTGGCGAAAAGATAGTTGCTCTAAACAGCCACTCTTATCCATGCTCTCGATGCTGAGGTGTTTCTCAAACGTCCAAGGAAGATGAGCACAATTTGTATCGCAAGGCTTACCATTATCAAAATAAGTACATCCCACTTGCTCCAGAGTTTCTTGTATTTTCTCGAAAAATCCATTAATTTTGTGTCTTCTATGAGATCAACATATTGCAAAAAGTAAAAATAATTTCACTTTCTTTATTCATTTTGATCTCCTTGCCCCATTTTCTAGCAGGTGAGTGTGGATATATCTTTGACGGGGAACCCAAGCAAGTTTGAAGCAATAGCAAAAGCATGATCAACTTTCTTGTGTCAAAACAGCACAAAATATATATTTGTTTAAGGGACACCTCCGATTTATAATTAACACGCAAAGGTCAAATAAATTCCTTACTTGTGTGGCAGACTGCTAGATAGTTAACATCCTTTCGTTGATGTCTTTCTATCATTTTACAGTCATTCTAAAAACTTACATCATCAATGACTCAAACCTTTGCAACTCTCCTCTATGGCACAACTTTGCTTCTTAGTTTTTTAATATGAAAAAGCTCATTGGATTGGGCCTACTAGACTTCTTTATAAGCCGAGACAGCAAGGTCGTTATGACCTAAACTCTTCAAAGCTCACTATTGAATTAAGCTTGGGAAGTGAGGGCAGTTAAAACCATTTTTTGTCCTACAAATACCATGACTGTTGAGAATTTGAAAATCTTATTCCCTATGAGTTTCAACATGACATTTTTAAAAAATACCTAAATATTCTATTATTTACAATTATATCATCTTATTTAATATTCTTTTATAATGATATCTAGAAATTACATAACATATTGCCTTTAAGGTTGTAGAGGCAAATATTGTTTATTAGTTTTAGAGTACAATATATGCGATTTGTGCAAGCTAGACAAGATGCTCAACATATTGTACGTTAAGTTATAAAAGTTGAGGAATCAGAAATAATATAGGGTTAATCGTAGAGTGGTTTTACATAAAACATATAATGTAATGAATTTAATGTATGGTATGCTATTAAAAAAATTTACAAAATACATAATATATTAAGTATAAAATATGGCATGCTAATACTATAACAAGGGCAAAAATAAAGATGATAATTTGAGTGAAATAATCATAAGAAATATAGGGTGTGTGTGTGTGTGTGTTTATATATATATATTTAAAAAATTATTTAGTGTTAAGTATGCATGTTTATATTTGTAAAAAATAAAAAAAAATAATTTGAAAAAGATGTTTTCGTCCTAAATTCAATAAGTAAAACTTCTAATTATGATATATCAACAATATTAAATTAATATATAAAATTTTTCATAATTAACAAATTTTTGCATATTATTTATTATTTTTTTACTCTTACATAGAATATGATTTTTCTAAGAGGTTGATTATTATTTTATTAGTATATCATTTTATATTTTAATAATATTTATATTTCATAATATGCATGATAATATATATGCTTTCATGAAATAATGCATACAGAAATAGAATTTTTTTATTGTAATATCTTAAAATTTTGCTCTATGTAATATATTACAAATCTTGAGATTTGATTGATATAATTGTAATTATGAGAATTTAAATAACAATAAAATTATTAATTTTAAATAATACAATTATTAATTAAAATAAAATAACAATAATTATATTTTGAGAAGGGTGTCATATTTTTAAATGAAAATAAAATTTTATGAAAGCACATAATTAAAAAATCTCTCTTTGAAGAATATAATTGTAGTGTGCTAATAATGTTTTATAGCCTACATAATTAATTACTTTTTGAATAATACATATATATATTGAATATTTAAATGGCAAATAATACTTTCTAATTTAAGCCACCTATCTTTAACAAGATTAGTGTTAAATAAGTTATTACTAAAAGTTTAGGTTGTTTGTACCTAATGAAAGAAAAATGGAGGGAGAGAAGGAGAAAAAGAGAAAATAAAGAGAAGAGGGAAGAAGAAAGTTTCAATTCAAGAGAGCAACAAGAAAGAGAAGAAAACAATTGTGTTGGTCATAAGGAGAGCAGCGAGGAAGAGAGAAAGGAGACTTACTATTACTATAAAAATAAAGAAGAGGAAAAACGTACTAGAAAGCTACTACAATGAGTGAAAATAGGGCAAAAAAAGTTGAAATTATATATTTTATTGAATTTGTTCATTTTTATAAAGGAATTAGAGGTTTTATTTTATTGTAAAAGAATGCTATAATAATTAATTATGGGGGTTTAGAGTTGTTTTATAGTAAAATATAGTTGAATTTAAGCCTTATGGTTTTGTTTGAAGGTGAGTCTACTATATGATTAGACTCAATATACAATATGATTATCAACAATTTGTTTAAGGAGTTAATAAACATATCATACAATTAAGAGAATATATAATACAATTAGAGTTAAGTTGGTTCCCGAAGAAAGCTTATGGTGTGGTCCAACAATGTCGCCATATCATAGTGAGAGTGATCATATTGTTCCATGGGATTCTCACACAATATGATTAGATAAAGGTCAAAGAGTAAGATGGGCTGCTAATAACCATATATAGGGAGTCGAAGGAATAATACTGTTTGATGGAGAGACCATATTATACAATAAGCAAAGAATTAATAACAATGACTTAGTGAGATGCCAATTATACAACATGATGGAGGAATCATATAATTGATGTTTTTGTTGTAGTGAAAGTAGAGAGAATTCTTTGTGTTATATAATCTTAAAGAATTTTAGTTATTTTCATATTAAAGATTCTATAATAACTCATGTGCATGCATCCATGAGTTTATAGAAAAACAAAAAGAAAAGAAAAGTGGATTAAGAATCTTCACCTTGAATTTAAGTAGAAAAGATTGATAATATTAATATAAATATAATATTAAATTAACAGATAATGTATTCTTAAATTAAGATATCTTATATGCCATTTTATATTGTGCATTTTGACATATGACATAGTTATCATGATAAGTATTTGTATTACATTGGCTCAAGTTTTTAAATTTTTGTGGATCTTTTATATGTTTAATTTGTCATAAAGTACATATATTAAATGATATAGATAGCTTGACAACTAGTTTATATTAGAAATATAATATATATTTTTTATTTTAAGATATGGCATGATATTTAAAATAAGTTTATATTAACAAAAATTAAATAAAAAAATATTGAGTTTTCTATTACACCCTTGTATTCGATGAGTTAAGCATAAATGTTTATATATCATATGGGTTTGTTTTAAGTGAAATTATTAATTTTCAATTAAGTCAAGCCATGAACTTTAAATGTCTAAAATAGTGGTCTTCAAGACTCTTAGAGTGATGGCAAGCTTCATGGAAATGGAAGGCATGCACCAAAATCTTTATACTTGAATATCTCTTTTTTGGATTTTAATTTGATATGTCCAAATTTTGAGATGATATGACGCACTAGTAGTATTAATATTTGCAAATGTTATTAGTTTAATAATTTTTAAACTTTTATTTTTAGGACAAACATTATTGATGAAAAGTATAGACATCAGTACTTAATTTTTTAAAATTATTTAGGAATAATTTTTAATGAATTTCTCTTCATATTCATTGAGGACAGTACTATCATAATATAAAATTACTTTATATATTTATATTCAAAATTTTCACACAAAAATTCTCACAAAACACTACAAAACCACTTTAGTCTCAAGAATTTTCACTATAACGTTGGGCAGGTCGACCCGACACAACAGCTGATCCATAAAAGCTTTAAGGAATTAAAAAATAAAATAAAGTAAAAATTGTTTGATAAACCTAAAAAGGGTGAGCGAAGCCCAAAAGCCGTAGGTAGAGCTGTTGAATGGAATAAGTGAGTAATCAACCCATAGCTCCTGAACAGAACAAGTGCGAACTCAAGCCGAAGAGAAAGCTGACAAGAGCAAGCGTGAAATCAAGCCAACAAGGACAAAATGTTGAAATCTTGGTTGACGGAGGGGAAGCCAACCCCAAATGGCTGGAGTGACTAACGAACCGAGAGTGTTATAGAGAGCAATGGCAAAGACATTTGGACAATGTGGGACTAAAGTTCCATTCCATTGTCAAAGAAGGCGGAAGGGTAGGCACGAACGGACGGCTTAGATTAAACAAGGTAAATTACTACATGATAATGGAGTAAAACGCCAACCAGGAGATTAGAAAACCAAGCCAGATCAGCAAGAGGATACAGAACCACTACAGTAAGTTTCTACTTTAGTTGATTTCTAAACAAATTATTTTAATACATGCCGGAAAACCAATGCACCATCCAATGGCCCAAATCAATGCCGCCTAGATCAAACTGCCCGGATTGATCTCAAACGGTAAATTCGAGACTCAATCAGAAATGTAATTTCAGGCACCAAATTGAACGGTGACTGCTTTTTGTTTGTTACCCAAACGGCTAGTTCATTTTAGAACCATTGGGAATAAACTTAGAGCTCGCTTTAAGCTCTATAAAAAAGGAATGATGAAGAACTCCTAGAGGATACCATTGCTAAGATTTCAAAGCTTTCAAATCATAATATCAAGCAATTCTAAGAGCATACGGTGCTTCCAAAGTCACAAAGTGAATGCAAGAAGAAGGAACCCGAAATTGGAGGTTCTTGCTTCAACTATTTTTCAATCTCTTTTCCTCCCTCTTTTCAGTACTATGTGTACCTTAAATTTCACTAAAAATTGTCTTAAGCTTTGCCGATTTTTTTAATTACTTTCTTTGGGTTAAGGGCATCCCGACAATTGTGCAAAAGCCTGGGGTTTGAGTTGAGCCCAACAAAACTCAAGTAGGTTTAGGATTAGACATATGTTAAATCCCAAGTAGGTTTGAGGAGAACCGTACGAAAAACCTCTCTTGTAATTTGGTGATTTTAGTGTTCTTTTCCCAACACCGGTTGGGGGTGGATGTAGGCTCCATTTTGAGTCGAATCATCTCAAAAATCATTTGTGTACTATTCTTTCTTATTCTTGCTTAAAAGATTTAAGTTTTAATTGAAACCGAATATTGAAAGAAAATTTTATTTACGATAATTCACCCACCTCTTATGGCATTGTCTTAAGCACAAAGAACTTCAATTGGTATCAGAGAGAGGAATCCCAAATTACGTGAGTAACATGACGTGATAGATCCACTTTAGCTAAGTGAAGGCTTTCTAACATTTTTCGTTGTTTTATGATTTTTGGTTTTATGGCTTCCTCTTTGATTTATATGGGTACAATTTTGTGTGAAGGTTTTTTTTCAATCTATCGATTTAGAATTATGGGAAGTTATGACTAAGCCTTGTGAACTTCCTAGAAATTCTTTTACTGATGAAGTCAAGCCCTTTAGTGATCGTAATGTTGAGCATAAAACATTGGCTTAATTGAATGCTAGGGCCTTGAACTATCTTTATTGTGAAATTTCTCCTAGTGAATTCACATAAATTATAAATTTGCATATGGCATTTGAGGTGTGGAAAAAACTCGAAGTAACTTATGAGGGTACCTCACAAGTGAAAGAGATGAAAATCAACATCCTCACCAATGGTTATAAATGAATCCTGGTGAGAGTATTAAAAGTATGTTTTTAAGATTTAATGACGCAACAAATGACTTGATAAATCTTGGAAGGGAATTCTCAAATGGTGACCTAGTAAGGAAAATTTTGAGAATTTTCCAAAGGAATATGATCTCCTTGCAACGGCTACTATTGCGGCTAAAGATATCAACAATGGATGAACTCCTTGGGGAACTTCTCACTGTCGAAATAGAGATGACTAGGAGACTTATGGAAGAGGGTTCTACAAGCAAGTTAAAACATGAAAGGAAGAAGGAAGAACCCATGGCCTTCAAAGCCACCAAATGTGAATCAGATTGCACTTCTACCTCTTCCATAGATTTGGAGGATGAGGTAAGCTTTCATGTTAATGGTTTAGCACAAAATTTGGCAAAAAGAAATGTCAAATAATTCTTTCTAATTTAAGCCAATTATCTTTAATAAGATAAGTGTTAAATAAGTTATTACTCAAAGTTTTAGGTACTTTAGAGATGTATTTAATGAAAGAAAAATGGAGGAAGAGAAGGGGAAAAAGAGAAAATAAAGAGAAGAGGGAAGAAGAAAGTCTCAATTCAAGACAACAACAAGAAAGAGAATAAAAAATTGTGTTGGTCATAAGGAGAGTACTAAGGAAGACAAAAAGGAGACTTACTATTACTATAAGAATCAAGAAGAGGAAGAACATACTAAATTGGTACTACAATAAGTGAAAATAAAAAAAAAGGTTGAAATTATATTTTTAATTAATTTATTAATTTTTTAAGGGAATTAGTGGTTTTATTTTATCGTACAAGTTAAGAATGCTATGATAATTAATTATGGGGGTTTAGAGTTGTCTTATAGCAAAATATAATTGAATTTAGGCCATATGATTTTGTTTGGAGGTGAGTGTGCTATATGATTAGAGTCAATATTCAATATGATTATCAATAATTTGTTTAAGGAGTTAATAAACATATCATACAATTAAGAGAATATATAATACAGTTAGAGTTAAGTTGGTTCAAGAAGAAAGGTTTTTATGTGGTCCATAAATCTCATCATATCATAGTTGGAGCGATCATACAATACCATGAGCTTCGTATACAATATGATTAGATAAAGGTCAAAGAGTAAGTGGGATTCTGACAACCATATATAGGGAGTTGAAGGAATCACACTGTTTGCTAGAGAGGCCATATTATACAATAAGTGAAGAATTAATAACAATGATTTAGTGAGATACAAATTGTACAACACAATGAGGGAATCATATAGTTGATGTTTTTGTAGTAGAAGAGAAAGTAGAGAGAATACTTTGGGTTATATAATCTTAAGGAATTTTAGATATTTTCATTATTAAAGATTATATAGTAACACATGTTCATGCATCTATGACTTTGTAGAAAAACTATAAAAAAACGAAAGTGGATTAAGAATCATCACCTTAAATTTAGGTAGAAAAGATTGATAATGGTAATATAAATATAATGTTAAATTAATAGATAATTTATTATTAAATTAAGATATCTTATAAGCCATTTTGTATTTTTTATTTTGATATATGAAATAGTTATCTTGATAAGAAGTATTTGTATTACATTGGCTCGTAGTTTTTAAATTTCTTTGGAACTTCTATATGTTTATTTTGTGATAAGATACATACATTAAATCATAATGATAGCATGAGAATTAGTTTATATTAGAAATATAATATTTAGATTTTATTTTAAGTTATGGCATGATTTTTAAAATAAGTTTAGATTAACTAAAATTAAATAAAAAATAATATTGAGTTTCCTTGAAACATTATCCTCATGTTATATGAATATATAGTTCCATTGGAATGTGTAGGGTTTTCAAGATACTTATTGGATATTAGCTCATCACATTATTTTGTGTCATCAATACTTTCTGTTTGGTGGCTTAGGTATTAGTTTAAGACCTTGTACCTAAATAGATAATTTCGATATTGTTTAAGTCTTTTGTTTAGGAAAATAAAACTATTATTTTGTAGTAAAGATTATGGAAGAGATTGTTATAATTCTTTATCCAAACTAGCTAAGGCTATCTTGACAATAAAGTTTGTTATCCTTGTAAGTCTAAAATATATGACCCTTAATAACCAACTTCTTGAGGACGCTGGATGCTTTAGATTACTTCATTAAATAGCTTAGTTAACTTGTCTAATAATTGAACCCAAATACAAATCTCAATGTTATCAATTGTTTCATTATCAATCATCTTTGTCTCTTTGCAACACATGTACAATAATGTAATCATATTGCTTGATTTGCATAAGATTGGATCATAGTTGTGGTCACCAAGCTTTCCTTTCTTGCGATCGAGTTTCACATTCTCTATTTTTTTATTTTTTCTTAATACTTTAATTTTGAAATGTACTTTTTATAAAAAATTGAATAAATACATTATATTTCTAAACATTTGGTATGCTCACATATCCAAAACAATTGAAAAAATATGCCTAACCTTCGAAATCAATTTTATGTGAAGCCAAATATATGAAACAACATAATGATCATATTACAAAAGGCAATTAACATGTCCAATAAAACAAAGTAGATGTCCAACTTATTGTAAAACAATTGAGGCATAACGAATAAGAGGGGATGATTGAATTGTTTATTTAAGAAAATTTTCATTTCCAAAAATTAGTAAAAAAAACTTTTCGACCTTAAAATTTGTTTATTGATGAAATAAAATTTCTCAATAATAAACGAAATACACACAAGATTTTTAGTTGCTTCAGCCAAAACCTGTGCCCACATTCACCCTCGATCCCCGATTGGGGTTCCGCTAACTATTTTCTTTTTACCGAAGTTAGTAGAGATAAACCAAATACACAATAGTGTTTTAATGAAACCAAATTCAGAGAAATTTAGGTTACTCATAAAATTTAATACTTTACAATTTTTGTTTACAAATAACCCTACCTCTTTAATTCTTTAAATAAATTAATATTTTAAATTTTATAAAGATGTAATAAATCTAAAATAAGATAAATTAAAAATTTAATCAAAAAAATCACATAAAATAAGTTAAAAACTATTAAAAATAAAAGTATTTTGAACAATTAAAAAATAAATATTTAATTAGACAAAACTTATCGGGACAAGTGTAACCAAGTTTGTTCTCTCTCAATCTTTCCCTATTTTGAATTACTTCAAAAATACTAATTTAAAATAATAAATTAAAATTTGAACATTTAAAAAAAAAATCTAAAATATGATAAATTAAAAAATATAATATAACCAAATCAAATGAAATCAAGTGTAACATCATTGTTCATCAAATAAGGTATAAATTAAAATGTTTTGTAAGCAATTCAATAAGCCAACAAAATGAAACATTTGAAACTATAAAAATAAATATTAAAATGATAATAGCTCTTCGAGATGAGTCTAATTATATTTGTTATATTTTGATTAGGCATTGTATAGGATTATTGTGAATTATCAAGAAAAATAAGCATATATATTTACAAAATATTATTTCAATTTTAAATAAATATATATTAAAGCTAAGATAGGAAAAAATGAAACGATGTAATATAACCGAATCAATGCAAGATAGACCTCTCACAAAAGAAGACTATAGTGTGCTACTAACATAACAAAATAGAAAAAAACATTTAAAGAAAAAAAATTAAAATGTATAAGAAAGTTGCATTCAAAAAACCTAAGAAGATAGTGTAACATCTATGATCATCAAATAAGATATGAATAGAAATGTCTCATAAAGCATGCCAAACTATTAAAAATAAATGAATCAAAAACACATAAATGAAATTTAATAGGTAAAACTTGTTTAAATGACTCCAATGACTTTTGTTATAAAAGAAGAAAATAATAACTAATAATAAAAACAAAACATTTCAATATTTAGAAAATAAATATTGAAGTAGAAAAGAGATAAATCAAATCAACATAATCTAAGAAAATCAAAGTGATGTAATCCTCATAGGGGAGGTGACTTAAGGTTATATAGTAATATAACTAAATCAAAGCAAACAATTTGAAGAAATGAGATAACTGTATAGGAAAATTTCATTCTAAGATACCAAGGGGATAAGGTATGGTATCCTCGATTATCAAGTCATGTATAAGTCAAAAAATATTTTAAAACATTCAAAAATTTTACATAAAATATTTAAAAATATAAAAACAAAATATTTAATCAAAGAGAGCACAATAAGATGAGACTAATAAGGTTTTTTTAATCTTAATCAAGCCTTATTTAGTTGTACTACAAATTATCAATACAAATAATCACAAATAATAATCTTTTATTATTTAAATATTCAATGAAGATATATTTAAGCAAATATGATATAAATAAAAGTTATGTAACAAAACCAAATCTAAATGATATATATGCCACATGATACGAAATTTCGAGTTGCATAACAATATAGCCAAATCAATGTGAAACTTTTGTAGAAATGAGATAATTTTTACGAGAAAGTTTTGTTCAATTATACAAATCCAAGTATCTTAAAAAGCAAAAAAATATGAAAAATAAAATATTTTAAAATTTAAAAATGTATATTTAATAAAATAGATCTCATGTAGATGAGTTCAATAATATTTATTTTATCTTGGTCAGACTTAGTTTGGAATTACTGTAAATTGTAAAAAAAATAAGAGTAAATATGTATTAATGCTAAAACGTTTATAAATAGAAATAATAAAATATGACCAAATCAAAGTGATGTTAAGTTAATATAAGTGGATAATTTGAGTTTCATAGAAATATAACCACATAAAAGTGAAACATTTCAAGAAATTCAAATATGATACAAATCCAAATATCATAAAAAGCATACCAAAAATTAGAAAATAAAACATTTTAAAATTAAAAAATGTATATTTAATAAAATAGATATCTTGTAGATGAGTTCAATAATATTTATTTTATCTTGCTCAGACTTAGCTTGGAATCATCATAAATTATACTGACAAATAAGAGTAAATATATATTAACATTAAAAAGTTTATAAATAGCAACAATAAAATATGACCAAATCAAAGTGATGTTAAGTTTACATGATTGGATAATTTCAGTTTCATAAAAATGTAACTAAATAAAAGTAAAACATTTCAAGAAATGAGATAAATTATATAAGAAAAGTTGTATTCCAAAATAGTAATGGGATAAATTAAAAAAATATAATATAACAAAATCTAAGTGATATTAAATTTACATGTGTAGAGAATTTGAGTTTCACCATAATATAATAAAATATTTTTTTAATGAACTGAGATAAATTATTTGGAAAAGTTGCATTCAAAAGTACCATGGAGGATGTGTGCAACAACCTTGTAGGAATCAAAATATCTTATAAGAGTACAAAAACCATGGACAATAAAATATTTACATTAATACAACTTATTAAACTAGAAAGGTAATGATGTTTGGTATGTCTCAATTAGAACTTGTTTGGATTTATTATAAAATATCAATTTAAATAAATGTAAATAATAATTAATTAGCATTTTAATATTTGATAAATATATAATCAAGCTAAAATAAGATAAAATAAAAGAATTTATAATATCTAAATAAAAGCTATGTAAATGTCTCATCATAGAAGTGTTAGAGTTTCATAATAATATATCCAAACTAAAGAAAAATCATTGATCAAAAGAGCAAAATTATTTAAAAAAACATGTATGGTAAAGTTATCCTCCAAGGTACTAAGGAGATCAAGTATAACATCCTTAATGATGGAATCAAGTATGAGTAAAAATATCTTATAAAGTAAGAAAAAATATAATAAAAATAATATAAAAATATGACAATAAATATTTAATTAGATAGAACATATCGAGACAAATAAAACAACCTTTTTTTCATCTCGTTCAAAACACATTTTATAGAAAATATGAATTACAAAAACAAGTAAGCATAAATAATAATAAAGTATCATCTTAATAATAAGTAAATATATATTATAATTGAAATGAGTTAAATTAAAATAATGTATTACAACTAATAAAAGTGATTAGAATGTCACATAGGAGGAGATGTAAAGTTAATAAGTCATATAACCTAATAAAAAAAAATTGTGGAAAAGTGATAAATATTATAAAAATATTGTGATCCAAGATTCTAAGAAGATCTAATGTAGTATCATTGACTATCACATGAGGTTTGGATTGAAATGACTTGCAAAGCATATAAACACTTTTGATAATATTTTTTTTAAATTATAAGAAATGAAATTTTAATTGAGTGGAACTCTATAAGATGATAATAATGGTATTTGTTTCATCTCCATTGAAACTTTTTCATAATTTTTTGAAATTACCAAAGTAATTAAATAATAGTAGTAATTAATCATTATTTTAATATTATGTAAATATATGTTAAAGCTAAAGTCAGACAAATTAAAATAATATTATACAACAAGACTATAGAGTTGTAAAGTTACAAGAGAGAAAATTTAGAGCTTCATAGAAATATAAGAAAATCAAAGCTAACAATTTAAAGAATTGAAATAAATTGTATAGGAACATTTAATTTCAAGTTGTTTTGGTGGTTGGTTTAACATTGTCAATTGTCAAATTAGGTAGAAAATAGAATACCTCGTAAAGAGTCCCAAAATGATTGAAAATAAAATATATAAAAATTATAAAAAAGGAATTTTTAATTAGGTGGTGCCCATGAAGTCGAGTTTAATGACTTTTGTCTCATCTTAATCAGACCTCATATTTTATTATTAAGAAATATCAAAATAAAAGAACAAAAATAATCATTAGCTATTACTTTATTTTTAAGTAAATAATATTTAAACATATAATGATACAAATTAAAGCAATATAATATAAGAAATTCATGAACATATGAATTTAGCACGAGAGATAAAGTTTACCAAAATGTTGCATTCCAATATACTCAGGAGAATGAGTGTAACTTTCATGATTATCAAATTAGGTAAGAATTATAATATTTTTATTTGGAATACAAAAATATCAAGTAAAAACTTTTTTACATTACAGAAATAAATAACTTTTTCAAAATAAAATAAAATAAAATAAAACCAAATCGATGTGAAGGCCCTACAAGGGATATTTAAAGTATTGTTATAATACATGATAATCTAAGTGAAAACTTGAAACAATGATATAAATTGTATGACAAAGTTAGCCTCCAAGAAAATTAAGATGTTAAGTGTAACATACTCAATAGTCAAATCATATATGAATCAAAACATTTGGTAAAGTTTACCAAAATTCTTAAAAAAATATTTAAAAATATCAATATGAATAATTCACTTGGTAGAGCTCATGAAGACGAATCCAAAGATGTGTGTTGTTTCTTGATCAAGCCTAGTTTAGAAAAACTTTATATTACCAAAGCAAATAAAGATAAATCATAATAAATTATAATTTTAATGTAAAGGAAATTTATAGTAAAGGAGAAATGTGATATATTGAAGAAATGTAATGTACCCAAATCAATGTGATGTAAATATCATATGACATGAGATTTAGAGTTACATTATAATACAAAAAATCAAAATGAAACATTTGATGAAATGATATAAACTATATGTGAAAGTTATATTCCATAATACAATGGAGATTGGGTTTAATATTCTTGATCAACAAGTTAGATATAAATAAGGGAATCAAAAAAAACTTAGTAAAAATCATTATTCAGTGCAATTATAAAAAACATTAAGTAATAACTTGGGGTCTCCTAGGTCGAGGATCACAAAGGAGGACAAGAAAAACAAGAAGAATTAACTAAAACTCTATTTCTCTTTAGAAAAGTGTTTGTTCTTCAAGTAGGCAAATTTATTGCCTTCAATTAAAGCCTAAGTGTCCCTTCCTATTTGAGTTTGTGCATCTACAAAGAATGACCAAATATTATCTTTCTTCTTTTATTTCCTTGGAGGTTGTGTTGCAAGTGGCAACACAAGACATTGTCAAAAGGATAATTAAACTTTACACTTACCTCCTTAGGTGCCAACATTGACAGAAGCATTGTCTTGAGGGCAATGGTGGTTTATGATTAATGCACAAGACATGTGTACAAGATGGATGAATCATGTGCATTGTCTCCTTATGCGATCGCATTGCCAGCGATGACAACTAACTTTTAATTGTCCAACCATAAGCTGTTGGATCTTAAGAGTCTAACATTAAGCAAAAGAATATCAAGAGTTTGACTTTTATCATAAGATTCTCAAACTTTACATCTCTATTATTTATCAAATAACTATATTGTAGTCTGATGACAAAAAATTGTGATATACTTTTATGCCTTTTAAAATTTAATAAATTTTATCCATAAAGATGTGTTTATTGATATATTATTATTTAATAATAATATAATATAAAATATTATTGTTATCAAAATTTAGTAATAATCTTTTATTAAATATATTATTAAATTTATTTTTATTAAAAATATTTTTAAAATTTTAATCTCGTATTAAGGTGTAGAGCAATCGTAGTGTCGCCAATCAAATTCAAAACAATACTCCCTTCTTTTGTTTAATAAATTATTAATATATAGTAATTATCTTTTGTATTTAATAATTTGCCATCCCGAAACTGCATAAGCTCCCTAGCTTGGTTCTTCTAACCTTCCCTTCGACACTGGTTTTGTTAATTGATCTGTAGAACTGGCGACGGTGGCGAACCTCCTCTCACCAGATTCCTTCTCTGCATTTGGAAAGGCAGCAGATAGGCTGAGCCTTCCTCTGCTTCAATCCAGGATGAAGCTGGTCCCAGAAGCATATGAGGCAGAGCTTCTCCTTATCTACGGCCACTTCAAATCGTCCCTTCATCTCTTCTTTCAGCAATCCGCGATCAGTTTATCGTCGAACATGGTGGTCTAAAATGATCTCGGTGACCTCATGATGTTTCTTGCACACTTGACCCACCCCATCCCTGACGCCTCGCTGAATTTCCTCATTAGTCTCTCATCTCCTTCAATCTGAAGTTAGGACCCTCCCGGCTTGCCTTCCTCCCAATCTGGCACAAGCAATCATCCTCCTTGTCAATAAGAAGGTTCATTATTTTATTTTATTTTATTTTTGGATGAATCTGTTATAGTGTTCAGAACCCTTCAATTTGGAGGGCCACCATTATTCAACATATTTCTATTCAGCATTTTAATGGGTGGAAATATCTTTTGTTTGTATTGGTTAAAGTTATATTTTGAACTAGGCATTGGAGAAAAATGGAAACTTCCACATCATTGAGCTATATGAGAAGATTATAATCGTGTATAAGTTGTTAGACTTGATTAGGCCTTTCTAATTGTTGATAATGGTAAAAGTTTGATTTCCCTCTGCAAAGAACAAAACAAGCGTTTTTTTCCCAAGATTTCTTAAATATAGAATCTTAACTATTTCTTTTGAGGCTGTATATTTCTTTTGCTAGATTCTTATATTAAAAAGGATTAGGCTGCCAACACTAAATTCATATTCTGTTATTATAATTACAAGAATAGTCCTTTAACACATCATGTGAGGTTAGACACATTGATTCTAAGATGCTATTATTTTTATTCATTAATTGCTTTTCTTCTGGATCCAAAGTTGTTAAAGCCATTTCTAATTGTCAATAGTCATTTTTTTGTTCTATATTGTTTACGTTTTTGTAAGAAAGATTTTAGTAATCTACTTCTCTTATTGAATCACAAAATGACCATCTAGATTGATTTTCTTCAGAATTGTCTTCAATTAGTAGAATGCCAACTTTTTCCTTTATATTAAGTTACTCTTCAAATTTAAAAGCTTTATTTCTATAGCAATTATTCTATTTGTGTGTTTGTACTCACACATTGACATTTGATACCAAGTAATCTTATAAATTTGCCCTTATTCTTGAGTGTGATATTTTGATTACACAACACTCAGAAGTATGTTTTATTTTCATCTTATTTGTTGAATGCTTCGATCATATTAGTGACATTTTTTGTTAATTTCTCTATCATTTTGAAGTATAAGTTCAAAATAACTAAATTTTTTATTGTTTATTTTGTTTATGACAACGTACAATCATATGTTTTTGGAATTACTCTTCTAAATATTAATTCCATATATTTATTATAAGAACTAAAAATGTGCCATTTAAACTTTAGAGTCATTGTTCATAGAATCAGTTTTGTTTTATCTATTTGCTTTGTCTTAGTTTTGCTTTATCTCTTTGCTTACTTTTATCAAGTCGTATTGAATTTTATAATCACATCAATAATTAGTATAAAATTGAAGTTGCCTTTCATTGCTTATGTTGACAGGAAGTTCGATTAAAGAAGAAGTGCAAAAGTACTTATGAAGCATTATCTTTTTATGTGCAAAAATGGAAGTTGTGAGAAAATTTCAAAATATTTTTCATGCTTTTGGTGCACAGGTAGAAAACATCTTTGAAATTAAGTTTACGAACACATCTAAGGACTTAAAGCATAGCCATAATGAAATTTGATGTAATTAATAAATCTTTAATATGTTTTCCTTAAGCGTGCCAAATTAATTTTAATGTACGCAATTTTAATTTCGTTTTATTCTTTTCTAATACCTTATCAATATAAAGCCTCCTTATACACTCATTATTGCTTTGTTATGCATGTTTTTCATAATTTCAATATGTCCAATGCTAGCTTCTTTTTTTCCTTTTCTAATGCCTTTTTGAGCATGTGAGGGAAATATTATAATAAATAATTAATTTGAGTTCATGATGATTCCCTTGTAGAATTAAGAAAATGTTTTTTGTTCCTTGAAGTAATAATAAGAAATTATTACAATCATTTTATGTGCTTTATTAAGCTCTTTAATCTCATAATAAACATTCATTATATTATCTTTCATAGACTTATCTAAAATTGTACTAAATCATTTCTTTTTTAATTCTTACTTGAGTATTGAAGTTTTAATCCTAAAATTGGTAATACCTTGGTTTTCTAACAATGTGCCTATTTTGTTGAACAATAGTAACGTTTATCTTCTTATGAATCTTGATGTTAATTAACTCAGTCAAATTTATGATTTAATTCAAGCTTCTTAAAATTATTTCTTTATACGTATCCATGCATGATGTTGTAGGAATCCTCACTTTTTCTCAATCAACTCATTGTTGATATAACCATCTTTGTTAATCTGTTAGTATATTTAGACAATAAAACACAATGCTTTTTAGAAGTCCTAAGCATTAGATTTAATACATTTTTGGACATACATTGCCATGGGTTGGCTACCTTGAGGACAATGGAGAGGAACAAGTCGTAGAAATAGATGGTTAGGAGGCATTCGGGATAAATGGAAAGATACACCATAGAGTTCCTAGATGTGAACTGAAAGAATTGGGAAGGAGAGATGGATAAGTGATGTTTTTAAGTATATACTATAAGCTAAGAGAAATGGCCTATGTGAAATATTTTACCAACTTCAAATGCCTAGATGAAAGCTATGAAAGTTTATGGGCTTAAACCAAACGATCTTAAAACAACAAAAAGGGAATTTTTTCATAATACTATTTAGTATTGCAAGAGTTATGTTGTTCCAATGATTATATATAAATTAAAGTTCTCTAGAATGTTATTGATTTTTCTTGTTTGTTTTGAAAGTTTATCCTTTTAATTATGTATTTCTTATTTGTATAGTCATATTGTTGAGTTGGATTGCCTCTTGAATTATTTATGGACCTTTAGATTGTTCATGATCGAAACCTCAAAAAAATTGCATTTTTTTTATGCTGTGCACTGTATTCGGCACATGAACAAAAATATAGAAAAGAAGCAAAAAATAGGAAGCTTCAAAATATTTTTTTCTCATTACTACACGTGTGTGATGTCATATATACTCTATTTTTGCTTATTTTTCTTACTTCTGTTATTATAATAACTGTTGTATGATTTCTTGTTTGAAGGGAGAGGAAGAACTAAGGGCGAGGAGGTCACTTGTACTGTGTGATCTTCATCGACGAAAAGGATGGCTTGATGGTCGAACTGCTAATGCTATTTGCAATGCATGCTTTCACAGTTCTTGATGGTTGATATCTTCCTTATCTCTAAAATTGGTTAAGTCCCATTAGTTATCTTATTATGCCTTTTTTTATTGCTTCTTTTCACTAAACACAGCGTCATGGTAATGAGCTATCTTATTCATTGTAATGAGCTATCTTACTTGAAAAGATTCTAAGTTTTGCTCTTTTAGTTAAAAGCTTAAGCACAAGGTAAAAGAATTAAATAGAAGAATCCAATCTCCAAGAGTGAGTTTCAAGTTTAAAGGAGAGAGTGTAAATGACAAGTCAAAACTTAACAAGATGAAACAAACTTTTTTCCCTAAGTGAATGGTATGATCAAAGGGGAAATACTTAGGTACTTAGACGTTATAAATAAGATTTTCACTTTGCAACAAGATAAGATGAAAAGGAAAAAATCTCAACCTCCATACCATGGGTTAGTGGTGAAATTTGGAAGGAAAGGAAGAATTGTTTTTGCCATTTGTAGCCTTCAAATAATGGAACAATAATGAAGGAAATAAAAAGAGAAAGTAAGATTTATGCTTCTCAAAGCATGCTTACTATGGAATGGTGATGAAGATCAATGTAATAAAAAGTTCACATAATTGTATAACTCAACCAAAATTTGATTCGAATGATGTGAAACAAAGCAAGTTGAAATGTTTATGTCAAGTAATGAAAAGGCACTTGCACTTTTATTACTTGAGCATTACTCAAAAACCATTTAATATAAAGAAAAAATTAGGTTTGATTGTGCTAATAACTTATACTGGGCCTATTCTCATGAGTTATTAACATATGAAATATAACTATCTAAATAAACATCAAAAGAACTTGTCAACTAGCTCTATAATATCTAAATATGGATCTCCCCTTAAACATTTCATGTTTCGAGCTATTGTGACCCACTGGAGGATTTGTTGAAGTAGGTTTGGGCTTAATATCAGTGCAAGCCCAGGTTGTTGAAAGATATATCGTCTGACTAAAAAAGTTCGAGGCCTAAGTTTTAGTTACGCTCACATAGATTTGACTTATATTTTCTTGATAGAATTTTATATCTTGATTGATAATCCATACTCGATAAGGTTAGATTAAGAAACTTAACAATAAATCGATTTTCCATGAGGTTTTCATGTCTTAAGAGAATATCAATTATTGAATTATCATCACTAACATTGACTTGTAAGGATGAAATATATTCAACTACAAACTAGATGTAATTAACTTAAATAGTTGGTTTGTCAATGTCAAGTGAGAATAGTTATGTTGATTTTCTACCGAAAGAAATAAAAACCCAAGTAAGTTGGAATTTTGATAGAGGACATCAAATAACTTTTGATTGTTGAATTAGCTCAAGAGATGACTCCTTTTATGATAAAAAATTTTTTACTTAGCCCTCAAATAAGTCTGTACTTTTAAAGTACAATTTTATTAGTTCTTAAGATATCTAACTATTATAATTAAAAAAAGAGAGTTGACTTCGTTTAAGTTAACAAAATCTTGAGAATGTAAAATCATGATGCTAAGTATGAAATTTTATTGATAACTTTAGTGAAAGTCAAATAATACCTTTGATAGTTAACACAAGAAAAAAAGTGTGTAACTTTTAGCATATATAGAGCCTTTTTAAGTGATCCTTACTCTTTTATTGTTGGAGCTCAACATCTTCCTCTTTACGAAGTTGATAGACATCTGGTCCTAGAATATCCTTGATCAAATACAAGCTTATGGAGGCTTTATTAATGTCGAGAGCTCTTATATTGTCTAAGTCTTATATTGTCTAAGAACCAAATCTTTGACCTTGAAAGGACAATTCTTACTATGTAATATTTTTTCATATTTTACTTTATATTTAGTTTCTTTACATGGCCACCGAGACACTTTTCCTTAATTATGTCTAACTTTTGATGTGCTAGTTTCAAGTTCAAGCTTTTGAACTTGTTAATTGATTGTCCTCGATAGTGATTATAGCTTTGAATCCTTAGAAAAGCTTGACGTGTGTAGTTCAATACGCTCACAATATGTTGAGGAGTTCACCTACCCACCCACCTTTTTATCATCTAGACAAGGCTTTAGAATTTTCAAGATGTCTTTGTTCATTTATTTGGCTTGTCCATCTATGTGAGGATGAGAAGTTGAGGCATACTTAAAAAAACAACCATACATTTTGCATAAATCTAGAAATTCTTTAGATTGGAAAATTATTGTGTCATTTGTAACAATTATTATGGAAATATTAAACCTATTATAAATTTTTGTCTAAAGAAAACTTTAAATCTTATTAATAATCTTGCCAATAAGAGGCTTCACTTTGATCAATTTTTAAAGGTTGTTAACCACCATGGGAAGGAACCTCCTTCCACTTCTAGCAATTGGAAATAAAAAATGGAAATTCATACCATAGTCTAACAAGAACCAATAAATAATTATTTCCTCCATCTTTGTGAATAATTAGTATGAAAGGGGAGCATGAACTTGACACCCTTTGCAACTTTTGGTAAATAAAGTAATATTTTTTTCATTATAGCTAGTGGCACGTCCATCACACTCTCTTGAATGGATCAACTTGATCATATCTTTAACTTCTAAAGGATGGTGTGATGGTCTTAGTTTCTTAAACAATTTTTTCCTCTTCTTTGTTCACTACGGCTTAATTCTTATTATTAATTATTTATTTCATCCAAAGATAATTATATATATATATATGACTAAAAATTTTTTTGTTGATCAAATGATGCGTTTACAATTAAATAGACACATAAGCACTCAAATTTCTTCAAAACTCTTTTTCTCACCACTTTTCATCCATACTCTTTGGGACCAATGGTGTGCTCAATATATACATATGAAAATATTAAATTATCCCTTTTAGAAAATATTGAATAACAAGAGGCAAGTCTACCATAAACTTATTATGTCTAAAATAATAACTTCAAGTCAAAAGTCCATGTTATCTAAAAATATTATAGTTAGTCTTTTAATTAATATAATTTTAATGATTCATGTTAATGTAACGTTGAAAGAAGCTAAGAATGTGTAAGATATCATCAAAAGACACTTCATATAAATCAATAAAAAATATTCATATAATCATAACAATTAGTACCATAAAAAATATCATGTTATGAGAATGTAAGCAAAGAAAATGCATGAGACTTGATAATAACAATTAAGAATGAGAGAAAACCATCCAATTATGGGGACATCATGCTTCATATAAACTATAAGAATGTTATCAAGTATAACATTATTATATCAAGTATCACAATAAAGATGTCGTGATATTGAAATGTCCCATACAATTTATTCTATATTTTTATGATCTTTTTAATGATCTTTTTAATGGGCTTTTCCATACTAAATTTTTACAAATAATATTAATACTTGGTGCTTAACTAAATGGTTTGGCATTATCTTGTTGTCACAAATTGTTAATAGTGCCCAATCAAAAGATTTTGTCTGACCTGATTGTCACAAATATCAATGCACTAATTAAAGAGTTTTGCTTTACTTGATTGTCACAAATATCTCATTCATCTTATTAAAATAATATCAATCAATTGTTATCATTGTTTGATTTTGATGTCTATTGCACTTGATTATAATCAAAACTTTGTTTTTATCTTTCAATTTTCAATACATGAAACTGAGAAGTATAATAATATAACCATTCTTATTAAAGTGTTACAAATATTTTTAATATAATTTCATTAATTTTGTCTAGCTTGTTCTCACAACATTATCGATTAAAAAATATTTAATATCTCATATTCATTGACATATGTCCAATCATATATGCATCATCGCATAACATTATCATGTGTTCATGACATCTTATGTATATTATTTTATGTTATATTCATATCTTTTATTCATCATGTACTTAGTTCCAGCACAACTCTTTATACTTATTTAGAGTTTGTCATGATTGGCATTTAATTTACTCAAATAATATCATCTAATGGCATCATGATTCTTCAACATAAGCTATGTTCCATAAAATTTTTGCATGAAGCCAAATTATGGAACTAAGTATCACAAATATGATTAAATATGAGTAAAAAGGATTTTATTAAACTTAATAATAAGCTTTATTAGCCACTTATCTCAAAAGACACAATTTTTATTGATCAACTTGGTGTCAAATTAGCATTGGTTAATTTGGATTGGTTGGTCATTTGGGTTAACTTTAGTTGTTGGTTAATTTTATATGCTAATGTAGGCTTTGGGTCACAAGTGACACCTACATTCTAAAATATTTAGTAGTTAGCTAAGACTTTATTTTCAGATGATTTATTCATATTAATATTATATGAACCAACTAAGTTGAATTCACTAAAAATATTAATAATATTATCATGATGTTTTTCTTCCAAACACTTTCGTTCCTCCCTTATCATCATCTCCCTTATCTTCATTTGTCATGAAAAAAAAAGTTTTGGATTTACTTAAATTTTTTAATGATATGCTCTTCTCATTAGCATTAGCTTTGTAAAAGCTCCCTTAGCTTCTAGGTGTCCTCTGATGGCCACTCTCCCTTTCTCCAATTTCTTTCTCATTATCTCTCTCTTGTCTTTTTAATTGAAAATAACCACAACTTTGTTCTCTCTCCTCAAGATCATCCTCTATCTATTTATAAGAGAGTTTATGCGAGAAATGGGTTAGTCAAGCTTGTCCTTATTATTATTATTATTATCATTATTGTTATTACAATTATTTCTCCTTGGTGGTAGCACTACAAAAATCTGTAAGGCATCGTAGTGATGGTTAATTAGCTCATCATTTTAGATCAGACCATGTGTAATTGATGGGCTCTTATAAAGTCAACCAAGAGGGAGCGCGACATGTTAAATTTATGATTAAGGATGTTTGGAAAAGTTTTAAAAGATTGCATTTTTTTCTTCACTTAGTGAAATGCTCAATACTCAACTTCTTAAGATGAGAAAAGTATTCACTAGAGTCTCTATTATTGGCTAGTAGATCCATAGGATTTTATTGTAAATCTTTTCTTTTTAATAAGGCACTACTTATTTGTTAGTTGGAAATTACTAAAGATTTTTAAGTGCTTCATTTGTAGCCCTCAAGCAAACTAGTGACTTGCAATCAAGGCTTCATGCTTAGCCTATTTGTTGGTGATAATGAAAACAATTATGATAACCCCTTTAAGCTTTACTTATTAAGAGCTAATAAGGATTGAACTATTGCTACAAGACTCACACATGAAAGCTCCATCAAAAAAGGTTGTTAAAGGTTTACATGGGTCTTAGGTTTTGAATCAGAAGAGTTTCTCTCCATTAGAAAACCTTTAAGAACTTGAGATTTCATAAATGAATAGGAAATGAAGTTATGTTCAAACTTGTTATGCTCTACTTTTGTAACCTATTTTAATCATCTATTGGTTGAAGGATGTGCCTCAGAGGTTTATTGGTTGTCACATCTATGATGTGAATATTGGTATAACTAAAAGGTTCACATAACCAAAGCTAGGGTTAGATGCTCTATAAGAGAGTATCTTAGCTCTACATCTTTCTGAGTGAGAGTAACATAATAGATTAGTTGTTGAAATTCATTATTCTCTTGAATTAAAGCAATGTTAATTATAAAACTTAAAGCAATTATATATATACATAAAGACTCCCTAAGGACTAGATTGCTCAAGATTGGAGGCTAAGATAAGTATCCATTATGCTCTAGAAAAGCCTTTTGACAATCTTCGATTTACTATTGTCTAAACGTATTGTAGAGTAGCTTGATGAATTGTTGAAGTTTCTCTCCATGCTTGAAAATCAAAAGGGTGAACCTGATAATTTTTTTAGCTAGATATTAGCATCTCAATGAGCTTTTTAGGAAGGCATGTTTATCAAATCCTTTACCACGTCTAGATTTACGTACATTCCTTTTTTTGAGACCATGAAGTTAAGAAACTTTCTCAATAAAGTGCTAAAATTACTTTCAAAATATTTAGTCCCATGGTACACTTTTTACATGTCTTTAAAGATCTAATTTTTATTAAAAATTGTTTACATAATGTTCTAAATGTTTGCATCTCTAACTTTAGAAGATAAAATCAATCATCATTTGACAAATAGCTCTAGCATTATTTAAATCAAATAACATTCCTCAAAATGTCACAAAGTAATTATGGCTCATGTCATTTCTTTCTCTATCTTTTTATTTTGAAAACACATTTTTTTTTAAAAAAAACCATTAGCATGATTATTTTTCAAAATCACAGTAAAACTAATATACATTTGAATATTTTGAAAATTATAACAAAATCAATATTAAAAATTTAACATTCTTTGAAAAGGTAAGTTCTTAAATCACTACAAAAATATAAAAACTAACAACTTAATAGGAACGTAACAAACTACTAAATAAGTTAGACCATCATCTATTGTTCCCGTTGATTGTAACATCCATAGAGTGAGGGCAATTATATGAATAATACTTTGATATTTTAAATTATCATGTGCTTAAATTAATAAAAAAAATCATAATCATACGTTCGATTTATGATCTTAAGAAGAGAAGATTTATAATATCAAAAATATAAAGAAAATTGAATTATTGTTATTTTGAATTATTTAGAATTTTAAAGAATTTTTGACAACTTTAAAGTTTCATTTCATATTATTGAAAACTTATATACCACAAAAGGAGCAACCCCTAAAAAGAAAGAGAAAAACTAAGAAATAAAACGAATAAATTTTTTGAATATAATGATAATATGTCGACAAAGAACTCTTTTGAGTATTAAAATAGAATATCAAAGATTTATAAGGATTAACTTATGAGCATGAACAGTTTTTAAAATAATTAAAAATATTACATAAACTCACAACATTATGAAATTTTACTAAGGCATAGAATTTACAAGTATAAGCATAGTAAAAATTTTGTGTCTAAAAAAGTAGGCGTGATAGTCATTGAACCAAAAGTTAATGAGGATTTAAAAATATTTTAGGTTTGGTTTAGTTATTAAAAATATTAAATATCATTAAAATACATGAAATTTGGCAAACAGGTGGTGTTAGTTAAGAAGAATCATACAAAATTAACCACTAAACTTTTGAAGTTCAAATTATTAAAAAAAGCAAGGAATCTTAGAATTTCCTAATTTTTATTAAATCTTATTTTTTAATTTTCCTAACCTTATTGTACTGACAGAATTGACATGATAGTAACATAATTTGTTTTGCAAAACTATTAAATTCAAAGCGATATGAAGGCAAGAAGTCACTAAACTGAAGAGGTCTAATTGTTGAAGGGAAATGAAGCATCGATATTTAGTATATGAGAGGATGACCATGGATGATGAGGGTGTTTTGAATAAAATTAAAACATTTTGATCGTGGTTGACAGCTTAATGAGAAGAGGAGGAAGAGAAGTTGTGTTGTTAAATTATTGGAATGAGTTTAAATAGTCAGGTAAGGGAATTGAGAAATAATCTTGGAAATTAGGAAAGATATATTGTAGTAAGTGTAAAATACTTAAAATGAAGGAAATATGGATCATATAATGGCACGTAATTTGATATCTATTTTAATGGGAGACCTTTACAAGAGGAATTGAGATAGCAAGCTTATACATCTATATTTACATAGTATTATGTAATGCTTAGCAACTATATAAGTAATGAATTGAAATCTATCAAATTCAAAGATGATTGACATTCATGCTTGTATTTTTTGTGTTTTCTTATATTTTACTAAGCATCATATGATCATGATTTTATAATAGATGTGTGAAACATGTTACAATAATATGTATGATGATAATAGCCATTTAAAAAAGATGAAAAAAAGGTAATGATTATTCTTAATATATTTAGAAAAGAGAAAAAAGGAAAAGAAATTAAGAACAAAGATTGCTAAAAGGTAAGGTATGATTATATAGGTTTAGTGATGTTTATTTTCAAAAGTGAAGTTTATCATTTAAAGAGCCTAAATTATGACACAAAACTAATATATTGTTGATTAAATTTGGTTGTGTCTAGAAGATCAATTATTTTGACTATTCACTTGCAAAGGGGTTTGATGAAGAAATCTAGAAGGGAAATGATAGAAGTCCAATAATAGTGTTTTGAAAGGCCTTGTGATAGGGAAAAGCTTAGCATTAGATATATTGAAGTTATGAAAGCATGCATATAAAAGTAATGATGCATATGTGTGTTCCAATATTATTGATTAAAGGTTTCTCAATTGTAATTGTTTGCATTGGTTCTATATTCACAATGGTGCATTCTTATTTTTACTTTTGATGATCTTTTGTTGATAGCACTAAGAAAGAGGTTATTTTATTATTTTTAACTGAACATGGAATTCATTTTTAATTAAACCCAGAAGTGTACAATTGCTAAGGATTGCTATTGTATGATACTAAAATATAAAAAATGAGAGATTTCATTATTTCTAATATAAATTTAAAAAAATAGAAAAATTTAAAGGTTTGTTATAATCTAATTCAAACATGTTGAAGGAATTGAGGAATGCTATTGTGATATTGTGTGATCAAAATATCTTACTCATGTTTACATATAAGTTTTTTAAAACCAAGTGGAATAAAAAATATTATATGATTTTAAATATTGTCTTGTGAATTCAAATATACAAATAGAACATGTGGTAGATATACTCGAAATGATATGATTAGAAATAATGAAAGCAATAAAAATGTTATTGCCAGGAGTGTCTGGTTGTACGATTTGAACAAGTTATTTTTGGATCAATTATTTTGTAAAGACAGAAGAGTTGTCATAATTCTCTCATCCAATGGTGGAAGAGGAAGTCCAAAAAGAGGTGAGAACAAATTAATCTAAGGGACCTGACATTTTTGAATCTTAATATCTTGTCAATATGGTGCAATGGTGTCATAGAATTCATGTATTGGTCTTGGATAAACGAGAATGTAATGCAATGCACACTCAAAGTTTCGGGGTGGTATCTAGTTGCAATCTTTGGGATTTTATGTCCAAGACCAAACTATGAGGACTTATGAAATGTGTTTGAAATTTAGAGAAAAGAAATGCTAATGCAAATGTGGTAATAAAAATAAGAAAAAAAATGCATGAAATAAATTTTGAAAGACATGTGTTTTGTACCTAATTGTAACTACGACATATGTAAGTTATGATTTTGATGAGGCATGACAACCAGTTTAAAATAATAACTCAAATAATTGAAACCTTCTCTATTGCAAATCAAACAAATTAACCAAGTTTTTGAAAGGTAACTATCCTTTGTCTAACAATTTGTTGGTGGATTCCAAGTAAAAGTAGTTAATGAAATTAACTTTAAGCATGCTATTAAACTCTTGCAAGAAAATTAAATATAAGAGGAAATCTGAATTTAAATTTTTGTGGTGCAATGAAGACGAAAGTGACAACACAATGAACTTATATTGATTGAAACTATATTTTTATAGCAAGTTTTATAAGACCAACAAAACTAACATGACAAAGATGTAAAATCTTGTTGTTCTTACTTTAACAGTTATATAGATACACAAAGAAATAGCAATAAAGAAGAGTTCGAGCTAGTACAACAAACATGTCTGACAAGATATACCAAGGGAAAGACTTGAGTGGTCCCTCTACACGTACACATGAAGCGACCAGCACCTCTGGTTCTTTAATCTATGGTCATCTTGTGCTCATCAACAATGATTTCTTCTCCAAAAATGTCATTAAAAACAATATTAAAAAGTGAAACCTTTCATAATGTGATTTCATTTCATCTAGCCCATTATTTTTCTATGTGTGCATGTATCTATAGACATTTAATACATCTTATACATGCATTAATTTTTGTTAGACTTTTTTTATGGTCAATGGATGCATTGTTATCATTTATGCACGATTGTACAGAATGATTTTTTCTCATATAACCATGTTTGTATGTACATAATGTAATTTGTGAACGCATTAACTTCTTTTTGTATATATGACTATACTCATAATCCAAAACATATATTAGACATTGGCTGCACTTGTATAGAAATAACTATTGTGGAGTGAATATTTTTTTTGCATTTCTCTATTTTGTGCACATATAATTTTACATGCTTTATTTGTGCATATGTAGTTGGGAGGCAATCATCTATATGTGCATTATGCATCAACAGATAAATCTAGTTTGCCAAAGTTGTTACTGAGTTTGTTGGAATTGAACAAGCCCACAATTGATGATGTAACTACTCATATGGATTGAACATTCCCACCGATACAAATTGATCATGTACTGGTTACAACAATAGGCATCTCTTCATAATACCTAGTGACTAAGGCCAACATAACAAAATAAAACACATTTTTCTTTTCAAATGCATTAAAAATACAAAATATGATCAAATATCTAGAAAAAATACAACACCACATATTTTAATATATAATAGATGAGTATTAAAAAGTCGTGGGATTGAATTGCATTGAATTGAATTTTGTTGTTGTTATAAAAAGCATTTAACATTAACTTTCATTTACGATTTCTTATCTATGCAACGATAATGCTTTTGCAAAATATGCATTTTTGTGTACAGAATTGAAGAAAATTTGTCAAATTACTCAAATTAGCTATGCTTTTGTCTACCATTTTTTGTATTTATATATATGCAGAAGAAGCAAAAATAGTAGATGAGAAAACATGAATTTGGAGTTTACCTTATAATTGAGTTTGAAGATATACTTGAATTTTTTACTTGGTTTAAGCATAATCTAGTAGGGCCTACTTATGATGGTTCATCTACTATGTTTTAGATTTAGCTCAATTTTTATTGTTTGGATGAGGCAATGAGTCAGATGCATGCGCTCGACTGGTGAAACAACCAGCTTTGTTAATATCTGTAAGATTGCGTAGTGCACTTTAGGTATTATTATATTAGAGGTGTTTAATACTTTCTAGGTGATGGTAGTAGTAATGATAAAAGAAAAAAAAGACTAAAATGTGTCAAAAATATTACTTCAAAAATAGGTTTGGATTAGAATAATAATCAACCTAATAAATGTTAATGAGCACGACCATGTTGACTTTATGAGCAGTAAAAAAATGTATTAGATAAGGAACCTCGAGCATTCTATTGCCCATGTAACATGTACTAAATACAAGGATCATGCAATTTAAAAAATCTTTATTAGAATAACCACAAAATTTTATATGAACATATGAATATACCTATTTTGTTGTCTATTCTAATTATATGAAACACAAAGTAAACAATTTTAATGTAACCAACTCATAAAACATTTTTTAAAATGGTTGCAATTTATATGTGACTAGAACTATGCATTATGTGGAGATAGAACTATGAATACACACAATTAAGGTTACATACTTGCAAAATATCACTTTTATTGCATGTAAAACATTCAATTATTTATATGTATAAAATCATTAACTTTAGCATACAAATATGAATAATAGTTTACTTTTAATTACTAAAAAATGCTATAAAAATTTATGCATAAGTGTGAATATTATGCATAAAGATTCTATCCTATAATGACTAGAGCAAAGTGAATGGTTATTTTTTCTTTAAGAATGCTTGAATGACATCAATAATCATGCTTTATTTCTGTTTTCCATGAAACACAAATTATTTTGATGCTTGTCAATCATGCACCCTTTTTTAGGGTTAGGAAGAGTGTTAAACACTTGAAAAAAGAATGTGCAATACATCCTAGAATTTTGTGGAGGATATGAGATTGTGCCTTTTGCAAATTTAGATTAGTGATGCAACATGGCACTTCTAATACATCATCTTGAAGCCCAAGTTTGAGAGTTTTACAAGGATACAATACCTTCATTAGGAGTGTTTGTACTTCATGGAATTTTCCATTTTTAGAGACCTATTTGAATCCTCTTCTAAATTAATTGGATTGTTGAAATGGTTAGGAAAGCTTTAGAAAGGTTTTTGAATTAAATATTTGAGTATAAAAATGCAATTTTAGTCGTAATGATGTTTAAAGATTATGTTGGTAATGTTGGAAAAATTTATTGCTACTTGGATATGCTTCAAGTATATTGGATTTATTATACAAATTGTTGGGAGATAACTTGAGGCACCAACTTTTGGAGTAATGCCATGCATTTAAGTTGCAGAAGTTTGCTTGATGTTCTATCTCGTAAGGCTTTGTTAGGACTGGTAGGCAAAATCATATTGCCACTGTTTGACCAGTTATTGTTGTTGTTAATAAAGAAGTTATTGTTGATAAAGGGTGACATAATTGATATTAGAATGGGATTTGTTTCACCAAGAAAGAGAGCTAAAAGACGTTAGGGTTAGGGCAATAAAACTTTTGATTTTTTGGTAAAGCTTTGCCTTTTTCATGTGCTTTAAATAATCATTTGATTTTGGATAGGTGGACTATTTTCTTAATTGATATGTTGATTATGATCTTGAACCAAACTGTGCAAAGTGATATAATTTTGTTCTCTAGTGAAAAACATAATTGTACTTTTTCTACAATTTAAAATGATTTGAATTTTTTTAAGAAGATTGATGCTACGCCATAACGTTGAACCATCCCTTTTGAGGACATGGTGAATGTTACTTTGGTAACAACTCATTTGCTTTTAAATTATTTCATCTTGATGTGTCTTGTCTTAAACTTTTTTCAACTTTCAAAAACATAATATCTTTTCAATATTATTATGTTTCTCTTGATCACGTAAATTATAATTAAGTATTTTATACTTCAAAACCAATATTAACATATTTTCTTTGACTTGTTCAAATTTTTAAAGATTTTTATTGGGTATATTGCATGATGAAGATTCCAGTTAATTAATCCGTTATGTTTCACTGGCTGCAATTTTTGCAGGACAGCTTTGTGTGGCCAAAGCTGACCTAGCACAAGCATCAAGCATCAAGCCAATTCAATATTTTTTTAGGTGAAAACAAAAATAATGTTGCTGCACTTTTGGATCAAGTACTTTTACTTTGTGAAGTTTTTACTTTGGTTAAATGAGTCCTCTATATCGATGTAGAGCTTGTTACATGTACTGAGGGGAATGTTATAAAATTTAAGGGCAGCATATTGAGGAATTACAACTAGCTAGTGACATTTTAATTAAGTATTTTGAATAGAATAGTATTGTTTTGAGTATTTTTTTGAGGTATGTACATAATTACGAATTTTTAGACCATTATTAGAATTAATTAAATGTGGGAAAAATGCATATAGGTTTTTGGGGTTTGGGGTTATTCTCAACTGAAGTTTCTTAAGCTTTATAATTGGCAATTAAGTCTTTTTAAGTACCCTATAGTAAGAAAGTAGGTACATACACCTCAAAAATGCTAAAAAGCAAAGTTAATATCGAAATCCTCTTCTTCTTTCTATATTAGTGAAACCTTAAACCCTTTACTAATTTTAAGGTTGTTGAAGTTCATGGAGGTGGAAAGAGAAATGATGATGATGTATTATGGCAAGGGGTGGCGAGGATATTGGAGAATAGTATAGAGATGTTGTCACTTCTACTTGAACCTATTATATGCATATATTAATAGTCTATTATACAAGCACTATTAAAGATATTAATGTCAAAATAGATGACGGTGACAAAAAATTGATTTGAAACTATAAATATCTATACTTATTTTAACTGAAAGTCAATGATACAATGTCAAGTACAAAACTATAATGTACATAATATCATATTCACTATCATCTTACATATCTTTAGAAATTATCTCTTTGTGAATTTGTGATTTCTTGTAATATAAATAGAAAAATAAGTTATACAATGTTTAATAAGTAAATGTTATATGTAATAATTAACATGATATGATATTGTGATATAAATATGAGTATAAACATGACATCTCTATAATACTCGGAGAAGAAATGGGTCGCCAATAGTAATAAATAATAAGCTTAGTAATGTAAGAGTCCATATTTATATATTATATATTTTTCATATACATATTAAATATCATTTCTTATTAATTTCTCTATTTATCTTTTTTTTTCTTTTTTGTTAATTTATCATAAATGAACTCATATTTCTTATATTACTATTATCAAATATTTCTATCATATTTTATCTCATATCTGTGTGACATCTAACCACATAATCTTTACACCTTTACTAATAAGCATGTCATAATTGGTTAGTCCTATCAATCACATAATATCATTATAGAACATCAACTTTGCAAAAGGTGCTAGGAGTAGTAGGGACATCTCGAATGCCATTTCATAACTTGATAAAACTAATGCTAATCATGTTTAGCATATCATGTGTTGAGCTCATCATATATAGTGGAATCATGAAATAAAATATAGAATTTTTTTATTTTTTATTCTTTTTTTATTCAGGATATTTAACTCAGTTATAATTTACATCATATTATAAGATACTATTTCATTTATTTATCTTTTTATCTTCTATTGTATTTCTATTATGTTGTGTTTTAATTACTCAATGTCATAAAAGCATTGATGTATCAGAACATGAATGTAAACATGAGACTTGTATGTCATACTTGAATTCTCAAATAACAATATCTACTATATTATCATTGAATTTACATGGATTCCAAAAATCCATCTTTTTCGATCCTTTCTTTTTCTTTTTCTTTCTTACAAGGAAATTCATTAATAACTCATAATGATACATGGTTTTAATATCCCAAACTATTTTATTTCAATTTCCTAAAATTCTTAAGAATGTATGCATCATAATAAATGAATTGCATTTAGATATTGATCTGACTAATTCTTTTTTGAGCTTGCATCAGTCAAAATCACCTCTAAGTTCTTTTATCATACTTTCTCACACCATTCTTGCTTTTATTTTATGGAGTTAAGCTGTAATAGCAATTTAAACAAAATATTCCTTAGTTGTGGCTTCTCTCACTTTCCCTTGTTTGTTGGAAGTATAGCAGTAGTCTTTCTACATATACTTATTCAAAATAGTAATACTTTTTTTAATTTTTAACTGAAGTTAAAGCTCACTTTAACTAGAGTTTCCCATTCCCAATTTGGCAGAATGCCTTTTTCCTACTAAGCTTCAACTTGCTACAACACTAACCTTCGCTGGCTTGTAAGAATTCTAGGCACAATATGACTCTGAACAACGTGCTGTTTGGAGCTCCTCCTAAGCATGTGTCACAAACGTACGGTGGGCTGCCATACCAATGTCGCATCAACCTCTCCATGTAGTTATTCAGGTCACCAAGCTCATCAGATAGGTCAACCAGTAATGTTTACACTTGGGTGATGGTCCTCTTAGCCTTAGTCATGAAAGCAAGAACATGGAGGGGGAATAATGAGTCCCTATTGCTTATCAGCTTGTCTACTATAGACTATAGGACTTGGGAGACATATAGACAAGCACTGGGTAAAAACTTAGAGATGTGAGTCTCCACTATGATTCTTGCTCAATGTTATTATGCAAAATAAGATAAGAAAATAAAGTACTGACCCAATATGTTAATCTAGAACTACAGCTTCCAGGGAGGAAGTAATGTAACAATAAGGATGGCTACCTACCTAGAAGTTGTTTGGTGCTCAAAAGTCAAAACCCCCATCCGTTCCACCACTGTCATGAAACATTAAAAATCTAATTGACTGAAAAGAATTGGATGGGTGAATGACGGGAATTGAAGCTATGCATGGTTGATTCACAATCCGCTTTTTTATCCACTTGGCTACATTCGCTCCTACCCCTGTGCACAAGTTTCAGTCTCTATCTATGATCAGACTTTTTCTAAACCCTCCCTATGTTTGCTATCAAAGATCAGCTTTTACAATCATTATTGCTCATTTTTTGGAATTACAAAAAGCAAAACGTCAACTTGCTTTTTGAAGCTTCTAGCAAACCTTCAAAAAAAGAGGTTGGGTTGTTCACTTGATGAATTGGAGACCACTTTTCTAAAGTTCAGAGTCATGATCCTTAGAGGGGAGCCCCATGGGGTATTAGGTAATAATGACACTACTCTACTATCAAATGAAACATATGAAATGAAGGGAACTAGAACGAGTTGCCATTACCATTCAATGAAAGTGACCTGGGGTTGGGGCACCGATCATGTGGAAGTGTTATACTGAGCAAATTACATTAGTTAGTTCTAAGTCAGCTAGTGATCCGGAAAAGGTCTTTGAACAGAGTGTTGAAGCAACACAACCTACCAAATGTGTTTTAGGGTCCGCACGTCAAGAAGTTTCAGAGACAGCTCAGTCATAGTCGAATCGATTGAAGTCACAGAAACTGAGCCAGGCTTCAAGCAATGGTGAATTCATAATCGAATGTCCTTCTTTTGATGTTTTTGATTCTTGACTTTTGCTGCCAAAGAAAAGGGGTTGAGTAGGGAAGAGAAATGGCACGAACAATATAAAAAGAAGCTTTTCTTCAATTCCTTAGAATGAATCTTTGCACTAGTCCAATGAGAGTTTAGTTTGAGAGACTGTTAGCTTAGCGATTAAGGAAGAAGAAGAAGAAGAAGTGGAAGATGAGAAAGAAGAGGAAAAAGAAGAAGAAAATGATGACGAAGAAGAAGAACAAGAGGAAGATGAAGGAGAATAAGAAGAAGAGGAAGAATAGGAGAAATAAAAGGAGAAGAATAGAAGAAGAAAAATGTAGAAGATGAGTAGGAAGAAGAAGAAGAAGAAGAAGAAGAAAAACAAGAAGAAGAAGAATATGAAGAAGAGGAAGAACAAGAAAAGAAGAAGAGAAGAAGAAGAAGAAGAAGAAGAAGAAGAAGAAATAGAATAAGAAAAAGAAGAAGAAAAAGAAGAAGAAGAACAATAACAAGAAGAGGAAGAAGAAGATGAAGAAGAAGATGAAGAAGAAGGAGAAGAAGAAGAAGAGGAGGAAGAAGAAATGAAGAAGAAGAAGAAGAAGAAGAAGAAGTTAAAAAAGAAGTAGAAGAAGAAGTGAAAAAGAGGAAGAAGAGGAGGAGGAGGAAGAAGAAGAAGGAGAAGACGAAGACGTAGAAGAAGAGGAGGATGAAAAAAAGGCAATGACGAAGAAGAAGAAGAAGAAGAAGAAGTTGAAGGAAAAGAAGAATAGGAAGAAGAGAGAAGAGGAGGAAGAAAAAGAAAAAGAGCAAGAAGATACGAATTAGAGATTAGGGGTTAGGGATTAGGGTATAGGGATTAAGGGGGGAGAGATTTCGAATTAGTGATTAGAGAAAATGGATTATAGATTAGAGAGAGTCGGTTTAAGGAATAGGGATTAAGTATTAGGGATTAAAGTTTAGGGATTATGGAGGGAGCGATTAGGTATTAGTAATGAGGAATTATGGATTAGGGCTTAGTGAATTAGGATTAAGGATTAGAGATTACGTATTATTTTATAGGAATAAGGGATTAGGGTGTACAGATTAGGGAATAAGGAATTGGGATTAGGAATTAGGAATTTTTGATTAGGGATCACACATTAGGCATAAGAATATTTAGAAGAAGAAGAAGAAGAAGAAAAAGAAGAAAGAGAAGAAAAAGAACAAGAAGAAGAAGAAGAATATTTAGAAGAAGAACGAGAAGAAGAAGAAGATGAAGAAAAAGAGGAAGAAGAAGAAGAAAAACCAGAAGAAGAAGAAAAGGAAGAGGAAGAGGAAGGAGAGGAAGAACAAGAGTTGGAAGAAAAAGAATAAGAACACTACAAAGAAGAAGAAGAAGAAGAAGAAGAAGAAGAAGAAGAAGAAGAAGAGAAGAAGAAGAAGAAGAAGAAGAAGAAGAAGAGAAGAAGAAGAAGAAGAAGAAGAAGACGTAAGAGAAGAAGAAGAAGTAGAGAAAGAAGAAGAAGAAAAAGAAGAATAAGAAGAAGAAGAAGAAAAAGAAGAAGAAGAAGAAAAAAAAGAAGGGGAAGAAGAAGAAGAAGAAGAAGAAGAAGTTGAAGAAGAAGAAGAAGAAGTAGAAGTACAAGAAGAAGACGAAGAAGAAGAAGAAGAAGGAGAAGAAGAAGAAAAGGAGGAGGAAGAAGAAGAAGAAAAGGAAGAAAAAGAAGAAGAGGAGGAAGAAGAAGATGAGAAAGAAGAAGAACAAGAAAATGAAGAGGAAGAAGAAGACAAAGAAGAAAAAGTAGAAGATGTAGAAGAGGAAGAAGTAGAAGCAGAGGAAGAAGAAGAGAAAGAAGAAGAATAAGAAGAAGAAGATGAAGAAGAAGAAGAAGAAAAAGAAGAAGCAGAAGAAGGAGAAAAAGAAGAACAATGAGTAAAAGAAGGAGAAGAAGAAGAAAAAGAAAAAGAAGAAAGAGAAGAGAAAGAAGAAGATGAAGACAAAGAATAAGAGGAGGAAGAAGAAGAAGAAGATAAGGAAGAAGAACAACAAGAAGAAGAAAAAGAAGAAGAATAGAAGAAAGAAAAAGAAAAAGATGAAGAAGAAGAAGAAGAAGAAGAAGAGGAAGAAAAGGAAAAAGAAGAAGAGGAAGAAAAGGAAAAAGAAGAAGTAAAAGAAGAAGAAGAAGAAGAGGAGGAAGAAGAATAAGAAAAATTTGAAAAGGAAATAGAAGACGAAGAAGAGGAAGAAGAAGAATAAAAAGATGAAGAAGTAGAATAAGAAGAAGAAGAAAAAAAAAAGAAGAGAAAGAAGAAGAAGAAGAAGAAGAAGAAGAAGAAGCAGAAGAAGGAGAAGAAGGAGAAGATGGAGAAGAAGAAGAACAAGTAGAAGAATAAGACAAAGAAAAAGAAGAAGAAGAAGAACAATAAGAATAAGGAAGAAGAAGAGGAAGAAAAGGAAAACGAAGAATTTAAAGAGGAAGAAGAGGAGGAAGAAGAATAAGAAAAAGATGAAGAGGATAAAGAAGACGAAAAAGAGGAAGAAGAAGATATAGTAGAAGAAGAAGGGGAAGAAGAAAAAGAAGAAGAAGAATAAGAAGAAGAAGATGAGAAAAAAGATGAAGAAGAAGAAGAAGAAGAAGAATAAGAAGAAGAAGAAGAAGAAGAAGAAGATGAAGAAGAAGAAGAATAAGACGAAGAAGTAGAATAAGAAGAAGAAGAAGAAGATGAAGAAGAAGATGAAGAAGTGGAAGAAGAAGATAACAAAGAAGAAAATGAAGAAGAGGAAGAAGAAGAAGAAGATGAAGAATAATATTAAAAAGAAGAAGAGAAGAAGAAGATAAAGGTGTAGAAGAAGTAGTAGAACAAGAAGAAGAAGAAGATGGAGAAGCAAAAGTCGAAGAAGAAGAAGAAGTGGAAGAAGAAGAAGAAGAAGAAGAAAAAGAAGAAGAAGAAGAAGAAGAAGAAGAAGAGGTGGGGGAAGGAGAAAAAGAAGAATAAAGAAAGAAGAAGGCAAAGTATCATGACAAGAAGTTGATGATGATGAAGATGATGAAGTAGAAGAAGAATTAGAATAGGAAGAAGAAGAGGAAGAAATATATCAAACAATTCAAGCTTAATGGGAACATACTCTAATTCTACTAATCTTTTGGCTGCATGGTCTCTATTAAAGTGATGTCTGACATCCATGTCCTTAGTCTTAGAATGATGAACTTGATTCTTGCCTAATGCAAATGTACTAGTGTTATCAATTCTAATAGGTATATGTTTGACTTCTAAACCATAGTCTTGAAGTTGTCTTATTTGAAATCCTAAGAAAAATAAATTTAGCCCACTCATCATGCTCATTTCAAATTCCTTAGTCATATGATCTCTAAATTCTCTACATTTCTAATTTTTTTTTTTTGCACTACCAAAAATAATATCATCAACATAAATCTAAACAATTAGTAAATCTTCTCCTATGGATCAAATCCTTTGGATGTGTGGTTGCAAATTTCCATCCTTTATGTAACTTGTTTTTTTCTTTTTCTGCTTCAAGATTTTCTAATTTTTCTTCATTCTTATTCTATCTAAGTTCTTTATTGATTTTATTTCATCTTCTAAACACTTCTCATTAACTAGTTAGATAGACTCTTCAAACACAACATATATTGTTTACTCTACCTTATGGGGTTCTAGATTAAAGCTTCTATCTTCTTTTCTAATAGATGAATACACACGATGTAGATTTTTATTTTCTTCTTGGTTTTGACTGTATAAGGTGTAAAATCTAAATTAGAAACATATCGCTAAATTAAATCATCAATTTAAGTTTTACAAATGTCCTCGACCTATCCTAGAATGTCTCCAAATATTTTGGAGACATTTTCTTCTAGTCTTCTAAGTTCTACTCTTAGGAACCCAAGAAAGCTTTGGTTGAGCACTAAATGGAGCTTTCATGTTCTCATTCTTAACAATCCATCTAAAATTTTTTTTGTGAATATATATTTCTTTAAAAAAAAGCAATCTTTCACAGTATGTCTAGGTTTACCACAATAAAAACAAACAATATTTGATGTCCTAGGCATGCTTATATATTTAGGTTTTTCAAAATTGAAGACATGTGAAGAACAATAAGCATGTGAGGCATAAGAAGTATGTGAAGTTTTTCATACTCTAGCGTGCTCCAAAAATCGTATTTTTTCTTTCAAAAGTAAAATATCAGGCTTTAAAAAAGTATTCTCAATGATAAGGGAAGCCTTTTCATCACATATATGTTTATTTTCTATTCTTTTCTTTTCATCTTCTTTTATAACAAAATAAAGTCATTCAACTTTTTCTTTGTAATCCTTTTTCAATTTTTTATGAGCACTCCTTAAAGAACTCAATGCATTCATAATTTCAATATAATTACTTTCTAAAATATCTCTTGTCCAAGTGCTTACCTTATTTTCTTCTTCTTCTTCACTTGAAGATATAGAAAATGCCTTATTTGCCATAAAATAAATCATTCCTTCTTCTCCTCTACTTGAGCTTGAAACTTCTAAATCTTTGGAAGCACTCCATGTAGCATGGAAAGCTTTCTTTTTCTTCAAGTTCTTCTTCTTCTTCTTCTTTTCCTCTTTCATATGTTTGTCCTTGAGTTTTGGACATTCTAGTTTAATATGACCAATTTGACCACACTCAAAATAAGTTGGTGGCCTCTTCTTTTCCTTGTTGCTCATCTTCTTCAATTTTCTATTAAGAAAACTTTTTGCCAAATTTTTTGCTGAACCATTAACATGAAAACTTACCTCATCCTCCAAATCTGTGGAAGAGGTAGAAGTGGAATCTAAATCACATTTGGTGGATTTGAAGGCCATGGGTTCTTCCTTTTTCCTTTCATGCTTTAACTTGCTTGTAGAAGCGTATTCCGTAAGTCTCCTAGCAGCTCTATTTTGGCAGTGAGAAGTTCCCCAAGGGGATCATATTCCTTAAGAAGGATTCTCAAAATTTTCCTTACAAGGTCACCATTTGAGAATGCCCTTCGACATTTCAAGATTTATCAAGCCATTTATTATGTCATTAAATCTGAAAAACATAATTTTAATACTCTCACCAGGATTCATTCTAAAAAGCTCATAGTCATAGGTGAGGATGTTGATCTTCATCTCTTTCACTTGTGAGATGCCCTCATAAGTTACTTCGAGTTTTTTCCACACCTCAAATGTCGTATACAAGTTTATAATTTGTGTAAATTCACTAGGAGAAATTCCACAATAAAGATAGTTCAAGACCCTAGCATTCAATTGAGCCAATGTTTTATGCTCAACATTAAACTCACTAAAGGGCTTGACTTTATTAGTAAAAGAATTTCTAGGAAGTTCACAAGACTTAGTCATAACTTCTCATAATTCTAATGAATAGATTGAATAAAAATTTTAAAACTGTTTTTCCAATGTCTTAGAAAAATCATGAAATATAAATATTTTTAAAATATAAAATGATATGCTAATAAAATAATAATCAACCTCTTAGAAAAATCATATTCTATGTAAGAGTAAAAAAATAATAAATAATATGCAAAAATATCTTAATTATGAAACATTTTATACATTAATTTAATATAGTGCAAATATAATAATTACAAGTTTTACTTATTGAATTTAGGATGAAAACATCTTTTTCAAATTATTTTTTTTATTTTCTACAAATATAAACATGCATATTTATCACCAAGTAATTTTTTAAATATATATATATAGACATACACAAAAAAACACACCCATCATATTTCTTATGATTATTTTCGCTATAATTATCATCTTTATTTTACCCCCTATTATAGTATTAGCATGCCATATTTTATAGTTAATGTATTATATATTTTGTAAAATTTTTTAATAGCATACCATACATTAAATTCATTGCATCATATGTTTTATGTAAAACCACTCTACGACAAATCCTATATTATTGTTGATTCCTTAACTTTTATAACCTAACGTACAATATGTTGAGCATCTTGTATGGCATGCACAAATCGCATATACTGTACTCTAATACAAATGAATAAATTTGCCTCTACAACCTTAATGGCAATATGTTATGTAATTTCTAAATATCATTATAAAAGAATATTAATTAAGATTATATATTTGTAAATAATAGAATAATTAAGTATTTTATAAAAAGTCATGTTGAATCTCTTGGATAGCTAAGCAGCAGCATGGACGACTATAGCAACAACGCCGTCCTGGCATTCTGGGCACCCTTCCTTTTGCTTCACCTTGGTGGCCCAGACACCATCACCGCCTATTCCATGGAGGACAATAAGCTGTGGGCTCGACACCTTCTTGCCATCGCCTACGAGCTCATCATTACCATCTATGTTCTATTCCAGTCTCTTCCAACTAACCTCCTGCTTGGTCCCACCCCGCCCAAATTCTTTGTCACCATCGTCAAGTACGTATAGCGGTCTTACTCGCTCTACAGAGCCAGCACTGACGGTTTCTGCGGCTCCGTGGTCATTTGAAGCAAGCAAAGTCAATTAAACCAGATTTCTTCCAACCGTAGGACAATTGTAACACATGTGCAAGATGAAAGCGAAAAAGGTGAATTGAATCCTTTACAAAGGAGCTTTCAATATGTACTCTGTTTGCAAGCCTTTATTTGTGGATGTTATTCCACTTGTGGACGTATATAAGGTAATCAGAGACATGTTAAAGGAGATGACTGTCAAGGAAGTTTTGGGCCTGACAAGCATGGAACTCAGCTATGCCTATGATGCGATGCACACGAAGGGTGTCATTAATAGCTCACGTGCCTGTGTCATCCTCAGGCTGATCTTCTCCTTCGATACCCTTTTCGCTTTCTTGTTGTTTGTTTTCTCCCCAAAGCATGGCTTTGACACTATTGACATCACGATCACGTATGTCCTTCTTGGTGCTTCCATATGTGTTGATACTGTGGCTTCTCTCATGTTCCTGCTTTCCAATTGGCCGATGATCTTCCTTCTCAAATTTAAGAAACTGGGCAAGTGGGGTTTGCTTCTTGCCCAGGTCATTCTCAAAATAAGGAGAAGATTGTGGCGTGAAAGAAGGTGGAGGCCTTCAGAGATGCCACAACTCAACTTGATCACCAACTGCTTCAGTAATGCAGTAGTACAGCCGAAGGAACATGTATCACCAGACAATCCAAAGAATAGGAGGATAAACAAATGGGCACATAGAATAGAATCCAAGCTTAGACGACAAATTAAAGCATTTCAAGAGATAACGGTATTGTTCCCGAGCTGGACCAGTGGATTTTCATCCTAAACTTTGTATTAATAGAGGTCAGCAAAGGCAGTCAACTTCTTCTAGAGGTCATCACTACACATGCTCAGAAATGCTTACAAATGTAATGGGGGCAGTTCAATGATAAGGTAGGGATCGCTGCACTCCGACAAGTCGATGCCAAAGTATGGGTTGTCTCTGCATTCCTTAATTTGACAGAAGGCTTGTCAGCCGATCAGCAAGTTCTTGTGTGGCACATTACGACACAGCTATGCTACCACTAGAAACCCCTGGAGCTGCACCCATTGCATCATCCTCATGAAACTCAACGACAGTCCAAGGGGTTAAGAGCACAGAAGAGCCTTAGCGGATGCAGGCATGCAAGTGCCTGTACAACTATATGTTGTATCATGTGTTGATGCGACTAGAGATAATGGCAACCATTGGAGGAGCGAGCACGCTGATTTACTGACACGCTTGCTAAGATATGGTACAGTTCATCGAACGACATCAAGAGGATTTGACGTCAACTGTGAACAGCGATGATGAGGTTGAGAAAAAGGCGTGCAGGCTGATGCTAACCGAACCTATAAAATGGATCACATATCCATCTTTGTTTCAGATAGTATGAGTGCTTGTGCACCTGATTCTTGTGCTTGAGGAGGACCAAGGTGGCAGGTGTTCACATCGGCATGGGTGGAGCTTTTTATGCCAGGAGAGAAGAATAGTTGAGCGAGTGAGCACAGCAGGGGAGGCGACATTCTAACTTTTGTTTTGCTACTTGTGAAGCATGTGGGAATGGTGGATGCTTTGGATATTGGCAGATGCATGATGGGTGGTGCACTGGACATAGCCAAAATGCTACCATCCTTCATTAAACTATATTTAAGAAATCGTCCGCTTTGATGACGACTGGTGAACAAGTGTGAATAATGTGTCCATAGATTCAACTTCGGTAAAATCACAAATTCTCCTTCAACTGGTCTACAAAAATTGGTCCTCATAACAATATTGAAGATAATGACACTCCAAAATAAATAGTCTTTTAAAGCATAGTTTTTGTACATTAGCTCTTTGAGAAAGATGAAAGAAAGAAAATATAATTTATTGAAAAAAATAATATATGGTTGTTTGTTCATAAAGAATAATATAATCACATAGAAATATTTTATGATAACAAATTAATAATATCTGTGACAAAAAATCTTATTTTTTTGAAAGAACATAAAATATATTTTTTTACTCTTTATATTCAAGTTGTTGTATTCATTTAAAGTTATCAAAGCATAAATATAAACAAAAATAGTAATAGTTGTTCAAATTTTATTTTATAATTTTTTCTCATTCAATATAAGTAATCTCAACAATTGTTCTATTGTTCTTTTTTTACAATTTTATTTTATTTTGGTACTTTTTAAATAAACAATTGCTTATTAATTTCATGTTTTTGTGCAAAAAAAAATTCTTTAGATAAAAATTTTTCTTCTCTTTAGCTCAAATAATTTTTATATTAAATAAATTTTTTCTTTTTATAAGACCTTCAAATTCCTTATATTTTTGAAATACCTTTAATTTATGAACTACAAAAGATATCCAACTCATATGAATAAGGTTAGAACTAAATAATAAATAATATCTATTGTTTTTTTGAAATAAAATATTCCTTTATTACAAATATCAACATGAACTAACTCAAGAGACTACATAACTTTCTAAAACTTAAGAATGATGATTATTGGTGCTTATCAAAAATATAACTTTCACAAATATAATCAACATTAAAAAAAATATCATTCAATATTTTTTATTTTATAACTTAAATCTAACAAAATGCAAATAATCATTCTAATAATATCACAACTAAGATTTATTCTTAACCTCTACTACAAATACATTACTTTTAATATGAATTTTTTTATTAAAAACACCACATGGACACAATTCATCTTCAAATATACAAAATAATGTTATTATATTACTTATCTAATACTTAATGAACAACAAACTAAAAATTCAAATACTAAACAAATATCATGAACCAATTTTTTTTATCATTTATCCTTCATTATGATTTAAAAAAGTTTCTTGACATCTATTCTATTACTTAAGTCTTTATTCATATTCACATAAAAAATTTTAGACTTTGAAACTTAAAAAAGTCCACATCATTGTAATACTAGAGGTTGAATATAAAAGTTAAATGAAATTCAAAACATTGTTTCAAGGCAGCCTTGGTTTACACAACCTTTACACCTCTTTAAAGGGAAATTATTAATTAACTCAAATCTTTATCAATAATTATTGGCCTCATACATTGCATATATATCTTTGATGATTTGGAAACTAATCAGAATGATAAAAGGGAAGCTAAGTAAAGATATAGGTCATAACAAAAAAATGTGATCCCAAATTGCTGAAATCGATTGGAGTTCTTGAGCTTCACTTCCATGTTATCCTTCCCCTAAACTGCTTACCACCTTGCCTTTGCCGCTTTTTTTCTCTTGTCGAGAATGAGCTGCTCTTGCTCTTTTGGTAGCCTGCGACATCGTCTTTGAGTGCTACTTCAGCCTATTGCTTAGCCCACAAGTCTGGTTAAATAATAATAACAACTCATCTTAGCCAACCCAGATAAAAATTAGCTTTGAAATAACAAAATCACGTAACAAAAAAAAAACCATTATACTCTTGCAATTAAAAATGGCAAATGCAACTATGGCATACCTTTTTTTATTTCACGACAGTTTTAGCCTTGTGCTTTTCTCTATCCCCTCTGCCTGCTTGAACGAGAGCTACTCTTTTTTGCTTGCTGAGCTTGCTCCTAACGTGCGCCTAAACACAACACATGATTATCATTTGTTAACCAATGAATTTTAGTAAATTGCTTTTAAAAATGCCAAACCAACTTGGATGGGTCAAACGTCACTGTATGCACTCAACTCAAAAGTAAGATAAACTTGGATACATCCAAGAGGTTCTGATTGTTCTTATTTCTGTCATTTCAATGAGATCACTCCCAAAGTATGGCTGGTGAGAAACATCAAAGAAAGCAACCATGTTATAAGACATTAAAAGATGGAACCTATGAACTATATTTGTGTAGCATTGAACACAGATTACTTCATGCTTAAGACAATAAAATTGTTGACACAACTCATTAATAATGCTTCTATTAGCTAATTTCTTGATTGAGTATAACTATGCAATTTTGCTGGATGAAATAAAACTCCATTTGGATCTAATTACTTGTGCTAGAAATTACAAGTTATTGCCTAATTTTACTTCAAATAATGCATGGTCAAAGTATAAAACATGACTTAATCCCCCTAACAATGAAATTAAGTTATATCCTATGAAGAATTATGTGTCCAATAAAACCACGTCATTGGTATTTCATCATCAAAATACAAAGTCGACTGATACACATGTAGGACTAACTATCTGGCTTCACTTCTCCAAACAAGATCAACATTAACATCATCAGACCATTAAAAGCCATGAAATATGCATGAATAGTACATGTTGAGAAGTAAAACCAAAAGGGCCATCAAACTAATAGAAAGCAACAATGTTAGAGAATTACGTCAAGTATAACAGGGTTCAAAGTTTTTGCACTTAGCTGTTCAGAAGATGGAATTTCAAAAGTTGCTGCTTTATAGCCTTTATCCTTTCTTAATAGACCATGTTGAAACAAGGCCTTCGTTGCCTCTTTATTTGCCTCATAAACATTTGAATATGATTTCTCAAGTTAAACTTTTAGTCAAGACATGAAGACCCTACATATAACTTATGCTCATTTATTTGATAACAACGAAGACTACCTTCAATTTAAAAGCTTGGTCAAGAACATCTACATGAACAAGGCAATCTTTGCAGAAGCCATGCTATCAATAAATACAAGATAATCGATGAGCTTCTAGGAAAATTGAATATAGAAGAAAAAAGATGATGTCTACCTTCAGTTCTTTAATATGTTGGAAGACTTCATTAGAAACAATACCATCAGCTTCATTAGTTGAAACTTCAGCAGCCTTGATTACTACAAGTCTTTTAAGAGAACACAAACTTGCATCGCCAACATTCAGGCATTCAACAAAATTGCCTAGCTTCCTCTTCTTTCTATTTGACGGATCTTTCCCATCGTCAGCATGATCACCTTGACCGTCAATACGTATGGCTTGCACTTCTATTTCTTCATTCAATTCTTCAGCGTCACAAACATTAGCCAATTCCCCATCATCTGAACCTTCTTCATCACAGTCATTCTTGTAGGCATCATCTTCCAAACCATCAATACCACTAGATTCTCCACTTTTAGGGAAAAATTCATTGTCACTCTCTCCATCATTTTCTATAGAATACTCATCTTCTTCATATACAACTCTAGCACAGATATCATTGTCAACTGGTGAGGAATCATTTTCAGCTTTAAAACCATAAGCAGCAATTTCATCCTCAGAACTATTATATAAAGGCTTATCATCGTCTTCTTTAAGTAACTCAACACCGGGCACGTCATTGGCAACACTGACTTCTCCAAATGCTTTTGGTCTGGCTTTTGAATCAATGGGACGACCTCGATCTTTCTTGACCAAAAATGAAGAGAATATCAATAGAAATGCAAAAAGAAAATTGAATTTTTTTCCAAAATATAGGAAATTTGTCATTCTTTTTTCATTGCACCAATAAGGATGTCGTAAAAAATAGCAAAGTCAAAAACATACCTCTCTTAATAATGTGACCAAGGAGTGAAAAGCAATTGAAACAGCTTTCCTATGCAACTTTTTTACATGACCAAGTCTTGAAGAAGGTCTTCATTCATCAACTTAGTCACAATGAAAAAAAAATTATGATAGATGATGGTAACTAATCCTTTCATGCTGTAGTAAAAAAAAGAAATCCAAATTTTCTTATGTTGCTTTGAAGAGCAAGAATCAAAGAGCAACAGCTCAGTTTTGGCTGTCTGTAAATACAAATAAATTTTGCTTCCTAGGTTTTGATCACCAAGAAGCTTTTTCTAAGTGCCCATTAGAAATTCTATATCAGAATTGTAAACTAAAAAATAGTCCATAAATTACCACTGATATGGAAATATGAAGGGAAATCATAATCTAAAGAGACAAGGATTCATGATGTCACAGAAGTGCTTGAGTAAATATATAAGGTGCAAATTCCATAATGCATTAGTTCCAACTATGTATTTATCATGCATCTGAACCATGTTATTATTCATTTCTTTTGAATGCTTGTTTAAGATATGCAGACACTTAAATCACATATATTTCCATCTTTTCAAAGGTGTAATTCATGAAAAAATTGTAGTATTTATTACTATATCATCATGTGCACTAACTATCTTTTACATATGTTGTTACCTCTCAAAAAGTGCATTTGGAAGTATCCAAGTGATTTTAATTAAATATGTTTGCATATTTAGGTATAATTGAAAGGCAATTACATCAAATGCAAGAGCATTAGTATGATAGCCTAAATTATTTAATTATAAAATACATTTCCATTTGTGTATTAAATGTTGAATGTAAACTATACAGATCCAACACTATGAAATCAATATATTTTGATGCATCTCAAAAAAATATCATGTGACTAATAGCTAGATTTGAAACTTGGGCAAACCATTGAAAAAATCTGGAAATGAGATACCTGCGAGTACATTTTTTGTATTTTATGAAGTCTTTTAACTTTTTTTTATAAATTTTTAAAAAGAAAATTAAAACAATATTTTATATAATCCTCTTTATTATTATAAAAAGAATAAGCTTACCATCCACAATGTTTTTAGCTATGCTCTAAGCATGAGGAGGTTTGAGAAAAAAAAGAAGAGCATGGGAGAAAAGAAAAAGATAATAGCTTGTGCTCTGGTCTAGAGGGCTGTAATAAGCACACCTTCACCTAAGAAAGTCACAGTAGAAACTACTTCAATTTGGGAAAAGAGTTTCATAAAAGAGCTCATACCTTGAATTGCATAAAAAGGACTGTTAAAAGTATACTTTTGACAGAGATTTTCCTCCTTTGGGATGCTGTTAAATTTTCTATTGAGCTTCTCGAGCGATGGTTTTGGAGTAACCAAATACTTGGATGAATTTGGTAGTGTTGTTAAGAAAGTTTATGTCACATACCACACAATAGGCTTATCACACAATATGACAAGCAAAAATATACCATACGATATGAGAGAATCACCTTTATAATCGTTGGCACCCACATTATGGACAATGTTACAGTGATATATGATAAGATAAACCCTGTTGTCATTAGTAGAAAAATTATGAGCCACGGTACGACAAGGACACTATCATCATAAGTAGAAGACACAAGGCAATGTGGGCAATGGTTCCGTAAAGCAAAAGAGGGATTTAAAAACATTTTGTAACTATGTTTGCGAATACCTATTGTATAAAAAATATATAGTTTGGAAAAACAATTAAAAAAAGAAACCATAAAATAATGTTTAAGAATTTCAAAAATCTAATGAATAAAATATAAATAATTACTAATAGCATGTAATAAAAATTATAAAAAGGAGAAAGTTGATAAAGCTTTTAAGTTTGAAGAGTAACTTACTATAACAGAGAAAGTTGACATTCTACCAATTGAAGACAAGCCTAAAGAAAATAAATCTAGATGGTTTGGTTATATTAAGAAGTTTACTTTGTGATTCTATAAGAGAAGTAGATTACTAAATCTTTCTTATAAAGAAGGAAAAAAAATAGAACAAAAATAACTATTTATTATTGGAAATGGCTTTAACAACTTTGGATTTAGAAGAAAGGCAGTTAAAGAAAAGAAACAATAGCATCTTAGAATCAATGTATCTGACCTCACTTGATGTGTTAAAAAGACTGTTCTTGTAATTATAATAACAGAATATGAATTCGGTGTTGGCAGCCTAAACCGTTTTAATATAGGGATCTAACAAAAGAAATATATAGCCTCACAAGAAATAGTTAAGATTCTATATTTAAGAATCATGGGAAAAAGTGCCTATTTTGTTCTTTGTGGAGGGAAATAAAATTTTTACCTCGATCAACAATTAGAAAGGCCTAATCAAGTCTATTAACTTATCAACAATTATAAACTTCTCTTAAAGCTCAATGAAGTGGAAGTTTCACATTTTCTCCAATGCCCAGTTCAAAATATAACTTTAATCTGTACAAACAAAAGATATTTCCAACCATTAAAATGCTGAACAGAAATATGTTGAATAATCGTGGCCCTCCAAATTGAAGTGTACCAAACACTATAACAGATTCGACCAAAAACTAATATAAAATAACAAACCTTCCTATTGACAAGGAGGATGATGGCTTGTGCTAGATTGGAATGAAGGGAAGGCGGGAGGGTCTGAACTTCGGATTGAAGGAGATGAGAGACTAATGAGGAAATTCAACGAGGCATCGAGCATAGTATGGGGTCGTGTGTGCCAGGAACATCGTGAGGTCACCAAGATCCTTCAAGACCACCGGGTTCAACAATGAACTGAGCACGGATTGCTGAAGGAAGAGATGTAGGGAAGATTCGAAGTGGCCATAGATAAGGAGAATCTCCACTTCATATCCTTCTGAGTCCAACGTCATCCTGGATTGAAGCAGAGAAAGGCTTAACCTATCGGCTACCTTTCCAAATGCAGAGAAGGAATGTGGTAAGAGGAGCTTCGCCGCTGTTGCCATTTCTACATATCAATTAACAAAACCCTATTCAACGGGAAGCTCAGAAGAACCAAGCTAAGGAGCTTATGCTGTTTCAGGATGGAAAATGTTTAAATACAAAAGATAATTACTATATATTAATAATATATTAAACAAAAGAAGGGAGTATTGTTTTGAATTTTATTGGCGACATTAGCATTGCTCTATTTTGTTAGTACGAGATTGAAGATTTTAAAATATTTTAATAAAATAAAATTTAAGATATATTTAATTAAAAGATTGTGGTATTATTACTAAATTTCAAAAACAATAATATTTTTTGTTTTATTATTATTAGATTATAATCTATCAATAAGCACACCTTTATTGATAATATTTATTACAATTTTAAGATGCATAAATGTGCATCACAAATTTTTGTTATCAATCTATAACATAATTATATGATAAATAATAGAGATGTGAAGTATGAGAACCTTTTTTGATAATACCAACAGCTTGAGGTTGGATAATCAAGACTTAATTGGCATCGCTTACAATGCTATCGTTTAAGGAGATAATGCACATGATTCATCCATCTCGTACCCATGTTTTCTAGTAATGTTACCACCTAAGGAGGTAAGTGTAAAGTTTAACTATCCTTTTGACAATGTCTTGTGTCACCACTTGCAACACATCCTCCAAGGAAATAAAAGAAGAAAGGTAATATTTGGTCATTCTTTGTTCATTCACAAACTCAAATAGGAAGTGAAACTTACGGTTTAATTGAAAGAAATAAATTTGCATACTTGAAGAACAAATATTTTTCTAAAGAGGAATAGAATTTTAGTTTATTCCCCTAGTTTTTCTTGTCCTCCTTTGTGATCCTCGACTTAGGAGACCCCAAGTTATTACTTAATTTTTTTATAATCGAACTAAATAAAAATCTTTACTTAGTTTTTGTTGATTCCCTTGAATCTAAATTTGACATTAACATCTTTTAACATCAGTTGTAAGAAACTAGATAAGTAAACTAAAATAGAGACTAACACTCTATGATAATGTTATTTGAAAGAGAATCTCTCAACACTTTTGGTTAAGAAGCAAGCAAAGTTCCTTACATTTCCACTTCATTAGTTTGTAATCTTTCTCCTTCATCCACAAATAATCATGTCCATTTATTTTAATAAAAAATAAAATATTTTACCAAATTTATTTCTTCTTATACTTTAAAGGGTCATATAAGGTAATTTAATAACTCTAGCAAGGGAGACAACACCAAATCCCTCTCTTCTAATCGAGAGCCCCTTGAGGCTCTTAGTATCACTCTTTGACATAATCGCTTTGCTTCCATTTTCACAAATCTTATACCTTATAGTCCTTCACAACATCATCGTATTGACACCACAACAATCAAAGCCTACCACCTCTCCCCTAGTTAAATATTGTTTTGCCCTTAACTTAATCTTAAATGTAACAACCCTCAAATCTCAAACTATATCTAATAGAAAAATTTTATATTTAAGTCAAAAAGATTGTGACAAAGTATTATTAAACTTAGTCAAATTAATTTCTCAAAGCATATTATTTTTATATAAAATTATTAAAATAACAATAAAGTGCTCATAATATATCATAAGTTCAAACTTAGTAAAAAAATATATTGTTTGAGTATATCAATAAATAGAACTCTTAGGAGATTAACTCAATGACATTTGAGTTTGTAATTTTTAAAGATCAAAAAAATTTCTTATAAATTATTAAAAATGCATGTATAAATGTAATTATCAAATGGACAAGTAAGATAGCTTTGAAATTTTAGAAATTATGATTTATGTCAAATCTAATAAGAAGTTGATAAGTTTATAAATATTAAAGTATAAAATGCATCATGTTAAATTTATAATTTCAGAAATTTTGGCTTAAATTAAAACTAATTAGTGAATAATATATTTATAAATATTAGATTTTGATGGGGTATATATGTAATTTCTAGATATCATTATAGAAAAATATTAAATAAGATGATATATTTGTCAAAAAATGTAATATTTAGGTATTTTATAAAGATGTCATATGGAAACCCATGGGAATAAGATTTTCAAATTCTCAACACTCATGCTATGGGTAGGATAAGAAATGATTTGAAGCACCCTCACTTCCCAAGCTTTATTCAATAGTGAGCTTTGAGGAGTTTAGGTCACCACGACCTAGTTGTCTCGGCTTATAAATAGGTCTTGTTGGCCCAATAGAGGCTAAGTTCAAGTCAACTTATGTGCTCCAATGAGCTTTTTCCTATAATAAAACTAAAAAGCAGAGTTGTGCCATTAGAGGAGACTTGCAAAGGTTGAATCATCGATGATTTAAGTTCTATATTTTTCTATTATGTTACTATGTTGAAAGTGATAATATTTTTTGATTATGTTACTATGTAAGTTCTATATTTTTCAATTCAAAATGAGTTTGAAACTGATGAAGATGAATAACAAATATTAAGCTCCAACAATAGGTAAAGAGAAATATCTCTCAAGAAGAGAGAGAGAGAGAGAGAGAGAGAAGAAAAAATCACAAAACAATGAATTGAAGGTAGAGTCATATCTGGTGAGTCTCTACCCCTAACAAAACTAACAAGTGCTGACTAATATAGTAGAATCTAGAGAATTCTCCTAGATCCAAAAGCATCTTTCACTTATCCTCACATGAGGACCTTTATAATCAGACATAGAATAATTTATCTATGATTAATTATAGACCTTTGCAATATTGATATTGATTAAAAAATTTAATTAAATTAATTACAAACATTATAATAATTATAATGAACAAAACCTTATGAGTCTTCTAGCATTAGTGTGGCTCTATTAAAGTTAAAATAGAAGATGTTATTGAGAGTTACTATACTCCAATGAGGTCAAAAGTGACACAAAAATTAGTTTGAAGACTTACTATGATTGCTTGCCACTAGTTCAAATAACACCCATTGGCATATCAAGAAATGCCCAAAGTTTGTAAGAGAATGACCCAAATGCTAATAGGAAAATAGCCCAAAGCCTGGATGTCTTGAAAAATTACGTTTGGGTGTCAAGGTCAATGAAGGTTGACAACATTGTGGACTAATGATCAAGACTGGTCAACATAAATTTATTTTGTTTCAAAAAAAATCTTTGATTAACCAATTTTAAATATAAATTAAAAAAATATCTCTTTTAAAACTATGACCATTGTAGGAGATGTGAGAATTGTCAGTTTGTTGATGGGGACAAACCGAGATCCGCCGATCACTATCGGTCCACTTTAGTAGAGATGATCGTTGTGAAAGAAGGATGATGAGCCGAATCTCTCCTGGTCTCCGGCTATTTGATTTCACCAAGAGAGAGGTGTAATGATTTCGTTTGCAAGTTTAACTCCACAAGAAATGCTAACGTGATGAGTTTGGAAAGAAAAGATGGAGTGCCTCTTTTGCCACAATCCTGTGACCATATCCCAGTACGAAAGGATCTCCAGAAGGATCTCGGCAACTGCTTCAACGTCGTAAGGCTTCAAGTTTCAATCCAAGCACCAAAAAATTGGAAAACGAAAAAAGTCATCAGAATGGTTTACAGGTAGGATTTGTTCACCCGTCTTCTGAATTCATACCACAATTCATAATGATTTAACAACAAGCTATCATGTGTGTGATTCCCGCTACACTCCAATCCAATCTTCTCAAGTCTCTTTGAGCATTCTTCCTTTATCCTACTACAAAACTTAATATTATGTAATACAAAGATTCTCCCTTTCTCTAGCTTCAACTTCAGACCACCCTCTCCAATCCCACCCAAACAAGTTGATCAAGAATGTGAAGAAAAACGGCACTGGCATAGATCAAATCAAAGGAATTGCCCTTCCCAAACCCAGAAAAATCCATATCATCCCCTTTACGAATGAGCAGGTGCTTGTTGAGGAGACCCTGAGAAGGCAGCTCATACCAAAGAGCTGCGAGGAGGGAGAGTTCATCTCGCTATAAAAAAAGGAAATGGCCCGAATCAAGGCACCGAATAAAGTGGAGACAAAGACGAAGAGTGCCATAGCCAACCTCCAGTACGAGGTTGGAAGATTTGAAAGCAATTGCAGAGACAAGGAACTCAAAGCATCACGGCCGCCATCCCATGGTTCGCCATTGTTGCTATGGTGCTCCTCCACAAGTAGTTCAGCTAGGCAAGGGAGAGATGTGTGATCCCCAAAATCGCCATACTCGTCAAATGGATTCGATGGACAGCGAAACACTGATAAGCTAATTCTATTAAATAGTACCTTACGAGATCCTCGAGCTGGCTGGTGTGAGTACGAGGATTAATGCCTTTGCATAGGGATGCCAGGCTGAGTGAGTATTGGGAGGCTCAGGAAGAGAATCGAGGCAGATCTGAGAGTGGAGCCATCTGAGGTGGTCAACAGTAGATTTTTAATTATCAAAATTGTGAAAATATAAAACAATAGATACTTAAAGATTGCCAAAACAAAGTAAAAACTTATTAAACCCAACATAGACAAAAAATGGAAGCAAATCTAAATAGTGTTTTATAATAAGGAAACAACAAAATGTAAAAGTATTTGTTCTCCTTTAACAATTTGTTATCTTTCTCACGTTTATGATTTTGTTTTTTGCTATTAGCCATATAGGAATATATTGATAGGTTTATTAATGATATTAAAAAAATAAAAGTTCAATTCTTAGAAAGTAGAAGGAACACAATGGTACGTGCAATATTACAATGATATTAAAGATTTATCCTTACTTCCTAGCTTTCCCATCAGAAATTTCCTTTTATATTTGATGGTGATATCTGATAAATTTTTCGAGAAGCATGCATTAGGATGCAGTTACTAAAATATTTGTAAACATCACAAACTAAAAAAAATTGTCTTTTAAAAACATACAATCAATACATATGTTGTCTAAATCTCCTCCTTTAATCACCAACCAGTATCTTTTCTCCCTAGAATTGCTTGGCATTAACAGTAGACTAGTTATTGCATTAACATGGGATGCTCTCGTGATAGAATAAAAAGTTACTGTAACAATTATGTGTTAATGATCTCCCTGCTAATTCCTAAATAGTTTCTCGATGAATTACGTGTCTTGAAGAACTCAAACAATGAACTGCCTCAAATTTGCAATATAACAATTATACTTAATACAAAATTTAGAGCTGTAAAGTCAATGGTTTGTTCAAATCTCTATAGCAACCTATACAATGTGGTAACGTTCTAAAGAAAAACTAATAACAATCAAACAAAACGAAGCACATGTCCAAGAAAAGCAAGTCCATCTCCTAATAGTACCAAATATTATTACTAAAGTAAAGAAATACACGGACAGATGAAGCATCCTTATGAAAGGAAAAACATATTTGTCACAAATTGCATTATTTGCATTTAGTGTGAATGCCAATAATTATATGGCCACACTTTCCTGTTATTTCACGCGTATTGCATAAAGACCAAGGAAAGATGCAAATAGGATAGAATGAAACGAAAAATAGAGATTAACAAAAGCTATCGACGGGGAGGGCGAATGGTTGGCTCGGCGTGGGGTGGACAGCTCAATAAGCAGGGGAAGAGCTATGTCATCATCCTCGCTGCTCTCATCGTTGGCGTGTTGGTGTGCCATGACGTGGGTGAGGCGTTGGGCCGCCTCCCGTGTCGCCATGTTCTGTGCTCGACGAAAGTTGACGACGCCGGCTAATCCCGATCAATTGTGGCGGTTCATGGGCGACATGCCCGACGATGACGTACCGGTTTACGAATCGGACATGCTATTCTGCCGCGAGTAAGACGGGCTCAGTGCCCTCCCGCTTTCCATCAAACCTTCTAATAGAGAATGGCCTGTATCTCCCCGTCCCTTGATCTCGGCTTTGATGGAAATATAAAATTGGGAGAAATTTGAAAATGGCAACAGATGGCTTAGGGAGAGGGAAGAAAGAAACTATGAACTTTTAATTCATGAAATGCATGTTTATAAAGCAACACTTGTATCTATTTATAGCCAAAAAGTATAACCAACTCCCTAAATAATTTCTCTTAATTCAAAAGTTTTTTTCTTAAAAAATACTTAGCAAATTTACAAAATACTTAAAATAATCTAACCATACTAAAAAAAGGCTAATAAATCCTTAAAAAATGCTAACAAGCACTTAAAAAGTGCTAACCAAACACTTAAAGTTTGCTAACATTACTCTCCCTCAAACTTGAAGTATCTTCAACCCTAATTGATCTCGTAATTATTTAAAATTCTTCACTCCTATAGGTTTTTTGGAGGAGGGAGATCAACCAACTCCCATGTATTGTTCTTTTCTATAGATGCTATTTCTTCATTCATAGCCTTTTGTCAATTTTTATCCTCCACTGCTTCATCAAAAGAAATAGGTTCATTATCAGCAAAATAACATAATAAGTTAGAATACTGAGAAATTTGCTCGTATATCTCTTGTAAAATTCTCATCTTTCTTCTTGAGTTAATAGGATGTGATTTCTTTTGCATAATAGTTGATCTTGAGGGAGAGCTTGTTGAAGAATTCAGATCATGAGTTTGTTGATTTTGAATTTCTTCTTCTTGCCCAAGTGTGATAGTTTTATCATCCTTCTCTTCCTTCCACTTCCAAGTATCTTCTTCTACAAACACATCACGGCTAATAAACACCTTTTCGGTTAAAGGATTGTAGGGTTTGTAGGATTTTGACTCCTTGTTGTACCCAATGAATGTGTATTTTTCACGTTTATCATCTAATTTCTTCCTTATGCATTAGCTACACGTCCATATGCAATGCAACCAAATATTCGAAAATGAGAAAAACTTGGTATATATCTACTCCAAGCTTCTTATGGAGTCATACAACGCACAGCTTTAGTAGGACATCGATTCAACAAATAAGTTGAACATGCAACTACTTCTGCCCAAAATTCTTTTGGCATATTCCTCTCTCTCATCATTGTCATTGTCATATCAAGGATAGTATGATTTCTTCTTTCAGCCACTCCATTTTGTTGTGGAGTATAACTTGTGGTAAATTGATGTCGTATGCCTTCTTGATTACAAAATTGAATAAATTCATTTGAAGTGTATTCACCACCTTTATCAAATCTAAGGCATTGAATGAATAACCCCCTCTCTTTTTCAACCTTGCATTTGAACTCTTTAAACATGGAGATAGTAGCTGATTTCTCTCTAATAAAATATGTCCACATTTTTCTACTAAAATCATCTGTAAAAGTAATAAAATATTTGTTACCTCGATTAGATAATGACACCAATGGGCCACAAATATTTGTATGAATAAGCTGCAACGGCCATTTTGCTCTCCAAGTGTTATTCTTCTAAAATGGTAGACGATGTTGCTTTCCAAGCATACAAGCTTCACATATATGGTTTGGATCATCCAATAAAGGAAGACCTTTCACCATTCCTTCTTTTGCCAATAATTTCAAACATCTAAAGTTAAGGTGACCATAACTTAGATGCCATTTCAAAGAATCATTTGAAAGATGTCCAAGATAACAAACTTCACTTGTTGACTTTCATTGAAGAGGAAACATATGATTTGTCAACATCTTCACTTTAGTAATATTTCTTTCTTTTGAATCTTGCAAAAGAAGATAACTATTCTCTATATGTAAAATATATCCTTTCTCAATCAATCAATTGCCCAAGACTAAGAATATTACTTTTCATATCAGGAATAAAATATGCATCTGAAATAATAATTGAAAACCCATTCTCTTTGTAATGTTTTATATTACATTTGTCTTCAACTTTCAACTTTGATGAGTCTCCAAGGCTCACACTTGCTTGCACATTTTCAATTGTATCAAATAGATGCCTTTTTTCCACACATATGATTGCTTGATCCTGAATTAAGAAACCATATATCTTCTCTTTCGTTGACCTTGTTTTTTAGCCAATAAAGATATTGACTCTTCTTTTGATGTTTTAGCATAGTTTGGTCGATTATTTTTATGCCAACAATTAGAAGCAAAATGACCAAACTTATGACAATTGTAACATTCAATATTTCTACCTTGTCCTTGACCTCGAGAAGCATTATTTCTTCCATGCCCGGGTTGAGTGTAAGATTGATTAAATTTCTGTTGAGATCCGTATTGGAAACGTCCTCTTCCACGTCCTCGAAATGAACATAGTCCTCTTCCTCTTGAATTTGAATTCTCTTTCTTCAATGCATTGTCTTCTTTCAAATTCAATTTTGATTCTAATGCTTGATCAATAGATGCAACTTCAGCCCTTTTCTTTAGTCATTACTCATGCACTTGTAAAGAACCCAATAGCTCTTCAATAAATAAACCACATATATCTTTAGATTCTTCAATTGCTATAACCACATGCTCAAACATAGGAGTTAAAAAACGAAGTGTATTTTCGATGACACGTACATATCAATTTGTTCTCCATTTCTTTTCATCAAATTCACAAAAGCAATCAAGCTTGAGACATAATCTGAGATAGTCTCATTTTCATTCATCTTTGATTACTCAAAATCACCTCTAAGGATTTGAAGACATACATACTTCACTCGTTCAATACCTTTGAAGTTTGTGTTGAGTTTATTCCAAACTTCTTTGCTCGTAGTCGCTTCTGCAATTTTCTAAAAAGTGGCTTCATCAAGTCCTTGATATATCAAGAACAATGCCTTTTTGTATTTTTTTTTATTTTCTTTCAATAGTTTCTTCTCCGCTTCAGTAGCATATGATTCATCAAAGCCACCAATAACAATCTTCCAAAGTTCTTGCGAGCCAAGAGGTACTTTAAATTGGATGCATCAATTATCATAGTTGTCGTTCGTCAATCTGGGAATGACTTGGTGCACTATTCCAGATATTTTAAATGAACAACACTCTTTAAAGAAAAGACCTATACTTCTCTTCTTTCGACGCTACAGCATTGGGTCTTTTCTTGAAGCTCAGATACCACTTTGATGGAAATATAATATTGGGAGAAATTTGAAAATGGCAGCAGATGGCTTAAGGAGAGGGAAGAAAGAAACTATGAACTTTTCATCCATGAAATGCATATTTACAAAGCAACACTTGCATCTATTTATAACCAAAAAATATAACCAACTTCCTAAATAATTCCTCTTAATTCAAAAGTTTTTTCCTAAAAATACTTAATAAATTAAAAAAATACTTAAAATATGCTAACCATACTAAAAAAAATGCTAACAAACACTTAAAAAGTGCTAACCAAATGCTTAAAGTTTGCTAACAGGCCGTTCTCTTTAATGCGATAATGGATGGAGCGGAGAAACTTTTCAACAGATGCAGTTTGCCGCATGGATGTTGGCCCACATTAACGTCCACGTCCACATCGTGTGAACAAGGTATAGCTTTAATAACGTAAATGGTTTAACATAATATTTTAACAAGGGATGTCATTTTAAATAATTTCTTTTATATTATAAATTAGGCATGTACATTGATTTAACTGATAAAATAATACAAAACTGCCTTGGAAATAAAAACTATAAAAAGTATTATACTTAGCTATGTAAGTTAAGTTTTTTAATTTATAAAATTTAAATTTCATGTCATACTATTTAGTTGAATAAATTTACTAAAATGTTTAAAATTTAATATTTAGGATATTTCATTCAAAATTTAATTTTTCCAAAAAATTAATTTTTTTATAAGATAAGTGACTAGTGACTAATAAAAATAGATTGTGTTTTGAATAATAAAATTTTAAAATTGTTAAACTTATAAATGAAATCAAGTAAATCATAAAATGTTATAAGAAAATTTAAGATGTCCTCTTTTTTATGTAAATTTGATCCACTTAAGATATACATCATAATTTCTTTTACCTTTTGCTCTCATTTATATCTCGTTTTCCTCTCTCATTTGCCTCTCTTGTTAGCATCTTAGTTGCCCCTGTTGCATTCCTTTAGGCTCCTATTTTTTCTTCACTAGTTGCTAATTAATTGAATTTGTTTGTCTTGTAATAAAATAAGTACATGTAATTAGGATATTTTTTATATCTATAGAACTTATAATTAACATTTTTTTATTATTAATCCATCAAATGATGCTAAAAATCATATAATAATAATTGGTTAATCAATCATTATTTTTTTATTATAAAATTTAAGATATTGTTACTTCAGTTGTATGTAGTTAATTTCATAATTAATGTAACATTTTAAATTTTTACAATTAAACTATAAAGCCTATTTATTCAATATAATATGTGATCTATAATAGTTCTTATTTTAGTTGTAAATTTTAAATTTCAAACGTTTAAAGCAATAATTAATGATTTTCATAAGAGTTCAATACATAATTTATCTTATTTTCTACATAAACTTTTATATTTTATTTGAATATAATAAGATGCCCAATGTATAAGTGTTCTTAAGTACTTTTTCATATCTATTTTTAATAACATTTATAGAGCAATGAAAAATTTGTGAAGTATTTGAATTTCAAATTAATGAGAAAATACATTTCTTTAATGGTAACCATGTGAGATCATTGGAAAATTTAATTTGTTTTTTTTTCGCAATTCTGATAAATGCACTCCTCTATTTTCTTATATACTTATTATCATCAATCATTTTTCTTAAATTAGAGAGTTGTGTGTATCATAAATGCATTTTTTGTGAACATTCTTCTTACAACTATGCAATTTTCTCAATTATATGTATTACAAAGATACTAAAATCATTTATCAACTTGATTTATCATAGATACTTATCAATTTTTTTTTACTTACCATAAGGCTTTTTACTGGTATATCATCACCTTTTTTTCATATATAAGCATAATATCTTAGTTTGGAATGGCAAGTTAGGACTTCTAACCAAGCTCTTGAATAGGAAGCATCAATTTCTAATTTCAAACCCTTATAATTTATTGTCAATTATCAATTATTTGTTATTCTGATATAAATTCAACTACTAAGACTATCATTACATTGTTAGGATTAAAAAAAACTTTGTGATTATTGTACTATTTTCTTTGAAGTAGGTGCTCTCATTTGAATTAATTTGATTATGACTAGACATAGCATTTGTCAAAGTATGTATAAACATGAATTTTATGATGTCCCTACAAAAAAGTGCATTAGTTGATGGAGACCTTGTGAAAATTCATCCATTTGTTTGAATACTATAATTTCAATTATTGTTGGTTATCTTAAACCAAAGTTAATATACATGGAATGAAGCTAACTTAATGTTATACACATAATGTGTCATTTTTTCATATTTATTATTTTATCACATTTTTAACTTTCATTATGTAATTTTTCTAAGCCATTTAGGAGATCAATTGGCCATGTATCTAGTTAACATTAGATATCAGCAAACTTAATTCACATTAAATATATGTTTTAGCAATTGCTCTTATTGTGAGCCATGGTCCATTATCCCTACATTGGCTTAAATAAAATCTCCAAATTTTGAACAATATATCCTCATCTAAGTATTAAGCTTATGTGATCTTACAATGCCTTCTAAGAACTCATTAAGTTTACATTGTTACAAATATCTCCAACCGAACCTTCCCTGATAAATTAAATAAAGCTTGCGACTGATGTCTTTAGCTTAAGCTTAGCCACATTCCTCAAATAAGAGTTAGTCCTAAGGGCTTCTTGATATACCTTTAATGCTCTCTACAAGGATCTCATCTTAGCAACTTTTTTTGTTATAAGACATGGTCCTCTAGCTCCACCCCCAACTTGAGTATTGAGCTTATGTGGTCTTATTATGTCCAACGTATGGCCCATATTAATAAAATCAACCAAGATAAATGTCATAACCACTTAAAACTTTTTGTTTGTCAAAGTTAATGCTTCATTAACCCATACAAGAAGGTAATTAAATATGCCATACATTGTTAAAATTGAATGGTCTATTAATCATGAATGAAAAAGCAAGCTTTTGAGTGCTTTTTATTAGGCTTTCTTCACTTCAAAACCAATGTTCTTACTTTAACTTTCTTAAAAGCTCTTGCCTCTCTTAATTGGCTTATTATCAAATTTGTCAACCTTTAATATTAGCACATTTCAACTTATCTTATTTAACTTAATGCCAAGCATCTTTCATCCTTATAAGATTCTTATCATTTATTTATATTTATAAAAAATAATTAACAAAAATATTACTTAGAAATTCTATTTTTTTCAAATATTTCTTCTTTTATCAATTTAAAATGTCATAATATATGTATAATAAACATCATCTTTTTATTTATAATATATTTCCTTAATTTAAAAAATATTGATTAAAAAGAACATTTTCCTTAAATAATCTTTTAGAAGAATGTTCATCTTACAATAAAAATATCACATATTTAAAATCTACATTTTCATTAAATTTGTAGTAAAAAAGTGCAAATTCCCACCAAATTATAACAAATTCTCATATTAAAATCAAGTATGTGAACATATATTTTATACCAAATGATTTAATTATCATAACAATTTAATCCCATCATATAAGTTTAAGCATAATATCTAGAAAATTAGTAAAGAAAACAATACTACGTTCTATTTTCTCACTCTTGAATCTCATGAAGTGCATCAGAGTCACCTATAATTATTAACGTCAAAAATGTTAAGTTATTGTTATATACTTAATAGACAATGAATTATTTATAATAAAAATTATTATACATTTGTGTCAATTGCATGCTTAGGTCACAAGCTGAACAGACAACCATGTATGTCCTAAATAATAAATACTATTTCTTTTTTCTTGTTCCTTTTAATTTATTATTTGTTTATAGTTTGACCCTTGACCTTTTTTATAGTTTAATAATATTTTGAATTTTTCATTAGATTAAGTTTGATATGATAATTCTCTCACCATTAGTTTATACCTTTAAAAACCTCTCCTCTTTTGGTTATGCCTTTTTGTGAATCCTCTTGTTTATCTTAAAACCTAATAGACCTAGTAATTTTTTCATAATGATGATTCTAAACCCAATTTAAAAATATTTTTTTATTGTTACTAATTTTCATAATTTTTATATTAACTATTATGCCATAAATCATGTAATAGTAAAATTGTAATAGTAGTCATGTATTATATAATTAAAACTTATTGAAGATGCAAGGCACACCAAGGTGGCATGGGTTGTGAATTGGTGATATAAGATTTCTGCAAAGTTTTTTTCAAAAGTAATAACAAATAAAGCTTTTTTCTATTAACAATATTTGAGCAATTCTTGTTATCAATCTTTTTTTTGAATGCCACACCTTCTTTTGATTTTCTCATTCGATAGCAATATTTTTGAGGTTTCACTAAGGTATTAAATAAGATGTAACTAATAAGTGAAGATAAAATATATAAGAATTTTAGAAGGTTTAGTTTATCCTCAAGCCCACCACTACGCAATAGGATTAAACACTGCTAATGAAATTATTCATTTATCACAATTCATTGAAGAATCCCAAAATAAATTGAGATTTTCATAGATTATCTACAAGCTAAAAATCATTTCACAAGATACGATCAACAGCATGGACAACCCTCTCTACATTTTGTTACGAGCATGAGGAAAAAAATAAAATATGACAAACAAGTATAGGACACAGGCTTACTTGCTGTGAAGAAGATATATAAATATAATCAACTCAATCTAATGTATTGTGAAAACAAAGTTATCACTTGAAATGGAGCTTGTGTAATGCAAAATACTACATGATGTCAGCTTGCATGGTTTTATCCTTTCTCTCAATGGAACTACTTTTGCAAGATAAACTTCTAGCTGTCACAAAGCGCTAACAAATGAATATGGAAAACAATTACTAAAATAAACTCTTACATTTTCTTTCCAATATTTACCATTTAGGTCATAAATGAATCATTAATCTCTCATCAATCTATTTTTTATATTTTAAGAGGTTTATATATTGTTTGTATTGCATAGGACCCTCACACATGATTATCAATCATTTTTTAATGATTAAAATTATTTTTAACATATATTATCTAAAAACAATTTGGGATAGTACCAATGTAAGACTTAGTTTAAATTCTACTCAATTTCATTGGTGATATTATATGATTTATTTATTTGTACAGTTTGATAAATACTTTTATAGTCAACTATTTTTATTTATTTATGATGTATTTTCTTAATCCAATAATATCATATGATGAATAACATTGTATTTCATAAAATTTTTAGAATTCCTATTCTAAATAGGTCCATCTTTGTGCATGCTCCGCTAAATCATTTGATCTCACTTGAATAAATCATATCACCAGATCATATAATCATATCATTCAATCACTTAGAGTGCTAGTAGCCTAAATTGTTATAACTTCTAATCTTATACTCTCAATAAGATACTCATATTGTACTAGATAAGTTTCGTATTGTATGATTTGTATAATTTTAGCTTCTTTAAAACTAAAATTTCATAAATTAAAATTTCATTATTCTTTATTGACTATTTCTTATAAACTCGTAACAGTCACAAAGTGAGTTTCATTGAACCTAATTAAGTTGCTATTTAAGTTTTAGCAATTAGAGTAATTTCTTATAAATGATATGCTAGTGATCTCATGAGTAAAGTGCAAGCTCTTAAGCATGGAAATTAAGTTTCAATCCTTCATGTGTCCTTGAAAATTATGAAACATTAATAGCTTCTAAGAAAAATTTTCTTCTTCAAGTGATTAGTGGATGATACTTTTCTTCTTACATTAATCTCAACTTGTTAATTCAAGAGTTTTATTTATCCAAATCATAATTAGTAATCCACTTTACCTATTTATCTTTAAAATAACTTATAACACATTAAGTATGCATGTAAGATTACAAAAAAATATATTTAAAGGATTTATTAAAATATATATTATTTTTGAAGTTGTTAAGATTTAACTAAATATGAATAAATCAAAGTAATATTTGATGGAAATAAACATAGTATATGAATTAGCAAACTTATCAAATCATGAAGCATACCCTCGTTGCTCTTTTGTAATTTAAAACTTTAAGTCTTTTAGCATATCAAACATCAAGTATCATCACATATGCACAAATATTGTATGGTCCATAATATAAAAATTTTATATCATGATCACCCATAAAATTGAATTGTTTCCATCTAGACCTCCCATATGATTCAATAAGCTCAATGCTCCATTCCTATTGTGGTTCCACTTGCTAAATTGCTCAGATTAAAAAAAACCCCATTGTGGATGCTTTGGTGAAAATTCATTCACCCAATTCTCTACATAGCTCATAATCTTCTCTAATTTCTTTATAGTAATGCTATTCGTTCTTCTATGACCAAAACCCTATTTTATAGCCTTCAATTCGGACATTCAATCTTCCTATTCATTCTTGTGTTTTGGTTTTCCCAAATTATCCAAACCATCAATTACTTCACTTAAATGCATCAAACTTAAATATAATTGAGATTATACCTTGGTTAATATTCCTTTGAAGTCTTCCACCATTTTCATGCCCAAAAATGACTATTTTGTGTAAATTCAATCATTGATTCTATTAAATTTAGGTTTAATTAAAATAACTAGAACAAATAGAAGAAATTATTGTTTTTAATTAAAATCTTAAACAAATTTTTAATTTTTTAAAATCTTTTTATCCAAATTAGCTCTAAAGAATCTCCAATAAATTTTAAAACACTTTACTCATAAAACATTATTATTTTTAAACTTTTTATACCTTTTTTATATTATTTAATATAACAATAATTTATCTTCTTTAAAAATAATATGTTTTCTCTTATGTATGACCTCATATACATATCAAAATTTTTACTTAGTTTAAACCATTAATTTTAAATAAAATGCTCTATTTTTCATAATTTTAAAAAATTAACATTTAATAATTTTAATTTTTTTAAAAAATATTTTTAACAATATTCTTCTTATAACTTTGACCATTTATTCTATGTTTGTATCATATCTAAATTCAATGAAATTTATATTATATGATTTTTAATAATTTGAAATGTTATAATTGATATTCACCTCTCCTTTTAGGACATATTAATTTTTTCCTAATGACATAAGATTGTTTAGAAAAAAAAATTATATCTAATATAATTTATAACTTCAAGTAAGTAGTAAACATCTAAACTAAATTTAGAGAGAACATCATGTATTACTTTTCTTACCTAATAAGAGAAAGCAACAAAAATAGTATAAACATGTGGTTAAGTAAGAAGTTCTATAATCAAATTTAGATAAATTTTGGCTTCAAAAAAATGTTAGGAGTTGATTATACCGAGGACTACCAAAAACCACAACTATGATATTTCACATTCCTATCTCACAAACCGACAACTTATCAAGCAAAATGCCATATGTAATGAGGTTTATGTATATTCGCAAATATCACACATGTATGAACCATATGATTATACAGAATGATGCATTCAATGTCTTAACACTTATGTGAGAAAACCTTGAAGAAATTAATCATATATAAATGATCAAAGGATCATACATGTTTGAATGAGAGTTCTCTTATTGCAATAACTCTTATATAAGAATCATGTAATTATAATTTCATAATTATATGAGTTTAATCTTCACTCTCTCTGTAATGTATATGGTTACAATTTGATCATTCAATAATGAGATCCAACATGTACCAATCTAATGACTAAGTTTAGATCTTCTTAGTTGGATCACACAAATCTATAATATAGTCATATTAAACTGACTAAAGAATCAAATGAACATCTTTTTAATTGACAAGGATTGTACATGTGGGATGGGATAATCATGTTTATGAACAATATAATATTTCAACATATATTCTAGAGACTAAATGTAACTTTGCTTGCATTATGGGAGTGTCATACATCTACAAATGACTATATTTTTTGTTTTATAAAAAACTCTTCACTTCATTAAGTGCATTAAGATTTTAATTCCAAGAATCCATCAAATCATTCTCAATCCACATTCCATTCACATGAATAAAGTTTTATTAAACAAGTCCATTGACTTAAGTCCTCCATATCTATTCACATAAGGTCAAATAGAACTTTCTTTATCATTTGTTCTTTTTGATAATACTACACACAAAAATACTGAATTGATTTTAGAATTAATCCAATTACTTTCTTAAGGTAAGATCATAATTACTCAATCTTGTGACCATAGATTCTGACATATAACCTATATGCAAGACTCACAAGTCAAGGTTTGTCTCCATAAGTCCTCATTATGGAGACATACCTATATAATTACCTAATATTTGATTTTAGAAACTCAAGCTATCTTGGGTTCAAAATATTTGGCAGTGTAAAGAAAATGATTTTACATTTCGAGTATATAGAGAGGGCTACCTTTAGAATTCAAAATATATTTATTTGCTTTTAAACTTATGGATCTCCTAATTGGATAATGAATAGAAATACGACTAGATTTGCAACAAAAATTATAAACAATTTTGGATGTTGTAATCAAGTTACTTGTATAAGTAAGAGTTATATGTAAATGAGAGACATTCACATGTGGACAAGTATGAGCATGAAAAGAAACATGTGAATGAACCTTAACAAATTTTTCCATTGAATCTTCAGGTTCTTTTTGTAGCATGGTAAAATGAAATAATTTTTGTTTTGTTTCAACATTTTTTTCTTAGTTAAATATTCTCATGTTTCAAAGAATTAATACACGAGTAACTTACAAATAATAACTTTTCACAATCAACATAGTTATATTTAACTTAGAGAAAAAAATACGTGACTATACTTCTTAGAGTTATTTATTTTTTACTCTAAGATCATTACATTGCTCTTATAAATCTTGAATATCTTGTTCATGTTTGTCAAGCCTCTTTTTAAATTGATATGCATATTGATTAACTTCTTATGTTCATTTGTTAATTTTTCAAAGCAAACAAATAGGTTATCATTAAAATCAAAGAATGAACCATAAACAACATAAGGAGTGAATTATGTAGCTTTGTTTGAAAGACTCAAATTAGAAGTTTTTGAGGTTACTCTCTTCTTCTTTTTCTTTTTTATAATAATTTATACTTGATAATTATCATATAATGTTTCAAGTACTTATAATGCCTCATAATACATGGATAATTGACAAATATTTATTCTAATGTTTTGAGATAGAACATGATATAGTAGATTTAGTCCTTTTGCATTCAGTTGGATCATCATATATGATATACTATCATTAGAATTAGGAATAGCACAAGGATTTCCAAAAAACATCTCAAAAGCCATAGTCTATCTTATGAACGTAGGCTTTAAAAACATCTTAAAAAAGCATAGTGATTTGCTTGAAATAAAGAAGGACAATCTCTAGTGGAAACAATAATAATTCAAGTAATTCACCACACACACAAGGAGAAAGTATTAGATCTTTTCTTAAAAATTTCTTTCTTTAATGCAGTTGACTCTAATAACAATTGAAGGAACAGTTCAACCTATAAGAGAGAGGGCAAACTATGCCATTTAAATTCCTTAAAAAATACATTTTTCTAATCAATGAAAGATTTTAAGTTAATGCTCAATAGTCCAATACTTTTAATAAAGCTCTTAGTTGCTTTAAAAATTGATTCAAATGGTTGGACCACAAACAACCTGCATCCATCTTTGATCCTAGACTAAGTTTACACACTAAATGAAAATAGTTTTTCACAACATGCTAGATAAATTACAAATACTTATAAGAACTTGATTAGCATTGATAATAAATAACTTAAACTTAAACCATTGGCCAACTATAGCCATAACAAAACAACTCAAATGAGTTACAATAGCTAAAAAGCAAAATGGTAAACATTTAAAAATATATATATTTATATAATAGCAAACTATGCCTTGAATCCTTTAAAACACAACTAACACAAAATATTAAAGATGCTTAGAATAGAGTTATCAATGCAAGTTAAAGAAAAATGAACTAAAAGTAAATTGAGATCCATCAAGATTTTAGCTTTATAGCTTTAATTAAGTAAAGTTATAGAAAGTTAAGCAATAGGTAGTTGAAAAATATTTACAAGTGAATCTTCCACTTTGTCTATTCTGAATGCACTCCTGTTTATATCTTTTATTAGTCTATTGTTGATTAAAGTAAGCACAATGACTATAATTTGTTTTCTTGAAATGATTAAATTAATCATTATAGCCTCAGTTTGCATTTTTGTTTGATTAAGAGATCATACTAAAGTGAAAATAAAGAGAATTAATCACACCAAAAAAGCTCTTATCCAACCTATTAATTTTACTTATTAAAACTTATTGTATGATTATGATCAAATATATTGCATTACATAATTGTCACTCAACAAACATTGTTAAGGGTTTTATAAACATCATATAAGATAAAGATCATATAAGTACAATACAATTATATTAGTAGATTTTTCAAGTGATTTAGAGATCATACACATCTAATAATAGAATTGTATGTGTATAATAAGTTTTGTGTTGCATTAGGATTTATTTCTTATATGATATATAATAGTATCAATATAAAGATGTGAATGTTAGACTTAGGCTTTAACTTGTTAAAGATTCTATGTACGTGTATAATAATTTTATCGTATAAGTATGAACATGCAATAACTATATTACTTGATTTATTGTTGTTTAGTCATACTTATATGATACTAGGGTTGTACATGTATGGTCCAATTACAATTTATTCATGACATAGGTTGCAAGAAAGAAATATGATCATATAATTATGAAAATTAGTTTTGTATATATATCATATATGCAAAGTTTTAACACTCTGAATATAATTAATAATCAAAAATGTGTGATGCTAGGCATGACAAAACTTAAGCTTCTCTGATTTAACGTAAAATAATTATAGCATATATATGATGATCACATCATACAGATAAAATATCTTCACAATTTTTAATTATACTAAGAATGTAAGACAAAATGTAAATAATGCAAGAACAATATCAATTATCATAGTATACGATCATAACATAGTGAAGAATAATGCTTTGTTTTAACTTAATTTCTTAACCTTAAGGTATGATTTGAATCTCAAATATTCTATATCAAATGAGTATGTGCTTTAGTACTATCCATGACTAAACTAACTAGAAGAATAATAATTTAACCCAGATGCATAAAGGAAAAGTCTAACTATAAGTGCTATTGATGCATAAGGGAAAATTTTAATAATTCTAAGTTGACAATGTATAAACGAGGAAGCTTAATATGATTTAGCCAAGCCATTTGAATCTTGTCCACTTGGTTCAAGTTAGTAAGTTGAGCTAAGTTTTGAGCAAAGGTCACCAAACATCAATCCACTCCAAAATGTGTCCCTTTCTCTTTAACTATCGTTCACTTCCTTTACTTACAATCACGAAAAGTTCTCATAAATTAAAAAAACAATTACATAAAAATAAATTTAATTTTGTGATTATTAAACTCATAGAATCAATATTCAATTTAAATTTGAATTCAATAAAATTTGTATCATATGAGTTTTAATAATGTATTACTTTATAACTTATATTCACATCTTTTCTTAGGCCATATATCACCTTTTTCTAAAGATCTATAACTTTTTTAAAAACAAATGAGTTTTAAAAATTTAAAAATTTATTCAAAATTCCAGGTAAATAACTATAAAATAAATTTGTTTACATTTTAAAAGGTAGCAATACTCTCATTTTAAGATCTTAAATTAATCCTAAGATCACAATTCTTTGTTATTTTAAATAGTCATTAATTTAAAGTCTTCAAAATAATTTTTTAAATATCTTCGGTTTTGGGATGCTAAAATCAATTTCAAATAATCATGAATTTTTAGCATCCACTTTCCTTACTTTTTATTTTAATGAGGTAGTACGGATATAATTTATCCTATATTTATGATAAGTTATCTTGATAACCTAATTAAGCTCTAAAAAATTTCAAGTAGTTTTCTTATTTAAATTATGGATAAATATTCCATTAATTCATTAACCAATGGTGTATCATGTTTACTAAACTATTTTTGGGACTTTTGTTCATAGAGTTAAGAGACAAGAAAATTTTAATTTAGCAAATTGATTTTATATCTCGTGTGTTACTTGGGAAAGAAATCCTTTGGTAGGGTTTTATGTAAAATCATGCATTTAGTTATGCTTTAGAAGTTCACATACACAATTTTGAATCCATATTTCAAAATTAAATATTACAACTTGTCATTATAAATTTATTTAGAAGGAGATTGTTTTATATTTTCTCTGTAACATTCAACACATTCATCCTTTAAAGCTTTCATTAGCAAATCTATGTTATATAGAGTTGGCCTCTTAAAGAAAATTATCAAATGTATATCGATCAACAATCTATCCATTTATAAGAATTGACAAAAAATTGATATTATGATATTAAATATTAATTACTAATCTATATTAGATCGTATGGATCTAGAGGATATTATTAAATTATTTGATGTAAATAGGGTTTGTTTGTAAAACTTAAAAACAACTTTTAAATTATGGATCTAGAGGATATTATTATATATATAATACGAATAATCTAATATGTTTGAAAAAATTGATAGAAGTTTTTAAACAAATCAAGCTTTAGTACTACATTTCAATAGCCTTTTTCTATTGCAAGTATTTTGATGAGATTTAAAACCGAGCCTTAGCAAAATAAAGTTTTAAAAAGGAATTTTGCATACGTAAAAACAAAAAATTCATGAAAACTATTAGATTTTTTTTGTTATGTTTTTTAGATTAAATTGAAAAATGGTTGAAAAGTGTAGAAAATAATATTTTTCAAAAGTTTTGAAAAGGTATTTTTTATTGGAGAGGACTAAAATAGATTAAAATCTTTTTTAAAATATTTAATACTTTAAAATATAAGTTCCCATTCTTGTGTTTACTAGGGCTCACATCTCTATCATGGCTTCTTCTCTGATTCAAACATTAGCTGAAGCCTACAAGTCATCCTCAATTATGGGGGCTCAAAAACAAAGTCAGCAAATAACAGCTTTTTAAGTGTTTCGGGTAGGGGCATACCCCTTTCCCAATGAAAATCAGCAAAACAGGCCCTCTTGGAGACCCAATCAGCAGGGGCATTGCCCTCACGAAGGATGTGTGAAAACTGTGTAGTCAGTCTGCTTCTAGCATAATGAAGGGCATCATAAAAGATATTGCAGTCTGTAGGGCGATGGAGCATATGAGTGACCTCCTGGATAGCAGTAATCGAGTCAGACTGAAACTCAATGGCCATAAAGCTCTGAAGCTTCGTCTTAACCATAGCAAGGGCTTCCAATAATGCATGAACCTCCAAAGTGTTACTAGAGTGAGATATAAAGGACTTCCCCATAGCAAAGAGAGGTTGGCCAAGATGATCTCTGGCAATCATACCAATCCCTGCAATTTTGCCAGAAACAGCTGCATCACAATTGAGAATAAGCCATCCTGTGGGGGGAGGAAGCCAAGTAGAGGTTAAGTGACCCAAAGAGTAGGGCTTTCTGTTGGACAAGGATGAAGAGTAAGAACGGTGTGAAGTAGTTGCAGCAACCTCAAGCTTAATCTTGCGGATAAGGATGCTATGACTGAAAGTGGGCTCCTTATGCTATTTCAAATTACGATTAGCCCAAATATAGTACATGGTCATGGACACCACAGCCAGATGATGAGCCCGATCCTCCCTCCGAGCACCACGCCAACACATGGCCGGGAAAATATGGGCGAATGTATTCTCAGAATCAGTCAAACACATACCCTGAACCAAACCAAGTGCAGCAGCAGAAACTCCAAGCATAAAGTCAAACCAAATGCATTGTGCCTCCTTACAATTCCAAAACACATGATAAAGGGTTTGAGCCACCTCACAACCCCAAATGCAAGAATCAACACTACTCAGATGTCTCCTAACACACCAAGTAGTCGTAGGAATAAGATCCCTCGCAACCCTCCAAATGAATGTGTGCACTCTCGACGTAGTCCTCAGCTCCCAAACCCAAGAAAAGTGATTCCTCTGAAGGTCGCCATGGGTATGAAGAATAATCTCCCTATAGAATAACGAACAAGAGACATAACTTTAGCCAATAGTGGCCCGACCAAGCTCATCCAGAGCACAACAATGCTTCTACAGGAGGCGACAGATCCGATCACAAAGGTGAGTGTCGGACCAGGTAGAGATGGCATTAAGGTCCCATCATCCCCTCTCAATCATACAATCCATAACCAAACTCAGCCAGATGGCCTCCATATTAATATATGTGGGCCAACACCTAATGGGGAGAAAATCTAGCTAGTTATCCTCAAAAAAATCAATAACACTACCATCACCAAGCTGCCAAACAAAACCCTGAATAGCAAAAGGGAGAGAATCCATAATAAGCCGGCAAGCATGAGAGGCACCCCGGGTTGCCCGACATAAGTTGTTACCAAACGGGTACTTCCTCCTCATAATGTCCACCCATAAGCATTCCTCACGATAGAGTAGTCTCCTACAATGCTTCATAATCAATGCATGCTTCCATAGACGAAGGCGAACAAGGCCCAAACCTCCAAAATCTTTTGGGTCAGAGATAGTGTCCCAGTCAGCATAATGAATGGAGTGGTGATGGTTCGCACCACACTAGAGAAAAGTCCTCATACATCTCTCAATCGCCTTCAAAGTCCCCAAGGGATCAACACAGTGACTTAGCACAAAGTTGGGAATAGCCCAAGCACAGCCTTAATCATCGCAACCCTACTAGCTAAGGAGAGGTGCCTAACACTCCACTTTGCTATCTAATCCTCAATCTTCTGAATGATATAGTTGAAGTCCCCCTTGTGGAGGAGAGTAGCCAAAATAGGGACCCCTAAGTAAAAGAGTTTTGTGTCTCTCGGAATCATCAGTTTCTGAGCCATGGTGCATATCCTTTTCTCCCTCATTCCTCTGCTAAAGTAAAGAGAGGACTTTGCCAAATTAACCTTCAGGCCAGTGTGCTTTGTAAAATGAGAAAGAGGTTTCTTAACAACCCTAACAGAATAACAAGAAACCATAGCATACAGAATAATATCATAAGCATATAAGAGATGGGAAACAACAGGAGCATTTGTAGAACACCAAAATCCAAGTAAAGTCCTCTCTGCATACTTGGGGGCCACCATGGAGAAGAACTCCATCACAATAGTAAATAAATAAGGGGAGAGGGGACACCCTTGGCGTAAGCCTCTCTTAGCCTGAATCCACTGGAGCCTCACACGCCTACACCCAATCAATCCAAGACAATAGAAATCCCATGAGGAACATCATCTCCACAACAAAGTCCCATCTGACACTATCATAAGCATGTTCCAAATCTAGCTTAATAGCCATCAAGCCAGCCTTGGAAGAAGAAGAATGCATCTGTACCGCCATCTCCTGGGCAATGAAGATGCTATCAGAAATAGTTCTCCCAGGAACAAAAGCACCCTTCTCAGAAGCAATAATGGAAAGGAGAATAGCCATCAATCTGTCAACAAAAATCCGTGCCACGATTTTATAAATAAGGTTGCACAAGCTGATGGGCCTATAATGCCTCGATCTACATGCCCCCTGTCTTTTTGGGATGAGGATCACCAAGGTGTCCTTCCAAGAACATGGCATGTGACGATCTCTAAAGAAATAATACACAGCCTGGATAATGTCCTCTTGCATGATATCCCAGTAGCCTACTATAAACTCAGAGGTAATCCCATATACACCAGGTGCATTATTTCTCCTGCATGATCGAATGGCAGTCGAGATCTCCTCTATAGAAACATCGCGAACAAGGCTAGAATGTCACTCAAAGCTGATACAAGCATGTGAAATGTGACGTAACGAAGGTAATGCGTCAAGTTCACACCCCCTCTTGACTCCAAAGTACTGCATAAGTGCTTCACCAATCAACCCCGAGGTGTCTAACTCGCTCCCATCCTTGTTCTTCAACTTAGTAATCAAGTTTTTCCTCTATCTAGAAGTTGCAGCAGCATGGAAGAATCTAAAATTTCTATCCCCAAGACAAGCCCAATGAAGTTTTGCCCATTACCACCACCATTTTTCCTCTAAAGCACACCCCATATTGAACTCCATAATAAGGTTCCCCAAGTGAATATGTTCCTCCTCCGTGAGCCCAACATTGGACTCCTTATTTTGTAATTCGGTGATCAATCTTCCCCTATCTCTGTTCCCTTCTGTTATGTTCCCCACATCTGTCTTACTCCATCTGTGTAACACCACCATGCATCTTTGAAACTTTGTAGTAAGAGAGGTCATTCTGTCACCATTTGCCTTCCTCCTCCAAACATCCTTCACAATGCCAGTAGAATTAGGGTTATCGAGCCAAACGCTTTCAAATCTATACCTTGGTTGGGCCGGTGTGGTAGATCTGCCATCAAAAACTACCACAAGGGGGCAATGATCTGAACCAATATGTGCCAGATGTGTAACAGAAAAGGAGGCGAAAGAACACAATCCTCTCGAATTAATGAGTGCTCGATCAAGCCTTTTCCAGATTCTTGCACTTCCCTTCTTGTCATTGCACCACATGTATCTGTTCCCCACAAAGCCAAGGTCAACAAGACAAAGCTCCTACATTACTTCATGGAATTCCTGCTACTCCAGAACATAGCTAAACTGCTTCCCCCCTTTTTTCTCATCCTGTGACAAGACAAAGTTGAAATCCCCCAAGACCATCATAGGGCCATCCTATGTAGACTCCTCCCTAAGGATTGCCAAATGCCCCTGCGATTATAAGAGTCTTTAGGGGGGTTAAACAACACAACACCTAATATGCATGCCATGACAAAGCTCCACATCCATCACCACAACGTGTGTAGATGTTCTGGTAACACTCAAGTCAATATCCTGTCTCCAGAGGACAACAATACCCCCAGACTTCCCTTTAGCTGGCTACACTGCAAAGTTCCAGTCCCTGCCCAACAGAATATCAGCATTCCGCCTATCAAAGGTTTCAACTCTCGTCTCAACCAATGCAATAACACCAATATTAGCCTCTCTAGTGAATCTCTAAAGATAACAACGTGATTTGCAATCTCTAATGCCCCGAATATTCCAAACAGCAATCTTAGTCATGTAGAAACTATCAATAACGAAGTAGTCGACCCAATGGGAAAACTCCCAAAGTCATACCAAGGCTTAGTAGACATATAATAATAGAAGATTAGACCCTCCCTTCTTCTTGCCCAAGCATGCACTATGAAGTCAAAAGGATCCTTGATGAGTCGCCACCAGGAAATGCTACAATCCACGCATTGCAGCAAAAGGATATTAGCATCAGATGTGAGCCTCATGTGATTCATTAGTGTTGTTTCCAATTCCTACCTCCGCCTGAGGGCCAACCAAAGCCCTCAAATCATCACCTTCCAGAAATGGACATGAGGTATTCGTGTCCAAAACCTTCATGGTGGACTGTTGTTCCCTGTCACCATAATAGGACCCATGGGTCCTAGGGATCCACCTTGCTCTAGTCTGATCTCCTCCTCTTGCAGTTGAAGAGCTCCTTCTTCTAATGGTAGACCTACCCCTACTTCTCCATCTTCCCGAGTCTGTGTGATAGGAGCTGCCAATTTGAGTGCCTCCAATGGTGCGGTTTGGTCCTTGATTATTTGAAGCCAATCTACACTTTCTAGGTTGGACCACCATCCATGGCCCCAACCCCTCATGAATTTCCTCCTCAACTTTCATCCAAGGTGACAAGTTATTCGGAACATGGTGGGGAACCACATCAATATCATCAACATCATCTTCATGTGTGTCAAGGGTGGCGCGAGCAGCAGGTGGAGTGCGCGCAGCAACGACAGTGGCAGCACAAGCTGGAAGTGGCGCGCGCTCCACTGTAGCAATAGCTGAAGGTGGCGTGTGCTCACCTGTAGCAATGGCACCACGCTCCAAAGGTGGCGCGTGCACATCCGTGGAAGTGGCATTACGCGTCCACTCGGGCTCAGCAGACGACGCGCGTAACCCTGTAGCAATAGCATCCGACGAGCGCTGAGAAGGTGGCGTGCACGCGCCTATAGCAAAAGGACCCAAAGTAGCCGCATACCCAAAAGGTGGCGCTCACGCGCCTGTGGCATTTGCATCAGCAGACATAGCATTTCCTGTAGTGTTAGCAAAAACCGCGCTACCACGTGCATCAGTGCCCAACGAGGTGGCATTAACGAGTGCATCATCCCCAGCATTTATTACTGCAACATTTGCAATTTCAAGTGGTGTTTAAAGTGGCTGTCATTTGGTTCCTTGAAATATTTGCTTGCCTTATGTAATTCTCTGTTTTTGTTTGTTGTGTTTGACCTGCGTTACGAACTCTCCTTTGGCACTTTTCTGAGGTGTGCCCCACATAGCCACATTCAAAGAAAATACGTGGCAACCCTTCAAATTCAAAGGGTTGGAAAGTTCGACCAAGTTCACCACAAAGCCACATCCCGGGCTTTAGAGGTTTAGTTAAATCCATGCGTATGCAGACACGGGCAAATGCCGACCTCATTAGTTGTGCTATCCATCCATCCAGTGGAATTGGTTCCCCTATATTCATGGCAATCCTGATGATGTTATCAACATCCCAATACAATAACGACAAAGCCGGGAAACAAACCCATACAGGAGCACACATAGTAGAACTAGAAGATGGTATAAAATCTGCTGTCCACATATCCAGCCCAATAGCATGACCGACCACCTACCATGGACCTCCAAGCCATACCTTGTTTCTCTCCTCTACTGACTCAAAGTGGAGACAGAAGCAATTATGAGGTAGTTCAAGAACCCTAAAATTCTTCCAAGTGACCCCAACGGCTAGTGAGCATGCGATCAATGACTGGGAAGGGAAGGGAGTCACCATATACCCTTCCAACCAAATCGTGTTTGTGAAACTCTTTTCGTCTCATGCATCCCTCTTGGGACATAACAATAGCCCCATTTTCCAGTTGGTTACTAACCATAGCCACCCTCTCCTTGATATCCACCAATGCCAGGGCAACAAATGAAGAGACCCCACCATTGGATGTGAAATTATTTGTGAGTGCATCCCTAAAGGAGACACGGGCCCCAATATTAGCCTGCGGGTTTTCCCCCACCTTAGCATCAACATGCGGTTCTTGAGGAGTAATTCCTCTAGCTTGTCGAGATACCTCAGTAACATTACGATCAGCTATGTCCACAGCATCAATAACAACATTTGCAGCTTCAACAATGTTAACTACATTGCATTTCAACACAGGATCAAACAAAGCTGCAATGGATTCAGGTCGCAAGTCATGTGAGTTTTGAGAGGCTGCACCATCACCAAGGGTAGATTCAACAAATACATCATCAACTCCAAGATTGACCAAGCATGGGCCAACATTTGAAGAGCATTCCCCCAATTCAGCCATGGCAACATCATCATGAGTATATGAATCTAAATCAACCAAGAGCCTAAGCGCAAGTTCTTTGCCTTTATCTTTTGAAACAGATTTCTTGGATTCAACACACATGTGATTAATTAGAGAAGAGCTACCTCCATTCCTCAACTTTTTACTACTACGTGTTGCCTTTGCCCCAACCATAAGGAAATAGGAGTGACTATCCTCGGAACAAGGGAGAAATAAGGCACCAATAGCAAGATGGAACACACTCAATCCACAAAATAGTGGCTACCTGCAGCAAATTCCGAAGCACACAGCAGTATGCAGCAAATATTGAATAGCAAGATGCAGCAATAAGAAGCATAAGCACAACACTGCAAGCACGGCCACACCTTCTGTTATTACAATTGATTACAAGGCCAATTTCCCAAATAAACGAGTTGATTTCAGTAGCAAATCCAAGCAGCAGCAAACACCCCCGCAGCAAATTCAGCAGCGCGCACAAGGAGATGATGGCACGATGATCATCCGGCCACCCGCAGCAGCCGCGCGCCAACCCTGTATTATTACACGCCAAGGCGCAAATTCACGCTTATAGCATACTGCATTCAAAAATACATCCAGGGGCGCGCAATCGCTAGCGGAGAGCGCAGAGGGCGCGCGCGCACAAAATCGCTACGGGCGCGGTAAGATGTCCCGCGAGACACAGATCTTTTAATCGTAGTCCAGCAAGACCGCGAAACCAAATTTTGAAATTTTCGGTTCAAAATTAGGCGGCCAACTTAGAGGTCGTCTTCAACCTCTGAAACATCATATTTGTAGTGAACAGTAAACCCTAGAAGAGGTGTTTACGAGATATACCTCAGGCCGTGAGCAGATTAAGGAAAAACAAGGAACACTGGATCCTCACGAACTTGAAATTCTAAGAAAATTCGAAAGAACTGCGATGCAGCAAGCAGATGAAACTCAGCACCGAATAGACTCCGCGGTCGCGCGCAGAGAGGCCCCGCGCGCCGAGAAACAGAAACCGCGCGAGCCGCTCACGAAAGGAGCCGCTCGCGAAAGCAAATGGATTTTCAACAAAGAATTCAAAATAATGTAAACTATTGTGGCTTCTAGAGAGCAAATTCTGTCATCGCCAGCAAAGGTTTCCCTTTCCTTGATGAAAATTAATCTATTAAAGTCTTACCTCCGCTTCTTCGCAAGGCGCTGGCGTGAAGGTCTCCCTTCTCCCCGACCTCCGCTTCTACTGCACTCCTCATCCTTCTCCTCCATTCGCTCTCTCCTTCCTCTACTTGCCCTTCGTCATCCGGAGCCATTGTGGGCTACCGTCGGCCGGAGCTGATCGCTACTACTGCCGACCACCTCAGATGGCTCTGCTCTCAGATCCGCTTCAATTCTCTTTCTGAGCCTCCCAATACTCACTCAGCCCGGCATTCCCTACACAAAGGCATTAATCCCTATACCGCGCCAGCCAACTCAAGGATCTCGTAAGGTACTGTTTAATAGACTTAGCTTATTAGCGTTTCACTGTCCATCGAATCCATTTGACGAGTATGGTATTTTCTTATCCTCAGCTTCAAGGGCATTTCGCACTACGATGGCGATTTGGGGGATCACACCTCTCTCCCTTGCCCGGCTGAACTAATTGTGGAGGAGTAGCATAGCAACTATGGCAAACCATGGGCTGGCAACTGTGCTGTCTTTGAGTTCCTTGCCTTTGCAATTGCTCTCAAATCTTTCGACCTTGTACTGGAGGTTGGCTGTGGCACTCTTAGTGTTGGTCTCCACTTTATTCGGTACCTTGATTCGGGCCATTACCATTGTTTTGAGCGAGATGAACTCTCCCTCCTTGCAGCTCTCCGGTATGAGCTGCCTTCTCAGGGTCTCCTCAAGAAGCGCCCGCTCATCCGTAAAGGGGATGATATCAATTTTTCTGGGTTTGGGAAGGACAATTCCTTTGGTCTAATCTATGCCAGTGACGTTTTTCTTCACATTCCTTATCAACTTGTTTGGGTGGGATTGGAGAGGCTTGCTTTGAAGTTGAAGCCAGAGAAAGGGACAATCTTTGTATTACATAATATGTTATGTAGCTGGATAAAGGAAGAATGCTCAAAGTGACTTGAGAAGATTGGATTGGAGTATAGCGGGAATCACACACATGATAGCTTGTTGTTCAATCATTATGAATAGTGGTATGAATTCAGAAGACGTGGGAACAAATCCTAACTGTAAACCATTCTGATGACTTTTTTTGTTATCCAATTTTTTGGTGTTTGGATTGAAACTTGAAGCCTGATGATGTTGAAGCAGTTGCCAAGATCCCTTCGGAGATCCTTTCGTACTGGGATATGGTCATAGGATCGTGGATACAATAATTATATATTTTTTTCTTCTAAGGCATCTTTCTAAGCATCAAATAGGCACACCTGAAGAACTTGTGTTGATTTGATGGTGCAAAGGAGGGTACCAAAATTGGTGTTTTCTTGAAACATTTATACTATTGGGGGTGACGTTGCTGCCATCCTTTGGCTCAACTTATTTGGGAAGAATTCAGGCTCGCCTTTTATTTATTTGGAATGGTTTGATAGCACGTGATTGAAGGAACTTATCTTCAACTGTAAATGTTTGATTAATACAATTATCGGGGATCCCTACCCCTGCAATGTAACTAATCCTAATGCTTCCAATGATGCATTTTTAATGAGTTTCATATGGTGTTTATAAAGGAATTTATTGTTAAGGAGTTACACAGGTGATTACAACAAATTCTTTTTATTTTGCACTGTAATGGAGTTAAATATTGCATCTTTTGGTAGTGTTTTGTTGTTCATTGTTGACTAAAATAAAATTATTGCCATTATCTCAAAGATAGATTATTTTCTTCTCTAGTATGTTACAAATGGGTGTGAATCTTATGGGTTTTCATGCAATATCAAGCTTTTCACCATGCATTAACCATATAAAACTGAATGGTGTTCGTAGTTTTTCAAAAGCTACCATATTCAAATATTTTGCCAAAAATGGCCTCGAATTAGTCTTTCTTTTTTGTGGATGTTGAGGCAGTGTGGGGGGAAGAAAGTAGATCTTATTGGAAATGTTATTATTGTCTTGTATGGTTAACATGAAATAATTTTTTATCCTTGTTGATTTCCTAAATTGTACAGATATGTGTGTTAATCAATGTAAATTGTTAGTTCCTCATTTGTGGGATAATTTCTTCATTACTATTATGCATTGTTTAATATGATCCTTTTTTTTGTATAGGTGTTAATGATGCACAGAAAAGACTTTCTTCTTGTACGTTGCAATTATGCTTCCACATTTATATCATGTTTCCAGCACCATAACATTTTGTATGGTAGTGCGAGAGTGTGTTATTTAGTTTAAACCAAAAAACCGAATTGAATCAACAATATTACGTAGATTTGATTCAGTTTGAAAAAATTCAAGGTGGTTTTGATTTATCATTTAATATTCTTTTGATTTCAATTTAGTTTTTCAATTTAAGGAACTAAATCATTTGTAACAACTAAATTATTATGTATCTATGCTTTCTAGTTCTGTGTTATAGTTTGTTCAATTTAGTTCTATAGTTTTTGGTTTTGATTTAGCAAAAATTTAGTTTATGAATCATGAATTTGATCCATTAATCAAGCCCAAAACAGAAGTTTGGTTTTTTTTTATTTAGTTTTGTTTTCAAATAATATTCAATTTTTTTATTTGGCCTCATTGTTCAATTTAGTTTGATTTCCAAATTGACTTAAATGGATTTGATTGGTCGACCTGATTGATTTGCTTAACTAATTGAATTGGTTGAATGTGCACCCCTAAATAGAGTTTTGATTTGGCCTCATTGTATATCACTTTGTTCTTGTTTCATCGAGCATATCATGAGATTATTCTTCTTTACATGTTTGATACCATGCATATGATCAACTTCAGAAAATAATATTTTAGCCTTTCTTAAAACTCTTTTTCTATTTATAAAATTGTCTGATATCCTAATTTATGAGAAGATAAAAATTATGCTAAAAAAATTAAGTGGTTAGGTGAGAAAATCACATAAATTATTACTTTAAGATTCCATATTTTCTTAGGTAACAATAAAATAGGAATAGAAATGTCGTTATTGTAATTTTGGAGAGCAATTAAAACAATGTAGCAGACGTTAATAAACATATGAATAGAATGTTAGATTTATAGTTTGTTATAATAGGGTAAGCTATTAGTATTGTTTGCATGTATGCCTCTAAAGAGTAAGATTAGATGCGAGTGTAAAGAAAATATTTTGGATTGATTTGGATAGTCAATAGAAGAAAACCTTTTATGTGAAAAGCTTTTTTAAAAGAATTATATAGGTTTTTAAGAGTAGTGCAATAATTTAAATATTATCATGATGTTTATAAGTATGAGGAGCTAATAAATAAGATAAAAAGATAAAATAAAGTTTGCTTTAGTGTGCGATATTATTATTGTTAAATTTTTTGTTGAAGAACAATAGGGGGATTACTTGTATTAGTGGAGCTTGCACAACACAAATTATTTATATAAATAAAAAAGATTATTTAGATTGTAAGTATTATACAGTCATGCTTGGAGAAGATTTGACTACTTAATATTAACAAAATATCATCCACCTAAAAATTATAGAAGGTAAAATAAGTTAAAGAAATATTCTAGGATTAAGTGTAGAATTTTAATGATGAATTAAAGAATTTATTTAAGAATAAAGTTTTGGAGCTATGTTTCTGATATATTGATTAGTAAGAAAATCTTTTATAGAATCATGATAAAAAAGTTATGGTTAATTATGGGGATACTAAACTTTGATGAATTTTTGAAGTCTTTTTAATTGGATTATAGAAGTTTAATTGTTCAATGAAAACATTAATTTTAATTTTTTAACCAATGTATTCACAAAAACAAAATAAATAAAACATTAAAAAAGACGAAATTTGGAAATGTAGTTGGATTAAAAACATCTTTTGTTGTTGTTTGAAAATTTTTACAAATAACAACCATATTTTGCCTTACAAAACTATATAATATTTTTCTAAAGACAATATATTAAATGAATGACATAAAAGTATGTTGATATTTATTGATAAAAATAAATGTGATATGTGCAATAATGTAATTATAGAAAAATTAAGTTTCTAAGTATTGCTTTTAAATCAAAGGGATAAAGTGATTGAAGATAAATAATAATATAATACTAATATATCTCATAATGATTTTTAATTTTATATTAGGAAGGTTGACCATGATGCTACGTATTAAAAGATTAAGACAAGAAAATAGAACCCTTAATTTTTTTTATTTAAAAAGACATAACATAATATTAATAGAAGTGTATTAAACGATTGTCAAAAAGAAACAAGTTAATGCTTTATATATTTAACTCATTAAGTATGTTTAAATGATTTGTGTATGCATAGTAAGAGAACAGTCTAAAGAATTTGTAATTATACTGAGATTTATGAAGACTTTAGATTAAATTTGTATCTTTTTGTATTATTTATGAATTCTTTATATTGTAAAATCTATGGTTAAGAGCTTTAGTATATACATTTTTTTTCAATATTATTCATTTTGATAATACTAATAAAGAAGTTTTAGCTAAATTATACTTATAAAAAATTTCTTTGGAGTCAAACATAAAATAATGATCATAATTAATAATCATAAAATATTAAAGAATACGAGATTTCATTATTTTTGATTTATAATTCAAAATAATAGCAAAACAAATGGAGATGTAACTTAAAGTGGTATTATGAAATGGGCAAAATGGGTGATGAATCTTATGAAAAGAGAGGGCTTCACTATTTTATTTTCGATGTTTACTACTGGCATCTTTTTTGCTTATGATAATGTTGTTTTGAATTTGTTTTATTACCCATGTTGCTTTTGCTAATCATTCTTAGATTCATATTGCACACCTTCACAATGTTCTTCGTGGGATTAATGGCCATCTCTCCGAATATAATCTCAAGCAGTTTTGTGTCAAATGATGAGACTTTTAACTCAATTGTCCTCGCAAAGGCATCTCTTTCGTCATCCATGATCATCCCTTCTATCAAACATGAACATATAAAAAATGTTCAACTAACATTGAAGTGTTCATTATTATTCAAAATGTCTAGTAGGTCCTTTTTTACCTGCTATGGGGATTACATTTTTGTTTTCTTTTTTTTACTTTCTTTTTCCACATGCATGTTGTGAGTTACTAAAATCAAATTTTGGTCACAAGAAAATTAATTTATTGTTAAAGGGATTCAATCAAAATTTTCATTTAGAGGTTGTAAATCTTGCTTGGAGCAATTGCAACCACATATGATTTCACTAGTTTTTTTTAAATCCAGTTCACTAGTTGTAATGTTTTGAATGCAAGGTTACTTTATGTTGCTGATTGAATTTTCTATGGTTCTATTGAAATGATTTCTTTGTAATTGGTTGTTCTATGTTCTTCAGGCCTTTTTGTTGCTGCAAGAGGTAAAGAATGAGAGGACCATGTTGCTTCGATTTTTCCAACAACCAAGACTAGTTTTGACATGTATTACCTAATCTTGGTATGTACAAATATTATACATGTTATGTTTTAGATGAATACATAAAAAATTAATTTTAAATTTCTGTTTCAATTATCCCTTTTAAAGCTTTTTTTTAATAATATTGACTACCCAAATATAACTTACATTCATGAGACTTATAACTTTGCCCACACATGACTTTATGATTTGTTGACCATTACTTGGTTTGGCACATTTATCATGCTACAAATCTCTAAAATTTCCAATACCTATTAGTGTTGAAAAACATCTCATGTCATTCTTTTAATTTTGAGTTTTGTAAGAATGTTTGAGATCTTTACTTTATCATGCTTTTCATTCAATAATGTCACCCTTGAGCATATAATAGCAATTTATTTGAACAATATACTGATTTTTTTTTCATTTTTTTAAAATTTTCTAACAATAAATACTACATGAAAATGAATTCTTAGAACTTCCTTAGCTTTACCTAAAACACATACCTTTATGTCACCAAGCCGTTACTTGATGTGACACATCCAATTTTAACAAACAACCAAGGCCAAGTTGTAGAGGAACACATCTCTTGGTCTGGCTCTTAACAAAAACCAACCCATGCCAAGCTCAGAATAAAGATGAAGTATTGGCTTATTGCTAAAGAACCAAGAAGCATGTGTCAAATCATCATTAATGAAAAAGAGGGACTCCTCCATCTTTTCTTTCCAAACTCATCACGTTAGCATTTCTTGTGGAGTTAAACTTGCAAACGAAATCATTGCACCTCTCTCTTTGTGAAATCAGATAGCTAGAGACTGGGAGAGGTCCGGCTCATCATCCTTCTTTCACTACGGTCATCTCTGCTACAGTAGACCGATAGTGATCGGTTCTATTGTCTCCCGCACAAAATCCCAGTTTCTCCCCAACAACAAACTGACAATCTTCACATCTCCTATAATGGACATAGTTTTTTAAAAGTGATATTTTTTTAATTTATATTTAAAATTGGTTAATCAAAGATTTTTTTTGAAACAAAATAAATTTGTGTTGACAAGTCTAGATTATTAGTCCAAAATGTTGTCAACCTTCTTTGACCTTGACGCCCAAACTTAATTATTCAAGACATCCGGGCTTTGGGCTATTTTCCAATTAGCATTTTGGTCATTCTGCTACTAAGTTTGGGCATTTCTTGATATACCAATTGGTGTTATTTGAACTAGTGGCAAGCAATCATAGTAAGTCTCCAAACTAATTTTTGTGTCACTTTTGACCTCATTGGAGTATAGTAACTCTCAATAACATCTTCTATTTTACTTACTTTAATAGAGCCACACAAATGCTAGAAGACTCATAAAGTTTTGTCCATTATAATTATTATAATGTTTGTAATTAATTTAATTAAATTTTTTAATCAATATCAGTATTGTAAAAGTCTATAATTAATCATAGATAAATTATTCTATGTCTAACTATAAAGGTCCTTATGTGAGGATAAGTGAAAGATGCTTTTGGATCTAGGAGCATTCTCTAGATTCTATTGTATTAGTAAGCACTTGTTAGTTTTATTAGGGGGAGAGACTCAACAGATATGACTCTACCTTCAGCTCAATGTTTTGTGATTTTTTCTTCTCTCTCTCTCTCTCTCTTTTTGAGAGATATTTCTCTTTGCCTGTTGTTGGAACTTAATATTTGTTGTTCATCTTCATCAGTTTCAAACTCATTTTGAATTTAAAAATATAGAACTTACATAGTAACGTAATAGAAAAATATTATCAATTTTAACATAGTAACACAATAGAAAAATATAGAACTTACATCATCGATGATTCAACCTTTGCAACTCTCCTCTAACGGCACAACTCTACTTCTCAGTTTTCTTATATGAAAAATCTCATTGGAGCGAATAAGTTCACTTGAACTTAGCCTCTATTAGGCCTACTAGACCTATTTATAATGTGAGACAACAAGGTCATGGTGACCTGAACTCCTTAAACCTCACTATTGAATTAAGCTAGGGAAGTGAGGGTGCTTAAAATCATTTTTTATCCGACCCATGCCATGACTTGAGAATTTGAAGATCTTATTCCCTTGGGTTTCGATATGAGATCTTTATAAAACACCTAAATATTATATTTTTACAAATATATCATCTTATTTAATATTTTTCTATAATGATATCTAGAAATTATATATATACCCCATCAAACTCTAATATTTATATTTTTATAAATATATTATTCACTAATTAGTTTTAATTTAAGCCAAAATTTCTAAAATTATAAATTTAATATGATGCATTTTATCTTTAATATTGATAAATTTATCAACTACTAATTAGATTTGACATAAATCATAATTTCTAAAATTTCAAAGCTATCTTACATGTCCATTTAATAATTACATTTATACATGTATCTTTAATAATTCATAAGAAATTTTTTAGATCTTTAAAATTACAAACTCAATGTCATTGAGTTCATCTCCCAAGAGTTCTATTTATTGATATACTCAAACAATATATTTTTTTACTAAGTTTGAACTTATGATATATTATGAGCACTTTATTGTTATTTTAATAATTTTATATAAAAATAATATATTTTAATATTTGTATATAAAAATAATATACTTTTAGAAATTAATTTGATTAAGTTTAATAATACTTTGTCACAATCTTTTTGACTTAAATATAAAATTTTTCTATTTGATATAGTTTGAGATTTGAGGGTTGTTACATTTAAGATTAACATAAGGGCAAAAAAAATTTAACTAGGGGAGAGGTGGTAGGCTTTGGTTCATAAATCATTGTTGTGGTGTCAATAAGATGATGTTATGAAGAATTATAAGGTATAAGACTTGTGAAAATGGAAGCAAAGTGATTATGTCAAAGAGTGATACTAAGAGCCTCAAGGGGCTCTCAATTAGAAGAGTAGGATTTTGTGTTGTCTCTCTTGCTAGAGTTATTAAATTACCTTATATGCCCCTTCAAAGTATAAGAAGAAATAAATTTGGTAAAATATTTTATTTGTTATTAAAATAAATAGAAATGATTGTTGGTGGATGAAGGAGAAAGATTACAAACAAATGAGGTGGAAATGTAAGGAACTTTGCTTGTTTCTTAACCAAAAGTGTTGAGAGATTCTCTTTCAAATAACATTATCATAGAGTGTTAGTCTCTATTTTAGTTTACTTATCTAGTTTCTTACAACTGATGTTAAAAGATGTTAATGTCAAATTTAGATTCAAGGGAATCAACAAAAACTAAGTAAAGATTTTTATTTAGTTCGGTTATAAAAAAATTAAGTAATAACTTGGGGTCTCCTAAGTTGAGGATCACAAAGGAGGACAAGAAAAACTATGGGAATAAACTAAAATTCTATTCCTCTTTAGAAAAATATTTGTTCTTCAAGTATGCAAATTTATTTCTTTCAATTAAACCGTAAGTTTCACTTCCTATTTGAGTTTGTGCATGAACAAAGAATGACCAAATATTATCTTTCTTCTTTTATTTCCTTGGAGGATGTGTTGCAAGTGGTGACACAAGACATTGTCAAAAGGATAGTTAAACTTTACACTTACCTCCTTAGGTGGTAACATTACTAGAAGACATGGGTACGAGATGGATGAATCATGTGCATTATCTCCTTAAACGATAGCATTGTAAGCGATGCCAAGTAAGTCTTGATTATCCAACCTCAAGCTGTTGGTATTATCAAAAAAGGTTCTCATACTTTGCATCTCTATTATTTATCATATAATTATATTATAGATTGATAACAAAAATTTGTGATGCACATTTATGCATCTTAAAATTGTAATAAATATTATCAATAAAGGTGGGCTTATTGATAGATTATAATCTAATAATAATATAACAAAAGATATTATAGTTTCCAAAATTTAGTAATAATACCACAATCATTTAATTAAATATATTATTAAATTTATTTTTATTATAATATTTTAAAAACTTTAATCTCGCACTAACACGTAGAGCAATCCTAGTGTCGCCAATCAAATTCAAATCAATACTCCCTTTTTTAATTTAATAAATTATTAATATGTAGTAATTATCTTTTTTATTTAAACATTTTCCATTATGAAGCCACATAAGCTCCTTTGCTTGGTTCTTTTGAGCTTCCCTTTGAATAGGGTTTTGTTAATTGATTTGTAGAAATGGTGACGGTGGCGAACCTCCTCTTACCGGATTCCTTCTCTACATTTGGAAAGGCAGTCGATAGGCTGAGCCTTCCTCTGCTTTAATCCAGGATGAAGCTGGACTCAGAAGTATATGAGGCAGAGCATCTCCTTATCTACTTCCACTTTGAATCATCCCTACATCTCTTCCTTCAGCAATCCGTGCTCAGTTCACCATCCAACCTGGTGGTTTCGAAGGATCTCGGTGACCTCAAGATGTTCATGGTGCACCCGACCCCATACTATCCCCGATGCCTCATTGAAGTTCCTCATTAGTCTCTCATCTCCTTCAATCCGATGTTTGTACCCTCTCATCTTCCCTTCGTTCCAATCTAGCACAAGCCATCATCCTCCTTGTCAATGGGAAGGTTTGTTATTTTATAACAAAGAACAAAATAAGCACTTTTTTCCCATGACTTCTTAAATATAGAATCTTAACTATTTCTTATGAGGCTGTATATTTCTTTGTTAGATTCCTATATTAAAAAGGTTTAGGTTGCCAACACTGAATTCATATTCTGTTATTATAATTACAAGAATAGTCCTTTAACACATCAAGTGAGGTCAGATACATTGATTCTAAGATTCTATTGTTTCTTTTCTTTAACTGCCTTTCTTCTGGATCCAAAATTCTTAAAGCCATTTCCAATAGCAAATAGTCATTTTTTTGTTCTATATTTTTTTCCTTTTTTATAGGAAAGATTCAGTAATCTACATCTCTTATAGAATCACAAAGTAAACTTCTTAATATAACCAAACCATCTAGATTGATTTTCTTTAGGCTTGTCGTCAATTGGTAGAATGTCAACTCTCTCCGTAATAGTAAGTTACTCTTCAAACTTAAAAGCTTTATCTCTATAGCAATTATTCTATTTGTGTGTTTGTACTCATACATTGACATTTGATACCATTCAATCTTATAAATTTTCCTCTATCCTTGTGTGTGATATTTTGATGACACACCAATCAGAAGTATGTTTTATTTTCGTCTTATTTGTTCGGTGCTTGGATCATATTAGTGACATTTTTTTGTTAATTTTTCTATCATTTTGAAGTATAGGCTCAAAATAAGAAAATTTTGTATTGTACCTTTTTTATGATAACTATTACAATTAATATGTTTTTGGAATTACTGCCTAAATATAAATTCCTTATATTTATTATAAGAACTATAAATGCGATACCATTTAAATTTCAGAGTCATTGTTCATAGACTCAGTTTTTTTATCTATTTGCTTAGTCTTAGTTTTGATTTATCTCTTTGCTTAACCTCATCAATTGGTATAAAATTATTAGCAAAATGCATAATAATGGTTTATCTTGAATTTTACAATTGCATCAATAATTAGTGTAAAATTAAAACTGTCTTTTACTACTTATGTTGTTAGAAAGTTTTATGAAAGGAGGAGTGCAAAAGTACTTATGAAGCATTATCTTTTTATGTGCAAAAATGGGAGTTGTGATAAATTTTCAAAATGTTTTTGATGCTCTTGGTGCACATGTAGAAAACATTTTTGAAATTATGTTTATGAACACATCCAAGGACTTAAAGCATAGCCATAATGAAATTCGATTGTAATTGAGAAATTCTGAATATGTTCTCCTTAGGCGTGGGAAATTATTTTTAATATATGAAATTTTAATTTATTTTTATTCTTTTATAATGCCTTATCAATATAAAGCCTCCTTATACACTCATCATTGCTTTTTTTATACATGTTTTACCTAATTTCAATATGTACAAAGCTAGCTTCCCTTTTTTCCTTTTCTAATGCTTTTTTGAGGCTGTGAGAGAAATATAATAATAATAATTAATTTGAGTTCATGATGATTCCCTTGTAGAATTAAGAAAATGTTTTTTGTTCCTTGCAGTAATGATAAGAAAATGTTACCATCATTTTATTTTCTTCATTAAGCTCTTTAATCCCATAACAAACATTCGTTATATAATCGTTTATAGACTTATCCAAAATTTTACTAACCCATTTCTATTTCAATTCTTACTTGAGTATTGAAGCTTGAATCCTAAAATTGGTAATACCTTGGTTTTCTGATAATGTTCCTAGCTTTTAAACAATATTAACATTTATCTTCTTATAAATCATGATGTTAATTAACTTAGTGAAATTTATGATTTAATTATTGTTTCTTAAAATTATTTCTTTATAGTATCCATCCATGATGGTGCAAGAATCCTTACTTCTTTTCAATTAACTCATTGTTGATATAACCATCTTTGTTAATCTTTTAATATATTTAGACAATATATCACATTGCTTATAGGAAGTCCTAAGCTTTAGCTTTAACAAAATTTTGGACATACATTGCCATGGTTTGGTTAACTTGAGGATAATGGAGAGGTGCAAGTCATAGAAGTAGATGGTTGGGAGGCGTCTGAGATAAATGGAAAGATACATCATAGAGTTGCGTAAAGGTCAACTGAAAGAATTGGGAAGGAGAGATGGATAAGTGTGGTTTTTAAGTGTATACTATAAGCTAAGAGAAATGCTTATGTGAAATATTTTACTAACTTGAAATGCCTAGATGAAGGCTATGAAAGTTTAAGGGCTTAAACCAAATGATCTTAAAATAACCAAAATGGAATTTTTTTTTTCATAATATTATTTAGTATTGCAAGAGGTATGTTGTTCCAATGATTCTACACAAATTGAAGTTCTCTAACATGTTATTGATTTTTCTTGTTTGTTTGAAAGTTTATGCTTTTAATTATGTTTTGCTTATTTGTATAGGAAGATTGTTGAGTTGGATGTGCCTCTTGAATTAAAAAAATATATGGACCTCCAAATCGTTGGTGATGGAAACCTCAGAAAACTTGCTTTTTCTTATGTTGTGCACAGTATTCGACACATGAACAAAAAACATAGATATGAAACAAAAAATAAAAAGCTTCAACATATTCTTTTCTCATTGCTACAGATGCGTGATGTCATATATATTCTATTTTTGCTGATTTTTCCTAATTTTGTTGATTATAATAACTGATGTATGATTTCTTGTTTGAAAATTATGGCTTGATGATCAAACTGCTAGTGCTATTTGCAAAGCATGCTTTCACAGTTCTTGAAGATTGATATTTTCCTTATCTTTGCAATTGGTTAAGTCCCATTAGTTATTTTATTATGCCTTTTTTATTGTTTCTTTTTGCCGAACACATGGTCATGGTATCGGCTCTGTGTTTCCTTCTTGGTTATTAGCGTGATGATGGTGATGATGATGATGGTGAAGCATCAAGTGATTAGGATGATCAATATATCAAAAATCCACAAATCTTTCTTAGTAAGGAAGCTGTTTATAAGGCATGTAGTTGGTGTGTACAATTTATATTTTTTGCTGTATTGTGTCGAGTGATGAAGATGTAATAAGCATGATGTGACGTCACAGTTATTCCATAAGATAATCTAGGTGGTGTTAGAGTCCATGATATGTTGTGGTGTTAATGGTCAGCAAACAATGATTGACATATATTGCACTTTAACTTCGAGATGATGATGGGGCTTTCAAAATATTTGCATACGGTCTTGGATTTTGGATTGAATCATTTATATTGAAACTATTATGCAAGTCATGATTCAATAAAGTAAAAGCCTTTTTTATGTAGTTGTAGAAGTTTCAACCGAGTTTTTAGTTTTTAAGTTTTATGTCGATTTCCATCAGCAAGGACAGTCATTCTAGGAAGTTATTCTTTTGTTTGACTACTAAAAGCTCTTTATTAATGTTCCAAAAAACCTAAATAATGAAAAACTAAAGTGTTATTCTAATCAGGACATTGCAGTTAGGTAAATTAGGTAAATTTCTTCAATATTGTTCAATTTGACTTGAGGACATTCAATCAATTTTTTGTGCCTAGTCATTGACTCAAAGTTTGTGCTTTGGTTAAGACATGTTTGAGTTAGTATAAGTGCTTTAGTCTATTTTTCACATGTTGAATGGAATGCTATTTGGAAACGGTTTTCTTACTTGCTGATTTGCTATATTATTCTGATATTTTTTCCTTTGTGTATTCAGAAGAGTAGTTTTTTGAGACAATGCTCGTTCATCATAAAGAATAACCTAGTCACTTGGAGGTGGAGAAGTTGATATCCATAAAGTCGAGAATTTTCAAATGTGATCATTATACCTTAAGTAAAAAAATATTCACATATGGCCTCTATAATTTGGTTGGTTGATATATTCTTACAAAAAATATTTCAAAGAAATTGGTCATCAGAACTTCAATATGTATCTTCTCACTTTTAGCTCTTTTGCATCAATTCCATCTGTAGATTTTCATGTTGCTCACTCTTTTCTGCTAAACTTTGAGCACAAGTTTACATTTTTTAACTCATGTTTTTGCTATTAAATTTAAAAAGACATGCTATTTCCATTGGAAGGTCTCGATAGTATCTGAAGTTTTTGAAGGATTTTGTTTCCTTTTACCTACAGTCTATGTGATTATAAAAATGTTGGTGATGGTAATTGCTTTGTAAGGAAAAACTTGACTTATGGAGCACTTTCAATGATTAAAGCATGTTCTGTATGACCATTTCTATAGAATTGGGTTAGGTACTGGAATTTCTAAATATTTTTCTGATAGTGATATCTTTGTACATATTTGGGCACAGCACAAGGGCACTACTCCGAGCAAGAAAAAGAAAAAGGAAAAATTGCAACGTGTTGTTTGGGGTATGAAAAGGCAGCAACGTCAATCATCAAAAAATGAAGTAGCACTCCTAACCTACTCTTATTCATCTTGAAGATGCACCAGTTAATAAACCTTGAATTAAAGTCCTACTTTTTTTTGAAAATTCTTGTTCCAAGCTGTAATTCATACTTTGTCTAACTCCACAGGGCTTTGCTGAGATGCTCTTCTCTCATCTTCATGTATGCAATGAACGATTTTAGGTGGCTAGCTTTTTTGTCGATCTTCATGTAGTTATTTTATGTCTTTAGTATGCAGGCACCTATTCGATAATCAGATTTATACTTCTTGGCCGTAACTGCTTCTATAATGGTGTTTTCCCGTATTGTTAATCTTGTCTGCTTCCCCTTGGTTGAATGGTGATACCTACAGTTGATAGTAGTTTTTTGGTTCTCTTAGATTTTCCCTTTTTCATTTTTTCCTTATCATTTTTTTGCTTATTTTTTAACTTCTTTTTGAGGCTCCAGATTGTTTGCATGGGTGTGTTAGGGTCATTTTGATATATATAACTAAAGATTGAATGAGGAACATTGAAATAGATTCATAGTTCATTTGTATCATTAAAAACTACTTAGTTTGAAAATTTGTAATTGTACAGTATTATCTAGTATTTTTAGATATTGTTGGAGTTTTTGACATTAGTAAACATGCTAAGGAAAATATGAAAAGATTTAAAATGGGTCCATGTTTTGGTCTAGTGAGGTTAAGTCCACATAGAGCATAATATATCTACCTTTCAAGTAAAAACGTTAAATATTCCTGTAGTGAATTAGTATTGTTTTAACAAAATAGTCTAATTTCAAGGTCATGATCTGTTGAGTTGTAGCTAGCACTTCCTTTAATGATCTTTTTAATTTTAAAAATCTTTCTTGAAAATTGTTAAAATTTGGTTTGAAGCCTATGGTCACAAAAGGCAATTGCCAAATTAATTACTTTCTAAGATTAGAATCGTACTTCTTTGAATATTCATTTTGATTCTTCTTTTGACTGCTCAGAGATTGAATTGTAAAGTGGATAATGTCTTGGGGCTGGTATAAAATGTAGTCAAATATGTTGGATCGGGGTGTGCATTTTTCCTACTGCACCAATTTTTAAGAGTTCTGATTCAAGAAAAACTTTAATCTCAGTTTCTTGCCACTGCTAATTCCTTGAGTACATAGCAGCCCTATTACATTTCATTTCCCTTTTTGAAGTGACTTCTGTTTTGATATGAGTGCAGTGAGTTATTCATATTAGATAATAATACTAAGAATGATAGGTTTGGTTTTGGATTCCATTAACTGTATTTTCTGGTGGAGCTATGTTTAGTTATGGATCGACTAAATTTACTTTCCTGTCAATTTGCAATTCGGGTAAACAGTGAATCAATTTGTGCATGATCGCTCTCGTCCTGAGGTGTTTTATACTCTATTTATATACTGAATATTTTGTCATTACTGGGTGGTGTATTGATTTCAATCGGCTACTTGTGTTTTATTAGGCAATTGCTGTTGGGTTAAATGTTGAACATGAGATGTGATTAACGATGCCATTGGTATGTGTTCTATTCATCTGATTAGGTTTCTATTGAACTTGTTATGCTTTGAATCAATTTTATTTCTCAATTGTTTTGGACTATTGTCAAGTATTTTTTTGTTGTTTTAATGGATGCTTTTGTCCTTGCTTGGTTTCCTTTGTGATGAATTTTTGTGTCCAACTTAGTTTTTTCACAAATGGTGCTAGCTTGCAAGTGGCTTCCCTTGAAAGCGACAGCACTGTATGCCTCTCTGCCAGCATCCAATTTGGTGCAGGTGGAAAATGGCTATTGGTAAGCCAATAGTGTCCATGCACTCCTAAAGTTCACATTTATTGTATTAGCACTTTTGATGGTCTAATTGTCACTCCTTGTTTGGCTTAATATTAAAATATACAAACAATATCAGAATACCATTCAATAAAAAGAGCATGTGGCAAATCTAAAGGACACAATTCCAAAATTGAGTGGGGGTGATGAAACGCATCAAGTATCCAATATAATATGTTAAGATAAAATAATAACATTGAAATCAACAAACGTGATCTCAAGCTATCAAATGAAAGATAAGTTGAAAAGTATATAAATGTATTTTTTGTCAACTAAGTATATCAATTGTCTTCACATTTAATGTCTTTCACAAAGTTTAAAAAATAATATGCTTTTTAATTCAAAATCTTAAGTTATATTTTAAGAACCCTTAGCTATGTATCTCCATGTATCTTAACTTATAATGTAAGTAAATAAGAATAATATACGTAATTTGTAAACTACTAATTGGAAGAAGATAAAATAATATGGATGTGTGGTTAAATAAAGATGGAGCAATAATTACCAATAATATATGCTATCAATAAAAGATATAAAATGGTGAATCATTGTTTATATGCTCATAATACACATAATTGTAGTAAATTATTAATATAATATATTATTTTTTCTTGTTCTCATATTTGCATTCGTTTTATTTTATTTTTGAAAAATTTTTACTTATTTTTTAAAGATTTTTTCTTTTTTCATATGATCACTATCATCACTCAGGATTCCATATCAGATTATTTATCGTGGAACCATCGCTCACATTGTGTAGTATTTGGTAGTCACATGGTGCTGTACTTGTCGTGCTATGGCTCACAATTTAGCTACTACAGAAAATAGGGGTGATCGTATCATATACCATTGTACCATTGCAAGCATTGTTTAGAATCCTGTATTCATGGTGGAGTGTTTTTTCTTTTTGTGTATCTCATAATTTAGGTACCAACAATACAAAAGGTGATTCTCTAACATCGAACAATGGCGAGATGGGGTCATAGAGAAATCATCACATTCTTATTTCATCATTTTCGTGTTCTAGATTTATTTAGTTAATCATTCTCTATTTTTTAATTTCTTTTTCTATCATATATTTCTATTTTTTATTTTATTTTTTATTTGCAATATGTGTGTGTATATAATTAAAGTATGTTGTCATATAAATCAGAGCATATGTATAGATAAATATATGTTATGTTGTATGATCATATCATAGTACATCACTATCCAAAAAAATATTTTAAAATAATTTAACAATTTAACTAACTTTATTTGTAGTTTTAGTTTGTTCATATGATGACCCTTTTATGTCACTTCTATTTCTTTTTCATTTTTTTATCTTTTTTTTATCATTTTTATTACATGCTATTAGTAATTATTTATATTTTATTCATAAGATTTTTAAAATTCTTAAACATTATTTTATGTTTTCTTTTTTATTATTTTTCTAAACTATATATTTTTTATACAATAAGTATTCACAAACATAGTTAGAAAATGTTTTTAAATCCTTCTTTTGCTTTACGGAGCCATCGCCCACATTGCTTAGTATCTTCTACTTATGATGATAGTGTCCTTGTTGTACCATGGCTCATAATTTTTCTACTAATGACAACAGGATTGATGTTTTCATATATCACTATAACATTGCCCATAATTAAGGTGCCAACGATTGTAAAGATGATTCTCTCATATCGTATGGTATATTTTTGCTTGTCATATTGTGCGATTAAGCCTATTGTATGGTATGTGACATAGACTTTCTTAACAACACTACCAAATTCATCCAAGTATTTGGTTACTTCAAAACCATCGCTTGAGTAGCTCAATAAAAAATTTAACAGCATTCCAAGGGAGGAAAATATCAATCAAAAGTATATTTTTAACTGTCCTTTTTATGCAATTCAAGGTATAAGCTCTTTTATGAAACTCTTTTTCCAGATTGAAGTAGTTTCTACTATGACTTTCTTAGGTGAAGCTTTACTTATTGAAGCCCTTCAGACCAAAGAACAAGCTATTATCTTTTCTTTTCTCCCAGGCTCTGCTTTTTTTTCTCAGACCTCCTCATGCATACAGCATAGATAAAAAGCATTAGGGAGGGTAAGCTTATTCTTTTTATAATAATAAAGAGGATTATATACGAAATTGTTTTAATTTTCTTTTTAAAAATTTATCAAAAAAATTAAATGACTTCAAAAAATACAAATAATGTACTGGTAGATATCTCATTTCAAGATTTTCTCAATGGTTTGCCCAAGTTTCAAATCTAGCTATTAGCCACTTGATATTTTTTTTGAGATGCATCAAAATATATTGATTTCATAGTGTTGGATCTGTACAGTTTACATTCAACATTAAATACACAAATGCAAATGTATTTTATAACTAAATAATTTAGGCTATCACACTAATGCTCTTGCATTTGATGCAATTGCCTTTAAATTATACCTAAATATGCAAACATATTTAATTAAAATGGCTTGGATACTACCAAATGCACTTTTCGAGAGGTAACAACATATGTTAAAGATTAGTTAGTGCACATGAAGATATAGTAATAAATACTACAATTTTTCATGAATTACACCTTTGAAAAGATGGAAATATATGTGATTTAAGTGCTTGCATATCTTAAACAAGCATTCAAAAGAAAGGAATAGTAATAGGTTCAATTGTATGATAGATATATAGTTGGAAGTAATGCATTATGGAATTTGCACATTATATATTTACTCAAGCACTTCTGTGACATCATGAATCCTTGTCTCTTTACATTATGGCTTCCCTTCATATTTGCATATCAGTGGTAATTTATGAACTATTTTTTAGTTTGCAATTCTGATATAGAATTTCTAATCGGTGCTTAAAAAAAGCTCCTAGATAATCAAAACCGAGGAAGCAAGATTTATTTGCATTTACAGACAGCCTAAACTGAGCTGTTGCTCTTTCATTCTTGCTCTTCATAGCAACATAAGAATATTTGGATTCTTTAATTTTTTTACTGCAACATGAAAGGAGTAGTTACCCTCATCTTTCATAATTTTTTGTTTTTTTCATTGTGAGTTAGTTGATGAATGAAGACCTTCTTCAAGACTTGGTCTTGTACAAAAAGTCACATGCGAAAGTTGTTTCAATTGCTGCGCCCTCGTTGGTCACATTATTAAGAGAGGTATCTTTTTGACTTCGCTATTTTTTTGTGGCATCCTTAATGGTGTAATGAAAAAAGAATGACAAATTTGTTGTATTTTGGAAAAAAAAATTCAATTTTCTTTTTTCATTTCTATAGATATGCTCTTCATTTTTTGTCAAGAAAGATTGAGGTCGTCCCATTTATTCAAAAGCCAGACCAAAAGAAATTGGAGAAGTCAGTGTTGCCAACGACGTGCCCGGTGTTGAGTTACTTAAAAAAGACAATGATAAGGCTTTACATAGTAGTTATGAGGATGAAATGGCTGCTTATGGTTCTGAAGCTGAAAATGATTCCTCACCAGTTGACAATGATATCTGTGCTAGAGTTGCATATGAAGAAAATGAGTATTCTATAGAAAATGATGGAGAGAGTAACAATGAATTTTTCCCTAAAAGTGGAGAATCTAGTGGTATTGATGGTTTGGAAGATGATGCCTGCAAGAATGATAGTGATGAAGAAGGTTCAAATGATGGGGAATTGGCTAATGTTTGTGACACTGAAGAATTGAATGAAGAAATAGAAGTGCAAGCCATACGTATGAAGATTCTGACGATGGGAAAGATCCATCGAATAGAAAGAAGAGGAAGCTAGGCAATTTTGTTGAATGCCTGAATGATGTCGATGCAAGTTTGTGTTCTCTCAAAAGACTTGTAGTAATCAAGGCTGCTGAAGTTTCAACTGATGAAGCTGATGGTATTGTTTCTAATGAAGACTTCCAACATATCAAAGAACTGAAGGTAGACTTCATCTTTTATCTTCTATATTTAATTTTCCTAGCAGCTCATCGATTATCTTGTATTTATTGATAGCATGGCTTCTAAAAAGATTACCTTGTTCATGCAAATGTTCTTGACCAATCTTTTAAATTGATGGTAGTCTCTGTTGTTATCAAATAAATGAGCATAAGTTATATGTAGGGTCTTCATGTCTTGAAAAGATGTTTAACTTGAGAAATCATATTCAAATGTTTATTAGGCAAATAAAGAGGCAAAGAAGGCCTTGTCTCAACATAGTCTATTAAGAAAGGGTGAAGGCTATAAAGCAGCAACTTCTCAAATTCCATCTTCTGAGCAGCTAAGAGCAAAACGTTTGAACCCTGTTAAACTTGAGGTAATTCTCTAACATTGTTTCTTTCTATTGGTTTGATTGCCCTTCTGATTTCACTTCTCAACATGTATTATTCATGCTTATTTCATGGCTTTTAATGGCCTGATGATGTTAATGTTGATCTTGTTTGGAGAAGTGAAACCGGATAGTTACTCCTACAGGTGTATCAGTCGACTTAGTATTTCGAAGATGAAATACCGATGACGTGGTTTTATTGGACACATAATTCTTCATAGGATATCACTTAATTTCATTGTTAGGGGGATTAATTCATGTTTTATACTTTGACCATACATTATCTGAAGTAAAATTGGGCAATAACGAGTAATTTCTAGCACACGTAATTAGATCCAAATGGAGTTTTATTTCATCCAGCAAAAGCTCATAGTTATATTCAATCTAGAAATTAGCTAATGGAAGCATTATTACTGAGCTGTGTCAGCAATTTTATTGTCTTAAGCACTAATAAATCTGTGCTCAATGCTACACAAATATAGTTCATAGGTTCCTACTTTTAATGTCTTATAACATGGTTTCTTTCTTTGATGTTTCTCACCAGCCAAACTTTGGGAGTGATCTCATTGAAATGGCAGAAATAAGAACAATCAGAACCTCTTGGATGCATTCAAGTTTATCTTACTTTTGAGTTGAGTGCATATAGTGACGTTTGACCCATCCAAGTTGGTTTGGCATTTTTAAAAGTAATTTACTAAACATCATTGGTTAACAAGTGATAATCATTTGTTGTGTTTAGGCGCACATCAGGAACAAGCTCGGCAAGCAGGAGAGAGTAGCTCTCGTTCGAGCAGGTAGAGGGGATAGAGAAAAGTACAAGACTAAAACTATCGTGAAATAAAGAAAGGTATGCCATAGTTACATTTGTCATTTTTAATAGCAAGACTATCATGGGTTTTTATTTTGTTACGTGATTTTGTTATTTCAAAGCTTATTTTTATCTGGGTGAGATAAGTTGCTATTATTGCTTAAGCAGACTGGTGCGCTAAGCAACAGGCAGAAACAACACTCAAAGACGATGTCGCAGGCTACCAAAACAGCAAGAGCAGCTCGTTCTCGACAAGAGAAAAAATGCGACAAAGGCAAGGTGGTAAGCAGTTTAGGGGAAGGATAACATGGAAGTGAAGCTCGAGAACTCCAATTGATTTCAACAATCTGGGATTACATTTTTTTTATGACCTATATCTTTACTTACCTTCCCTTTTATCATTCTGATTAGTTTCCAAATCATTAAGGATATATATGCGATGTATGAGGCCAATAATTATTGATTAAGATTTTGAGTTAATTAATATTTTCCCTTCAAAGAGAGGTGTAAAGGATGTGTAAACCAAGTCTGCCTTGAAACAATGTTTTGAATTTCATTTAATTTTTATATTCAACTTCAAGTATTACAATGATGTGGACTTTTTTAAGTTTCAGAGTCTAGAAATTTTTATGTGAATATGAATAAAGACTTAAGTTAATAAAATAGATGTCAAGACAATTTTTTAAATCATAATGAAGGATAAATGATAAAAAATTGGTTAATAATATTTGTTTATTATTTGAATTTTTAGCTTATCGTTCATTAAGCATTAGATAAGTAATATAATACCATTATTTTATATATTTGAGGATGAAATGTGTCAATTAGGTGTTTTTAACAAAAAAATTCATATTAAAAGTAATGTATTTGTAGTAGAGGTTAAGAATAAATGTTAGTTGTGATATTATTAGAATGATTATTTGTATTTTGTTAGATTTAATTTATAAAAGAAAAAATATTGAATGATATTTTTTTAATTTTTAATGTTGATTATATTTGTGAAAGTTATATTTTTGATAAGCACCAATAATCATCATTCTTAAGTTTTAGAAAGTTAAGTAGTCTCTTGAGTTAGTTCATGTTGTTATTTGTAATAAATGAATATTTTATTTCAAAAAAACAATAGATATGGTTTATTATTTAGTGATGACCTTATTCATATGAGTTGGATTCTTTTGTAGTAAATAAATTAAAGGTATTTTAAAAATATAAGGAATTTGAAGGCCTTATAAAAATAAAAAATTTGTTTAACTTAAAAATTATTTGAGCTAACAGAGAAGAAAAAATTTTATCTAAAGAATTTGATTTTTTCACAAAAACATGAAATTCATAAGCAATTGTTTATTAGAAAAGTACCAAAATAAAATAAAATTGTAAAAAAAGAAGAATAGAATAATTGTTGAGATTACTTATATTGAATGAGAAAAAAATTATAAAATAAAATTTGAGCTATTACTATTTTTGTTTATATTTATGCTTTGATAACTTTAAATGAATACAACTTGAATATAAAGAGTAAAAAAATATATTTTTTGTTCTTTCATGAAAAATAAGATTTTTTTTGTCACTGATATTATTAATTTATTATCATAAAATATTTCTATGTGATTATATTATTCTTTATGAACAAACATCCATATATTAAATTTTTCAATAAATTATTTTTTCTTTCTTTCATCTTTCTCAAAGAGTAAATGTACAAAAACTATGCTTTGAAATACTGTTTATTTTGGAGTGTCATTATCTTCAATATTGTTTTGAGGACCAATTTTTGTAGACCAGTTGATGGAGAATTTGTGATTTTACCGAAGTTGAATCTATGGAAACATTATTCACACTTGTTCACCAGTCGTCATCAAAGCAGATGATTTCTTAAATATAGTTTAATGAAGGACGGTAGCTTTCTAGCCGTGTCCAATGCACGACCCGTCATGTATCCGCCAATATCCAAAGCATATCCACCATTCCCACATGCTTCACAAGTAGCAAAACAAAAGTTAGAATGTCGCCTCCCCTGCTGTGCATGCTCACTCGAGTATTCTTCGCTCTTGGCATCAAAAGCTCCACCCATGCCAATGTGATCACCTGCTACCTTGGTCCTCCCCAAGCACAAGAATCAGGTGCGCCAACACTCATGCTATCTGAAACAATGATGGATATGTGATCCATTCTATAGGTTCGGTCAGCATCAGCCTGCACACCTTTCGCTCAACCTCATCATCGCTGTTCACAGTCGATGTCAAATCCTCTTCATGCCGTTCGATGAACTGTACCATATCTTAGTAAGCATGCCAGTAAATCAGTGGGCTTGCTCCTCCAATGGTTGCCATTATCTCTGGTCGCATCAACACCGGATACAACATATAGTTGGACAGGCACTTGCATGCCTGCATCCCATGCCAAGTGCTCTTCTGTGCTCTTAACCCCTTGGACTATCGTTGTGTTTCATGAGGATGATGCAATGGGTGCAACTCCAGGGATTTCCAGTGGTAGCATAGCTGTGTTGCATTTTTCCACACAAGAACTTGCTGATTGGCTGACAAGCCTTCTGTCAAATTAAGGAATGCAGGGACAACCCATACTGGGGCATCGACTTGTCGGAATGCGGTGAGCCCTACCCTATCGTTGAAGAATATGGGCAAGGTGGGAGAGAGCAGGAGGTTACTTGGAAGAGACCAGAACAGAACATAGACGACAATGATGAGCTTGTAGGCAAGGGCAAGAAGGTGTCAAGGCCACAGCTCATTGTCCTCCATGGAATAGGCGGTGATGGTGTCTGGGCCACCAAGGTGAAGCAGAAGGAAAGGTGCCCAGAATGCGAGGATGGCGTTGTTGCTCTTGTCGTCCATGCTGCTGCTTAGCTGGCTAAGAACGAAGTCGGCAACTTAGTTGGCGAAAGGATAGTTGCTCCAAACAGCCATTCTTATGCATGCTCTCGATGCTGAGGTGCTTCTCAAACGTCCAAGGAAGATGAGCACTATTTGTATCGTGAGGCTTACCATTATCAAAATAAGTACGTCCCACTTGCTCCAAAGTTTCTTATATTTTCCCTGAAAATCCATTAATTTTGGGTCTTCTGTGTGATCAATTGTTTGTAGGAAGTAAAAATAATTCACTTTCTCCATTGATTTCATTCTCCCTGCTCCATTATTTAGTAGGTGAGTGTGAATATATGTTTGAAGGGGAACCCAAGCAAGTTTGAAGCAACAGCGAAAACATGATCAACTTTCTCGTGTTAAAACAACAAGAAATATATATTTGTTTAGGGGACACCTCCAATTTGTAATTGACATGCAAACGTTAAATAAATTCCTTTCTTGTGTGGGAGACCACTAGATAGTTAACATCCTTTCCTTGATGCCTGTTAATCTTTCTTATAGTCATTCTAAAAAACTTACATCATCGATGACTCAAACCTTTGCAACTCTCCTCTATAGCACAACTTTCCTTCTCAATTTTCTTATATGAAAAAGCTCATTGGATTGGGCCTACTAGACTTATTTATATGCCGAGACAACAATGTCGTGATGACCTGAACTCTTCAAAGCTCACTATTTAATTAGGCTTGGGAAGTGAGGGTAGTTAAAATCATTTTTTATCCCACCCATACGATGACTTTTGAGAATTTGAAAAACTTATTCCCCATGAGTTTCAACATGACATTTTTATAAAATAGCTAAATATTCTATTATTTACAAATATATCATCTTATTTAGTATTCTTCTATAATGATATCTAGAAATTACATAACATATTGTCATTAATGTTGTAAAGGAAAATATTATTCATTTGTATTAGAGTATAGTATACGCGATTTGTGCTTGCCATACAAGATGCTCAACATATTGTACATTAGGTTATAAAAGTTAAGGAATCATCAATAATATAGGATTAGTCATAGAGTGGTTTTACATAGAACATGTAACGCATTGAATTTAATGTATGGTATGCTATTAAAAAATTTTGCAAAATATATAATACATTATGTATAAAATATTGCATGCCAATACTATAGTAGGGGAAAAAATAAAGATGATAATTTGAGTGAAATAATCATAAGAAATATGGTGTGTGTGTGTCTATACATAAATATAAATAAATAAATAAATAAATATATATATATATATATATATATATATATATATATATATATATATATTTAAAATATTATTTGGTGATAAATATGCACGTTTATATTTGTAAAAAAATAAAAGAAATAATTTGAAAAAGATGTTTTCGTCCGAAATTCAATTAGTAAAACTTGTAATTATGATATATGCGCAATATTAAATTAATATATAAGATGTTTCATAATTAAGATATTTTTGCTTATTTTTTATTATTTTTTTATCTTACACAGAATATGACTTTCTATGAGGTTGATTATCATTTTATTACCATATCATTTTATATTTTAATAATATTTATATTTCATGATATGCATGATAATATATATGATTTCATGAAATAATCCATGCAAAAATAGAATTTTGTTAATGTAATATCTTAAAATTTTGCTCTATATAATATATTACAAATCTTGAGATTTGATTGATATAATTGTAATTATGAGAATTTAAAGAACAATAAAATTATTTTTTTAAATAATACATTTATTAATTAAAATAAAATAATAATAATTTTATTTTGAGAATTGTGTCATATTTTTAAATGAAAATAAAATTTTGTTGAAGCATATAATTAAAAAGAACTCTCATTGAAGAATATAATTATAGTTTGCTAATAATATTTTATGACCTAAATAATTAATTACAATTTTATGAATAATATATATATATATATATATATATATATATATATATATATTATGAATATTTAACTGGAAAATAATACTTTTTAGTTTAAGCCCATTATGTTTAACAAGATTAGTGTTAAATAAGTTATTACTAAAAGTTTTAGGTAGTTTAGAGATGTAGCTAATGAAAGAAAAATGGAGGGAGAGAAGGAGAAAAAGAGAAAATAAAGAGAAGAGAGAAGAACAAAGTTTCAATTCGAGAGGAAAACAAGAAAGTGAAGAAAAGAACTGTGTTGGTCATAAGGAGAGCAGCAAGGAAGACAAAAATGAGACTTACTATTACTATAAGAATAAAGAAGGGGAAGAACGTACTAGAAAGCTACTACAATGAGTAAAAATAGGGCAAAAAAGTTGAAATTATATTTTTTATTTAATTTATTCATTTTTATAAAGGAATTAGAGGTTTTATTTTATTGTAAAGGAATGCTCTGTAATTAATTATGGGGGTTTAGAGTTCTCTTATAGGAAAATATAGTTGAATTTAAGCCTTATGGTTTTCTTTGGAGGTGAGTCTACTATATGATTAGACTCAATATACAATATGATTATCAATAATTTGTTTAGAGAGTTAATAAACCTATCATACAATTAAGAGAATATATAATACAATTAGAGTTAAGTTGGTTGAAGAAGAAAGCTTATTGTGTGGTCCAATAATGTCGTCATATCATAGTTAGAGTGATCATATTGTACCATGGATTCTCATACAATATGATTAGATAAAGGTCAAAGAATAAGATGGGCTTCTGATAACCATATTTAGGGAGTTGAAGGAATCATACTGTTTGATGGAGATGACATATAATACAATAAGTGAAGAATTAATAATAATGATTTAGTGAGATGCCAATATGCAACAAGATGGAGGAATCATATAGTTCTTTTTATAATAGAGAAACTAGAGAGAATGCTTTGGGTTATATAATCTTAAAGAATTTTAGATATTTTCATTACTAAAGATTACATAAGAACTCATGTGCATGCATCTATGAGTTTGTAGAAAAACTAAAAGAAAAGAAAAGTGGATGAAGAATCTTCACCTTGAATTTTGGTAGAAAAGTTTGATAATGGATAATATAAAAATATTATTAAATTAATAGATAATTTATTCTTAAATTAAGATATCTTATATGCCATTTTGTATTGTGTATTTTGATATATGACATAGTTATCTTGATAAGAAATATTTGTATTACATTGGCTCATAGTTTTTAAATTTCTGTGGATCTTTTATATGTTAATTTTATGATTAGGTATATATATTAAATCATAGAGATAGCATGAGAATTGGTTTATATTAGAAATATAATATATCTGTTTCATTTTAAGTTATGGCATGATATTTAAAATAAGTTTAGAATAAATAAAATTAAATAAAAAATAATATTGATGAGTCAAGAATAAATATTTATATTGCATATGGGCTTGCTTTAAGTGAAATTGTTAATATTCAATTAACTCAAGTCATGAACTTTAAATGTCTAAAATAGTGGTCTTCAAGACCTTTGGAGTGATGGCAAGCTTCAAAAAATTTGAAGGCATGCACCAAAACCTTTATACTTGAATATCTCTTTATATTTTTTAAATTTACTACGTCTAAATTTTTAGATGATGTGGCACACTAGTAGTATTAACTTTTAAAAATGCTTTAAGTTTAATAATTTTTAAATTTTGAATTTCGGGTCAAGCGTTATTGATGAAAAGTATAGCATTGGTATTTTATTTTTTAAAATTATTTAAGAATAATTTTTCATGAATTTCTCTTAATAGTCATTTAGGACACTTGCAATACAATCATAATATAAAATTATTTTGGTATACTTATATTGAAAACATTGACACAAAAATTCTCACAAAACACTATAAAACCACTTTAGTCTCGAGAATTTTCACTGTAGCATTAGGCGGGTCGACCTAACCCGACGACTGATCCGTCCAAGCTTTAAGGTTTTACAAAATAAAATGAAGTAAAAATTTTTTGACAGACCCGAAAGCGGCGAGCGAAGCCCAAAGGCCGCAGGCAGAGATGTTGAATGGAACAAGTGAGAGATCAGCCTACAGCTACTGAACTGAACAAGTACGAACTCAGCCAGCAGAGAAAGCTGACCAGAGCAAGCACAAAATGAAGCTAACCAGGACCAAATGATGGAATCTTGGTCGAGGAAGGGGGAGCCAACCCCAAATGGCTCGAAAGTCTAATGAATCGAAAGTGTTATAGAGAGCAATAACAAAGACATTCAGACGATGTGGGACTAAACTTCTGTTTGATTGTCGAAGAAGACAGAATGGCAGGTGCGATCAGATGGCTTAGATTATTTAAGACAAATCACTGCATGATAACTGAGAAAAATGCCAAGCAGAAGATTCGAAACCGAGCTAGATCTGCAAGAGGTTACGGAACAACAGCAGTAAGTTTCTACTTTAGTTGATTTCTAAACAAATTATTCTATTACATCCAGGACAGCCAACGTGCCATCCAATGGCCTAGGTCAAGGTTGCCCAGATGCAATGGCCAGGATTGATCTCCAACGATAAATTTGAGATTCAATAAGAAGCATCCATTTCAGGCTCCAAATGGAATGATGACTACTTTGTGTTCGTTACCCAAACGGCTTGTTCATTTTGGAGTACTTGGGAATGGATTTAGAGCTCAAATTAAGCTCTATAAATAGGAAATGATGAAGAACTCGTAGAGGTTACCATTGCTAAGATTTCAAAGCTTTCAAATCAAAATATCTAGCAATTCTAAGTGCATACAGTGCTTCCAAAGTCACAAAGTGAAAGCAGTAAGAAGGAACCCAAAATTGGAGGTTTTTGCGTCAACTATTTTTCAATCTCTATACCTCCCTCTTTTGGTATTGTGTGTGCCTCATATTTCTCTTAAAATTGTCTTAAGTTTTACAAATTTTTTGTATTTCTTTCTTTGGGGTAAAGGCATCCTGACAATTGTGCAAAAGCCTGGGGTTAGCCGTAGATGAAATCCCAAGTAGGTTTGAGGAAAATTGTATAAAAAACCTCGCTTGTAATTTGGTGATTTAAGTGTTCTTTTCCCAACACTGGTTAGGGGTGGATGTAGGCTCCATTTGAGTCGAGCCACTTTAAAAATCTTTTGTGTACTATTGTTTCTTATTCTTGCTTAAAAGATTTAAGTTTTAATTGAAACCGAAAATCAAAGGAAAATTTTATTTACCATAATTCACCCCCTCTTGCGGGATTATCTTAGGCACAAAGAACTCCAATTGGTATCAGAGAGAGGAATCCCAAATTATGTGAGGAACATCACATGGGAGATCCACTTGTGCTAGGTGAAGACTTTCTCACATTCTTTGTGGTTTTGTGATTTTTTGTTTTATGGCTTCCTCTTTGGTTGACATGGGTGCAACCTTGTGTAAAGGTTTTTCTTCAATTTGGCCTCCCTCGTTTAAAGGAGAATTTTACTTATATTAGAAAAACTATTTTAGAATTTTTACACAATCTATCAATTTAGATTTATTGGAAGTTATGACTAAGCCTTGTGAACTTCCTAGAAATTCTTTTACTAATGAAGTCAAGCCCTTTAATAAGATAAACCAAATACACATCAGTGTTTTAATGAAACCAAATTCAGAGAAATTCAGGTTACTCGAAAGAATTTAATACTTAAAAAGTTTTGTGTTTACAAAAATCCCTACACCTTTAATTCTTTAAACAAATTATTATTTTAAAATTAAATAAATATGTAATAAATCTAAAATAAGATAAATTAAAAATATAATAAAATAAAATAAAATAAAATCAATTAAAAAATATTTAAAAATAAAAATATTTAGAACAGTTAAAAAATAAATATTTAATTAGAAAAAACTTATAGGGACGAGTGTAACCAAGTTTGTTCTCTCTCAATCTTTCCTTATTTTGAATTACTTCAAAAATATTAATTTAAATAGCTATAAAAAATAAATAAATTAATATTTCAACATTTAATAAATTTAAAATATGATAAATTAAAAAATATAATATTACCAAATCAAATGAAATTGAGTGCAACATCATGGTTCATCAAATAAGATATAAATCAAAATGTCTCATAAGCAATTCAAAAAACCAAGAAAATGAAACATTTGAAAATATAAAAATAAATATTAAAATGAAAATAGCTCTTTCAGATGAGTCTAATGATTTTTGTTATATTTTGATCAGGCATTATATAGGATTATTGTGAATTATCAAGAAAAATAAGCATATATATTTACGAAATATTATTTCAATTTTAAATAAACATATATTAAAGCTAAGATGAGATAAAATGAAACAATGTAATATAATTGAATCAATGCAAGATAGACTTCACACAAAAGAAGATTATAGTTTGAAACTAACATAACAAAATAAAGCAAAAATGTAAAGAAAAAAATTAAAAATGTATGAGAAAGTTTCATTAAAAAAACCTAAGGAGATAGTGTAACATTTGTGATCATCAAATAAGAAGCGAATAAAAATGTTTCATAAAGCATGCCAAACTATTAAAAATAAACAATTCAAAAACACATTAATGCAATTTTAATTAGGTAAAGCTTGTTTGAATGACTCCAATGACTTTTGTTATAAAAGAAGAAAATAATAAATAATAATAACTAAATAAAAATAAACAATTTGAAGAAATAAGATAATTGTATAGAAAACTTACATTATAAGATACAAAGGTGATAAGGTATGGTATCCTCGATTATCAAGTCATGTACAAGTTAAAAAATATTTTAAAACATGCAAAAATCTTAGAAAAATATTTTAAAATATAAAAACAAAATATTTAATCAAAGAGAGCTCAGTGAGATGACACTAACAAGGTTTTTTTAATCTTAATCAAGCCTTATTTATCATTTCTACAAATTATCAATATAAATAATCACAAATAATAATATTTTATTTTTTAAATATTCAATGAAGATATATTAAAACAAAGTTGATATAAATAAAAGTTATGTAACCAAACCAAATCTAAATCATATATATGCCACATGATAGGAAATTTCAAGTTGCATAGCAACATAGCCAAATCAATGTGAAGCATTTGTAGAAATAAGATAAATTTTACGAGAAAGTTGTGTTCAATTATACAAATCCAAATATCTTAAATAGTGAACAAAAATTAGAAAATAAAATATTTTAGAATTCAAAAATGTATATTTAATAAAATAGATGTCGTGTAGACGAGTTCAATGATATTTATTTTATTTTGTTTCGACTTAGCTTGCAATTACTGTAAATTGTAAAGACAAATAAAAGAAAATATGTATTAATGCTAAAAAGTTTATAACTAGAAATAATAAAATATGACCAAATCAAAGTGATGTTAAGTTTACGTGAGTGTATAATTTGAGTTTCATAGAAATATAACAAAATAAAAGTGAAACATTTCAAGAAATCCAAATATGATACAAATCAAAATATCATAAAAAGAGAACAAAAATTATAGAAAATAAAATATTTTAAAATTCAAAAATGTGTTTTTAATAAAAATAGATATCTTGTAGAAGAGTTCAATAATATTTATTTTTTCTTGGTTGGACTTAGCTAGGAATTACTGTAAATTGTAATGACAAATAAGAGTAAATATGTATTAACATTAAAAAGTTTATAAATAGCAACAATAAAATATGACCAAATCAAAGTGATGTTAAGTTTACATGAGTGTATAATTTGTGTTTCAAAAAAATATAACTAAATAAAAGTAAAACATTTCAAGAAATGAGATAAATTATATGAGAAAAGTTGCATTCCAAAATACTAATGGAATAAATTTAAAAGAATATAATATAAAAAAATCTAAGTGATATTAAATTTACATGTGTAGAGAATTTGAGTTTCACCATAATATAATAAAATATAATTTTTTATGAAATGAGATAAATTGTTTTGAAAAAGTTGAATTCAAAAATACTATGGAGGATGTGTGCAACGACCTTGTAAGAATCAAAATATCTTATAGGAGTGCAAAAACCATGGATAATAAAATATTTGCATTTATAAAACTTATTAAACTAGAAAGGTGATGATGTTTGATATGTCTCAATTAGAACTTGTTTGGATTTATTATAAAATATCAATTTAAATAAGTGTAAATAATAATAAATTATTATTTTAATATTTCATAAATATATAATAAAGATAAAATAAGATAAAAAAAAGAATTTATAATATCTAAGTAAAAACTATGTAAATGTCACACCACAGAAGAGTTAGAGTTTCATAATAATATATCCAAACTAAAGAAAAATATTTGATCAAATGAGCTAAATTATTTAAAAAAACTTATATGGTAAAGTTATGCTCCAAGGTATGAAGGAGATCAAGTATAACATCCTCAATGATGGAATCAAGTATGAGTAAAAATATCGTATAAAGTAAGAAAAAATATAATAAAAAATATATGAAAATATCAAAATAAATATTTAATTAGATAGAGCTTATTGAGACAAATAAAACAAACTCTTTTTTTCATCTCCTTCAAAACACATTTTATAGAAAATATGAATTACAAAAACAAATAAGCATAAGTAATAATAAAGTATCATCTTAATAATAAGTAAATATATATTATAATTGAAATGAGTTAAATTAAAATAATATATTACAACTAATAAAAGTGATTAAAAGGTCACATTCGAGGAGATGTAAAGTTAATAAGTCATATAACCTAATCAAATAAAAAAATTTGTGGAAAAGTGATAAATATTATAGAAAAATTGTGATCCAAGATTCTAAGAAGATCTATTGTAGTATCATTGACTATCACATGAGGTTTGGATTGAAATGACTTGCAAAGCATATAAAAACTTTTGAAAATAATTTTTTTAAATTATAAGAAATGAATTTTAATTGAGTGGAACTCTATAAGATGGCAATAATGGTATTTGTTTCATCTCCATTGAAACTTGTTTATAATTTTTTGAAATTACCAAAGTAATTAAATAAAAGTAATAATTAATCATTATTTTAATATTATGTAAATATATGTTAAAGCCAAAGTCAGATAAATTAAAATAATGTAATACAACAAGACTATATTGATGTAAGGTTACAAGAGAGAAGATTTAGAGCTTCATAGAAATATAAGAAAATCAAAGCAAACAATTTAAAAAATTAAGATAAATTGTATATGAACATTTAATTTCAAGTTGATTTGTTAGTTGGTGTAACATTGTCAATTGTCAATTTTCCAATTAGGTAGAAAATAAAATACCTCATAAAGGTACCAAAATGATTGAAAATAAAATATTTAAAAATAATAAAAAAGAATTTTTAATTAAATGGTGACCATGAAGTTGAGTTTAATGACTTTTGTTTCATCTTAATCAGACCTCATATTTTATTTTTAAGAAATATAAAAATAAAAGAGAATAAATAATCATAAGCTATTATTTTATTACTAAGTAAATAATTATTAAACTTATAATGATACAAAATTAAAGCAATATAATATAAGAAAATCAAGAACATATGAATGTAGCACGAGAGATAAAGTTTACCAGAATGTTGCATTCCAATATACTCAAGAGAATGAGTGTAACTTTCATGATTAACAAATTAGGTAGGAATTATAATATTTTTATTATGAATCCGTAATCCCTAATTTATATATATATATATACATATATATATATAAAATAAAACCAAATCGATGTGAATGCCCTACGAGGGTTATTTAGAGTATCAATATAATACATGAAATCTAAGTGAAAACTTGAAACAATCACATAAATTGTATGACGCAGTTAGTCTCCAAGATAATTAGGATGTCAAGTGTAACATACTCAATAGTCGAATCATATATGAATGAAAACATTTGGTAAAGTTTACAAAAATTCTTAAAAAAATATTTAAAAATATCAAAATTAATAATTTACTTGATAGAGCTCATGAAGACGAATCCAAAGATGTGTGTTGTTTCTTGATCAAACCTAGTTTAGAAAAACTTTACATTACCAAAGTAAATAAAGATAAATCATTATAAATTATAATTTTGATGCAAAAGAAACATATATTAAAGGAGAAATGTGATATATTGAAGAAATGTAATGTAACTAAATCAATGTGATGTAAATGTCATATGACATGTGATTTAGAGTTACATTATAACATAAAAAAATCAAAATGAAACATTTGATGAAATAATATAAACTATATATGAAAGTTATATTCTATGATACAATGGAGATTAGGTATAATATTCTTGATCAACAAGTTAGATATGAACAATGGAGATTGGCTTAGTAAAAATTCTTATTGAGTGTAATAATAAAAAACATTAAGTAATAACTTGGGGTCTCCTAGGTCAAGGATCACAAAAGAGGACAAGAAAAGCCAAGAGAATAAACTAAAATTCTATTTCTCTTTAGAAAAGTGTTTGTTTTTCAAGCAGGAAAATTTATTGCCTTCAATTAAACCCTAAGTGTCACTTCCTATTTGAGTTTGTGCATCTACAAAGAATTACCAAATATTATCTTTCTTCTTTTATTTCCTTAGAGGTTGTGTTGCATGTGGTGACACAAGACATTGTCAAAAGGATAGTTAAACTTTACACTTACCTCCATAGGTGCCAACATTGCCAGAAGTATTGTCTTGAGGGCAATGGTGGTTTATGATTAATGCACAAGACATGGGTATGAGATGGATGAATCATGTGCATTATTTCTTTAGGTGATCGCGTTGCCAGTGATGACAACTAACTTTTAATTATCGAACCTCAAGCTGTTGGATCTTACGAATCTATCATTAAGCAAAAGAATATCAAGAGTTTGACTTTTATCATAAGATTCTCGAACTTGACATCTCTATTATCTATGACATAACTATATTGGAGACTGACGACAAAAAATTGTGATGCACATTTATGCATTTTAAAATTTGATAAATTTTGTCTATAAAGATGTGTTTATTTCTAGATTATTATTTAGTAATAATATAATAAAAAATACCCCAATATTTTAGTTAAATATATTATTAAATTTATTTTTATTAAAATGTTTTAAAAATTTTAATCCCGTACTAACGCGTAGAGCAATCCTAGTGTTGAATCGATTTCAAAACAATACTCCCTTCTTTTGTTTAATAAATTATTAATATATAGTAATTATCTTTTTTATTTAAAAAATTGCCATCCCGAAACCGCATATGCTCCTTAGCTTGGTTTTTCTGAGCTTTCGTTCGACTACGGTTTTGTTAATTGATCTATAGAACTGACGACGGTGGCGAACCTCCTTTTACCAGATTCCTTCTCTGGATCTAGAAAGGTAGCCGGTAGGCTAAGCCTTCCTCTGCTTCAATCTAGGATGAAGCTCGACCCAGAAGGATACGAGGCGGAGCATCTCCTTATCTACGGCCACATCGAATCGTTCCTACATCTCTTCCTTCAGCAATTTGCGCTCTGTTCGTCATCAGACCTGGTGGTCTCGAAGCATCTCGGTGACCTCACGATGTTCCTGGAGCGCATAACCCCATAATATCCCCAACGCCTTGCTGAATATCCTCATTAGCCTCTCATCTCTATCAATGCGAAGTTCCAACCCTCCCGGCTTCCCTTCGTTCCAATGTAGCACAAGCCATCCTCCTCCTTGTCAATAAGAAGGTTTGTTATTTTATTTTATTTTTTGGACAAATTTGTTATATTGTTTGGTACTCTTCAATTTGGAGGGCTACCATTATTCCGCATATTTCTGTTCCACATTTTAATGGGTGGAAATATCCTTTGTTTGTTCTGGTTAAAGTTATATTTTGAACTGGGCATTGGAGAAAATGGGAAACTTCCACTTCATTGAGCTTTATGAGAAGATTATAATTGTTGATAAGTTGTTAGACTTGATTAGGCATATCTAATTATTGATCAAGGTAAAAGTTTGATTTCCCTCTGCAAAGAACAAAACAAGCATTTTTTTCCTACGATTTCTTAAATATAGAATCATAACTATTTCTTGTGATGCTATATATTTCTTTTGTTAGATTCTTATATTAAAAAGGTTTAGGGTACCAACACTAAATTCATATTTTTTTTATTATAATTACAAGAATAGTCCATTAACACATCAAGTGAGGTCTGATACATTGATTCTAAGATGTTATTGTTACTATTCATTAATTGCTTTTCTTCTGGATCCAAAGTTGTTAAAGCCATTTCTAATAGTCAATAGTCATTTTTTTGTTCTATATTTTTTACTTTTTTATAAGAAAGATTTTAGTAATCTACTTCTCTGATAGAATCACAAAGTGAATTTCTTAATATAACCAAACCATCTAGATTGATTTTCTTTAGAATTGTCTTCAATTGGTAGAATGCCAACTTTCTACTTTGTAGTAAGTTATTCTTCAAACTTAAAAGCTTTATCTCTATAGAAACTATTCTATTAGTGTTTGTACTCATACATTTACATTTGATACCATTCAATCTTATAAATTTGCCTTTATCCTTAAGTGTGATATTTTGATGACACAACACTTAGAAGTATGCTTTATTTTCATCTTATTTGTTCGGTGCTTGGATCATATTAGTTACACTTTTTTATTAATTTTTCAATCATTTTGAAGTATAGGCTCAAAATAAGTAAATTTTGTATTGTACCTTTTTTTATGAAAACTATTACAATCAATATGTTTTTGGAATTACTTGTCTAAATATAAATTCCTTATATTTATTATAAGAACAAGAAATGCAATACCATTTAAATTTCAGAGTCATTGTTCATAGACTCAATTTTCTTTTATGTTTTTGCTTTGTCTCAGTTTTGCTTTATCAATATACGTAATTTTTTAATATACGCAATGTTCATTTCTTTTTATTCTTTTCTAAGACCTTATAAATATAAAGCCTCCTTACACAGTCATTATTGCTTTGTTATATATGTTTTTCATAATTTCAATATGTCCAACACTAGCTTCCTTTTTTTCCTTTTCTAATGCCTTTTCTAGCATGTGAGGGAAATATTATAATAAATAATTAATTTGAGTTCATGATGATTCTCTTGTAGAATTAAGAAAATGTTTTTTGTTCCTTGAAGTAATAATACGAAATTTTTACAATCATTTTATGTGCTTCATTAAGCTCTTTAATCTCATAATAAACATTCATTATATTATCTTTCATAGACATATCAAAAATTGTACTAACCCCTTTCTTTTTCAATTCTTACTTGAGTATTGAAGTTTGAATCCTAAAATTGGTTATACCTTGGTTTTCTGACAATGTGCCTAGTTTGTTGAACAATAGAAACGTTTATCTTCTTATGAATCATGATGTTAATAAACTTAGTCAAATCTATGATTTAATTCTAGCTTCTTGAAATTATTTCTTTATATGTTTCCAAGCATGATGTTGTAGGAATCCTTACTTTTTTTCAATTAACTCATTGTTGATATAACCATCTTTGTTAATCTGTTAGTATATTTAGACAATATAACACATTGCTTCTTGGAAGTCCTAAGCATTAGATTTAACACAATTTTTGACATACATTGCAATGGGTTGGCAACCTTGAGGACAATGGAAAGGGACAAGTCATAGAAATAGATGGTTAGGAGGCGTCCGAGATAAATGGAAAGATAGACCATAAAGTTGCCTAGAGGTCAACTGAAAGAATTGGGAAGGAGAGATGGATAAGTGAGGTTTTTAAGTATAACTATAAGCTAAGAGAAATGGCTTATGTGAAATGTTTTACCAATTCAAATGCCTAAATGAAAGCTATGAAAGTTTATGGGCTTAAACCAAATGACCTTAAAACAACAAAAATGGAATTTTTTTCATAGTACTATTTAGTATTGCAAGAGTTATGTTGTTCCAATGTTTATACAGAAATTAAAGTTCTCTAGCATGTTATTGATTTTTCTTTTTTGTTATGAAAGTTTATGCTTTTAATTATGTTTTGCTTATTTGTATAGTCATATTGTTGAGTTGGATGTGCCTCTTGAATTATTTATGGACCTTCAGATCATTGGTGATCGAAACCTAAAAAAATTTGTATTTTATTATGTTGTGCACTGTATTCGGCACATGAACAAAAAACATTGAAATGAAGCAAAAAAAAAGGAAGTTTCAAAACATGTTTTTCTCATTACTACATGTGTGAGATGTCATATATACTCTATTTTTACTGATTTTTCTTAGTTTTGTTTATTATAATAATTGATATATGATTTCTTGTTTGAAGGGAGAGGAAGAACTAAGGGTGAGGAGGTCACTTGTTGTACTGTGTGATCTTCATCGACAAAAAGTATGGTTTTATGATCGAATTGCTAATGCTATTTGCAATGCATGCTTTCATAGTTCTTGAAGGTTGATATTTTCCTTATCTCTGCAATTGGTTAAGTCCCATTAGTTATCTTATTATACCTTTTTTATTGCTTCTTTTTGTCGAACACAGGGTCATAGTAATGAGCTATCTTATTCATTGTAATGAGCTATCTTAGTTGAAAAGATTCTAAGTTTTGGTGTTTTAGTTAAAAGCTTAAGCATAAGGTAAAAGAATAAAATAGAAGAATCCAATCTCCAAGAGTGAGTTTCATGTTTAAAGTAGAGAGAGTAAATGACAAGTCAAAACTTAAGAAGAAGAAAAAACTTTTTTTCCCAAGTGAATGTTATGATCAAAGGGGAAATACTAAGGTACTTAGAAGTTATAAATAAGACTTTAACTTTGCAACAAGATAAGATGAAAAGGAAAAACTCTCAACCTCCATGCAATGGGTTAGTGATGAAATTAGGAAGGAAAGGAAGAATTGTTTTTGGCATTTGTAGCCTTCACATAATGGAACAATAATGAAGGAAATAAAAAGAGAAAGTAAGATTTATGTTGGTCAATGCATGCTTACTATGGAATTGTGAAGAAGATCCACGTAATAAAAAGTTCACATAGATGTCAAACTCAATCAAAATTTGATTCAAATTATGTGAACCAAAGCAAGTTGAAATTGTTATTACAAGTAATGAAAAGGCACTTGTATTTTATTACATGAGCATTACTGAAAAACCATTTAATATAAAGAAATTATTTGAACTAATTATGCTAATAACTTTTATTAGGAATATTCTCATGGGTTATTAACATATGAAATATAACTATCTAAATAAAAATCAAAAGAACTTGTCAACTAGCTCTATAATATCTAAATATGGATCTCCCCTTAAACGTTTCATGTTTCGTGTTATTGTGATCCACTAGAGGATTTGTTGAAGTAGGTTTGGGGTTAATATCAGTGCAAGACTAGGCTTTTGGATGATATATAGTCTGACTAAAAAAGTTCAAAGGCTAAGTTTTAGGTACACTCACATAGATTTGATTTATATTTTCTTGATAGAATTTCATATCGTGAATGATGATCCATACTCGATAAGGTTAGGTTAAACAACTTAACAATAAATGGATTTGCCATTAGGTTTAAATTTCTTAATAGAATATTAATTATTGAATGATCATCACTAACATTGACTTGTAAGGATGAAATATATTCAACTACAAACTAGATGTAATTAACTTAAATAGTTGATTTGTCAACGTTAAGTGAGAAAAGTTATGTTGATTTTCTACCAAAAGAAATAAAAACCCAAGCAATTTGGAATTTTATAGAGGACATCAAATAACTTTTTATTAATGAATTAGCTCAAGAGATGACTTCAGTAAAGATAAAATTTTTTTTGTTAGCCCTCAAATAAGTCTGTACTTTTAAAGTACAATTTTATTAGTTCTTAAGATATCTAAATATTATAATTAAACAAAGAGAGTTGACTTTGTTTAAGTTAACAAAATCTAGAGAATGTAAAATCATGATGCTAAGTATGAAATTTTGTTGATAACTTTAGGGAAAGTCAAGCAATACCTTTGATAGTTAGTAAAAGAAGAAAAGTGTGCAACTTTTAGCATATATTGAGACTTTTTAAGTGATCCTCACTCCTTGATTGTTGGAGCTCAACATCTTCCTCTTTATGAAGTTGATAGACATTTGGTCCTAGAACATGCTTGATCAAGTACAATTCCTTCAAGTTTGGAGCAAGCTTATGGAGGCTTTATTAGTGTTGAGAGCTCTTATATTGTCTAAGACTTATATTGTCTAAGAATCAAATCTTTGACCTTGAAGGACAATTCTTAATTTGTAATATGTTTTCATACTTTAACTTATATTTAGTTTCTTCACATGGTCTCTCAGACAATTTTCCTTGATTGGGCCCAACATTTGATGTGCGAGTTTCAAGTTCAAGCTTTTGAACTTGTTAAGTGATTGACCTCGATAGTGATTATAGCTTTGAATCCTTAGAAAAACTTGACGTGTTGCAGAATTTGTAGTTCAATACGCTCATAATATGTCGGGAGATCACCTACCCCCCCACCTTTTTATCATCAAGACGAGGCTTTAGAATTTTTAAGATGTCTTTGTTCATTTCTTTGGCTTGCCCATCTATGTGAGGATGAGAAGTTGAGGCATACTTAAAAAACAACCATACATTTTGCATAAATCTGGAAAATCTTTAGATTGGAACATTATTGTGTCATTTATAACAATTGTTATGGAAATATTAAACCTATTACAAATTTTTGTCTAAAGAAAACTTTAAATGTTATTAATAGTCTTGCCAATAAGAGGCTTCACTTTGATCCATTTTTAAAGGTTGTTAACCACCATGAGAAGGAACGTCCTTCCATTTCTAGCAATTGGAAATAAAAAATGGAAATTCATACCATAGTCTAACAAGAACCAATAAATAATTATTTCTTCCATCTTTGTGAATAATTAGTATAAAAGGGGAGCATGAACTTGAGACCCTTTGCACCTTTTGGTAAATAAATAATATTTTTTTCATTATTGGACAAAAACAATCCTTGATACATAATCTTCATGGCAAGTTTATAGCTAGAGGCACATCCATCACACTCTCTTGAATGGATCAACTTGATCATATCTTTAACATCTAAATGATGGTGTGATGGCCTTAGTTTCTTAAACATTTTTTCCTCTTCTTTGTTCACTAGGGCTTAATTCTTATTATTAATTATTATTTCCACCAAAGATAATTATATATATATATATGACTAAGAATTATTTTGGTTATGAAATGATGAGTTTACAATTAAAAAGATACATAAGCACTCAAATTTCTTTAGAACTCTTTTTCTCACCAATTTTCATCCATACTCTTTTTGACGAATGGTGTGCTCAATATATACATATGAAAATATTAAATTATCCCTTTTAGAAAATATTGAATAATAATTGGCAAGTCTACCATAGATTTATTATGTCAAAAATAATAACTTCAAGCTAAAAATCCATGTTATCTAAACATATTATAGTTAATCTTTTAAGTGATATAACTTTAATGATTCATGTTACTGTAACATTGAAAGAAGCTAAGAATGTGTAAGATATCATCGAAAGACACTTCAGATAAATCAATAAAAAATATTCATACAATCATAGCAATTAGTACAATAAAAAATATCATGTTATGAGAATGTAAGCAAAGCAAGTGCATGAGACTTGATAATAACAATTAAGAATGAGAGAAAACCATCTAGTTATGGGGTCATCATGCTTCATGTAAACTATAAGAATGTTATCAAGTATCACAATAAAGATGTCTTGTTATTAAAATGTCCCTTACAATTTATTCTAGATTTTTGTGATGTTTTTTAATTGGCTTATTACTTCCTAACTATCCATTTAATTGTAAACTTGATTATAATGAAAACTTTTATTTTATCATGTCCTTTAAGCTTACATGTGAAAAGCAATATATGCAACTAAGATACACCTAGAATGATGACTAGTATGAGGGGTTTTCCTTACTCAATTCTCACAAATAATTTTAATACATGGTGCTTAACTAAATGGTTTGGCATTATCTTGTTGTGACAAATTATTAATAGTGCCCAATCACAGGATTTTGTCTGACCTGATTGTCACAAATATCAATGCACTAATTAAAGAATTTTGCTTTACTTGATAGTCACAAATATCTCATTCATCTTATTAAAATAATATCAATCAATTGGTATCATTGCTTGAATTTGATGTCTATTGCACTTGATTATAATCAAAAGTTTGATTTTATCTTTCAATTTTCAATACATGAAACAAAGAAGTATAATAATATAACCATTCTTATTAAAGTGTTACAAATATTTTTAATATAATTTCATTAATGTTGTCTAGCTTGTTCACACAACATTATCGATTACAAAATAACTAATATCTCATATTCATTGACATATGTCCAACATCATATATGCATCATCACATATTGTTATCATGTTCTCATGACATCTTATGTATATTATTTTATGTTATATTCATATCTTTTGTTCATCATGTACTTAGTTCCAGCACAACTCTTTATACTTATTTAGAGTTTGTCTTGATTGGCATTAAATTTACTCAAATAATATCATCTAATGGCATCATGATTCTTCAACATAAGCCATGTTCCACAAAATTTGTGCATGCAACTAAATTATGGAACTAAGTATCACAAATATGATTAAATATGAGTAAAAAGAATTTTATTAAACTTAATAGTAAACTTTATTAGTCACTTATCCCAAGATACATAATTGTTATTGATCAAATTGGTGTCAAATTAAGCATTAGTCAATTTGGGTTGGTTGGTCATTTGGGTTAACTTAAGTATTTGGTTAATTTTATATGCCAATGCAGGCTTTGGTCACAAGTGACACCTACATTCTAGAATATTTAGTAGTTAGCTAAGACTTGATTTTGAGATAATTTATTCATATCAATATTATAAGAACCAACTTAGTTGAATTCACCCAAATTATTAATAATATTGTCATGATGTTTTTCTTCCAAACACTTTCTTTCCTCACTTATCATCATCTCCCTCATCTTTTTTTGTCATGAAAAAATATGTTTTGGATTTACTTAAATTTTTTAATGATATGCTCTTCTCATTAGCATTAGCTTTGTGGAACCTCCCTTTAGCTCCTAAGTGTCCTCTCATGGGGACTCTCCCTTTCTCAAATTTCTTTCCCTCTATCTCTCTCTTGTCTTTTTTATTGAAAATAATTGCAACTTTTCTCTCTCCTATAAATCATCCTCTATCAATTTATAAGAGAGCTTATGCGAGAAATGGGTTAGCCAAGCTTGTCCTTATCATTATTATTATTACTATTATTTCTTCTTGGTGGTAGCACTACAAAAAGCTGTAAGGCATCAAAGTGATGGGTAATTAGCTCATCATTTTAGATTAGACCATGTGTAATGGATGGGCTCTTATACAGTCAGCCAAGAGGGAGTGTCATATGTTAAATTTATGATTAAGGATGTTTGGAAAAATTTTAAAAGATTGCATTATTCTCTTCACTTAGTGAAATGCTCAATATTTTATGCTCTCAAATGATTTCATCTAAGAATTATGGTTTTAAAATAATATAATTATTTTTATAATATGTCAAACTTATCGAAGTTTCTCTTAGTTACTAAGATGTTTTAAAACATAACTATTAGCTTGATATAAAATTTTAAATGTCACAGATGAACACATTTGTGTATGTCATGACATAGGATTTTTGATAATATTTTTAATTTACCAAAGTATATTATTGAACGTATCACTTGACCTTTTTTACATCTAACTTTATAAGGGTTAAAATCCCAAACAGTTGATAAGTGTCATAGGGATTTATTAGTAAGAAGGCCTTTTAGGTCAAAGAACTAGGAGATTTAGTAACTCAATACTAAACTTCTTAAGATGTGAAATGTCTTCACTAGAATCTCTATTATTAGCTAGTAGATTCACTTCTTGATTTTGTTCTTATTGAATCAAAAATAGATTTATAGTATCATACTTTTGGAGAAGAGCTAAGCTAGTATTCATAGGATTTTAGTGTAAATCTTTACTTTTTAATAAGACAACTTATTAGTTAGTTGGGAACTACTAAAGATTTTTATGTGTTTCAATTGTAGCCCTCAAGCAAACTAGTGACTTGCAATCAAGGCTTCATGCTTAGCCTGTTTGTTGGTGATAATGAAAACAATTATGATAACACCTTTAAGCTTTACTTACTAAGAGCTAAGAAGGATTGAACTAATGCTACTAGACTCTCACATGAAAGCTCCATCAAAAAAGGTTGTTAAAAGTTTATAAGTGTCTTAGATTTTGAATCAAAAGAGTTTCTCTCCATTAGAAAACCTTTAAGAACTTGAGATTTCATAAATGAATAGGAAATGAAGTTAAGTTCAAACTTGTTTTGCTTAATTACTGACTTTTGCAACCTATTTATATCATCTATTGGTTGAAGGATGTGCCTCATAGGTTTATTGGTTGTCACATCTATGATGTGAATATTGGTATAACTGATATGTTGACATAAGTAAAGCTAGGGTTAGATGCTCTATAAGAGAGTATCTTAGCTCTACATCTTTCTGAGTGAGAGTAACATAATAGATTAATTGTTGAAATCCATTATTCTCTTGAATTAAAGTAGAGTTAATTATAAAACTTGAAGCAATTATATATATACATAAACACTCCCTCTGGACTAGTTTGCTCAAGATTGGAGGCTGAGAAAAGTAATAATTAAGCTCCGAAAAAGTCTTTTAACAATTTTCGATTTACTATTGTCTAAACATATTGCAAAGTAGCTTGATGAATTGTTGAAGTTTCTCTCCATGCTTGAAAATAAAAAGGGTGAACCTGATAATTTTTTTTGCTAGATATTGAGCATCTCGATGAGCTTTTTAGGAAGGCATGTTTACCAAATCCCTTACCTTGTCTAGATTTCCTTAGATTCGTTATTTTTGAGACCAGGAAGTTAAGAAACTTTCTCAATAAAGTGCTAAAATTACTTTCAAAATATTTAGTCCCATGGTACACTTTTAACGTGTCTTTAAAGCTCTAATTTTTATTAAGGATCGTTTACAAAACGTTCTAAATTTTGGCATCTCTAAGTTTAGAAGATAAAATCAATCATCATTTAACAAATAGCTCTAGCATTATTTAAATCAAATGACACTCCTCAAAATGTCACAAAGTAATTATGGCTCTTGTCATTTGTTTCTCTATCTTTTGATTTTGAAAGCACATTTTTTAAATAAAAAACCATCAGCATGATCATTTTTAAAGATCATAGTAAAACTAATATACATTTTTATATTTTGAAAATTATAATAAAATCTATATAAAAAATTTAACATGTTTTCAAAAGGTAAGTCCTTAAATCACTACAAAAATACAAAAACTAACAACTTAATAGAAACGTAACAAACAACTAAATAAGATAGAGCATGATCTATCATTCCCTTTGATTGTAACATCCATTTTGTGAGGGCAATTATTTCAATAATATTTTGATATTTTAAATTATCATGTGCTTAAATTAATAAAAAAATTATAATCATAGGTTTGATTTATGATCTTAAGAAGAGAAGATTTATAATATCCAAAATATAAAGAAAATTGAATTATTGTTATTTTGAATTATTTAGAATTTTAAAGAATTTTTGAAAACTTTAAAGTATTATTTCATATTATTCAAAAGCTGTATACCACCAAAGGAGCACCCCTAAAAAGAAAGAGACAAACTAAGAAATAAAATGAATAAATGATTTGAATATAATGATAATATGTTGTCATAAAAATCTTTTGAGTATTAAAGTAGAAGTTCAAAGATTTATAAGGATTAACTTATGAGCTTGAAAAATATTTTAAAATAATTAAAAAATATTACATAAACTCACAAAATTATGAAATTTTACTAAGGCATAGAATTTACAAGTATAAGCATAATAAAAATTTTGTGCCTAAAAAAGTAGGCATGATAGTCATTGAACCAAAAGTTAATCAGGATTTAAACATATTCTAGGTTTGGTTAAAGAATTAAAAATATTAAATATCATTAAAATATATGAAATTTGGCATACAGGTGATGTTGGCGAAGAAGAATCATACAATATTAACCGCTAAACTTTTGAAGTTCAAATTATTAAAAAAAGCAAGAAATCTTAGAATTTGCTAATTTCGATTAAAACTTATTTTTTATTTTTCCTAACCTTATTTTACTGACAAAATTGACATGACAATAACCTAATTTTTTTTTGCAAAACTATTAAATTTCAACTGATATGAAGGCAAGAAGTCCCTAAATTGAAGAGGTATAATTGTTGAAGGGAAATGAAGCATCGATATTTAGTATGTGAGAGGATGAATATGGATGATGAGGGTGTTTTGAATAAAATTAAAACATTTTGATCGTGGTTGACAGCTTAAAGAGAAAAAGAGGGAGAGAAGTAGTGTTGTTAAATTATAGTAAAGAGTTTAACTAGTCAAGTAAGGGAATTGAGAAATAATCTTGGAAATTAGGAAAGATGTATTGTAGTAAGTGTAAAATACTTAAAATGAAGGAAATATGGATCATATAAAGGCACATAATTTGATATCTATTTTAAGGCGAGACCTTTACAAGAGGAATTGAGATAGCAAGCTTATACATCTATATATACTTAGTATTATATAATGCTGGGCAACTATAATAAGTAATGATACGAAATCTAGCAAATTCAAAGTTGATTGACATTCATGCTTCTATTTCTTGTGTTTGCTTATATTTTACTAAGCATCATATGATCATGATTTTATTATAGATGTGTAAAACATGTTACAATATTATGTATGATGATAATGGCCATTAAACAAAATGAAAAAAAGGTAATGATTATTCTCAATATATTTAGAAAAGACAAAAAGGAAAATAAATTAAGAACAATGGTTGCTAAAAGGTAAGGTATGATTCTATAAGTTCAATGATGATAGTTTTCAAAAGTAATGTTTATCATTCAAGGAGCTTAAATTATGACAAAAAACTAATATATTGTTGATTCAATTTGGTTGTGTGTCTAGAAGATCAATTATTTTGACTATTCGCTTGCTAAGGGGTTTGATGAAGAAATCTAGAAGGGAAATGATAGAAATCCAATAATGGTTTATTGAAAGGCCTTGTGATAGGGAAAAGCTTAGCATTAGATATATTTAAGTTATGAAAGCATGCATGTAAAAGTAAGGATGCAGATGTGCATTCAAGTATTGTTGATTAAAGGTTTCTCAATTGTAATTTTTTGCATTTGTTCTATATTCACAATGGTGCATTCTTATTTTTACTTTTGATGATGCTTTTGTCAATAGCATTAAGAAAGAGGTTATTTTATTATGTTTAACTGAACATGGAATTCATTTTTAATTAAACCCAGATGAGTACAATAGCTAAGGATTACTATTATATGATACAAAAATATAAAAAAGTGAGAGATTTCATTATTTTTAATATAAATTTTAAAAAAATAGATAAATTTAATTGATGGTTATAATATAATTCAAACATGCTAAAGGAATTGAGGAATGCTTTTGTTATATTATGTGATCAAAATATCTTACTCATGTTTACATATAAGTTTTTTAAAGCCAAGTGGAATAAAAAATATTATATGATTTTATAGATTGGCTTGTGAATTCAAGTATTCAAATAGAACATGTGGTAGATATACTCGAAATGATATGATTAGAAATAATGAAAGCGATAAAAATGTTATTGCCAGGAGTGTTTGGTTGTACGATTTGAACATGCTATTTTTGGATCAATTAATTTGTTAAGAGATAAGAGTTGTCATAATTCTCTCATTCAATGGTGGAAGAGGAAGACCAAAAAGAGGTGAGAACAAATTAATATAAGGGACTTGACATTTTTGAATCTTAATATCTAGTTAATATGGTGCAATGGTGTCATGGAATTCATGTATTGGTTTTGGATAAATGGGATTGTAATGCAATGCACACTCAGAGTTTTGGGGTGGTGTCTAGTTGCAATATTTGGGATTTTATGTCCAAGACCAAATTATGAGGGCTTATGAAATGTGTTTGAAATTTAGAGTAAAGAAATGGTAATGCAAATGTGGCAATAAAAATGAGAACAAAAAAATGCATGCAATAAATTTTGATAGACATGTGTTTTGTACCTAATTGCAACTACGACATATGTAAGTCATGATTTTGATGAGGCATGACGACCAGTTTAAAATAATAACTCAAATAATTGAAACCTTCTCTATTGCAAAATAGACAAATTAACCAAGTTCTTGAACCGCAACTATCCTTTGTCTAACAATTTGCTGGTAGATTCCAAGTAAAAGTAGTTAATGAAATTAACTTTAAGCATGCTATTAAACTCATGCAAGCAAATTTAAATATAAAAGGAAATCTAAATTTAAATTTTTGTGATGCAATGAAGATGAAAGTGACAACACAATGAACTCATATTAATTGAAACAATATTTTAAATGCAACTTTTATAGGAACAACAAAACTAACATGAGAAAGATGTAAAATCATGTTGTTCTTACTTTAACAGTTATATAGATACACAAAGAAATAACAAGAAAGAAGTGTTAAAGCTAGTACAACAAACATGACAGACAAGATATACCAAGGGAAAGACTTGAGAGGTCCCTCTATATGTGCACATGAAGTGACTAGCACCTCTGGTTCTTTAATCTCTGGACATCTTAGGCTCAACAACATTGATTTCTTCTCTAAAAATATCATTAAAAACAATATTAAAAAGAGAAACCTTTCATAATGGGATTTGTCTCTTATACAGTTTTATATTGTGTCATTTCGTCTAGCCCATTATTTTTCTGTGTGTGCGTATATCTACAGACATTTAATACAACTTATACATGCATTAATTTTATTTAGAATTTTTTTATTGTCAATGGATGCATTGTTTTCATTTATGCATGATTGTACATAATGATTTTTGTTCTCATATAACCATGCTTGTATGTACATAATGTAATTTATGAACGCTTTAATTTCTTTTTGTACATATGACTACTCATAATCCAAAACATATATTAGACATTGTCTCCACTTGTATAGAAATAACTATTGTGGTGTGAATATTTTTATGGGTATTTCTCCCTTTGTGCACATAGAATTTTACAAACATTTCTTTATTTGTGCATATGTAGTTGGGAGGCAAGCATATGTGCACTATGCATCAATAAATAAATCTAGTTTGCCAAAGTTGTTTTTGAATTTGTTGGAATTGAACATGCCTACAATTGGTGATGCAACTATTCATATGGTTTGAACATTCCCACCCACACAAACTGATTGTGTATTGGTAACAACAATGGGCACCTCTTCATAATACCTAGTGACTAAGGCCTACATAACAAAATAAAACACATTTTTCTTTTCAAATGCATAAAAATACAAAATATGATCAAATATGAAGGAAAATACAACACCACTTTTTTTAATATATAATGGATGAGTATTAAAAAGTAGTGGGATTGTGTTGCATTGAATTGAATTTTGTTGTTATAAAAAGTAAGTAACATATTCTAATTTTCATTTATGATTTCTCATCTATGTAATGATAATGCTTTTGCAGAATATGTATATTTGTGTACAGAATTGAAGAAAATTTGATAAATTACTCAAATTACTTATGTTTTTGTCTACATTTTTTTATATTTATATATATGTAGAAGAAGCAAAAATAGTAGATGAGAAAACATGAATTTGGTAATTTGGAGTTTACCTTATAATTGAGTTTTAAGATATACTTGAAGTTTTTAGTTGGTTTAAGCATAATCTTGTTGGGCCTGCTAAAGGTGGTTCATCTAGTATGTTTTGGATTTAGCTCAATTTTCATTATTTGGACGAGGCATTGAATCAGATACATGTGCACGATTAGTGAAACAACAAGCTTTGTTAATATCTATAAGATTGCATAGTGCACTTTAGGTTTTATTATATTAGAGGTGGCTTATACTTTCTGGGTGATGGTAATATTAATGATAAAAGAAAAAAAAAGACTAATATGTGTCAAAACTATTACTTCAAAAATAGGTTTGGATTGAATAATGATCAACCTAATAAACATTAATGAGCATTACCATGTTGACTTTATGAGTAGTAAAAAATTTATGAGATAAGGAACCTCGAGCATTGTTTTTTCTATGTAACATGTACTAAATACAAGTACCGTGCAATTTAAAAAATCTTTATTAGAATAACCACCAAATTTTATATGAACATATGAATACACCTATTTGGTTGTCTATTCTAATTATATGAAATTCTAATTATATGAAACACAAAGTAAACAATTTTAATGTAACCTACTAATAAAACAATTTTTTTTAATGGTTGCAATTTATATGTGGCTAGAACTATGCATTATGTGGAGAGAGAACTGTGAATACACATAATTAAGGTTATACACTTACAAAATATCAGTTTTATTGCATGTAAAACATTCAATTAATTATAAGTATAAAATAATTAACTTTAGCATACAAATATGAATAATAGTTTACTTTTAATTACAAAAAAATTCTATAAAAAATTTATGCATAAGTGTGAATATTATGCGTAAAGATTCTAGCCTATAATGATTAGAGCAAAGTGAATGGCTATTTTTTCTTTAAGAATGTTTGAATGACATGTATCATCATGCATCATTTCTATTTTTCATGAAACACAAATTATTTTGATGCTTGTTAATCATGCACCCTTTTTTAGGGTTAGGAAGAGTGTTAGACACTTGTTAAAAGAATGTGCAATATGTCCAAGAATTTTGTGGAGGATATGAGATTGTCTTTTTGAAAATTTAGATTAGTGATGCAACATGGCACTTCTAATACATGGTCTTGAAGCCCAAGTTAGAGAGTTTGACAAGGATACAATACCTTCATTAAGAGTGTTTGTACTTCATGGAATTTTCCATTTGTCGAGATCTATTTGAATCCTCTTCTAAACTAGTTGGATTGTTGAAATGTGTAGGAAAGCTTTAGAAAGGCTTTTAAATTAAATATTTGAGTATAAAAATGTAATTTTAGTGGTAATGATGTTTAAAGATTATGGTGGTAATGTTGGAAAAAATTATTGATACTTGGATATGCTTCAAGTATATTGGATTTATTATACAAATTGTTGGGACATAACTTGAGGCACCATCTTTTGGATTTAATGCCATGCATTTAAGTTGCAGAAGTTTGCTTGATGTTCTATCTAGTAAGGCTTTGTTAGGACTTGTAGGCAAATTCATATTGCTAGTATTTGACCAATTACTACAAGATGCTCATGCTTGGAAATAAAGAAGTTATTGTTGATAAAGGGTGACATAATTGAATATTAGAATGGGATTGTTTCCACCAAGAAATAGAGCTAAAAAGACGTTAGGGTCAGGTCAATAAAACTTTTGATTTTTTTGGTAAAGCTTTGCCTTTGCCATGTGCTTTAAATAATCATTTGATTTTGGATAGGTGGATTATTTTCTTAATTGATATGTTGATTATGATCTTGAAATAGAGCAAAGTGGTATAATTTTGTTTTCTAGTGAAAAACATAATTGTACTTTTTTTACAATTTAAAATTATTTGAATTGTTTTTTTAAGAAGATTGATGCTACGCCTGAACGTTGAACCGTCCCTTTTGAGGACATGGTTAATGTTACTTTGGTAACAATTCATTTGCTTTTAAATTATTTCATCTTGATGTGTCTTGTATTAAACTTTTTCAAACTTTCAAAAACATAATGTCTTTTCAATATTATGTTTCTCTTGATCACATAAATTAGAATTAAGTATTTTATACTTCAAAAACAATATCGACATATTTTTTATGACTTGTACAAATTTTTAAAATTTTTCATTAGGTATATTGCATGATGAAGATTTAAGTTAATCCTTTATTTTTCACTGGTTGCAATTTTTGTAGGACAACTTTGTGTGGCCAAAGGTGACCTAGCACAAGCATCAAGCATCAAGCCAATTTAATATTGAGGTTAAGACAAAAATAATGTTGCTGCACTTTTGGATCAGGTACTTTTACTTTGTGAAGTTTTTATTTTGTTAAATGAGTCCTCTTTATCAATGTAGAGCTTGTTATATGTAGTGAGGGGAATGTTATAAAATTTAATGACAGCATATTGAGGGATTACAATTAGCTTGTTACCTTTTAATTAAGTATTTTGAGAAGAATAATATTGTTTTTAAGTATTTTCTTTGAGGTATGTACATAATTACTAATTTTTAGACTATTATAAGAATTAATTAAATTTGGGAAAAATTCATATAGGTTTTTGGTGTTCGGAGTTATTCTCAACTAAAGTTTCTTGAGTTTTATAATTGGTTATTTAGGTCTTTTTAAGTACGCCATAGCAAGAAAGTAGGTTCATAAACCTCAACAATGTTAAAAAGCAAAGTTCATATCGAAATCCTCTTCTTCTTTATATATTGGCAAAACCTCAAACCCTTTACTAATTTTGAAGTTGTTGAAGTTCATGGAGGTGAAAAGAGAAACGATGATGTTGTATTATGGTAAGGGGTGGAAAGAATAATGGGGAATAGTATAGAGATGTTGTCACTTCTGCTTGCACCTATTATTTGCATATACTAATAGTCTATTATAGAAGCACTATTGATGATATTAATATCAAAAAAGATGAGGGAAATAAAAAATAGATTTGAAACTACAAACATGTAAACATATTCTAACTAAAACTCAATGATAGAATATCAAGTACAAAACTATAATATACATAATATCATATTCACAATCATCTTACATGTCTTTAAAAATTATCTCTTTGTGAATTTGTGATATCTCTTGTAATATAATAAGAAAATAAGTTATACAATGTTTAATAAGTAAATATTATGTGTAACAATTAACATGATATGATATAATGATATAAATATGAGTATAAACATGACATCTCTATAATACTCAGAGAAGAAATGAGTCGCCAATAGTAATAAATAATATTGTTAGTAATGCAAGGGTCAACATTTATATATTATATATTTTTCATATACATATTGTATATCATTTCTTTTTAATTTGTCTTTTGATCTCTGTTTTTCTTTTTTGTTAATTTATTATAATTGAACTCATATTTCTTATATTACTATTATCATATATTTCTATCATATGTTATCTCATATTTGTATGACATCTAATCACATAATCTCTACACCTTTACTAATAAGCATGTCATAACTGGTTAGTCCTATCAATCACATAATATCATTATAGAACATCAACTTTGCGAAAGGTGCTAGTAGTGGCAGCAAGATCTCTAATGCCATTTCATAACTTGATAAAACTAATGCTAATCATGTTTAGCATATCATGTGTTGAGCTCATCATATATAATGGAATAATGAAATAAAATATAGAATTTTTTTTTATTTTTTATTCTTTTTTTTATTCAGGATATTTAACACAATTATAATTTAAATCATATTATAAGATACTATTTCATTCCTTTATCTTTTTATCTTCTCTTGCATTTCTATTATTTTGTGATTTAATTGCTCAATGTCATAAAAGCATTGATGTATTAGAACATGAATGCAAACATGACAATTGTATGTCATATTTGAATTCTCAAATAATTATATCTACTATATTATCATCTATTTGAATTTACACAGATTCTCAAAATCTATCTTTTTTCGGTCCTTTCTTTTTGTTTTTCATTTCATACAAGGAAATTCATTAATAATTCATAAGGATATATGGTTTTAATATCCCAAACTATTTTATTTGAATTTCCTAAAATTCTTAAGAATGTATGTATAAATAATAAAGGAATTGCATTTAGATATTGATCTTACTAATACTTTTTTTGAGCTTGCAACAGTTAAAATCACCTCTAAGTTCTTTTATCATAGTTTCTCACACTATTCTTGCTTTTATTTTTTTGATTTAACCTGTAACAACAATTTAAACAAAATATTCCTTATTTGTGGCTTCTCTCACTTTCCCTTGTTTGTTGGAAGTATAGCAGTAGTCTTTCTACATTATAATTATTCAATACAATAATACTTTTCTTAATTTTTAACTGAAGTTAATGCTCACTTTAACTAGAGTTTCCCATTCCCAGTTTTGCAAAATGCCTTTTTCACACTAAGGTTCAGCTTGCCACAACACTAGCCCTTGCTGGCTTGTAAAAATTCACGACAGCCTCTTTCTTTAGGAAAGAAAATAGAAATAAAAAGCTGAGCTCTCTTGGTAGCACAAGTATTGCCAAAAAACTTCTCCCAAATATGTTTATTGTTAGCTCACCTGCTTTGGCTGCCTTGCTTCATTCAGCATTGCAATTAACTTGTGTTGCTGATTTTAATTTTGTTTCTCTTTTCCTGTTCTGCTACTCTTGTTTCTTCTTCTTTCTACATTTTCCTATCCCTGATTCCTTTGCTTTTATAAGGTCTTCTCCCAAGCAGCTGATTCCTTTGCAAACCTTCTCAAGTGAGGATCACAAAGGTTCTTGAGGTTGACCCAAAAAAAAGGGATCAAGGGAGAAAGAAAAATGTTGTTGTTTCTATTATCAAATAAATAATAGAAAGTATTTTTATAATTCAATAACTTCTAAAATTAATTAAAAATAAAGGAGAGTTTAAAAAATTTTTCACCAAGGGTCATAAGCTTCAATTTAGAGATGTAATCGGGGAGAACATTCATTGAAAACCTTGGTTGCATCTTATTTTTGAATGGAACTGATTCAAATGAATGCCTTGTGGAGGAATTTAAGAAGCTTTGATGAGGAGATGGAAACATGGTTGAGATCATAGAAAATGGTATCATTGTTGGAGAGGTGGAGTCCTACTATGACAAAGGGTATTTTAAGGATCTTATAAATATTTTATAATAATCCACTAGCCTAACCTGTCAAAACTTGATCAACTTTTTATTTTAATTAAATATGTTAAAATTAGACATGCTTATTATAGGCATACTTATGAACCTACATGTATTATCATAAATCTTTAAGGAACTTGTTAAGAATTAGAGCAAAATGCAGACTTATAAGCAATTTATAAAAGGAGAACATTCATTGGGAACCTTTGTTATATCTTATTTTTAGTAAGGGCATTATGAAAGACTTAAAAGGAAGTAATTTAAATGATTGCCTTGTGGGGGACTCCATGGAAGCCATGATGAGAGATGAAAACATGATTGGGATTGTAGAAAATGACATCATTATTGGAGAAGTGGAGACAGGCAGATGCTGACTAGAACAAAGAGTGCTTTAAGAATATTATAAATATACTAACATACTCAACAATTCTATCATACCCAAACCTTGTGTTTTAATTAAATATGCTAAATTTAGACCTATTTATTTTTGGAATACTTTTTGACTTGCATGCTTTATTATAATCTTGAAGGAACCTAATGAGAATTAGATGATAACTCAGATTATATGTAATTTACTCTCATATTTATGTATAACGTGATATATTGTTGTTAGTTAGTTAGTATTTTTGAAGTAACTAGATATTGCACAATAAATCTTCATTTTTTAGTTGCTTAAGTGTTCATTATTGCTAATGAGGTGTTTTTTATTTGATATTGTTGTTGACATTAATGAGTTTTTAAGCAAATGTACAACACAATTTATTTCTTTTTTAATCTAATCTCCATTATTGAATAAACTAATACACTTAAGCTGGATTAAGTCTAGCTTAGGAGTGTGAGGCACTACCAAATGACACTTAGGCTTAGCATTGGAATTTAATCCTTGCTTATTCACATGCTTTTATTATTTATTAAAATTAGATTATAGTTTTTCCCATAAAGATATTTGAATTTCTAGTCTGCTCTTTATTTTGCCCTGTTATGAATTTTTTTCTTTTTACTTGACCTTCAGGCATGAACTTCTCTCTTTAACCAAGCATTAACATATGTCTCTAGTTAAACAATTACTTTTGGTTGGCTTGCTTTAGATGGATCAAGCATAGTGCTGGTTTTTGGTAAATTCATCTTCGAAGTTTGCATATCTAGTTGGAGTTGTGCAGAATTTTGTTTTATTTGAAATACTTCTATTTAATTATTGTCTGAATTTCACTTGACCTTTATCTTGAGTACCATTTTCTAGTTGATAGTATGCTTTTTTAACAACTTTAACTCATTTTTCTATGATTTTGTAGTTTCTTCATAAAGCGTGATCATATTATCAAAAGGAGGGATGATTGAACAAGGAATAAAACTAGATAATTTTCACGAAAAAAAAACATGCATAGAAAGAGGGAAGACTAAATGTTGGAAATCACTCTTGCATAATAGGTAACAATGCATGGACTTAAACCTTTATGGCTTTGTTTAACTTTTAGATTATTTATTTCAATTACATAAAATCATTATTTTCAAACATTTAATTTCATTATTGCCACCTTGATTGGAAGTTCTTGATTGTAGGCTTGTGTTGAGTTTGATGCTGGGGAGAATGAAGATCAGTATCAGAAAGTAGCAAAGTCCTAAAAGGGATCTTTAGACTATTATAAGGTTTGTTTAAGCACTTCTTATGCTCAAACATATGATAAAAATATTTTTGTGCTTTGAGTTTTTACCTTGAAGATTCCAAATTCAATATTATATAGCAATAATTAAATACTGCTTAGGACATGTTTCACTCATTATTCAGGTTAAGTTTTTTGGTGATTTCGAAGTTGAGTTCAATTAATGAAACCCCTATGTTATGTAGGGTAATGCATGCCTAAAACAGCTTCTTCCTATATTCAATTTTTTGGGAGCCTATATTATGCCCTTCTATTTGGTATTTTTTTGTTGAAATGTGGGAAGATGAGTCATCTTATGTCCTCTTGAGCATATATTTTGTTTGCTGTGTTGTGGCATTTCAAGCATTTAATCACTAATGTGGTGTTAATTTCAGTGAAACTTAAAAGTGCCAATTTATGTTTGTAATTGGTATATAATGACATGCACTTGGTACCTTAATGAATCTGTATTAGTACGCCCCTGTCTATTGTGATATGCATTATCATGATCTGAATTTTTTTAGTCAGGCAACTCTTTTAATGAATTGATTATGATATTAACGAGAAAGTGCTAAGAGCTTATCCTAGTTGTCCTGGAGTTGCGAGGCTTGGTACAGGCTACTCTAGATACAAACTTGGTCAATTTGACAAGGCCCGACAACCCTTTCATCGAGTTCTTGATGTAAGCTAGTTTTAATTTTTAGTACAAATTTCATGACATGCTCTGTATTTTCTTATATTCCCCTTTTATTTACTTCCAATGTGTAGTTTGATCCAAAAAATATTGATGCTTTTGTGGCTCTTGGAATTATGGAATTGCAAACAATTGAAGGTGAGATTGTACTTGTCAATCTAGGAGGTAACTTAAGCAGTTCAATTTTTTTGCTTGTTCATAATGGGGTGGGTTTAGTTCACTGAATTTTTTTTTATTGATGGCTAATTCATCTTAGTGTTATTTTTTTGCAATTGATGGTATTCAAAAAGGAATGTTGAAGATATAAAGAGCTTTTGAAATATATCCATATTGTTCAATGGCATTAAATCATTTCGCAAATCATTTCTTCTTTACTGGTCAGCATTTTCTTATTGAATAGTTAATGGAGACAGTGCTGTCTCTAATTAATCATGGGTTGATGAGAGCTCATTCCTACTACAATTTGGCAAGATCATGGCAATGCAAGGTATGAACAGTCCCTTATCCATGATGTTTATATTATCAACAATTCTTGTTTATACTCTTGACACGATGCTTGATCATTGGTCCCAATGATTGAGTCTTTCTGTACTCTAGTGTACAATATGTTATGTTTCTTTTTGTTTGTCTTAAATCTTGTTGTATTTGATTGCTTATTTGGGTGATTTTGAGAAGGCTGTGGTATGACATGGCTTCTATCAAAGAAATTAACAAGCCTTAGGAGTTTGGTTGCCATTTTATGGTGTGTTCATATATCTGCTCAATGCTTTTTCTCTTCAACAGTGTCATATTTTTGAAAGAGTTGTGTACATGAAAAAATATTGCTTGCTATTAACATTGCATTAGGATATTCTAAATTTTACTTTTTGTGGCATTGTATTTAACTATTTCTTAACGAGATAATTTTATCATGGATTGCTTTGGAGATGAAAATTTCTTATAACAGTTATAAACTAAATTATTTTTTTTGTTCAAATACTTGTTGTATGTGATTAGGCTTTCTTTGATGTTTCTCACCAGCCATTACTTGGAAGTGAAGTCATTGAAATGACAGGAATAAGAACAATTAGAACCTCTTAGATGTATTCAAGTTTATTTTATTTTTGAGTTGAGTGCATATAGTGACGTTTGACCCATCCAAGTTGGTTTGGCATTTTTAAAAGGAATTTATTAAACTTCATTGGTTAACAAATGATAATCATGTGTTGCATTTAGGTGCACGTCAGGAGCAAGCTTAGCAAGAAGGAGAGAGTAGCTCTCATTTGAACAGGCAGAGGGGTTAGAGAAAAGTACAAGGCTAAAACTATTGTGAAACCAAAAAAAGGTATGTCATAGTTACATTTGCCATTTTTAATTGCAAGAGCATCATGTTTTTTTGTTTTGTTACGTGATTTTGTTATTTCAAAGCTTTTTTTATCTGGGTCGGCTTGAGATAATTTGCTATTATTGTTTAACCAGACTGGTGGGCTAAGAACCAGGTAGAAGCAGCACTCGTTCATTCAAGGGAAAAAAAGTGGCAAAGGCAAGTTGGTAAGTAGTTTAGGGGATGGAAGCATGGAAGTGAAGCTCGGGAACTCCAATTGACTTCAGCAATCTGGGTTCACTTTTTTTGGGTAGGACCTATATCTTTACTTAGCTTCCCTTTTATCATTCTGATTAGTTTCCAAATCATTAAATATATATATGTGATGTATGCGGCCAATAATTATTGATTAAGACTTTGAGTTATTTAATATTTTCCCTTTAAAGAGGTGGAAAGGATGCGTAAACTACGGCTGCCTCGAAACAATGTTTTGAATTTCATTTGACTTCTATATTCAACTTCTAGTATTACAATGACGTGGACTTTTTTAATTTTCAAAGTCTAGAAATTTTTATGTGAATATGAATAAAGACTTAAGTTATCAGAATAGATGTCAAGACACCCTTTTAAATCATAACGAAGGATAAATGATAAAAAATGGCTTCATGATATTTGTTTAGTATTTGAATTTTTAGCTTGTGGTTCATTAAGTATTTGATAAGTAATATAATAACATTATTTTGTATATTTGAGGATGAATTGTGTCAATGAGGTGTTTTTAATAAAAAAATTTCATATTAAAAGTAATGTATTTGTAGTAGAGGTTAAGAATAAATCTTAGTTGTGATATTATTAGAATGATTATTTGTATTTTGTTAGATTTAAGTTATAAAATAAAAAATATTGAATGCTATTTTTTTTAATGTTGATTATATTTGTGAAAGTTATATTTTTGATAACCACCAATAATCATCATTCTTAAGTTTTAGAAAGTTATGTAGTCTCTTGAGTTAGTTCATGTTGATATTTGTAATAAATGAGTACTTTTTTTCAAAATAAAAATAGATATTATTTATTATTTAGTGATGACCTTATTCATTTGAGTTGGATATCTTTTGTAGTTCATAAATTAAAATTATTTTAAAAATATGAGGAATATGAAGGTCTTATAAAAATAAAAAATTTGTTTAATATAAAAATTATTTGAACTAATAGAGAAGAAAAACTTTTTTCTAAAAAATTTAATTTTTTTCACAAAAACATGAAATTCATAATGAATGCAGGCACAATCCATACTAGGGCATCGACTTGTCGGAGTGCAACGAGCCCTGCCTTATCGTTGAATTGCCTCCACGATATTTGTAAGCATTTCTGAGCATGTGTAGTGACGAGCTCTAGAAGAAGTTGATTTCCTTTACTGACTTCTGAGAATATGAAGTTTAGGATGAAAAACCACTGGTCCAGCTCAGGAATAACACCGTTGCCTCCTGAAAATGCTCTAATGGGTCCTCTAAGCATGGATTCTATTCTGCATGCCCATTTGTTTATCATCCTGTTCTTCGAATTGTCTGGTGATACATGTTCCTTGGCTGTACTGCTGCATTCCTGAAGCAGTTGGTGATCAAGTTGAGTTGCGACATCTCTGACAGCCTCCATCTTCTTTCACATCACAATCTTCTCCTTATTTTGAGAATGAGTTGGGAAAGAAGCACACCCCACTTGTCCAGTTTCTTAAATTTGAGAAGGAAGATCACCGGCCAGTCAGAAAATAGGAACATTGGAGAAGCCACAGTGTCAAGACATATGGAGGCTCCAAGCAGGACATTCGTCATCGTGACGTCACAAGCGTCAATGCCATGCTTTGGGGAGAAAAAGAACAAGATGAAAGCGAGAAAGATACCAAAGTAGTAGATCACCTTGAGAATGATGCCGACACGTGAGCAATTAGCGACGCCCTTCATGTACTATCTCATCATAGGCATAACTGAGTTCCATGCTTGTCAGGCCAAAAACATCCTTGACAGTCATCTTCTTCAACGTGTCTCCGATTACCTTGTATACATCCACAAGTGGAATAACGTCCACGAAGAAAGGCTTGTAAATTGAGTACATATCGAAAGTTCATTTTAAAGAATTCAATTCATCTTTTTCATTTTCGTCCTGCACACATGCTACCATTGTCCTATGGTTTGAAGAAATCTGGCTTGATTAACTTTGCATGCTTGAAACGGAGATGTGGAAATCGTCAGTGCTGGCTCTATAGAGCGAGTAAGACTACTATGCATACATGACAATGGCGACGAAGAATATGAACAAGGTGACAGCAAGCAGGAGGTTACTTGGAAGAAATCGGAACAGAACTTAAACGACAATGATGAGCTCGTAGGCGAGGGCAAGAAGGTGTCGAGCCCTTAACTCGATGGTGATGATGTCTGGGTCGCCAAGGTGATGCAGAAGGAAAGGCACCCAGAATGCGAGGATGGCCTTGTTGCTATTGTCGTCCATGCTGCTGCTTAGCTTGCGAAGAATGAAGTCGGCAACCCAGTTGGCCAAAAGATAGTTGCTCCAAACAGCAATTCTTATCCATGCTCTCGATGTTGAGGTGTTTCTCAAACGTCCAAGGAAGATGAGCACAATTTTTATCGCGAGGCTTACCATTATCAAAATACGTACATCCCACTTGCATCGGAGTTTCTTATATTTTCCCAGAATATCCATTAATTTTGTGTCTTTTGTGAGTTCAACTGATTACAGAAAGTAAAATTATTTCACTTTCTCCATTCATTTCGATCTCTCCGCTCCATTTTCCAGCAAGCGAGTGTGATTATATATTTGACGGGGAACCCAAGCAAGTTTGGAGCAACAACAAAAACATGATCAACTTTCTCGTGTCAAAATAGCATGAAATATATATTTTTTAAGGCGACACCTCCAATTTATTCATTTGTATTAGAGTACAGTGTATGCGATTTGTGCATGCCATACAAGATGCTCAACATATCGTACGTTAGGCTATAAAAGTTAAGGAATCAGCAATAATATAGGATTTGTCATATAATGCAAAGAATTTAATGTATGGTATGCTATTAAAAAAAATTACAAAATATATAATACATTAAATATAAAATATGGCATGCTAATACTATAATAGGGGGTAAAATAAAGATGACAATTAGAGTGAAATAATCATAAGAAATATGGTGTGTGTGTGTGTGTGTGTGTTTGTGTGTAAGTCTATATATATATATATTTAAAAAATTATTTGGTGATAAATATGTATGTTTATATTTGTAAAAAATAAAAAACATAATTTGAAAAAGATGTTTTCATCCTAAATTCAATAATTAAAACTTTTATTTATGATATATGCACAATATTAAATTAATGTATAAAATGTTTCATAATTAAGATATTTTTGCATATTACTTATTATTTTTTTACTCTTACATAGAATATGATTTTTCTAAGAGGTAGATTATTATTTTATTAGGATATCATTTTATATTTTAATAATATTTATATTTCATGATTTTTCGAAGAGGTTGGAAAAAATTTTTTAGAACTTTTATTCATTCTATCGATTTAGAATCATGGGAAGTTATAACTAAGTCTTGTGAACTTCCTAGAAATTCTTTTACTAATGAAGTCAAGCCCTTTAGTGAGCTTAATGGTTAGCATAAAACATTGGCTCAATTGAATGCTAGGGCCTTGAACTATCTTTATTGTTGAATTTCTCCTAGCGAATTTACACAAATTATAAACTTGTATACGACATTTGAGGTGTGGAAAAAACTCGAAGTAACTTATGAGGGCACCTCACAAGTGAAAGTGACGAAAATCAACATCCTCACCCATGACTATGAGCTTTTTAGAATGAATGCTGGTGAGAGTATTAAAAGTATGTTTTTCAGATTTAATGACATAACAAATAGCTTGATAAACCTTGGAATGTTGAAGGGCATTCTCAAATGGTGACCTAGTAAGGAAAATTTTGAGAATCCTTCCAAAGGAATATGATCCCCTTGCAACGACTATTAAAGCTGCTAAAGATGTAAACATTCATTGGATGAACTCCTTGGGGAACTTCTCACTGTCAAAATAGAGATGACTAGGAGACTTACGGAATAGGCTTCTACAAGCAAGTTAAAACATGAAAGGAAAAAGGAAGAACCCATGGCCTTCAAAGCCACCAAATGTGATTTAGATTCCACTTCTACCTCTTCCATGGATTTGAAGGATGAGGTAAGTTTTCCTATTAATGGTTTAGCAAAAAATTTGGAAAAAAGTTTTCTTAATAAGAAATGAAAGAAGATGAGCAACAAGGAGAGGAAAAGGCCACCAACTTGTTTTGAGTGTGGTCAAACCGGTCATATTAAACCGGACTGTCCAAAACTCAAGGACAAGCATATGATAGAGGAAAAGAAGAAGAAGAAGAAGAACTTGAAAAAGAAAGCTTTCCAAGCTACATGGAGTACTTCCGAAGATTCAGATGTTTCAAGCTCAAGTAGAGGAGAAGAAGGGATGATTTGTTTTATGGCAAATGAGGCATCTTCAATAACTTCAAGTGAAGAAGAAGAAGAAAATGAGGTAAACACTTGGACGAGAGATATTTTAGAAAGTAATTATATCTAAATTATGAATGCATTGACATCTTTAATGAGTGCTCATAAAAAATTGAAAAAGGCTTACAAAGAAAAAGTTGAATTACTTGATTTTTTTATAAAAGAAGATAAAAATAAAAGAATAGAAAAATCAATATATATGCAACGAAAAGGCTTCCCTTATCATTGAGAATACTTCTTTAAAGAATTATATTTTACTTTTGAAGGAAAAATATGATTTTTTGAGCATGTTAAAGTAGAAAAACTTCACATACCTCATATGCTTAACATGCTTATTGTTCTTCACATATATTCAATTTTGAAAAACTTAAATACATAAGCATGCCTAGGCCATCAAATATCGTTTGTTTTTATTATTGTAAAACTTAACATACTATGAAAGATTGATTTTTTAGAAGAAATATATATTCACAAAAACAAAATTTTAGATGGATTGTTAAGGATGAGAACATGCAAGCTCCATTTAGTTCTCAACACAAGCTTTCTTGGGTTTCAAAGAGTAGAACTTTGAAGACTAGAAGAAAATATCTCCAAAATATTTGGAGACATTCTAGGGTAGGACTAGGACATTTATAAGATTTAAATTGATGATTTAATTTAGCAGTATGACTCTAATTTTGATTTTACACCTTATACAGTAAAAAACAAGAAGAAAATAAAAATCCACATCTTGGGTATTCATCTATTAGAAAAGAATATAGAATCTTTAATCTAGAATCCCATAAGATAGAGGAAACAATATATGTTGTGTTTATTGAGTCTATCCAACTAGTTAATGAGAGGTATTTAGAAGATGAAATAAAATTAGTAAAGAACCTATATTTGAACAAGAATGAAGAAAAAGTAGAAAATCTTAAAGTAGAAAAAGAAAAAATAAGTTACATAAATTATGAAAATTTGAACCACACATCCAAAAGATTTGATCATTAGGAGATGACTTATTAATTGTTTAGATTTATGTTGATGATTTTATTTTTGGTTGTGCAAAAGAAAGAAATGTAGAGAATTTGAAGATCTTATGACTAAATAATTTGAAATGAGTATGATGAGTGAGCTAAATTTATTTTTCTTAGGATCTCAAATAAGACAACAACTTTAAGATTATGGTTTAGAAGTCACACATGTACCTATTAGAATTGATAATGCTAGTACATTAGCATTAGCCAGGAATCAAGTTTATCATTCTTGGACTAAGCACATAGATGTTAGATATCACTTTATTAGAGACCTAGTGGCCAAAAGATTAGTAGAATTAGAGTATGTTCCCATTAAGCTTGAATTGTTTAACATTTTTACCAAACCGTTACCGTCTGACCAATTTCAAACATTAAGGGAACAATTAAGAATTTTAGACATTACTTAGGGTTCACTCCCTTTTGATGGTGCAAAGGGGGAGAATAGTTAGGAGTGAGAGGGAGCATCAAGATAGGGTGAGCATGTTAATTCTTAATTTCCTCCTTAAAAATTTATTTCTATTTTCTTTATCAGATTTTGTGCTTAAAACATTTATGTCTTGCCATCATCAAAAGGGGGAGATTGTTACACCCTTATGGTTGATGAGTCAAGCATAAATGTTTATATCTCAAATGGACTTGCTTTCAGTGAAATTATTAATATTTAATTAAGTCAAGCCATGAACTTTAATTTTCTAAATAGTGGTCTTCAAGACTCTTGGGGTGATGACAAGCTTCAAGAAAATTGAAGGCATGCACCAAAATCTTTATACTTGAATGTATATTTATTTTTCTTGAATTTGATATGTCCAAATTTTGAGATTCTGTGACACACTAGTAGTATTAATATTTGAAAAATGTTATAAGTTTAATAATTTTTTAATTTTGATTTTTGTGCCTAGCATTATTGACGAAAAGTATAGACATCGGTATTTGATTTTTTAAAATTATTTAGGAATAATTTTTCATGAATTTCTTTTTATAGTCATTTAAGAAACTTGTAATACTATCATAATATAAAATTATTTTATTATACTTATATTCAAAATTTTGGCACAAGAATTCTCACAAGACACTATAAAACCACTTTAGTCTCGGGAATTTTCACTGTGGCGTTAGGCGGGTAGACTCGACCAGACGGTCGGTCTGTCCAGGCATTAAGGATTTAAAAAATAAAATAAAGTAAAAATTGCTTGATAGACCCAAAAGGGGCGAGCGAATCCAAAAGGCCGTAGGAAGAGCAATTGAACGGAACAAGTGGGAAATCAGCCCACAGCTGCTGAACGGAACAAGTGCGAACTCAGCCCACAGGAAAGCTGACAAGAACAAGCACGAAATTAAGCCAATGAGGACCAAGTGATGAAATATTTGCTAAGGAAGGGGGGAGCCGACCCCAAACTGCTCGAGAGATAAATGAATAGAAAGTATAATAGAGTGCAATGGCAAAGACATTTGGACGATGTGGGACTAAACATCAATTCAATTGTCAAAGAAGGTGGAAGAACAGAGGCGTGATAAGAGCCAACCCCAAATGGCTCATGAGACTAATGAACCAAAAGTGTTATAAAGATGAGTGGCAAAGACATTTGGGCAATTTGGGACTAAACTTTCATTCGATTGTCAAATGAGGTAAAAGGGCAGGCATGATCGGACGGCTTAGATTAATCATGGCAAATTGTCATGATAGCAGTAAAACGTCAAGCAAGAGATTCGAAACCGAGCCAGACATGCAAGAGGATGTGGAACCACTACAGTAAGTTTCTATTTTTTTTTATTTCTAGACAAATTTTTTAATATATACAGGACAACCAACGTACCATGCAATGACCCAGATCAAGGACACCTAGATCCAATGGCCAGGATTGATCTGAAATGGTAAATTCGAGATTCAATCAGAAACATCCATTTCAGGCTCCAAATCGAACGATGACTGCTTTATGTTTGTTCCCCAAATGGTTAGTTCATTTTAGAACTATTGGGAGTGGATTTAGAGCTCAAATTAAGCTCTATAAATAGGGAATGATGAAGAACTCCTAGAGGTTACCATTGCTAGGATTTCAAAGCTTTCAAATCACAATATCAAGCAATTCTAAGTGCATACGATGCTTCTAAAGTCACGAAGTTAAAGCTGCAAGAAGGAACCCAAAATTGGAGGTTTTTGCTTCAACTATTTTTTAATCTTTACTCTTTCCACTTTTCGATATTGTGTGTGCCTTATATTTCTCTTAAAATTGTCTTAATTTTTGCCTATTTTTTGTATTTCTTTCTTTGGGGTAAAGGCATCCCAACAATTGTTTAAAATCCTGGAGTTTGATTTGAGCCTGAAAAAACTTATGTAGGTTCAGGATTAGCCGTCGGTAAAATCCAAGGTACGTATGAGGTGAACCGTACAAAAAACCTCGCTTGTAATTTGGTGATTTTAGTGTTCTTTTCCCAACACTGATTGGCGGTGGATGTAGGCTCGATTTTTAGTCGAACCACATTAAAAATGTTGTGTACTATTATTTCTTATTCTTGCTTAAAAGATTTAAGTTTTAATTGAAACCGAAAATTGAAAGAAAAATTTGTTTACCACAATTCACCCCCCTTTGTGGGATTGTCTTAAACACAAAGAACTTCATTTTCTTGAAACAATATCCTCATGTTATACGAATATATAGTTCCATTGGAATGTGTAAGGTGTTCAAGATACTTATTGGATATTAGCTCATCACATTATTTATTGTCATTAATACTTTGTGTTTGGTGGCTTAGGTTTTAGTTTAAGACCATGCACCTAAATGGATAATTTGGATAATATTATAAGTATTTTGTTTAGGAAAATAAAACAATTATTTTATGTTAAAGAATACAGAAGAGATTGTTATAATCCTTTATCCAAACTAGATAAGGTTATCTTGACAATCGAGTATGTTATCCTTGTAAGTGTCAAATATATGACCCTTAATAACCAAATTCTTGAGGATGCTTGATGCTTTTGATTGCTTCATTAAATAGCTTAATTAACTTGTCTAATAATTGAATCCAATTATTAATCTCAATGTTATCAATTGTTTCATTATCAATAATCTTTGTCTCTTTGCAACACATGTACAATAATGTAATCATGTTGCTTGATTTGCATAAGGTTGGAGCATAGTTGTGCTGACCAAGCTTTCCTTTCTTGGGATCAAGCGTCACATCCTCTATTTTGTTATTTTTTCCTATTTCTTTATCTTTAAAATTTACTTTTTATAAAACTTAAATAAATACATTATGTTTCAAAACATTTGGTATGCTCACATCCAAAATAAATGAAAAAAAAAGCCTAAACTTCTAAATCAATTTTATGTGTAGCCAAAAATATGAAACAACAAAATGATCGTATTACAATAGGTAATTAACATGTCCAACAAAACCAAGTAGATGTCTAACTTATTGTAAAACGTTTGAGGCATAACAAATAATAGGGGATGAGTGAATTGTTTATTTAAGAAAATTTTCATTTCCAAAAATTAGTTCAACATCTTCATCTTTTTTTACTTCTTTTTCTTCTTCTTCTTCTTCTTCTTCTTCTCCTTCTCCTCCTTTTCCTTCTCCTCCTTTTCCTTCTCCATCTTTTTCTTCTCTTTTTCTTCTTCTTTTTCTTCTTCTTCTTCCTTCTCTTTCTCCTTCTCCTTCTCCTTCTCCTTGTATCTCTACTCCTTCTCTGTCTCCTTTTTCTTCTTCTTCCACTTATTCATCTTCTTCCACTTCTTCTTTCTTCTTTTTTCCTTTTCTTTTTCCTAATCTTCTTCTTCTTCCTTTTCTTTCTCATCTTTCTCTTCTTTTTCTTCTTCTTTCTTTTCTTATTCTTGTTGTTCTTCTTCTTCCTACTCTTCTTCTTTTTCTTCATCTTTTTCTTCTAATTCCTCTTCCTCTTCTTCTTCTTCTTCCTCTTCTTCTTCTTTCTCTTCATCTTCTTCTTCTTCTTCCTCTTCTACTTTTTGTCTTCTTCTTCTTCTCCTCCTTTTTCCTCTTCTTCTTCTTCTTCCTAGTCTTCTTTTGATTCTACTTCTTGTTATTGTTCTTCTTCTTCTATTTCTTCTTCTTCTTCTTCTTCTTCTTCTTCTTTTACTTCTACTTCTACTTCTTTTTCATCTACTTCTTCTTCTTCTTCTTTTAATTCTTCTTATTCTTCTTCTTCTTCTTCTCCTTCTTCTTTTTGTTCTTCCACTTCTTCTTCTTCAACTTTTTTCTCATCTTTTTCCTCCTCTTCTTATTCTTTGTCTTCTTCTTCTTCTTCTTCTTCTTCTTCTCCTTTTTCTTCTTCCACTATCTCACCCTAAATTTTCTTCTTCTATTTTTTCTTCTTAATCTTCTTCTTTTTCTTCTTCTTCTTCTTCTTCTTCCTCCCCATCTACTTCTCCTTCTTCATCTTTCTCTCCTTCTCATTATCCTTCCCCTTCTCCATGTTCTACTCCTTCTCCCTTTTCTCGTCCTCCTTCTCCTTTCCCTTCTCCTTCTCCTTCTCATTCTCCTTTTCCTTCATCTCCTTCTCCTTCTCCTTCTCCTTCTTCATGATCTTCTTCTTCCACCTCCTCCTCCTCCACCTCTTCCTCTTCTTCTTCGTCTTCTTCGTCATTCTCTTTTTCTTCATCTTCTTCTTTTTTTTTCTTCTTCTTCTTCTCCTCCCTTTTCCCTTCTTTTTCTTCTTCCTTCTTCCTTCTTACTTCTTTGTTTTTACTTCTTCCATCTTCCTTCTTCCTTCACCCTTCTTCTTCTTTTTTCTTTATCCTTCTTCCCCTTTTTCTTCCTCTTCTTCTTCCTATTTTTCTTCCTATTCTTTTCTTCTTCTACTTCTTCATCATCTTCATCATCATCATCTCTTCTCATGATACTTCTCCTTCTTCTTTTTTTATTCTTCTTCTTCTTCTACCCCCACCTCTTCTGCTTCTTCTTCTTCTTCTTCTTCTTCTTCCACTTCATCTTCTTCTTATTCTTCGACTTTGCGTCTTCATCTTCTTCTTCTTCTTCTTCTTCCTCTATTACTACTACTTCTTCTACTACTTCTTCTTCTTCTTTTTATTCTTCTTCTTCTTCTTCTTCCTCGTCTTCTTAATTTTCTTCTTCTTTATCTTCTTCTTCCACTTCTTCATCTTCTTCTTCTTCTTCTTCTTCATCTTCTTCTTCTACTTCTTCATCTTATTCTTCTCCTTCTTTATCTTCTTCTTCTTCTTCTTATTCTTATTCTTTTTCTTCTTCTCATTATTATTATTATTATTATTATTATTATTATTCTTCTTCTTCTTCATCTTCTTCTTCCTCTTCATCTTTTTCTTGTCTTCTTCTTCTTCTTCTTCTTCTTCTTCTTCTTCTTCTTTTTCTTCTTCTTCTTCTTCTTCTTCTTCTTCTTCTTCTTCTGCTTCTACTTCTTTTTCTTCTTCTACTTCTCCTTTTTCTGCTAGTTCTTCTTTTTCATCTATTTCTTCTTGTTCTTCTACTAATTCTTCTTTTTTTCATCATCATCACCATCTTCTACTTCTTCTTCTTCTTTTTCCTTCACAACTTCTTCTCCATCTTCTTGTACTTGTTCTTATTCTTGTTCTTCCTCTTCTACATCTTCTTCCACTTCTTCCTCTTCCTGTTCTTCTTCTCCTTCTTCTTCTGCTTCTTCTCATTGTCCTTCTCCTTCTCCTTCTCCTTCTCCTTCTCATTCTCCTTCACCTCTACTTCTCTGTTTCCTCCTTGTCCTTGTCCTTCTTCTATTCTTTCTTCTTCTTCTTCTTCTTCTTCTTCTTTTCTTCTTTTAATTTTTTATTTCTTTTTTCTTGTTTCTTCTTTCCTCTTTCTTATTTCTTCTTCCTTCTTCGTTCTTCCTTCTTGCTTCTTCCTTCTTGCTTCCTTCTTCCTTCTTCCTTCTACTTTCTTCCTTCTCCCTTTTTCCTCTTCCTCTTCCTCTTCCCCTTCTTCCACTTCTTCTTCTTCTTCTTTCCCTTTTTCTTCATCTTCTTCCTCTTCATCATCTTCTTCTTCTTCCTTCATCCTTCATACTTCTTCCTACTTCCTTCTTCCTCCTTCCTTCTTCCTTCTTCTTTCATACTTCTTAATTTTTTGATATTTTTCTTCCTCTTTTTCTTCTAATTCTTTTTCATCTTTTTCTTCTTCTCCTACTTCTTCTTCTTCTTCTTCTTCTTCTTCTTCTTATTCTTCTTCTTTTGCTTCTTTTTCATCTACTTCTTCTTCTTGTTCTTCTTCTTCACCTACCTCTTCTACTTCTTCTTTTTCTTCTAATTCTTCTTCTTCTTCTTCATTTTGTTCTTCCACTTCTTCTTTTTCTTCTTAACCTTTATCTCTTCCTCTTCCTCATTTTCTTATTCTTTTTCTTCTTATTGTTCTTCTTCATCTCCTTTTTGTTCTTCCATTCTCTCACCTTAATTTTTCTTCTTATATTTTTTCTTCTTCATTTTCTTCTCTTTCATCTTCTTCTTCTTCTTCCCCTTCTACTTCTCCTTCTTGTTCTCCTTTTCCTTCTCCTTCTCCTTCTCCATCACTTTCTCATTCTCCTTCTCCTTCTCCTTGTCCTTCTCCTTCTCCCTTTTCTACTTCTCCTTCTCCTTCTCCTTTCCCTTCTCCTTCTCCTTCTCCTTTTCCTTCATCTCCTCCTTCTCCTTCTGCTTCTCCTTCTTCATGATCTTTTTCTTCTTCTTCTTCTTCTTTTTCTTCTTCCACTTCCTCCTCCTCTTTTTCTTCTTCCTCTTCTTCGTCTTCTTCTTCATTGTCTTTTTCTTCATCGTCTTCTTTTCTTCTTCTTCTTCGTCTTCCTTTTCCCTTTTTCTTCCTCCCTCTTCCTTCTTACTTCTGCCTTTTTAATTCTTCCTTCTTCCTTCTTCTTTCTCCCTTCTTGCTTCTTCCTTTTCCTTTATTCTTCTTCACCTTTTTCTTCCTCTTCTTCTTCTTATTCTTCTTTTTATTCTTTTTCTTCTTCTATTTCTTCATCTTTTTCATCATCATCATCTTCCTCTCCTGCTCCTTCGTCTTCTTCTTTTTCTTATTCTTCTTCTTCTTCTTCTACCACCTCTTCTTCTTCTTCTTGTTCTCCTTCCAATTTTTCTTCTTCTCCTCCTTTCAGTTCTTCTTCTTCTTCTTCTTTGACTTTTGCTTCTTCATGTTCTTCTTCTTCTTCTTCTACTTCTTCCACAGCTTTATCTACTTCTTCTTCTTTTTCTTTTTATTCTTCTTCTCCTTCTTCCCCCTCCTCTTCATTTTCTTCTTCTTTTTCTTCTTCTTCTTTTTCTTTTTCTTCTTCTTCTTCTTCTTCTTCTACTTCTTCATCTTCTTCTTCTTCTTCTTCTTCCTCTTCTTCTTCTTCTTCCTCTTCTTCTTATTCTTCTTCTTCTTCTTCTTCTTCTTCTTCTTTTTCTTCTTTTTCTTTTTCTTCTTTTTCTACTCTACCTCTTCTTCTTCTTCTTCTTCTTCTTCTTCTACTTCTACTTATACTTCTTTTTCATCTTCTACTTCTTATTCTTCTAATTCTTCTTCTTTTTCATCTATTTCATCTTCTTCTTCTGCTAATTGTTCTTCTTTTTCATCATCATCATCTTCTTCTTCTTCCTCTTCTTCTTATACGACTTCTTCTCCTTCTTCTTGTGCTTCTTCTTATTCATGTTCTTCCATTTTTTCCACTTCCTCATCTTCTTCTTCTTCTTCTTCTTCTTCTTCTTCTTCATCTCATTCTCCTTCTCTATCTCCTTCACCTTCACCTCTACTCTATTTCCACCTTGACCTTGTCCTTCTCCTACTCTTTTTTCTTCTTCTTCTTCTTCTTCTTATTTTTTATTTCTTGATGTTCCTTCTTTCTCCTTTCTTATTTCTTTTTCCTTCTTTGTTCTTCCTTCTTGCTTCTTCCTTCTATCTTCCTTCTTCCATCTACCTTCTTCCATCTCTCTTTTTCCTCTTCCTTTTCTCTTTCTCTTCCCCTTTTTCCACTTCTTCTTCTTCTTCTTCTTCTTTCTTTTTTTCTTCATCTTCTTCCTCTTCTTCTTCTTCTTCTTCAATCATCCTTCTTACTTCTTTCGTCTTCCTTCTTCCTTCTTTCTTCCTTTTTCTATCATAGTTCTTCATTTTTTTGATATTTTTCTTTTTCATCTTCCTCTTCTTCTTCTAATTCTTTTTCTTCTTCTTCTTCTTCTTCTTCTTCTTTTACTTCTTCTTTTTCTTCTCCTTCTCCTTCTCCTTCTCTTTCTTCTCCTTCTCCTTCTCATTCTCCTTCTCCTTCTCCTTCTCCATTTCCTTCTTCATGCTCTCTTTCTTCTTCTCCTTATGCTTTTCCTTTTGCATCTCATTTGCCTTCTCCTCCTCTTTCTCTTCCTCCTCCTCCTCTTCCTCTTCCTCTTCCTTCTTCTCCTTCTACTTGTCCTTCTCCTTCTCCTCCACCCCCGCCTCCTTCTCATTCTCCTTCTTCTTCTGCTTATCCCTTCTTCTTTCTTCCTACTTTTACAATCTCCCTTTTTGTTTCATCCTTCCCCCTTCCTCCTTCTCCCTTCTTCCTTCTTCCTTCTTCCTTCTTCCTTCTTACTTCTTCTTTCATCATTCTTCATTCTTCCTTCTTCTTACTTCTTTCTTCCTTCTCTTTTCTTCTTTCTTCTTCATTCTTCTTCTTCTTTCTTCTTATTTCTTATTCTCTTTTGCTTTGTCTCTAATTCCTCTTCTTTTTCCCTTCTATTTGTTATTCATTCGTTCGTTCATTCTTCTTCTTCTTCTTCTTCTTCTCTTTCTTCTTCTTCTTCTTCTTCATTTTTCTTTATTCTTTCTTCTTTGTTTTTTCGTTTTTGTTCTTTCTATTTTGCACTTCCTTCCTCCTTCCTCCTTCCTTCTTCCTTAATCCTTTTTCCTTTTTCATTCTACTTTCTTCTTTCTTCCTTCTTCCTTCTTTTTTCTTCTTTCTTCTTTCTTCTTCTTTCTTCTTCTTTCTTCATCTTTCTTCTTCTTTTTACCTTTTTCTTTCTTTCTTCTTCTTTCTTCTTCATCTTCTTTTTCTTCTTCTTCTTCTTCTTCTTTTTCTTCTTCTTGTCTTCTTTTGCCTTCTTCTTCTACTTCTTCTTTTTCTTCTTCTTCTTCTTCTTCTTCTTCTTCTTTTTCTACTTCTTTTTCTTCTTTTACTTCTTCTTTCACTTCTTCTTCCTCTACTTCTTCTTCCTATAATTCTTCTCTTCCTCTTCTTCCTATTGTTCATCTTCTTCCTCACCTTTATATTTTTTTCTTCTACTTCCTCTTCTTCTTCTTCTTCTACATCTTGTTGTTCTTCTTCTTCTACATCTTGTTCTTCTTCTTCCTCTTCTTCGTTTTCTTTTTCCTCTTCATCTTTTTCTTATTATTCTTCCTCCTCTTCTTCTTCTTTGACTTCTTCATTTTCCTTTTCTTCCTCTTCTTCTTTTTATTCTTATTATTCTTCTTCTTCTTATTTTTCTTCGTCTTGTTCTTCTGCTTTTTCTTCTTCTTGTTCTTCTTCTTCTCCATCTTCTCATTCTCCTTCTTCTTCTTCTTCTTTCACTTCTTCTTTTTTCTCATATTCTCCTTTTTCTTCTTCTTCATCATTTTATTCACTACTTCATCTTCTTATTCTTGTTCTTGTTCTTGTTCTTCTTCTTCTTCTTCCTCTTCTTCGTCTTCTTTTTCCTCTTCAAATTTTTCTTATTCCTCTTCCTCCTCTTCTTCTTCTTCTTTGACTTCTTTTTCCTTTTCTTGCTCTTCTTCTTCTTCTTATTCTTATTCTTCTTCTTCTTTTTCTTTTTCTTTCTTTTATTCTTCTTCTGGTTCTTCTTCTTCCCCACCTACTTCTTCTTCTTCCTCCTCTTGTTCTTCCTTTTTATCTTCTTCTTCTTCTTCTTTTTCTTCTTCTCCTTCTTCTTATTGTTCTCCTTCTTCTCCTTCTTCTCCTTCTTCTTTTTCTTCTTCTTCTTCTTCTTCTTCTTTTGCTTCGTCTTTTCTTCTTCTTCTTCTTGTTCCTCTTTTTTGTCTTCTTTGTCCTCTTCTACTTGCACTTATTCTTCTTATTCATCATCATCTTTCTATTCTTTCTCTTCTTCCGCTTCTTCTTATGCGGCTTCTTATTCTTCTTCTTTCTCTTCTTCTTGCTCTGCTTCTACTTCTTCTTCCTCTTCTTCATCTTCCTCTTTTTCTTCTTTGTCTTCTTCTTCCTCTTCTTTTTCTTGTTCTTCTTTCTCACCTTCTTTTACCTCTTCTCCTTCTTCTTCCTTTTTTTCTTCTTCTTCCTCCTCTCTTCTTCTTCTTCTTCTTCTTCTTCTTCTTCTTCTACTACTACTACTACTACTACTACTACTTCTTCTTCTTCTACTACTTCTTCTTCTTCTTCTTCCCCTTCTTCTTTTTTTCTTCTTCTTCTTCTTCTTCTTCTTCTTTTTTTCTTCTTCTTCTTCTTATTCTTCTTTTTCTTCTTCTTCTGCTCCTCTTACGTCTTCTTCTTCTTCTTTTTCTTCTTCTTCTTCTTCTTCTTCTTCTTCTTCTCTTCTTCTTCTTCTTCTTCTTCTACTTCTTCGTAGTGTTGTTCTTCTTCTTGTTCTCCTTCTCCTCTTCTTCCACTTCTTCTTCCTTTTCTTCTTCTTCCTCTTCTCGTTTTTCTTCTTCTTCTTCATCTTCTTCATCTTCTTCTTCTTCTCCTTTTTCTTCTAAATATTCTTCTTCTTCTTCTTCTTCTTCTTTTTCTTCTCTTTCTTCTTTTTCTTCTTCTTCTTCTTCTTCGTCTTCATCTATTCCTCCTCTTCTTCTTCTTTTTCTTTTGCTTCTTCTTCTTCTACTTCTTCCTCTTCCCTTTCCCTAAACCCAAATCCCTACCTCTTATCATATCCTTTATCTTTAATCCCAAATCTCTTGTGCCTAATGTGTAATCCCTAACCTAAAATTCCTAATACCTAATCCCTATTCCTTATTCCCTAATCTCTACACCCTAATATCTTATTATTACAAAATAATATCTAATCTCTAATCCTTAATCCCAATTCACTAAGCCGTAATCCATAATTTCTCATTATTAATACCTAATCCCTCCCTCCCTAATCCCTAACGTTTAATCCCTAATACTTAATCCTTAATCCCTAATCCCACTCTCCCTAATCTATAATCCATTTTCTCTAATCACTAATTCCAAATCTCTCCCCCTTAATCCCCAAATCCTTATCCCTAACTCTTAATCTCTAATTCGTATCTTCTTGCTCTTCTTTTTCTTCTTCTTCTCTCTTCTTCTTATTCTTCTTTTTGTTCATCTTCTTCTAATTCTTCTTTGTCATTGCCTTTTTTTCTTCCTCCACTTCTTCCTCATCTTCCTCTTCCCCTTCTTCTTCTTCTTACTCCTCTTCTTCTTCTTCACTTCTTCTTCTACTTCTTTTTCTTCTTCTTCTTCTTGTTCTTCATCTTCCTCCCCTTATTCTTCTTCTCCTTCTTCATCTTCTTCTTCATCTTCTTCTTCCTTTTCTTCTTCTTCTTATTCTTCTTCTTTTTCTTCTTCTTTTTCTTATTTTATTTCTTCTTCTTCTTATTCTTCTTCTTCTTCTCTTCTTCTTCTTTTCCTCTTCTTCATCTTCTTCATATTCTTCTTCTTCTTCTGCTTTTTTTTTTCTTCTTCTTCTTCTTCTTCCCACTCTTCTTCTACTTTTTTCTTCTTCTATTCTACTCCTTTTATTTCTCTTATTCTTCTTATTCTCCTTTGCCTTCCTCTTCTTCTTCTTCTTTGACATAATTTTCTTCTTCTTTTTCCTCTTCTTTCTCATCTTCCACTTCTTCTTCTTCTTCCTCGATCACTGAGCTACCACTCTCTCAAACTAAACTCCCTTTGGACTAGTGCAAAGGTTCATTCTAAGGAATTGAAGAAAAGCTTCTTTTTATACTGTTTATGCCATTTCTCTTCCCTACTCATCCCATTTTCTTTGGCCGCAAAATTCAGGAATCAAAAACATCAAAAGAAAGACATTTGATTATGAATTCACCATCCCATGAAGGCCGACTCACTTTCACACTTCAATCGATTTGACTATGACTGAGCCGTCTCTGAAACTTTTTGACACGCGGTCCCAAAACCCATTTTGTAGGGTGTGTTCCTTCAACACTCTGTTCAACGACCTTTTCTATTGTAATTAGCCCAGTAGAACGCTTTGACATGATCGGTGCCCCAACCCCATGTCACTTTGGTTGAATGGTAATGGCAACTCATTCTAGTTCCCTTCATTTCATATGTTTCATTTGATAATAGAGTAGTGTCATTGTTACATAATACCCCATGGGGCTCCCTTCAGGGATCATGATTCTGAACTTTAGAAAAGTGGTCTCCAATTCATGAAGTGAACAACCAAACCTCTTTGTTTGAGGTTTGCTAGAAGCTTCAAAAAGCAAGTAGAAGCTTTGCTTTTTGTAATTCCAAAAAATGAGCAACAATGATTGGAAAAGCTGGTCTTTGATAGCATACATAGGGAGGGTTCAGAAAAAGTCTGATCATAGATAGAGACTGAAACTAGTGCGTGAGCGTAGGAGCAAATGTAGCCAAGTGGATAAAAAAGTGGATTGTGAATCAACCATGCATAGCTTCAATTCCAGTCATTCACCCATCCAATTCTTTCCAGTCAATTAGATTTTTAATGTTTCATGACAGGGGTCGAAGGGATGGGGGTTTTGACTTTTGAGCACCAAACAACTTCTAGGTAGGTAGCCATCCTTATTGTTACATTACTTCCTCTCTAAAAGCCATAGTTCTAGATTAACATATTAAGTCAGTACTTTATTTTCTTATCTTATTTCGTTTCATAACATTGAGCAAGAATCATAGTGGAGACTCGCATCTTTTAGTTTTTACATAGTGCTTGTCTATATGTCTCCCAGGTCCTACAGTCTATAGTAGACAAGCTGATAAGCAATAGAGACTCATTGTCCCCCCTCCATGTTCTTGCTTTCATGACCCAGGCTAGGAGGACCATCACCCAAGTGTCAACATTACTGGGTGACCTGAATAACTACATGGAGAGGTTGATGCGACATTGGTATGGTAGCCCACTGTAGGTTCGTGACACATGCTAAGGAGGAGCTCGAAACAGCACGTTGTTAAGAGTCTCATATTGTGTGGAGATGACGAACATAATTGAGCGAGAGCTTATGTTGGTAGAGCACGAGCTTGTAGAGGCATGCCTTTGTGTTGAATCATTAGAGGCGAAGAGGACAAGTTCTAGAGAAGACCTTGCTAGGACTTCTACCTCTGCATCATATCTTCACATTGCCTTGCATAACTGTAGAGTTGTAGTTATGACAGGAATGACATTGGGAGTCAGGATATCTTTGCCAAGCTGTGTCCTCATCCTATCATTTCTGAGGTCAATAATGTTGGTAACCTCTATTTCTTTTTTAGTAGGAATTGTGTAGGCTTGGATAATTACTAACATATTTGAATATTTTCCATTTTCATCTGTGAATTGATACAACACTTTACATGTTTCTACCCGTTCAATTTCTATGAAGAGTACCTGTGAACCCTTGTAGCAATTGTTGATATTAATATAGTTCCAAGAGGGGGCCCCTTACTTCAAGCTCTTGAAGTAGCCTACAATAGCCTCTAAAAAATGATTGGTGGGCAAGGAACTTGATGTTGGTGATGAAACTAGTTTCTTGCATTGATGAGATTGGTGTGTTGCCTACCACCAGTCTGAAAATGCTAATGATAGTTTACTCTGCCAAACTTGAAGAGGTCATGGGATTCACTCTTGGCTCTAAAGCTAGGGTTTGCCATTGTCAAGACAGTAATGAAGCATACTTCCTTCCCAAATAATGAAATATGAGTAGCGGGAAGGGATTGTCCCCGAACTGAGTAATAACTCTTCCAATATTGAGCATGAATTGGTGTGAGAACATAGTTGCATTCAGGGGACACTTCTTTTCTTGAGTAGAAGACTTCTCCTGAATTAGAAAAGGTCCTTCTGACTAATGTTTGAATGTGTTGCATCCGGGTCACATTCATAAGCCTGATTACGACTAGCACTAGGTCTCCCGACTTGAAAGATTATCTCTGAATCCTTTGATCGAAGGCTCTTAATACACTTGCTTAGTAGATTTCAAGCCTTTGTTAAAAACTCAGTCATTTCTTCTCCAGAGCATCTTGCTCTTGGAGTATAAGTTGCACTCTCTGGTCCTCTATAAAGCCTTCCTGAATTGCCATATAAGGGTGGAGATTTGAACTTCTAGTGAGAGGACTTCTTTTCAACCAATGTCAAGGCATAAGGCATATAGTATGCCCGTGGTCCTTCGAGAAGTTTCTCATGAAGATCCTTTCTAAGAATAAGGGCGATTGGAATGAGATGCTTACACAATGTGTTATTGACTGACAACCTCTTCATGCCAATTTGTCGTAGCATTGAAAGGTGTCGAGAAATAATGTTGCATCTGAAACTTTCTACAAAGTCGATCTATTTTTTGATTTTTCAAAGGTGTTCCATTCCATTATCGGAGATTAGGTGAGCGGGACTTCGAACTGATAGATTAGATGATTTTTGATCCACATCATTTCCCTTCACTCATTTCAATGGTATGGCCTCTGCCCACTTGAAAAAGAACCTGCGGTAGCCAGAATATACATATAGCTCTTAGATGCGGGAGGCTGGATGTGGACAGACACATATATGCCCCAAACCTTAAACAAAACATTACAGTCAGATGTCAAGGTTCTAATGGTTGTCGAATGAAGACTACATGTATCTTATAAACGTGGCATCTCTTGAGGAAATTAATGTAGTCTTTCGACATGGTGGACCAGTATTACCTTAGTCAACTCAATGATGGTAAAACTTTGCCTCTGACTGGTATGCACCACAAACACCAGCATGAGCTTCGTCCAAAGCTTCTTTAGATTCCTTTTTTGACAAGTGTCTCAAGAGGAATCCATCAAAGTGCTCCTATAAAAGTCTCTGTTCTCACAAGAGTCTTGTACAACTCGACGTCTAATATGGTTTCGAGTGGGCACCTTCTTATATAGAATACCTACCCTAGTTTAGATATTCAAGCAATTATTGTCGCCAATCCTTTTCTACAGTCACTTCTAAGGCTTCAGTGCCAATTGAGTTTAGCTGAAAACGATGATCTTCATCTCTTTGTCTTTATTATTGTGTTTTGTGTAAATAGGATTACCTTTTGGCAAAGATGGTAGGAGCCTTTATCCTTCAAAACAAATGTATATGGTCTCAAATGGGCTGAGGGCTATTGATGAGGACATCATGTTCGAGAAGGATTTTCGACGTCTACGGACCAGGTCTTGCACTAAAAACCTATTATCATCTTTAGGAAGCCAACACAACTTTCGGATTCGAAATCGGAGTCCGAATGGCTTCCCGGGAGCAAAAACAAGGCCAAAATCACTATTCCTGCCGCCGGCCGCCGCCTCCGCCGCAACCTCTACCGTCACAGTGAACCGCCCGCCGCTGTTTCGAACCGCTCGTGCCCGAACTAGATCCAGGTTTGCCCGAACCGCTGTGCCTGAGTCCAGCCAGGCGTCGACCCAAGCTACCCCTGGATGACCCGCGTCCTGTGACCTGCGCCGACCCGCGTCGACCCGCACCGACCTGCGCCGACCCACGCCGACCCGCACCGACCAGCGACCTGTGACACGCGCCGACCCACGCCAGCCAGCACCGACCCGCACCGCCGCCGTTGTCGCCGCGCCTCCAGCCATCCGAAATTAGGGTTAAATAAACTTAATTTTCATTATTTTTCTCAGAATTTTAAGAGTCGGTTTGTAATTTTTAGGTGACTTTTAATTTACCAATGTGTCCTTTAGTATTCCCATGTTATGAGTTAAATGTGTTTTGTACCCTTATGGATTCCTATATAAGGGGAAGTCCTCTTCTATTGTAAGGATATATTGAATAGTTAATGCAAGCTTTTGAGTGTTCTTTGCTTCCATTCTGAGTTCGTGAGTACTCTGAGTGTCTTTGGCGTGCCTACTCGTCAAAGCTCTGATACTGGGAGGAGGGACGTGAGGTCCAAGTGGTGAGACGCCACTCCAGTCTATCATCTTCCTTCACCGCTCAACCATCTTCAAGTGAAGTTTTTGTTTTTCCTCGTCTTCCTTTTTACGAGTAATTTCCATTCCTAGATTATTAATTTGTCTTCAATATATTTTCATTCTGCGAAGTGCAATTTTTACTATAAATTATATTTTAATTTCAACTGGTACTTAACCAATCTAAGTACTCCCTATTTCTGCGTGTTTGAAAGTGTGTAGCCGTAATCGATTTAGCGACTTCTTAGCCGCTATCGATCCTAAGTTTAGTTAGGATTCATTGGTTGGTGCCTTTGCGTTCAACCCTCATCGTATCTCGGTGTGTGTCCCTTAGGGTGACGGCCCTGCTCTTTGTTGTGCATCAGTCACGAATTTTCCAACTAAGCAAATTTCGTCTAGTCCTACATCAGCTATAGCTGCTGCTAGGCTGGCCAAGGCATCACCTTTATGGTTATAGCTTCAAGAGTTGTGTTCTATCTATCAAATTCTGAATCCTAATATGAATCTTTTGACCCTACTGAATAGGGGACTAGCTCCTGTTTCTTCATCGAGAAACTGGACCCCTTGAGCCAAACCAACAAATCATTTCATTGACTGAAGCCCACTTCCCTCCTAGAAAGCCACTTTCGAGGGAGAACTCTTGCTCCTCGGCTCCCTGAATCCGAGAGACGAGACAAAAGATGCATAAAATGCAAAGAAGTCTATGGATGCGAAGTGATCCTCTATCCTATGTCTAGGAGTACAAAAGCGACCACCTTCAATCAACAAAGCACTTATTTCTTGCTCAGCCAAGATGTGTGAAAGTGAACCCTCTTCCAAAATGTCTCTAAAGGTGGATAATGGAACTACTATTCTGCTACTTTGACTTTAAATTTTTCAAGTACTATGAGGTAAGAAAGTAAGGAAACTCAGCTTTTTGTAGGTCCGAATAATCGAGTCACTAAGGTCCACTTGTCATGTAAAGCCTCACTTTTTCGGATTCACTAAACCTACCTTTTGACATTGCTAGAAGGTCTAGTATCATAGATTAGAAGGTTAGATTCTCTATAAGCATGTCTAATCAATGAATATCATAGCCATTTGAAATTTGGGTACAAAAAATAAGGTACTTCTAGTCCTCCACTAAGAACTTCTTGCCATCTAATTAGTAGTGATCAACTTCACCCTATCAACTCGACTTACATAATACCATGATGCTTAATGTGAATGGACTTCAAAATTGTCCAAAGGTGCAATTACATCAAGACCCACATATGACATGACCTCAGGCCAAGAAAGACAGACGGCAGAAAGAAATCCCTTCCAACCAGTCAACCTGTGGAGTTGAACACAACAGTGACTTCGACCAGGTTCTTCTATCAATCTTCTAGCACTTGCTAAACTCCTTATTCTGTAAACCTCTCACTGATGATCTCATTGAACCCTGTGAGAGCCCTACCTGATTCAAAAGTTCTCCAGAAAAGATTACCAGAATCTTGTCTAGGTAACCAGTCGGGACCCCCAAGTGCAATCCTCAAACCTGGCTCCCCTCAATTGTCAAGTGAAGTTCCCCTTCCCTTCTTGAAGAAGAGAAGGATGGCCAGTGGTAGGATATCATGTATTACATGAATTTCCAACCAGTTGATTCAAGAAGTTCCTGCTGCAAAGAATGGAGCCATATGATGCGAGAGTGTCACATAGGATTGATATGAATCCAAAGATTCAGTATACGCGTGGCGATGAAGTACATCAGTGGATGTCATATATTCTAGGTATTCCTTGGTTATATTTTCATAGGGAGGATATAGCACATAAAGATGCCTTCAGAATCAGCTTGTTCATTAGTATGCTAAAAGAAAGTGCATTCAACTCCTATGTCATGCTTCAAGAAGGCTCCATCAACCATGGGCTGAAATGGAGCGAAAAAGAATTTTGCACTGATTCGATGAAAATTACTCTATCTCCATAGCCAATTGTGTTCAACAAAACAAACCAAGCGAGCCGGCATTGGGTCCCCCTCTAGGATATTGATTTTTGGGAACTTCTTTATGATACTATAATATAATATCAATAATATAAATAGAAGATTCTATTGTAAGAAATAGTCAAATAGAACAAGGTGCATGAGTACTTTTGTGACCTCGTACTCTTTTTGGTTTGTTTGTTTTTTATTTTTTCAATCCATTGAAGTTAGTGTCCATATACTAAACACATAATAGGTAAGGAAAGTGTATGTTAATGATCCCCAGAGGGGGCCCCAATTGGCAAACTTAAGAGGGGCTTAGTTCGCATGCTTTCCTTAGCAATTAAAGTGAGCACAGAGAATGAGAGATGGGTTGCTCTATCACATGGGTTAGGATCGCTCTGGACCTCAATAAATTTATCGCCTGGTCTAGGACCGAGGGCACATATGGTTGTTGATTTTCTTAGTTTTGCCTTATAGAATGGTTGGTGCATTGTTATTGCTAGTAGCTACACTCCTTCACTAAAGACTAGTATTTGATCGAGCCCCTCTACCCTGATCCCACTTGTCCTAAGGGCCTTTGGGGGAATGTCTCAAAGGCAAAAAAGAGGAAATTATGAACATGTCAAATAGAGTGATTTATGCCTTTGAAAGTTGGCCTATCCCTTCCATAAAATGTGAGTTGTCTAATTAAGAAACCCTAGATTTTCTTCTCCCCATATAGATCCATGATCCACCTTTTTGTTCTCAATTCTCAATCAGTGAATCGGCACTCATCTGCTGGTCTGTTTTTTAGCAAAAAGGAAAGCTACTGGCTTGAAAGCATTTGGACATAAACTGGTTCAAGCCTGAAACCTGCTTTGCAGCTCCATTGAGGATTCCTACCCCTGTGACTTGAGTGAATAAAAATGGGATTCCCTTCCAACCCTGCCTGCTCCTTATTAGATAAATGAGTGGATTTTGTTTGGCACAAAAAGTGGTCTTATGACCTCAAGTTCCCTCTCTGCATAGGCCAACTTCCTCTTGGCTTGGTTTCCTCTCTAGTACATGAGTCAATACGATCTCCCTACCTCCTAGTCACTCAACAGATTGAATAACCAAAGCACACTCCCATCATTCTGATCATTTTCATTCGTATGAATAGAAGCTATGTTCTTCTCGTGCTTCTTTCAGTTTGAGTGCCATGAAAACATACTCTCTCTATCCTTTAGTTCTCTCTATTACTATTTTTACTATCTTAAAGATTCTATTCTTTGATCTACAGAATAACACCATTCACATGACATTGCTCGGGTACACAAATGGACAAATGAGAGAGGAGTTGGCTTTATCTTGTGGTCAGCTTTCTCCACTAGTAGGTGATCATGATCTCACTAAAAAAAGTTCTTTAACAAAGAAATGAAAGCATAACTCGCTCTTAATTGGCCCTGCCCCCTACAAGGTAGATAGGGCACTTAGCCAACCTTTTCAATTAAAGAAATGGCTAAGCTAGTAACCTCACCTCTCTATCTTACCCATCCTTATTAATTCTGAATCACCCCAGAGGTCTTTTTCCCATAGTGGACCTCAGGTCAAGCCAAGCCCCATAATGGAGTTCACATTCCCTTCATCTGGTCGAAAAGTGGGACTGTGACTCCTATATATTATGTACGACAATACGGAGAGGTCCATTCTCGTTCATGATAGATCCATGTCCTGCCATAGTGCTCGGAGAGCCTTAGCGAGCAAGCTAACAAGGATTTTTGGATTGTAGAAGCAAGATTTCTATTTTCTTGCTTTGATAAACCTTTTTTGGTACTAGGCCATCAGCTTAAATCAAATCGGTGGACAATATAGATCGAGATTCGCTCATAAGACAAATGACAACCAACATTGTGTATATAAGGTTTGGAGCACGACAACAAGCCTCCACCATACTCGCCAAAGTGATGAATCATCTGGACTCCAAAGATTCGGTCATCCCTGATGACTCAGAAGAAATAGAGTGGGGGTTGGTAGCCGTCAATATCCCAGTTCAAATTCTAAACAGGAGGACTCTGACCTCCATGAGGATGATGATCATCGGGAAGTGGTTACCCTAAATCAAAAATGAGGGGTTCTAGTCAATTGGAAATATATAGGCAGTTAGAACTTGAGCATCTCTAAATCTCAAAATGGTTTCATGGGAACCTTGCCTGGGCCTGGGCTCATATGCAATCTAAGAGCTACAATGAAATAGACTTGAACTACTTTATAGGTTTGTTTTCATCCTCTATCTCTTTTCTGACTTCCAACTTTGAATTGGAAGAATTACTATACAAAATGATATCAACGAGACAAGCCTCCAAGGAGTTCACTTGTTTCATTTATTTCTCTTGATGTGATGAATTGGCTTAATGAAGTCAAAAGGCTGTTACCAATGCTTTCTATTTTTTGTATGTCCATATTTCATTTTGATTAGATTAGAATTAGATTGGATTTGCATGATCACTTTGCAATGTGGATATGACCATGTAATATGAAATTAAGCTATTTTTCTGATACAAATAGGAATGGCCCCCCATTTTTCAGTGGTTACTTTTCCCTCTTGTGAGATGTGCAAAAGCCATCCCAATGATGAATCCTATTTGATAGAAGTCATTTTAATGGGCTTGGGAAATTCTAGATGAAATCAATCCAAAGCAAAGCCTGATCGAAAAGTAGGGAAAGGCAAGAAAGAGGCCCAAAGAACTACAACTTCTACTAGTAATGGGAGAGTTGCCAAGGTCTGATGGGTGATCTGACGATCAGTTGTTGAGTCAATTCCCGTAGGTTCGACTGAGCTTTGTTACATGAAAAGAACAAAGGTGGCTGGGGCCTCCCCTCCTGGGGGCCCCACTCTGGGGTGACTTTTTCATGTACCATAGCCCAAGCACTTGAAAAGAATCTAGCACATCAGAATAGTAAGCAACCACACCGAAAAGTATTGAAGACATGCCTAGGATTCACTTATCCCTCAATCTCTTACATCGATGTTTTGTACTCTAAGTAATGTGCTCACGACGAATATGATTTGGATTGGAACCAACATCCCGCTCTATCTGAGGAAACTTTGATTTCACATTCTTTGAACGAAGAATTTGGGAAATCCTAAGGATTGCTTCTTTCTTTAGACCAATTACCATGGTGGAAAACCAATTCTACTGGCCTTATATCAAGAGAGACGTAGCCAAAGCAAAGATGTAGGGAGATGTTGGTTTGTCAAACTGCGAAAGGAGGAAAGGAAAGCAAAACACTGGCATATACACACCTATGCCAATTCCCCTGAAGATGCTGGAAGATGTCAGTATTGACTTTGTGTTAGGCTTACCCTACATAGCCAAGGGAATCGGTAGTATAATTGTTGTTGTTGATAGATTTTCAAAATATGGTCCATCTGACTGCATGTCAGAAAGTAAGTGATGCTTCTCTTATCGCCACTAATTTCTTGAACGAGATAAGAGAATAGTGAAGCATCATGGCTTACCGAAGACCATAGTGCTTGAGAGAGATGTCCAATTCATGAGTGACTTTTGGAAAGGGGAGGGGCCCCTATAGGGAAAGTCCTTTAGGGAACTTCTTCCAAGTGAAGGTCTTATAACAAATCAGCTTTCCAGAGTGCTCCTCCTTTGCTGGCCAAACACATGAAACAAAGTGGAATTCTACTAGAGCGTGAATCCCCGCTCTTTTGTAAACATGACTTAGTAATATGAACTTCCTCGTAGCTTCCCTGCTGATCTGCCTGCTCTCACTCATGAACAAAGTGGAATTCTTTGTAGTGGGAACTTCTTGAATCAACAGGTTGGAAATTAATGTAACACATGATATCCTACCACTCGCATTCTTCTCTTCTTCGATGCTAATGATCCCTAGAGGGCGCCCCAATTGGCAAACTCAAGAGGGGATTCCTCTTATCCTCATAGGATGAACATCCTGACCTCTCGAAGATAACCAACAATAAAGTCTTGCAAGGTTCCTCAAGAGGAGCTTAAAAGTTAGGACAACCACCTCCGCCTATGGAGGCAGGAAGGACGAGATGCCAAGAGAAAAACTCAAGGAGGCCCTTTATAAACAAAGGAAGTCCTAAAGTGGATCTATCTACAAAAAACACAGTGTATTAGCGTAGAGGGCTCCTCCACGAATTGTGTTGAAGTTGGGTTAAGGCAGGAAGAGTTACCTCCAACAGGTACCCTGCCTAAGGAAATCCTAGGTTCGCCTTGGAGGTGAAGTCCCTAGAGGATTTTGAGAGGTGGAGATTGTTCTTCATCGAACAAGACGAATGGGGTGGACAAAAGAGCCTCTAACTCGACGAGTTCTGGTGAACAAGTGTCAATAATGTATCCATAGATTCAACTTCGGTAAAATCACAAATTCTCCTTCGACTGGTCTACAAAAAGTTGGTCCTCATAGCAATATAGAAGATAATGACACTCCAAAATAAATAGTCTTCCAAAGCATAGTTTTTGTACATTTGCTCATTGAGAAAGATGAAAGAAAGAAAATATAATTTATTGAAAAAAATAATACATGGATGTTTGTTCATAAAGAATTATATAATCACATAGAAATAATTTATGTTAATAAATTAATAATATCAGTGACAAAAAAAATCTTATATTTCATGAAAGAGCAAAAAATATATTTTTTACTCTTTATATTCAAGTAGCTGTATTCATTTAAAGTTATCAAAGCATAAATATAAGGAAAAATAGTAATAGTTGTTCAAAATTTATTTTATAATTTTTTTGTCATTCAATATAAGTAATCTCAGCAATTGTTCTATTCTTATTTTCTTACAATTTTATTTTATTTTAGTACTTTTCTAATAAACAATTGCTTATGAATTTCATGTTTTTGTGCAAAAAATCAATTTCTTTAGATAAAAATTTTCTTCTCTATTAGTTCAAATAATTTTTATATTAAACCAATTTTTTATTTTTATAAGACCTTCAAATTCCTTATATTTTTAAAATAGCTTTAATTTATAAACTACAAAAGATATCCAACTCATATGATTATGGTTATAACTAAATAATAAATAATATCTATTTGGTTTTGAAATAAAATATTCATTTATTACAAATGTCAACATGAACTAACTCAAGAGGCTACATAACTTTCTAAAACTTAAGAATGATAATTATTGGTGCTTATGAAAAATATAACTTTCACAAATATAATCAACATTAAAAATAAAAAAATATCATTCAATATTTTTTATTTTATATCTTAAATCTAACAAAATACAAATAATCATTCTAATAATATCACTAGGATTTATTCTTAACCTCTACTACAAATACATTACTTTTAATATGAAATTTTTTATTAAAAACACCTCATTGACACCATTCATCCTCAAATTTACAAAATAATGTTTTTATATTACTTATCTAATACTTAATGAACTATTAGCTAAAAATTCAAATACTAAATAAATATCATGAATAATTTTTTTTATCATTTATCCTTTGTTAGATTTAAAAGTGTCTTGACATCTATTCTATCCACTAAAGTCTTTATTCATATCCCCATAAAAATTTCTAGACTTTGAAACTTAAAAAAGTCCACATCATTGTAATACTACAAGTTGAATATAAAAGTTAAATGAAATTCAAAACATTGTTTCAAGGCGGCCTTGGTTTACACATCCTTTACACCTCTTTAATGGGAAAATATTAATTAACTCAAAATCGTAATTAATAATTATTGGCCTCATACATTGCATATATATCTTTAATGATTTGGAAACTAATTAGAATGATAAAAGGGAAGCTAAGTAAAGATATACGTCCAACCAAAAAATGTGATCCCAGATTGCTGAAATCGATTGGAGTTCCCGAGCTTCACTTCCATGCTTTCCTTCCCCTGAACTGCTTACCACCTTGCCTTTGCCGCTTTTTTTCTCTTGACAAGAATGAGCTGCTCTTGCTTTTTGGTAGCCAGTGGTATTGCCTTCCAGTGCTGCTTCTGACTATTGCTTAGCCCACCAGTCTGGTTAACCAATAATAACAACTTGTCTCAACCGACCAAGATAAAAATTAGCTTTGAAATAGCAAAATCTTGTAACAAAACAAAAGAACATGATGCTCTTACAATTAAAAATGGCAAATGTAAATGTGACATACCTTTTTTTGTTTCACGATAGCTTTAGCTTCGTATTTTTCTCTATCCCCTCTGCTTGCTCGAATGAGAGCTACTCTCTCCTACTTGCTGAGCTTGCTCCTGAGGTGCGCCTAAACACAACACATGATTATCAATTGTTAACCAATGAAGTTTAGTAAATTGCTTATAAAAATGCCAAACCAACTTGGTTGGGTCAAACGTCATTGTATGCGCTCAACTCATAAAAAAAATAAACTTGAATACATCCAAGAGGTTCTCATTGTTCTTATTCCTACCATTTTAATGAGATCACTTCCAAAGAATGGTTGGTGACAAACATCAAAGAAAGCCTAATCACATACAACTAGAATTTGAACAACAAAAACAATTTACTTTATAACTATTATAGAAAATTTTGATCTCCAAAGCATGCCATGATAAAATTATCTTGTTAAGAAATACTTAAATACAATGCCACAAAAAGTAAAATTTTGAATATCCTAATGCAATGTTAATAACATGCGATATTTTTTCATGTGCACAACTTTTTCAGAAATATAACACTGCTGAAGAGAAAAAGCAGTGAGCGAATATATGAACACACAATAAAATGGCAAAGAAAACTCCCGAGGCTTGTTAATTTCTTTAATAGAAGCCATGTTATACCACCCCTCTCAAAATCACCCTAATAAGCAATCAAATACAACAAGACTTAAGACAAACAAAAAGAAATAGAGCATATTGTATATTAAAGTATAGAAAGACTCAATCATTGGGACCAATGATCAAGCATTGTGTTAAGAGTATAAACAAGAATGGTTGATAATATAGACATCACAGATAAGGGACTGTTCATACCTTGTTGTGCTATGATCTTGCCAAATTGTAGTAGGAATGAGCTCTCATCAACCCATGATTAATTACAGACAGTGCTATCTCGATCAACTGTTCACAAGAAAATGATGACCAGTAAAGAAATGATTTGCGAAATGATTTAATGCCATCAAAAGCTCTTTGCATCTTCAGCATTCCTTTTCGAATACCATCAATTGCAAAAAAATAACACTAAGATGAATTAGCCATCAATAAAAAAAAATTTATGTGAACCAAACCCACCCCATTATGAAAAAAAAATGAACTACCTATGCTACCTCTTAAATTAACAAGTACAATCTCACCTTCATTTGTTTGCAATTCTATAATTCCAAAGCCACAAGAGCATCATTATTTTCTAGATCTAACTACACAATGGAAACAAAAAAAGGGGAATATAAGAACATACAGGGCATGTCATGAAATTTATACTATAAATTAAAACTAACTTATATCAAGCACTGGATGAAAGGGTTGTCAAGCCTTGTCAAATTGACCAAGTTTGTATCTACAATAACCTGTACCAAGCCTTGCAACTCCAGGACAACTAGGATAACCTCTTAGCACTTTCTGGTTAATATCATAATCAGTTCATTAAAAGAGTTACCAGACTAAAAAATTCAGATCACGATAATGCATATCACAATAAATAGGGGAGTACTAATTTAGATACATTAAGGTACCGAATGCATATCACTATATACCAATTACAAACATAAATTGGCACTTTTAAGTTTCACTGAAATTAACACCACATTAGTGATTAAATGCTTGAAATGCCACAATGCAACAAACCAAATATATGCTCAAGAGGACATAGGATGACACATCTTGCCACATTTTAATAGAAAAATACCAAATAGAAGGGCATAATATAGGCTGCCAAAAAATTGAATATAGGAAGAATCTGTGTTAGGCATGCATTAACCTACCTAACATAAGGGTTTCATGAATTGAACTCAACTTCCAAGTCACCAAAAAAACTGAACCTGAATAATGAGTAAAGCATGCCCTAAACAGTATTTGATTTTTGCTATATAATATAGAATTTGGAATCATCAAGAAAAAGAAAACTCAATACACAAAAATATTTTTATCATATGTTTGGAATAAGAAGTGCTTAAAAAGACTTTATAATAGTCTAAAGATCTCTTTTATGACTCTGCTGCTTCCTGATACTGATCTTCATTCTCCCCAGCATCAAACTCAGCACAAGCTTGCGATCCAAAACTTCCAATCAAGGTGGCATTAACAGAATTCATTGTTTGTAAATAATGATTTTATGTAATTGAAATAAACAATCTAAAAGTGAAACAAAACCATAAAGGTTTAAGTCCATGCTTTTTTATCTATTATGCAAGAGAGATTTCCACCATCTTTTTTCTTGAAAATGATCTTGTTTTATTCCTAGTTCTATTATCCCTCCTTTTGATAATATGATCAAGCTTTATGAAGAAACTACAAAATCATAGAAAAATGAGTTAAAGCTGTTAAAAAATCATAGTATCAACTAGAAAGTAGTTCTCAAGATAAAGGTCAAGGGAAATATAAAATTCTGTAGAATATTCGTAGAAATTCAGAGGATAATTAAATAGAAGTATTTCAAATAAAACAAAATTCTGAACAACTCCAACTAGATATGGAAAGTGCCAAAACGAATTTTCCAGAAACAAGCATTATGCTTGATCCATCTAAAGCAGGCCAACCAAAAGTAATTGTTTAACTATAGACGTATGTTAATTCTTGGTTAAAGAGAGAAGTTCATGCCTGAAGGTCAAGTAAAAATCAAACGATTCATAACCGGGCAAAATAAAGAGTACACTAGAAATTCAAATATCATTATGGCAAAAAGTATAATCTAATTTCCATAAATAATTAAAGCACGTGAATAAGCAAGAATTAAGTTCCAATGCTAAGCCTAAGTGTCATTTGGTAGTGCCTCACACTCCTCAGCTAGACTTCATCTAGCTTAAGTGCATTAATTTATTCAATAATGTAGATTAGATTAAGAAAGAGATAAATTATGCAGTATGTTTGCTTAAAAACTTATTAATGTCAACAACCATATCAAAAAACAAAACATCTCATTAGCAATAATGAATACTTAAGCAACTAAAAAATTAAGATTTACTATAAAATAAATAGTTACTTCAAAAATACTAACTAATTAACACTAATATATCATGTTATACATAAATATGAGAGTAAATTGCATATAAATCTGAGTTATGATCTAATTCTCAGTAGGTTCCTTCAAGATTTATAATAAAGCATGCAAGTCAACAGGTATTCCAATAATAAATATGTCCAAACTTAGGATATTCAATCAAAACACAAGGTTTGGGTATGATAGACTTGTGGAGTATGTTAGTATATTTATAATGTTCTTAAAGTACTTTTTGTTCTAGTCAGCATCTTCCTGTCTCCACCTTTCCAATAATAATGTCATTTTCTACAATCCAAATCATGTTTTCATTTGTCATCAAAGCTTCCTTGGAGTCCTCCACAAGGAAATCATTTAAATCGCTTCCTTTTAAGTCTTTCATAATGCCCTTACAAAAAATAAGATATAACTAAGGTGCCTAATGAATGCTCTCCCTTTATAAATTGCTTATAAGTCTACATTTTGCTCTAATTCTCAACAAGTTCCTTCAAGATTTATGATAATACATGCAGGTTCATAAGTCTGCCAATAATAAGAAAGTCTAATTTTAACAGATTTAATTAAAGTGAAAAGTTGATCAAGTTTGGATAGGTTAGCCTAGTGGATTATTATAACATATTTATAAGATCCTTAAAATACCATTTGTCATAGTAGGACTCTACTTCTCAGAAAATGATACCATTTTCTATGATCTCAACCATGTTTCCATCTCCTCATCCAAGCTTCTTAAATTCCTCCACAAGGCATTCATTTGAATCACTTCCATTCAAAAATAAGATGCAACCAAGGTTTTCCATGAATGTTCTCCCTTGATTACATCTCTAAATTGAAGCTTATGATCCTTATTGAATTTTTTTTTAAACTCTCCTTTATTTTTAATTAATTTTAGAAGTTATTGAATTATAAAAGTATTTTCTATTATTTATTTGGTAATAGCAACAACAGCATATTTCCTTCTCCCTATTCCCTTTTTTCTAGGTCAACCTCAAGAACCTTTGTGACCCTCACTTGAGAAGGTTTGCAAAGGAATCAACTGCTTGGGAGAAGACCTTAACAAAGAAAGGGAATCAGGGATAGAAAATATAGAATGAAGAAGAAAGGAGAGTAGCAGAACAGGAAAAGAGAAACAAAATGAAAACCAACAACACAAGTTAATTGCAATGCTGAATGAAGCAAGGCAGCCAAAGCAGGTGAGCTAACAATAAACATATTTGGGAGAAGTTTTTTGGCAATACTTGTGCTGCCAAGAGAGCTCAGCTTTTTATTTCTATTTTCTTTCCTAAAGAAAGAGGCTATCGTGAATTTTTACAAGCCAGCAAGGGCTAATGTTGTGGCAAGCTGAACCTTAGTGTGAAAAAGGCATTTTGCAAAACTGGGAATAAGAAACTCTTGTTAAAGTGAGCATTAACTTAAGTTAAAAATTAAGAAAAGTATTATTGTATTGAATAATTATAATGTAGAAAGACTACTGCTATACTTCCAACAAACAAGGGAAAGTGAGAGAAGCCACAAATAAGGAATATTTTGTTTAAATTGTTGTTACATGTTAAATCAAAAAAATAAAAGCAAGAATAGTGTGAGAAACTATGATAAAAGAACTTAGAGGTGATTTTAACTGCTGCAAGCTCAAAAAAAGTATTAGGAAGATCAATATCTAAATGCAATTCCTTTATTATTGATACATACATTCTTAAGAATTTTATGAAATTGAAATAAAATAGTTTGGGATATTAAAACCAAAGATCCTTATGAATTATTAATGAATTTCCTTGTATGAAATGAAAAACAAAAAGAAAGGACCAAAAAAAGATAGATTTTGGGAATCCATGTAAATTCAAATAGATGATAATATAGTAGATATAATTATTTGAGAATTCAAATATGACATACAATTGTCATGTTTGCATTCATGTTCTAATACATCAATGCTTTTATGACATTGAGCAATTAAAACACAACATAATAGAAATGCAAAAGAAGATAAAAAGATAAATGAATGAAATAGTATCTTATAATATGATGTAAATTATAACTGCGTTAAATTTCCTGAATAAAAAAAAGAATAAAAAATAAAAAAAATTCTATATTTTATTTCATGATTCCATTCTATATGATGAGCTCAACACATGATATGCTAAACATGATTAGCATTAGTTTTATCAAGTTATGAAATGGCATTATAGATCTTGCTACCACTACTAGCACCTTTCGCAAAGTTGATGTTCTATAATGATATTATGTGATTGATATGACTAACCAATTTTGACATGCTTATTAGTAAAGGTGTAGAGATTATGTGATTGATGTCATACAAATATGAGATAACATATGATAGAAATATATGATAATAGTAATATAAGAAATATGAGTTCAATTATAATAAATTAACAAAAAAGAAAAACAGAGATAAAAAAAGAAATTAAAAAGAAATGATATACAATATGTATATGAAAAATATATAATATATAAATTTGGACTCTTATATTACTATGCTTATTATTTATTACTATTGGCGACTCATTTCTTCTCCGAGTATTATAGAGATGTCATGTTTATACTCATATTTATATCATTATGTCATATCTTGTTAATTGTTACATATACTATTTACTTATTAAACATTGTATAACTTATTTTTCTATTTATACAAATTCACAAAGAGATAATTTCTAAAGACATGTAAGATGATTGTGAATATAATATTATGTACATTATAGTTTTGTACTTGACAAGTATCATTAACTTTCAGTTAGAATATGTATACATATTTATAGTTTCAAATCACTTTTTTGTCACCCTCAACTATTTTGACATTAATATCTTCAATAGTGCTTCTATAATAGACTATTAATATATGCATATAATAGGTGCAAGCAGAAGTGACAACATCTCTATACTATTCTCCATCATCCTTGCCACCCCTTGCTGTAATATATCATCATCGTTTCTCTTTCCACCTCCATGAACTTCAACCACCTTAAAATTAGTAAAGGGTTTAAGGTTTCACCAATATGCAAAGAAGAAGAGGATTTTGATATTAACTTTGCTTTTTAACATTGTTGAGGTGTATGTACCTACTTTCTTACTATAGGGCACTTAAAAAGACCTAAATGGCCAATCATAAAACTCAAGAAACTTTAGTTGAGAATACTCTCGAACACCAAAAACCTATAAGAATTTTTCCCACATTTAATTAATTCTAATAATAGTATAAAAATTAGTAATTATGTACATACCTCAAAAAAAACTCAAAAACAATATTATTTTATTCAAAATACTTAATTAAAAGGTCACAAGCTAGTTGTAATTCTTCAATATGATGCCCTTAAATTTTATAACATTCCCCTCAATACATGTAACAAGCTCTACATTGATATAAAGGGAAAATTTAACAAAATAAAAACTTCACAAAGCAAAAGTACCTGATCCAAAAGTGCAGCAACATTATTTTTGTTTTCACCTCAATATTGAATTGGCTTGATGCTTGATGCTTAATGCTTGTGCTAGGTCACCTTTGGCCACACAAAGCTGTCCTGCAAAAATTGCAACCTGTGAAAAATAAAGGATTAATTTACTGGAATCTTAATCATGCAATATACCTAATGAAAAATTTTAAAAATTTGTACAAGTCATAAAAAATATGTTGATATTGTTTTTGAAGTATAAAATTCTTAATTCTAATTTACGTGATCAAGAGAAACATAATAATATTGAAAAGATATTATGTTTTTGAAAATTTGAAAAAGTTTAAGACAAGACACATCAAGATGAAATAATTTAAAAGCAAATGAGTTGTTACCAAAGTAACATTAACCATGTCCTCAAAAGGGGCGGTTCAACGTTATGGCGTAGCATCAATCTTCTTAAAAAATAATTCAAATCACTTTAAATTGTCAAAAAAGTACAACTATGTTTTTCACTAGAGAACAAAATAATATCACATTGCACTTTTTGGTTCAAGATCGTAATCAACATATCAATTAAGAAAATAGTCCACTTATCCAAAATCAAATGATTATTTAAAGCACATGACAAAGGCAAAGCTTTACGAAAAAAATCAAAAGTTTAATTGCCCTGATCCTAACGTATTTTTAGCTCTATTTCTTAGTGGAAACAATCCCATTCTAATATTCCATTATGTCACCCTTTATCAACAATAATTTCTTTATTGCCAAGCATGAGCATCTTGTAGCATAATTGGTCAAATACTGGCAATATAAATTTGCCTACCAGTCCTAACAAAGCCTTACCAGATAGAACATCAAGCAAACTTCTGCAACTTAAATGCATGGCATTAACTCCAAAAAGCGGTGCCTCAAGTTATGTCCCAACAATTTGTATAATAAATCCAATATACTTGAGGCATATCCAAGTAGCAATAAAGTTTTCCAACATTACCACCATAATCATTAAACATCATTACCACTAAAATTGCATTTTTATACTCAAATATTTAATTCAAAACCTTTTTAAAGCTTTCCTACACATTTCAACAATTCAATTAGTTTAGAGAATAAGATTCAAATAGATCTCGACAAATGGAAAATTCCATGAAGTACAAACACCCTTAACGAAGTTATTGTATCTTTGTCAAACTCTCAGACTTGGGCTTCAAGACCATGCATTACAAGTGCCATTTTGCATCACTAATCTAAATTTGTAAAAAGCACAATCTCATATCCTCCATAAAATTCTAGGATGTATTGCACATTCTTTTAACAAGTGTCTAACACTCTTCCTAACCCTAAAAAGGGTGCATGATTAACAAGCATCAAAATAATTTGTGTTTCCTAGAAAATAAAAATGATGCATGATGATTGATGTCATTCAAACATTCTTAAAGAAAAAATAACCATTCTATAAGAGAAGTAGATTACTAAAATCTTTCCTATAGAAACAATAGCATCTTAGAATCAACGTGTCTGACCTCACTTAATGTGTCAAAGGGCTATTCTTGTAATTATAATAACGGAATATGAATTAAGTGTTGGCAGCCTAAACCTTTTTAATATAAGAATCTAGTAAAAGAAATATACAGCCTCACAAGAAATAGTTAAGATTCTATATTTAAGAAATCATGGGAAAAAATGCTTGTTTTGTTCATTGCAGAGGGAAATCAAACCTTTATGATTATCAACAATTAGAAAGGCCTAATCAAGTCTAACAACTTATCAACAATTATAATCTTCTCTTAAACCTCAATGACATGGAAGTTTCCCATTTTCACCAATGCCCAGTTCAAAATATAACTTTAACCAATACAAACAAAAGATATTTCCACCTATTAAAATGCTGAATAGAAATATGTTGAATAATGATGGCCTTCAAAATTGAAGTGTACAGAACACTATAATAGATTCGTCCAAAAATAAAATAACGAACCTTGTTATTGACAAGGAGGATGATGGCTTGTGTTAGATTGGAACGAAGGGAAGCCAGGAGGATCCGAACTTCGGATTGAAGGTGATGAGAGACTAATGAGGAAATTAAGCGAGGCATCACGGTTGGTATGGGGTCATGTGTGCAAGGAACATCGTGGGGTCACTGAGATCTTTTGAGACCACCAGGTCCGACTGCGAACTGAGCACGAATTGCTGAAGCAAGAGATGTAGTAACAATTTGAAGTGGCCGTAGATAAGGAGAAGCCATTCCTCGTATCCTTCTGGGTCAAGCTTCATCTTGGATTGAAGTAGAGGAAGGTTCAGCCTATCAGCTGCCTTTCCAGATGCAGAAAAGGAATCCGATAAGAGGAGGTTAGCCACCGTTGCTAGTTCTACAGATCAATTAACAAAACCCTAGTCAAAGGGAAGCTCAGAAGAACCAAGCTAAAAAGCCTATGCGGTTTCGAGATGGCAAATTTTTAAATACAAAAGATAATTACTATATATTAATAATTTATTAAACAGAAGTGGGGAGTATTGTTTTTAATTTGATTAGAGCCACTAGGATTACTCTACACATTAGTATGGGACTAAAGTTTTTAAAATATTTAAATTAAAAAAAATTTAATAATATATTTAATTAAAAGATTGGGGTATTATTACTATATTTTGATAACAATAATATTTTTTATTATATTATTATTAAATAATAATCTATCAATAAACACATCTTTATGGATAAAATTTATTAAATTTTAAAAAGCATAAATGTGCATCACAATTTTTTATCATCAGTCTACAATATAGTTATATGATAAGTAATAGAGATGTAAAGTTTGAGAATTTTATGATAAAAGTCAAACTCTTGATATTCTTTTGCTTAATGTTAGACTCTGAAGATCCATCAGCTTGATGTTGGACAATTAAAAGTTAGTTGTCGTCGCTGGCAATGTGATCGCCTAAGGAGACAATGCACATGATTCATCCATCTCGTACCTATGTCTTATGCATTAATCACTTTTATTAGTTGTAACACATTATTTTAACTTAACTCATTTCAATTATAATATATATTTACTTATTATTTAGGTGATACTTTATTATTATTTATGCTTATTTCTTTTTGTAATTCATATTTTCTATAAAATGTGTTTTGAACGAGATGAAAAAAAAGTTGGTTTTATTTGTCTTGATATGCTCTATCTAATTAAATATTTATTTTAATATTTTCATATATTTCTTATTATATTTGTTTCTTACTTTATAAGATATTTTTACTCATACTTGATTTCATCATTGAGGATATTATACTTGATCTCCTTAGTACCTTGGAGGATAACTTTATCATACATGTTTTTTTAAATAATTTAGCTCATTTGATCAAGAGTTTTCTTTAGTTTGGATATATTATTATGAAACTCTCACTCTTCTATGGTGTGACATTTATATAGTTTTTATTTAGACATTATAAATTCTTTTAGTTTATCTTTTTTTTTGCTTTATTATATATTTATCAAATATTAAAATACTAATTTATTATTATTTATGCTTATTTAAATTGATATTTTATAATAAATCCAAACAAGTTCTAATTGAGACATATCAAACGTCATTACCTTTCTAGTTTAATAAGTTGTATAAATGTAAATATTTTATTATCCATGGTTTTTGCACTCTTATAAGATTTTTTGATTCCTACAAGGTCGTTGCACATATGGAAGTAATTTATTATCTTATAATATTTTATTATCCATGCAACTTTTTCTAAGTAATTTATCTCATTTCATAAAAAAATATTTTATTATATTATGGTGAAACTCAAATTCTCTACACATGTAAATTTAATATCACTTAGATTTTGTTATTTTAAATTTGTTTTAATTTATTCCATTAGTATTTTGGAATACAACTTTTCTCATATAATTTATCTCATTTCTTGAAATGTTTTATTTTTATTTAGTTATATTTTTATGAAACTAAAATTATCCACTCATGTAAACTTAAGATCACTTTGATTTGGTCATATTTTATTGTTGCTATTAATAAACCTTTAAATGATAATACATATTTACTCTTATTTGTCATTACAATTTACAGTAATTCCAAACTAAGTTTGACTAAGATAAAATAAATATTGTTGAACTCATCTACAAGATATCTATTTTATTTAATATACATTTTTGAATTTTAAAATAATTTATTTTCTACGATTTTTGTATGCTTTTTATGATATTTGGATTTGTATCATATTTGGATTTCTTGAAATGTTTCACTTTTATTTTGTTATATTTCTATGAAACTCAAATTATCCACTCATGTTAACTTAAGATCACTTTGATTTGGTCATATTTTATTATTTCTATTTATAAACGTTTTAGCATTAATACATATTTACTCTTATTTGTCTTTCAATTTACAGTAATTCCAAGCTAAGTCTGGCCAAGATAAAATAAATATTATTGAACTCGTCTACACGAGATCTATTTTATTAAATATACATTTTTTAATTTTAAAATATTTTATTTTCTAAGATTTTTGTTCACTTTTTAAGATATTTGGATTTGTAAAATTGAACACAACTTTCTCGTAAAATTTATCTCATTTCTACAATTGTTTCACAGCTAATTGTTATGCAACTTGAAATTTCCTATCATGTGGCATATATATCATTTAGATTTGGTTTTGTTACATAACTTTTATTTATATCATCATTGCTTTAATATATCTTCATTGAATATTTAAATTATATTATTTGTGATTATTTATATTGAAATTTGTAGTAATACTAAATAAGGCTTGATTAAGATTAAAAAAAAAACCTTATTAGTCTCATCTCATTGAGCTCTCTTTAATTAAATATTTTTTTTAAAATTTTTGCATGTTTTAAAATATTTTTTGAATTATACATGACTTGATAATCGAGGATGCCATACCTTATCACCTTGGTATCTTAGAATGTAATTTTCCTATACAATTATCTCATTTCTTCAAATTGTTTGTTTTGATTTAGTTATATTACGATATAACCTTAAGTAACGTTTCCTATGAGGATTACATCACTTTGATTTGCTTAGATTATGTTGATTTGATTTATCTCTTTTCTACTTTAATATATGTTTTCTTAATATTGAAAATTTTTATTGTTATTATTATATATTATTTTCTACTTTTATAACAAAAGTCATTGGAGTCATTTAAAAATGTTTTACCTTATTAAAATTTCATTCAAATGCTTTATGGGACATTTCTATTCATATCTTATTTGATGATCATAGATGTTACACTAAGTTCTTAGGTTTTTTGAATGCAAATTTCTTATACATTTTAATTCTTTTCTTTAAATTTTTTTATTTAAATTTTTTTCTTTATTTTGTTATGTTAATAACAAACTATAATCTTCTTTTCTGTGAGGTCTACCTTGCATTAATTCAGTTATATTACATTGTTTCATTTTATCTCATCTTAGCTTTAATATGTATTTATTTAAAATTGAAATAATATTTTGTAAATATATATGCTTATTTTTCTTGATAATTCACAATAATCCTTTACAATGCCTGATCAAAATATAACAAATATCATTAGAATAATCTCAAAGAGCTATTTTCATTTTAATATTTATTTTTATATTTTCAAATGCTTCATTTTTCTTGGCTTTTTCAATTGCTTACGAAACATTTTTAATTTATATCTAGTTTTATGGACCATGATGTTACACTCAATTTCTTTTGATTTGGTTATATTATATTTTTTGATTTATCATATTTTCGATTGATTAAATGTTGAAATATGAATTTATTATTTTTTATAGTTATTTAAATCAGTATTTTTGAACTAATTCAAAATAGGGAAAGATTGAGAGAGAACAAACTTGGTTACACTCGTCCCTATATGTTTTTTCTAATTAAATATTTATTTTTTTAATTGTTCAAAATATTTTTATTTAAATAGTTTTTAAACTGATTTTATGTGATTTTGTTGTGTTATATTTTTAATTTATCTTATTTTAGATTTATTACATCTTTATTAAATTTTAAAACATTAATTTTTTTAAAGAATTAAAGATGTAGGGATTTTTGTAAACAAAAATTGTAAAGTATTAAATTTTTTGAGTAACTTAAATTTCACTGAATTTTGTTTCATTAAAACACTGATGTGTATTTTGTTTATCTCTACTAACTTCAGCAAAAAGAAAATAGTTAGTGGAAGCCCAATTAAGGATCGAGGGTGGATGTGGGCACAGGTTTTTGTTGAAGCACCTAAAAAATCTTGTGTGTATTTCGTTTATTATTGAGAAATTTTATTTCGTCAATAAAAAAATTTTAAAGTAAAAAATTTTCTTACTAATTTTTGAAAATGAAAATTTTCTTAAATAAACAATTCACTCATCCCCTCTTATTCGTTATGCCTCAAATGTTTTACAATAAGTTAGACATCTACTTGGTTTTATTGGACATGTTAACTGCCTTTTGTAATATGATCATTATATTGTTTCATATATTTGGCTTCACATAAAATTGATTTTGAAGGTTAGGCATAGTTTTTTCATTTGTTTTGGTTATGTGAGCATACCAAATGTTCTGAAACATAATGTATTTATTTAATTTTTTATGAAAAGTACATTTAAAAATTAAAGTATTAAGAAAAAAATAAAAAAATAGAGGATGTGACACCCGATCCCAAGAAAGGCAAGCTTGGTCACCACAATTATGAGCCAATCTTATGCAAATCAAGCAACATGATTACATTATTATACATGTGTTGCAAAGAGCAAAAGATCACTGATAATGAAACAATTGATAACATTGAGTTTTATAATTGGGTTCAATTATTAGACAAGTTAAATAAGCTATTTAATGAAGTAATCTAAAAAATCCGGCATCCTTAAGAAGTTGGTTATTAAGGGTCATATATTTGACACTTACAAGGATAACATACTTGATTGTCAAGTCAACCTTATCTAGTTTGGATAAAGGATTATAACAATCTCTTCCATAATCTTTACTATAAAATAATAGCTTTATTTTCCAAAACAAAATACTTATAACATTATCCAAATTATCTATTTAGGTACAAGGTCTTAAACTAATACATAAGCCACTAAACAAAAAGTATTAATGACAAAAAATAATGTGAAGAGAATATATCCAATAAGTATCTTGAACACCATACACATTGCAATGGAACTATATATTCATATAACATGAGGATAATGTTTCAAGAAAACTCAATATTATTTTTTATTTAATTTTAGTTAATCTAAACTTATTTTAAATATCATGCCATTACTTAAAATAAAATCTATATATTATATTTCTAATATAAACTAGTTCTCATGCTATCTGTGTGATTTAATGTATGTACCTTATCATAAAATAAACATACAAAAGTTACATAGAAATTTAAAAACTATGAGCCAATGTAATACAAATACTTCTTATCAAGATAACTATCATATATAAAAATACAAAATGTAAAATGGCTTATAAGATACCTTAATTTAAGAATAAATTATCTATTAATTTAATATTACATTTATATTACCATTATCAAACTTTTCTACCTAAATTTAAGGTGAAAATTCTTAATCCGCTTTCCTTTTCTTTTAGTTTTTCTACAAAGTCATAGATGCATAAACATGAGTTACTATATAATCTTTAATAATGAAAATATCTAAATTTCCTTAAGATTATATAACCCTATGTATTCTCTCTACTATCTCTTCTACTACAAAAACATCAATTATATGATTCCCCCATCGTGTTGTACAATTTACATCTCACTAAATCATTGCTGTTAATTCTTCCCTATATATGGGTATCAGAATCCCATCTTACTCTTTGACCTTTATCTAATCATATTGTATAAGAAGCTCACGGTACAGTATGATCGCTCCAACTATGATGTGATGAGATTGTTGGACCACACAATAACCTTACTTCTTGAACCAAGTTAAGTCTAAATGCATTATATATTCTCTTAATTGTATTGTATGTTTATTAACTCCTTAAACAAATTATTGATAATCATATTGAATATTGAGTCTATTCATATAGTAGATTCACCTCCAAACAAAATCATAAGGCCTAAATTCAATTATATTTTTCTATAAGACAACTCTAAACCCCCATAATTAATAATCATAGCATTCTTACCTTGTACAATAAAATAAAACCACTAATTCCTTTATAAAAATGAATAATTCATTAAAAAATATAATTTCATCCTTTTTTTATTTTCACTCATTATAGTAGCTTTCTAGTATGTTCATCCCCTTCTTGATTCTTATAGTAATAGTAGTCTCCTTTTTGTCTTCCTTACTACTTTCCTTATGACCAATACAATTTTTTATTCTCTTTCTTGTTTTTCTCTTGAATTGAGACTTTTTTCTTCCTTCTTCTCTTTATTTTCTCTTTTTCTCCTTCTCTTCCCCCATTTTTCTTTCATTAGCTACATCTCTAAAGTACCTAAAACTTTGAGTAATAACTTATTTAACACTACTTATTAAAGATAATTGGCTTAAATTAAAAAGTCTTATTTGACATTTCTTTTTGCCAAATTTTGTGCTAAACCAGTAACATGAAATCTTACATTATCCTCCAATTCTATGGAGGAGGTAGAGGTGTAATCCAAATCATATTTGGTGGCTTTGAAGGCCATGGGTTTTTCCTTCTTCCTTTCATGCTTTAACTTGCTTGTAGAAGCCTCTTCCATAGGTCTCCTAGTCATTTCTATTTCCGCAGTGAGAAGTTCCCCAAGGAGTTCATCCAATGAAAGTTTGTTGACATCTTTAGCAGTCTTAATAGCCATTGGAAGGAGATCATATTCCTTTGGAAAAATTCTCAAAATTTCCTCACTAGGTCACGATTTGAGAATGCCCTTTAAAAATTTATCTAGTCCTTTGTTACGTCATTAAATCTTAAAAACATACTTTTAATACTCTCACCAGGATTTATTTTAAAAAGCTCATAGTCATTAGTGAGGATGTTGATTTTCATCTCTTTTACTTGTGAGGTGCCCCATAAGTTACTTCGAGTTTTTTCGACACCTCAAATGTCGTATGCAAATTTATAATTTTTGTGAATTCACTAGGAGAAATTCCACAATCAAGATAGTTCAAGGCCCTAGCATTCAATTGAGCCAATGTTTTATGCTCAACATTAAGCTAACTAAAGGGCTTGACTTTATCGGTGAAAGAATTTCTAGGAAGTTCACAAGGCTTAGTCATAACTTCACATAATTCTAAATCGATAAATTGAATAAAAGTTCTAAAATGGTTTTTCCAATATAAGTAAAATTACCCTTTAAACAAGGGAGGCCAAATTGAAGAAAAACCTTCACACAAAATTGCACCCATATCAATCAAAGAGGAAGCCATAAAACCAAAAATCACAAAACCACGAAAAATGTTAGAAAGCCTTCACTTAGCACAAGTGGATCTCCTACATGATGTTACTCACGTAATTTGGGATTACTCTCTCTCATACCAATTGAAGTTCTTTGTGCTAAAGACAATCCCACAAGAGGGGGAGTGAATTGTGGTAAATAAAATTTTCATTTGATTTTTGGTTTCAATTTAACTTAAATCTTTTAAGTAAGAATATGAAAGAATAGTACACAAAAGATTTTTAAGTCGACTAAAAATCGAGTCTACATCCACCACCAACCGGTGTTGGGAAAGGAACACTAAAATCACAAAATTTACAGGAGAGGTTTTTCGTACGGTTCACCTCAAAACTTCTTCAAATTTTTCCTATGGCTAATCCCGAACCTACTTGAGTTTTTTTGGGCTCAAATCAAACCCCAGGCTTTTGCAAAATTATCAGAATGCCCTTACCCAAAAGAAAGAAATACAAAAAATTGGCAAAACATAAGACAATTTTAAGAGAAATACGAGGCACACACAATACTGAGAAGAGGGAGGAATAGAGATTGAAAAATAATTGAAGCAAAAACCTCCAATTTCGGGTTCCTTCTTCCAACTTTCACTTTGTGACTTTTGAAACACCGTATGTACTTAGAATTGCTCGATGTTGTGATTTGTAAGCTTTGAAATATTAGCAATTATAACATCTAGGAGTTCTTCATCATTCCCTATTTATAGAGCTTAAACTATGCTCTATGTCCACTCCCAACGGTTCTAAAATAAACTAGCTGTTTGGGTAAAAGCAGTCACCATTCGATTTGGAGCCTGAAATGAACATTTCTGATTGAATCTCGAATTTACTGTTTGAGATCAATCCTGGCCATTGGATCTAAGCGCCATGATCTGGGCCATTGGATGGTGCATTAGTTGTCCTACATGTATTAAAATAATTTGTCTAGAAATCAATTAAAGTAGAAACTTACTGTAGTGGTTCTGTATCCTCTTGCTAATCTAGCTCAGTTCCAAATTTACTATGTTATCATGTAGTAATTTAGCTTGTATAATCTAAGCCATCTGATTGCAGCTACCCTTTTGCCTCCTTTCATAATGGAATGGAAGTTTAGTCCCACATTGTCCAAATATCTTTGCTATTGCTCTCTATAACACTTTTGGTTCGTTAGTCACTTGAGCCATTTGGGGTTGGCTCCCCCCTCCCTCGACCAAGATACCATCATTTGGTCCTGGTTGGCTTAATTTCGCGCTTGCTCTGGTCAGCTTTCTCTACGGGATGAGTTCGTACTTGTTTAGTTCAGGAGCTACGGGCTAATTTCTCACTTGTTCCATTCAACAGCTCTACCTACGGCCTTTGGGCTTCGCTCGCCCTTTTCGGGTCTATCAAACAATATTTATTTAATTTTATTTTTTAAATCCTTAAAGCTTGGATAGATCAGCCGCCGGGTCGGGTCTTCCGGCCCCACGCTAAAGTGAAAATTCTTGAGACTAAAGTTGTTTTGTGAGAATTTCTGTGTAAAAAATTTGAAAATAAGTATAACAAAATAATTTTATATTATGATAGTATTACAAGTGCCCTAAATGAATATGAAGAGAAATTCATTAAAAATTATTCCTAAATAATTTTAAAAAATTAAATATCAATGTTTATACTTTTCATCAATAATGCTTGGCCCAAAAATAAAAATTTAAAATTATTAAACTTATAACGTTTTCAAATATTAATACTAATAGTGTGCCATCATCTCAAAATTTTGACATATGAAATTAAAGACAAAAAAAGAGATATTCAAGTATAAAGATTTTGGTGCATGCCTTCAATTTCCATGAAGCTTGCAATCACTCCAAGAATCTTAAAGACCACTATTTTAGACATTTAAAGTTCATGACTTGACTTAATTGAATATTAACAATTTCACTTAAAAAAAGCTCATATGAGATATAAAATTTTATGCTTGACTCATAATATACAAGGGTGAAACAGGAAACTCAATATTTTTTTATTTAATTTTTGTTAATCTAAACTTATTTTAACATCATGCCATAACTTAACATAAAAAATATATATTATATTTCTAATATAAACAAGTTCTCATGCTTTCTATATGATTTAATATATGTACCTTATCATAAAAAAAACATATAAAAGATCCACAAAAATTTAAAAACTATGAGCCAATGTAATACAAATATTCTTATCATGATAACTATGTCTTTTATCAAAATACACAATATAAAATGGCATATAAGATTTTTTAATTTAATAATAAATTATCTACTAATTTAATATTATATTTATATTACTATTATTAAACTTTTCTACCTAAATTCAAGGTGAAGATTCTTAATCCACTTTTCTTTTCTTTTTGTTTTTCTTCAAACTCATAGAAACATTCACATGAGTTACTATATAATCTTTAATAATGAAAATATCTAAAATTCTTTAAGATTATATAACACAAAGCATTCTCACTACTTTCTCTACTACAAAAACATCAACTATATGATTCCTCCATCATGTTGTATAATTGGCATCTCACTAAAACATTGTTGTTAATTATTCACTTATTGTATTGTATGGCCTCTCCATCAAACAGTATGATTCCTTCAACTCCCTATATATGGTTAACAGAAACCCATCTTACTCTTTGACCTTTATCTATTCATATTGTATGAGAATCCCATGGTACAATATGATCACTCCAACTATGATATGACGACGTTGTTTGACCACACAATAAGCTTTCTTCTCGAACAAAACTTAACTCTAATTGTATTATATATTCTCTTAATTGTATGATATGTTTATTAACTCCCTAAAAAAATTTGATAATCATATTGTATATTGAGTTTAATCATATAGTAGACTCACCTCCAAAAAAAACTAGAAGGCTTAAATTGAACTATATTTTACTATAAAACAACTCTAAACCCCCATAATTAATTATCATAGCATTCTTATACAACAAAATGAAATCTCTAATTCCTTTATAAAAAGAATAAATTCAATAAAATATATATTTTCAACTTTTTTGCCCTATTTTCACTATTGTAGTAGCTTTCTAGTATGTTCTTCCCCTTCTTTATTCTTATAGTAATAGTAAGTCTCCTTTCTGTCTTCCTTACTTCTCTCCTTATGTCCAACACAATTCTTTTCTTCTCTTTCTTGTTGTCCTCTTGAATTGAAACTTTCTTCTTCCCTCTTCTCTTTATTTTCTCTTTTTCTCCTTCTCTCCCTCCATTTTTCTTTCATTAGCTACATCTCTAAACTACCTAAACTTTTACTAATAACTTATTTAACACTAACCTTGTTAAAGATAATTGGCTTAAATTAAAAAGTATTATTTGCCATTTAAATATTCATAATATATATATATATATATATGTATGTATTATTCAAAAAATTGTAATTAATTATAAAGGTCATTAAACATTATTAGCACACTACAATTATATTCTTTGAAGTGAGTTCTTTTTAATTATATGCTTTAATAAAATTTTATTTGCATTTAAAAATATGACACCCTTCTCAAAATAAAATTATTATTATTTTCTTTTAATTAGTAAATTTATTATTTAAAAAAATAATTTTATTGTTATTTAAATTCTCATAATTAGAATTATATCAATAAAATCTCAAGATTTGTAATATTTTAAATAGAACAAAATTTTTAAGTTGTTACAATAACAAAATTCTATTTTTGTATGCATTATTTCATGAAAGCATATATTATCATGCATATCATGAAATATAAATATTATTAAAATATAAAATGATATACTAATAAAATAATAATCAACCTCTTACAAAAAATCATATTCTATTTAAGAGTAAAAAATAATGAATAATATGCAAAATTTTTTTAATTATGAAAACTTTTATAAATTAATTTAATATTGTGCATATATCATAATTAGAAGTTTTACTTATTGAATTTAGGACGAAAACATCTTTTTAAAAATATTTGTTTTTTATTTTTTACGAATATAAACATGCATATTTATCATTAAATAATTTTTTAAATATATATATATATAGACACACACGCACTATATTTCTTATGATTATTTCACTCAAATTATCATCTTTATTTTTGCCCTTGTTATAGTATTAGCATGCCATATTTTATACTTAATATATTATATATTTTTTAAAATTTTTTAAAAGCATACGATACAATAAATTCATTGCGTTATATGTTTTATGTAAAACCACTCTACGACTAATCCTATATTATTACTAATTCCTTAACTTTATAACCTAACGTACAACATGTTGAGCATCTTGTTTGGCATGCACAAATCGCGTATATTGTAATCTAATACAAATTAAAAATATTTTCCTCTACAACCTTAATGGAAATATGTTATGTAATTTTTAGATATCATTATAGAAGAATATTAAATAAGATCATATATTTGTAAATAATGGAATATTTAGGTATTTTATAAAAATGTCATGTTGAAACTCATGGTGAAAAAGATTTTCAAATTCCCAACATTCATGGCACAGGTAAGACAAAAAATGGTTTTAACTGCCCTCACTTCCCAAGCTTAATTCAATAGTGAGCTTTGAAGAGTTTAGGTCATCACGACCTTGTTTTCTTGGCTTATAAATAAGTCTAGTAGGCCCAATCCAATGAGCTTTTTCATATAAGAAAACTAAGAAGCAAAGTTGTTCCATAGAGGAAAGTTGCAAAGGTTTGAGTCATTGATGATGTAAGATTTTTAGAATGACTGTAAGAAAGATTACAAGGCATCAAGGAAAGGATGTTAACTATCTAGCGGTGTCCCACACAAGCAAGGAATTTATTTAACCTTTGCGTGTTAATTATAAATCGAAGGTGTCCCCTAAACAAATATATATTTCGTGTTGTTTTGACACGAGAAAGTTGATCATGTTTTCACTATTGCTTCAAACATGCTTGGGTTCGCCGTCAAATATATATTCACACTCACCTACTGGAAAATGGAGCAGGGAGATCAAAATGAATGGAGAAAGTGAAATTATTTTTACTTTCTGCAATCTATTGATCTCACAAAAGACAAAAAAATAATGGATATTCTGGGAAAATATAAGAAACTCTGGAGCAAGTGGGATGTACGTATTTTGATAATGGTAATCCTCGTGATACAAATTGTGCTCATCTTCCTTTGACGTTTGAGAAACATCTCAACAATGAGAGCATGGATAAGTTTGGCTGTTTGGAGTAACAATCTTTTGGCCAACTGGGTTGACGACTTTGTTCTTGGCCAGCTATGCAGCAGCATGGACGACAATAACAACAGCACCATCCTTGCATTCTAGGCACCATTTCTTCTGCTTCACCTTGGCGGCCCAGACACAATGACCACCTATTCCATGGAGGACAATGAGCAGTGGGCTCGACACCTTCTTGCCCTTGCCTACGAGCTAATCATTGCCGTCTATGTTCTGTTCCAGTGTCTTCCAAGTAACCTCTTGCTGGCTCCCACCCTGCTCATATTCTTTGTGTCAATCGTCAAGTACGCAGAGCGGTCTTGCTCGCTCTACAAAGCCAGCACCGACGGTTTCTACAGTTCAATGGTCATTTCAACCATGCAAAGTCAATTATACTAGATTTCTTCCAACCGTAGGACAATTGAAACACTTGTGCAAGACAAAAAATGAAAAAGGTGAATTGAATCCATTAAAAGGAGCTTTTGATATGTACTTATTTTGCAAGCCTTTCTTTGTGGATGTTATTCCACCTGTGGATGTATACAAGGTAATAGGAGACATGTTGAAGGAGATGATTGTCAAGAAAGTTTTGGGCCTGACAAGCATGGAACTTAGCTATGCCTATGATACGATGTACACGAAGGGTGTCATTAATTGCTCACATGTAGACGTCATCCTTAGTGTGATCTGCTCCTCCGACATCCTTCTTGCTTTCTTGTTGTTTGATTTCTCCCCAAAGCATGGCTTTGACACTAGTGACGTCACGATCACTTGTGTCCTGCTTGGAGCTTCCATATGTCTTGATATCGTGGCTTCTCTCATGTTCCTGCTTTCCGACTGGCCGGTGATTTTCCTTGTCGAATTTAAGAAACTGGACAAGTGGGGTTTGCTTCTTGCCCAGCTCATTCTCAGAATAAGGAGAAGATTGTGGCATGAAAGAAGATGGAGGCCTTCAGAGATGCCGTAACTCAACTTGATCACCAACTGCTTCAGGAATGCAGTAGTACAGCCAAATGAACATGTATCACCAAACAATCCAAAGAACAGGAGGATAAACAAATGGGTACATTGAATAGAATCCAAGCTTAGACGACCCATTAGAGCATTTCAGGTGGCAACAGTATTGTTCTTGAGCTAGACCAGTGGATTTTCATCCTAAATTTCGTATTCACAGAAGTTAGCAATGGAAATAAACTTCTTCTAGGGCTCGTCACTGCACATGCTTAAAAACCCATACAAATATCGTGGGGGCAGTTCAATGATAAGATAGGGCTCACTGCACTTTGGTAAGTTGATGCCCTAGTATGGGTTGTCCCCACATTCCTTAATTTGATAAAAGACTTGTCAGCAGATCAGCAAGTTCTTGTGTGGCACATTGTGTCACAGCTATGCTACAACAGGAAGCCCCAGGAGCTGCACCCATTGCATCATCCTCATGTGACACAACCACAATCTTTGGGGTTAAGAGCGCAAAAGAGCACTTGGCATGCGATGCAGGCATGCAAGTGCCTTTTTGAATATATGTTGTATCTGGTGTTGATGTGACCAGATATAATGGAAACCATGGCAGGAGCGAGCCTACTGATTTACTGGCATGCTTGCTTTGATATGGTACAGTTCATCAAACAGCATGAAGAGGATTTAATGTCGACTGTGAACAACGATGATGAGGTTGAGGGGAAGGCGTGCAGACTGAGGCTGACCGAACCTATAAAATGGATAATATATCCATCTTTGTTTCGGATAGCGCAAGTGCTTGCGCACCTGATTCTTGTGCTTGGGGAGGACAAAGGTGGTAGGTGATCACATCGACATGGGTGGAGGTTTTGATGCCAGGAGCGAAGAATACTCGAGCGAGCATGCACAGCTGGGGAGGCGACTTTCTAACTTTTTTTTGCTACTTGTGAAGCATGTCGGAATGGTGGATGCTTTGGATATTGGCAGATAGATGATGGGTGGTGTGCTGGACACAGCAAAAAAGGTACCATCCTTCATTAAACTATATTTAAGAAATCATCCACTTTGATGGCTAGTAGTGAACAAGTGTGAATAATGTTTCCATAGATTCAACTTCAGTAAAATCACAAATTCTCCTATAGTTGGTCTATAAAAATTGGTCCTCATAGCAATATTGAAGATAATGACTCTCCAAACTAAAAAGTCTTTCAAAGCATACTTTTTGTGCATTTGCTCATTGAGAAAGATGAAAGAAAGAAAATATAATTTATTGAAAAAATAAATATATGGATGTTTGTTCATAAAGAATAATATAATCACTTAGAAATATTTTATGATTGTAAATTAATAATATCAGTGACAAAAAAATCTTATATTTCATGAAAGAACAAAAATATATTTTTTTACTCTTTATATTCAAGTTGTTGTATTCATTTAAAGTTATCAAAGCATAAATATAAAGAAAAATAGTAATAGTTATTAAAAATTTATTTTATAATTTTTTTTCTTATTCAATATAAATAATCTCGACAATTGTTTTATTCTTCTTTTTTTACAATTTTATTTTATTTGGTACTTTTCTAACAAACAATTGCTTATGAATTTCATGTTTTTGTGCAAAAAATCAATTTCTTTGGATAAAAATTTTCTTCTCTGTTAGTTCAAATAATTTTTATACTAAACCAATTTTTTATTTTTATAAGACCTACAAATTCCTTATGTTTTTAAAATAGCTTTAATTTATAAACTACAAAAGATATCCTACTCATATGAATAAGGTTAGAACTAAATAATAAATAATATCTATTGTTTTTTTAAAATAAAATATTCATTTATTACAAATATCAACATGAACTAATTCAAGAGACTACATAACTTTCTAAAACTTAAGAATGATGATTATTGGTGCTTATCAAAAATATAACTTTCACAAATATAATCAACATTAAAAATAAAAAAAAACATCATTCAATATTTTTTATTTTATAACTTAAATCTAACAAAATACAAATAATCCTTCTAATAATATCACAACTAAGATTTATTGTTAACCTTTACTACAAATACACTACATTTAATATGAAATTTTTTTATTAAAAACACCTCATTGACACAATTCAACCTCAAATATACAAAATAATGTTATTATATTAATTATCTAATACTTAATGAACCACAAGCTAAAAATTCAAATACTAAACAAATATAATGGACCAATTTTTTTATCATTTATCTTTCGTTATGATTTAAAATAGTGTTTTGGCATCTATTCTATTAACTTAAGTCTTTATTCATATTCACATAAAAATTTCTAGACATTAAAACTTAAAAAAGCCCACATCATTGTAATAGTAGAACTTGAATATAAAAGTTAAAATGAAATTCAAAACATTGTTTCAAGGCGACCTTGGTTTACACATCCTTTACACCTCTTTAAAAGGAAAATATTAACTCAAAATCTTTATCAATAATTATTGGACTCATACATTGCATATATATCTTTAACGATTTGGAAACTAATTAGAATGATAAAAGGGAAGCTAAGAAAAGATATAGGTCCTACAAAATAATGTGATCCCAGATTGCTGAAATCGATTAGAGTTGCCGAGCTTCTCTTACTCTTTTGGTAGCCAGCGGCATGGCCTTTGAGTGCTTCTTCTGCCTGTTGCTTCACCCACTAGTATGGTTAAACAATAATAGCAACTTATCTCAAGCCGACCCAGATAAAAATAAGTTTTGAAATAACAAAATCACGTAACAAAACTAAAAAAACATGATGTTCTTGCAATTAAAAATGCCAAATGTAACTATGAGATATCTTTTTTGTTTCACCAATATTTTAGCCTTGTAATTTCCTCTATCCCCTCTGCCTGCTCGAACGAGAGCTACTCTCTCCTGCTAGCTGAGGTTGCTCCTGATGTGTGCCTAAACATAACACATGACTATCATTTGTTAACCAATGAAGTTTAGTAAATTTCTTTTAAAAATGCTGAACCAACTTGGATGGGTCAAATGTCACTGTATGCACTCAACTCAAAAGTAAAATAAACTTAAATACATCCAAGAGGTTTTGATTGTTCTTATTCCCACCATTTCAATGAGATCACTCCCAAAGAATGGTTGGTGGGAAACATCAAAGAAAGCAACCATGCTATAAGACATTAAAAGCAGGAACTTATGAACTATATTTGTGCAGCATTGAGCATAGATTTCTTCGTGCTTAAGACAATAAAATTGTTGACACAACTCTGTAATAACGCTTCCATTAGCTAATTTCGAGATGGAATATAACTATGATGCTTTTGTTGGATGAAATAAAACTCCATTTGAATCTAGTTACTTGTTTGAGAAATTACTCGCTATTGCCCAATTTTACTTCAAATGACGCATGGTCAAAGTATAAAACAACACTTAATCCACATAACAACGAAATTAAGTTATATCATATGAAGAATTATGTGTCAAATAAAACCACGTATCCAGTATTTCATCTTCGAAATACTAAGTGGACTGATACACCTGTAGGACTAAAATCAACATTAACATAATCAGGCTATTCAAAGCCATGAAATATGCATAAATAATACAAGTTGAGAAGTGAAATAAAATGGGCCATCAAACCAATAGAAAGCAACCATGTTAGAGAATTACCTCAATTTTAAGAAGGTTCAAACGTTTTGCACTTAACTGCTCAGAAGATGGAATTTCAAAAGTTGTTGCTTTATAGCCTTCATCCTTTCTTAATAGACCATGTTGAGACAAGTCCTTCTTTGCCTCTTTATTTTCCTAATAAACATTTGAATATGATATCTCAAGTTAAATTTCTAGTGAACACATGAAGACCCTACATATAACTTAAGCTCATTAATTTGATAACAACAGAGATTGCCTTCAATTTAAAAGCTTGGTCAAGAACATCTGCATGAACAAGGTATGCAGAAGCCATGCTATCAATAAATTAAAGATAATTGATGAGCTGTTAAGAAAATTGAATATAGAAGATAAAAGATGAAGTCTGCCTTCAATTCTCTGATATGGTTAAAATCTTCATTAGAAACAATACCATCAGCTTCATCAGTTGAAACTTCAGCAACCTTGATTACTGCAAGTCTTTTAAGAGAATGTGGACTTGCATCAACAGCATTCAGATATTCAACAAAATTTCCTAGCTTCCTCTTCTTTCTATTTGATGGATCTTTCCCATCGTCAGCATCTTCATTTGCCCATCAATACGTATGGCTTGCACTTCTATTTCTTCATTCAATTCTTTAGTGTCACAAACATTAACCAATTCCCCATCATCTGAACCTTCTTCATCATTATCATTTCTGTAGGCATCATCTTCCAAACCATCCATACCACTAGATAGTCCACTTTCACGAAAAAATTCATTATCACTCTCTCCATCATACTACAAAATCCTCATCTTCTTCATATGCAACTCTTGCACATATATCATTGTCAACTAGTGAGGAATCATTTTCAGCTTCAAAACCATAAGTAGCCATTTTATCCGCAAAACTACTACATAAAGTCTTATCGTCATCTTGTTTAAGTAACTCAACGCTGGGCATGTCATTGGCAACATTGACTTCTCCAAATACTTTTGGTCTGGCTTTTAAATCAATGGGATGCCCTCGATCTTTCTTGACCAAAACTAAGAGCATATCTATATAATTTAAAAAAGAAAATAGAATTTTTTCTAGAACATAACAAATTTGTCATTCTTTTTTCATTGCACCATTAAGGATGTCGTAAAAAAATAGCAAAGTCAAAAACATACCTCTCTTAATACAATCAAGGAGCACACATCAATTGAAACAGCTTTGTCATGCGACTTTTTGTACAAGAACAAGTCTTGAAGAAGGTCTTCATTCATCAAGTAAATCACAATGAAAAGAAAAACAAAAAATTAAAAAAGATGACGGTAACTGCTCCTTTCATGCTTCAATAAAAAATAAAGGAATCCAAATATTCTTATGTTGCTATGAAGACCAGGAATGAAAGAGCAACAGCTCAGTTTACGATGTCTGTAAATACAAATAAATCTTGCTTTCGAGGTTTTGATCACCTAGAAGTATTTTTTTAGTACTGATTAGAAATTCTATACCAGAAGTGCAAACTGAAAAATAGTTCATGAATTACCACTGACATGCAAATATGAAGGGAAATCATCGTGTAAAGAGAAGAGGATTCATGAGGTCACAGAAGTGCTTGAGTAAATATATAAGGTGCGAATTCTATAATGCATTAGTTCAACTATCTATCTATCATGCATCCGAACCATATTACTATTCCTTTCCTTTGAATGCTTGTTTAAGATATGTTGGCACTTAAATCACATATATTTCCATCTTTTCAAAGGTGTATTTCATGAAAAATTGTAGTATTTATCACTATATCATCATGTGCACTAAGTAGTGTTTTACATATGCTGCTACTTCTCAAAAAGTGTATCTGGCAGTATATAAGCCATTTTAATTAAATATGTTTGCATATTTAGATATAATTGAAAGGAAATTGCATCAAATGCAAGAGCATTTGTACGATAGCTTAAATTATTTAATCATGAAATACATTTGCATTTGTGCATTTGATGTTGAATGTAAATTGTATAGATCCAACACTATGAAATCAATATATTTTGATGCATCTCAAAAACAATATCATATGGCTAATAGCTAGATTTCAAACTTGGGCAAACCATTGAGAAAATCTTGAAATGAGATATCTGCCAGTACATTATTTGTGATTTTTTGACGTCTTTAAAATTTTTTGTTAAATTTTTAAAAAGAAAATTATAAAAATATTTTATATAATCATTTTTTATTATTATAAAAAAAATATGCTTACCCTCCCCAATGCTTTTTAGCTATGCTCTACGCATGTGGAGGTCTGAAAAAAAAAGAAGAGCTTTGGTGAAAAGAAAAAGATAATAGCTTGTGCTTGGTTTGGAGGGCTGTAACAAGCAAAGCTTCACCTAAGAAAGTCACAACAAAAACAACTTCAATCTGGGAAAAAAGTTTCATAAAAGAGCTCATGTCTTAAATTGCATAAAAAGGACGATTAAAAGTATACTTTGGACTAAGATTTTCCTCCCATGGAATGCTGTTAAATTTTCTATTGAGCTGCTCGAGCAATGGTTTTGAAGTAACCAAATACTGGGATGAATTTGCTAGTGTTGTTAAGAAAGTCTATATCACATACCATACAATAGGCTTAATCGCACAATATGACAAGCAAAAATATACCATAAGATATGAGAGTCACCTTTACAATCGTTGGCACCTGAATTATGGGTAATGTTACAGTGATGTATGATAAGATCAACCCTGTTATCATTAGTAGCTAAGTTATGAGCCACGGTATGAGAAGGACACTATCATCATAAGTAGAAGATATTAGGCAAAGTGGGCAATGGTTTCGTAAAGCAAAAGAAGGATTTAAAAACATTTTGTAACTATGTTTGTGAATACTTATTGTATAAAATAAATAAAGTTCAGAAAAATAATAAAAAAAGAAAACTTAAAATAATGTTTAAGAATTTCAAAAATCTTATGAAATAATATGCTGAATAGAGTATAATACACCTTAGGACGAGAACGATCAAGCACAAATTGATTCACTATTTACCTGAATTGCAAATTGGCAAGAAATTAAATTTAGTCCATCCATAACTAAACACACCTCCACCAGCAAATACAGTTAATGGAATAAAAAACCAAACCTATCATTCTTAGTATTATTATCTACTATGAATAACTCACTACATTCATATCAAAACAAAAGTCACTTCAGGTAGGGAAATGAAATGTAATAGGCTGTCATGTACTCAAGGAATTAGTAGTTGTAAGAAACTGAGATTAAAATTTTTCTTCAATCAGAACTCTTAAAAATTGGTGTAGTGGGAAAAATGCACACCCCAATCCAACATATTTGACAACATTCTATACCAGCCCTAAGATGTTATCGACTTTACAATTCAATCTCTGAGCAGCCAAATGAAGAATCAAAATGAATATGGAAAGTACGATTCTAATCTTAGAAAGAAATTAATTTGACAATTGCCTTTTGTGACCATAGGATTCAAACCAAATTTCAATAATTCTCAATAAATATTTTAAAAATTAAAAAGATCATAAAAGGAAGCACTAGCTACTGCTCAACAAATCATGACCTTGAAATTAGACCATTTTGTAAAAAAAATACGAATTAAACTACAGGAATATTTAACATTTTTTCCATGAAAGGTTGATATATTATGCTTTATTTGGAATTAACCTCGCTTGACCAAAAAATGGACCCATTTTAAAGCTTTTCATAGATTTGTTAGCATGTTTACAAACGCCAAAAACTCCAACAATATTTAAAAATACTAGATAATATTATACAATTACAAATTTTCAAACTAAGTAGTTTTTAACAATACAGATGAACTAAGAATCTAATTCAATGTTCCTCGTTCAATCTTCAGTTGTATATATAATAACGACCCCCAACACACCCATGAAAACAATATGGAGCCTCAAAAAGAAGTTTAAAAATAAGCAAAAAATTTATATGGAAAGAATGAAAATCGAAAAATCTAAGAGAACCAAAAAACTGCCATCAAACTATAGGTATCACCATTCAACCAAGTAAGGGGAAGTAGACATCATTAACAATAGGGAGAAAATACCATTATAGAACTAATCACTGCCAAGAAGTATAAATGTTATCATCTAATAGGTGCTTGCATACTAAAGACATAAAATAACTACATGGAGAGCGACAAAAAAGCTAACCACCTTAAATCGTTCATTGTATACATGAAGACGAGAGAAGAGCATCTCAGCAAAGCCTAGTGGAGTTAGACAAAGTATGAATTATGGCTTTGAACAAGAATTTTCAAAAAAAAGCAGGACTTGAATTCAAGGTTTATTAACCAGTGCATCTTTAAGATGAATAAGAGGAGGGTAGGAGTGTGCTACTTCATTTTTTGATGATTGACGTTGCTGCCTTTTCATACCGCGAACAACACGTTGCAATTTTGCCTTTTTCTTTTTCTTGCTTGAAGTAATGCCCTTGTGTTTTGCCCAAATATGTACAAAGATATCACTATTAGAAAAAATATTTAGGAATTCCAGTACCTAACCCAATTCTGTAGTAATGATCATATGGAATATGCATTAATCAATGAAAGTATTCCATAAGTCAAGTTTTTCCTTACAATACAATTACCATCACCAGCATTTTTGTAATCACATAAACTGTAGGTAAAAGAGAACAAAATAGTACAAAAACTTGAGAGACTATCGAGTCCTTTCAGTGGAAATAGCAAGTCTTTTTTAATTTAATAACATAAACTTCAATTAAAACAAAAATGTAAACTCATGCTCAAAGTTACACAGAACAGAGTGAGCAACATGAAAATCTACGAATGGAATTTATGCAAAACTAAAACCAAGAAGATACATATCGAAGTTACTCTATGAAATTGTAGAGGCCATCTATGAATATTTTTTTACTTAAGGTATAGCAATGACATTTGAAAATTCTCGAATTTATGCATACCAAATTCTCAAGAAACTACTCTTCTGAATACACAAGCAAAAAATATCAAAATAATATAGCAAATCAGCAAGTAAGAAAATCGTTTCCAATATAGCATTCCATTCAAACATGTGAAAAATTGACTGAAGCACTTATACTAACTCAAGCATGTCTTAACCAAATCATACATCAGTTATTATAATAAACAAAATTAAGAAAAATTAGCAAAAATAGAGTATATATGACATCACACATCTATAGCAACGAGAAAAAAATATTTTGAAGCTTCTTATTTTTTGCTTCATTTCTATGTTTTTTGTTCATGTGCCGAATATTGTGCACAACATAGGAAAATGCAAGTTTTCTGATGATTCGATCACCAACGTTTAAAAGATCCATATATAATTCAAGAGGCACATCCAACTTAACAATCTACCTATACAAATAAGCAAAACATAGTTAAAAGCATAAACTTTCAAAACGAACAAGAAAAATTAATAGCATGCTAGAGAACTTCAATTTATGTGGAATCATTGGAACAAAATACCTCTTGCAATACTAAATAATATTATGAAAAAAATTCCGTTTTGGTTATTTTAAGATCATTTGGTTTAAGCCCATAAACTTTCAGAGCCTTCATCTAGGCATTTGAAGTTGGTAAAATATTTCACATAAGCCATTTCTCTTAGCTTTTAGTGTACATTTAAAAACCCCACTTATCCATCTCTCCTTCCCAATTCTTTCAGTTGACCTCTAGGAAACTCTATGATGTATCTTTCCATTTATCTCAGATGCCTCCCAACCATCTACTTCTATGACTTGTGCCTCTCCATTGTCCTCAAGGTAGCCAAACCATGGCAATGTATGTCCAAAATTGTGTTAAAGCTAATGCTTAGGACTTCATATAAGCAATGTGATATACTGTCTAAATGTACTAAAAGATTAAAAAAGATGGTTATATCAACAATGAGTTAATTGAAAAGAAGTAAGGATTCCTGCGCCATCATGGATGGATATGTATAAAGAAATAATTTCAAGAAACGAGAATTAAATCATAAATTTCACTAATTTAATTAAACATCATGATTCATAAGAAGATAAATATTACTGTTGTTCCACAAACTAGGCACATTATCAGAAAACCAATGTATTACAAATTTTAGGATTCAAGCTTCAATACTCTAAGTAAGAATTGAAATAAAAATGTGTTAGTATAATTTTTGATAAGTCTATAAACGATTTTATAACGAATGTTTATTATGGGATTAAAGAGCTTATTGAAGAGCATAAAATGATTGTAACATTTTCTTATCATTACTTCAAAAAACAAAAAAAAATTTCTTAATTCTACAAGGGAATAATCATGAACTGAAATTTATTATTACTATGATATTTCCCTCACATGCTCGAAAAAGCATTAGAAAAGGCAAAAAAAGAAGCTAGCATTGTACATATTGAAATTATGAAAAACATGTATAACATGGCAATGATGAGTGTATAAGGAGGCTTTATATTGATAAGGCATTAAAAAAGAATAAAAATAAATAAAAATTGCATATATTGAAAATAATTTTGCATGCCTAAGGAGAACATATTAAAAATCTCTTAATTACGATTAAATTTTATTATGGCCATGCTTTAAGTCCTTGGGTGTGTTTGCAAACTTAATTTCAAAATGTTTTCTACCTATACACAAAAAGCATCAAAAAATTTTGAAAATTTCTCACAACTCCCATTTTTGCACATAAAAAGATAATGCTTCATAAGTACTTTTGCACTCCTCCTTTCATAAAACTTTCTAACAACATAAGAAATAAAAAGATAGTTTTAATTTTACACTAATTATTGATACAATTGTAAAATTCAAGATAAATCGTTATTATGCTTTTTGCTAATAATTTTATACCTATTGATAAGACTAGGTAAAGAGATAAATCAAAATTGAGACTAAGCAAATAGACTAAAAAACTAAGTCTATGAAAAATGACTCTGAAATTTAAATGGTATCGCACTTCTAGTTCTTATAATAAATATAAGAAACTTATATTTAGACAAGTAATTACAAAAACATATTGATTGTAATAGTTATCATAAAAAAGGAACAATGCAAAATTTACTTATTTTGAGCCTATACTTCAAAATGATAGAAACATTAACAAAAAAATGTCACTAATATGATCCAAGCACTGAACAAATAAGGCCAAAATAAAGCATACATCTGAGTGTTGTGTCATCAAAATATCAAACTCAAGAATAAAGGCAAATTTATAAGATTGAATGGTATAAAATGTCAATGTATGAGTACAAACACACAAATAGAATAATTGCTATAGAGATAAAGCATTTAAGTTTGAAGAGTAACTTACCATAACGGAGAAAGTTGACATTTGACTAATTGAAGACAAGCCTAAAGAAAATCAATCTAGATGGTTTGGTTATATTAAGAAGTCTACTTTGTGATTCTATAAGAGAAGTAGATTACTGAATCTTTCCTATAAAAAAGGAAAAAAAATATAGAACAAAAAATGGCTATTGACTATTGGAAGTGGCTTTAACAACTTTGGATCCAGAAGAAAGACAGTTAATGAAAAGAAGCAATAGCATCCTAGAATCAACGTATCTGACCTCACCTGATGTGTTAAAGGACTTTTCTTATAATTATAATAACAGAATATGAATTCGATGTTGGCAGCCTAATCCTTTTTAATATAGGAAAGTAGCAAAGAAATATGTAGCTTCACAAGAAATTGTTAAGATTCTATATTTAAGAAATCATGGGAAAAAGTGTATGTTTTGTTTCTTTGTAGAAGGAAATCAAATCTACATCATGACCAACAATTAGAAAGGTGTAAGCAAGTCTAACAACTTATCAACAATTATAATCTTCTCTTAAAGCTCAATGAAGTGGAAGTTTCCCATTTCTTCCAATGCCTAGTTCAAAATATAACTTTAATCAGTACAAAAAAAAGATATTTCCACCCATTAAAATGCTCAATAGAAATATGTTGAATAACGTTGGCCCTCCAAATTGAAGTATACCGAATACTATAACAGATTCGACCAAAAAAAAATAATGAACGAAGGGAAGACACGAGGGTCCGAACTTCGGATTGAAGGAGATGAGAGACTAATGAGGAAACTTAGTGAGGCGTTGGGGATAGTACGAGGCCATCTGCGCCAGGAACTTCGTGTGGTCACCAAGATCCTTCGAGACCACTGGGTCTGACGATGAACTGAGTGTTGAATTCTGAAGGAAGAGATGTAGGGACGATTCGAAGTGATGGTAGAAAAGGAGAAGCTCCACCTCGTACCCTTCTGGCTCCAGCTTCATCCTGGAATGAAGTAGAGGAAGGCTCAGCCTATCGACTGCCTTTCCAGAGGTAGAGGAGGAATCTGGTAAGGGGAGGTTCGCCACCGTCGCCATTTCTACAGATCAATTAACAAAACACTATTCAAAAGGAAGCTTAGCAGAACCAAGCTAAGGAGCTTATGCAGTTTCGGGATGGCAAATGTTTAAATACAAAAGATAATTACTATATATTAATAATTTATTAAACAAAAGAAGGGAGTATTGTTTTTAATTTGATTGGCGACACTAGAATTGCTCTACGTGTTAGTACGAGATTAAAATTTTTAAAATATTTTAATAAAAATAAATTTAATAGTATATTTAATTAAAAGATTGGGATATTATTACTAAATTTCGAAAACAATAGTATTTTTTTGTTATATTATTACTAAATTATAATCTATCAATAAGCACACCTTTATTGATAATATTTATTACAATTTTAATATGCATAAATGTGCATCATAAATTATTTTTATCAATCTATAATATAATTATATGATAAATAATAGAGATGTAAAGTTTGAGAATCTTTATTGATAATACCAAGAGCTTGAGGTTGGACAATAATGACTTAATTGCCATCGCTTACAATGCTATCGTCCAAGGAGATAATGCACATGATTCATCCATCTTGTACCCATTTCCTCTAGTAAGGTTGGCACCTAAGGAGGTAAGTGTAAAGTTTAATTATCCTTTTGACAATGTCTTGTGTCGCCACATGCAACACAACCTCCAGGGAAATAAAAGAAGAAAGATAATATTTGGTGATTCTTTGTTGATGCACAAACTCAAATAAGAAGTGACACTTAGGGTTTAATTGAAGTAAATTTGCATACTTGAAGAACAAACAATTTTCTAAAGAGGAATAGAATTTTAGTTTATTCCCCTAGTTTTTCTCATCCTCCCTTGTGATCCTCGACTTAGGAGACCCAAGTTATTACTTAATTTTTTTATAATCACACTAAATAAAAATCTTTACTTAGTTTTTGTTGATTCCCTTGAATCTAAATTTGACATTAACATCTTTTAACATCATTTGTAAGAAACTAGATAAGTAAGCTAAAATGGAGGCTAAGAATCTATGATATTGTTATTTGAAAGACAATCTCCCAATACTTTTGGTTAAGAAGCAACCAAAGTTCCTTATATTTCCACCTCATTAATTTGTAATCTTTCTCCTTCATCCACCAACAATCATTTCCATTTATTTTAATAACAAATAAAATGTTTTACCAAATTTATTTCTTCTTATACTCTAAGGGGGCATATAAGGTAATTTAATAACTCTAGCAAGGGAGACAACACCAAATCCCTCTCTTCTAATTGAGAGCCCCTTGAGGCTCTTAGTATCACTCTTTGACATAATCACTTTGCTTCCATTTTCAGAAATCTTATACCTTATAATCCTTCACAACATCATCTTATTGACACCACAACAATGATTTATGAATCAAAGCCTACCACCTCTCCCCTAATTAAATTTTTTATTGCCCTTAACTTAATCTTAAATGTAACAACCATTAAATCTCAAACTGTATCAAATAGAAAACTTTTATATTTAAGTCAAAAAGATTGCGACAAAGTATTATTAAACTTAATCAAATTAATTTCTTAAAATATATAATTTTATTATAAAAATATTAAAATTTATTATTTTTATATAAAATTATTAAAATAACAATTATTTTTATATCATAAGTTCAAACTTTAAAGTATAAAATGCATCATGTTAAATTTATAATTTTAGAAATTTTTGCTTAAATTAAAATTAATTAGTGAATAATAAATTTATAAATATATAAATATTAGATTTTGATGGGGTAAATATGTAATTTCTGGATATCATTATAGAAAAATATTAAATAAGATGATATATTTGTAAATAATATAATATTTAGGTGTTTTATAAAGATGTCATATTGAAACCCATGGGAATGAGATTTTCAAAATCTCAATAGTCATGGTTTGGGCAGGATAAAAAATGATTTTAAGTGCCCTCACTTCCCAAGCTTAATTCAATAGTGAGCTTTGAGAAGTTAAGGTCATCACGACCTTTTTGTCTCGGGAATAGGTCTATAGGCCCAGTAGAAGGTAAGTTCAAGTGAAGTTATGTGCTCCAATGAGCTTTTTCATATATGAAAACTGAGAAGCAGAGTTATACCATTAGAGGAGAGTTGATTCTATATTTTTCTATTATGTTACTATATTGAATTTATTGAAAAAAGAGTTGTGGTATCACAATATACGATAAGTTTAGGACAGAGCTATGAGAAGGTTGTAAAAAATAATTGTATTTGCCATTTTACTAAATCACACTAATACTAATAGCACAATTATTACTGCATAGATGAATCTATCAAACAAAATAATATAAACATCATATTGTATGATCTATCTTAGTTGAAAGAGAATTGATAAGTCTACATAGGTAGATTAGTGCAATGTTGGTGATTGTAAGGTGCAATTTCAAGTTATGTAATTTTAATAGAGTTGAATCATATAATATGATGCATTTATCAAATTAGTATGAAAAACGGATGATGTTAGCAGAGAGAAATAAAGCCATTTACTAAAATAGGATTAATCATATGATATAATCATTAAAGAAGTCACCATATCATATAGCGCGATTATATGGATCATATATAACATAAAAAATATATTAAAATATAAGGAATCGAATTAGAACATATAATACAATAATGTTATCGTAGAGTTTCATAGTTTTATTAGATTTGTAGATTCTTAGGTAATGAGGAATAAAGCGAATCATGCAATATAATAATGATATCATATATGTAGTACGATATAATATAGATTGCTTAATTCTTGATAATTGTATGATACAATTTAAAGAATTGTTAAAGTATGATGTAAGTAACAACTTAATGATAAAAAGAGAATTGACATGATTTTAATTACTTAAAATTCAAAAGGGAAGATGACTATCATATTTATGTAGAAAAATTGGATAACTTGTTATGTAACATGATAATATTATTTTAGTAATATTTTTTTATATATTTTATTATAAATTTTTTAAGAAATAAAATTTTAAAATATAAATAAATTTATAATTTGTGATCTAACAAAGCATTATTTATTTTGTTTCTTTAAAATTATACTTATTATGATGGAAAATATTTATATATTACAGTTTAGTATCATATTAATGATTTTTTATATTACTTGTTACATGACTTTATTAATTAATTTACATTATTTCGTTCATTTATCTGTTACATGGCATCATAAAAAAGTAAATAAAAGCAATATAAAATAAAAACACTTAAAATATAAATAAAGTATATTAGTTTTGATAATAATAAATAGGTTGACATATATATATATATATTTCAATAGTTTCGATTAACATATCATATGATATTATATAGCTAAAAAATAAAAATAAAAAATAGCTTTTTAAAGATATTGTCCTCAATATTATGCCTAGGAGATGTTATGGTATCGATCTTCAAATTAGGCATTTTTAGTGTGTGTTATGATATTAATGACACTAAACCCAATAGATGTTTTTATGAAGTATTGATCTTCAGATTAAATATATGCCTAGTGTATGTGTTATGACATCATTATTTATAATAGATGATACTAAGTCAACCAAATTTTATCAAAAGATATAGCTACCATACTTACCATGGGGCACTAAACCTAAGGAGTTATATAGTATCAATATTTGGATTAGACATCTACCTAATATGATTTAGATAGATTTAATAGATGATGATTAGAGGCTATATATTGATATAATTATTGGATCTAATGAGAATAATGACTTAAAGAATACTGAACTTAATGATTATATAAAATATTAAAAATTAGAAAGAATAGAAAATTTTAACTATATATTGTTATACAAGTTATATCTGTATTATATTATGATGATAATTTATTTGTATGATTTTATTTTAGTTAGTACTAAGGATTTTGTTATATCGTCATGTCTCTACATAGAATTTACCTTCCTCAATATTTTATATGCATAAAACACTATATTTTTTTACTTAATTAAGTTATTAGATTTGTGCCTGACATTAAGAAAATACCAACTCTACTTTATTGAGGATTCCTCTATCACTTTGATGAGAAATCCAACCTATTGAAGGCATACGAGTATAATCTACACCTTTTTTTTATTTGACTTCTTCTAATAGGAAGTAGATATTATCAACTCTAATTACCTAACTTTTATTTTTATCTTGTTAACTCAAACCCTTGGATTTTTCCAAAGGAGTTCAAGATTATTAATTCTTTACAAGTAATTTCAAGACATATAATTGCAAGTTTTTTCACTTTTTTCAAAGATGTAACTTCCAAATGATTATAGAAGTAGCCTCCAATATCAAATTTCTCTCTTAAGTAATACAAGAGCATATTTTCTATCTTCTTTGCTAGTTGCATTAAACCTAAGTAGTTCTTTGAATCACTCATTAATCTAAGGTAACATTAATTTGAGCCCCTTGAAGCCTGTCTCTAATTATTCAATGACGCTTGTAAGGAAGCGAATCAAGAAAATTCTTGCATTACACGAGTGAGAAATCTTTAACATGGATTCTCCATTGTCCTCACAAGAAATCTTTAGAAGATTTTTGTGGCTCATTAATGAGAAAGAATTCTCCTTTGCACTAATTGGGAAGCCAGAAGGCAAAGCATATTTGCCTTAAAAGTGTCTCATCCAATGGCAAAAAAGACTAAGACTTGACAAGAACATTCCTCAAAACGCTTATCCAAGCGACCACCACCATCAAAGCTACTAAGCTCTACACGTTGACACCTCTAAATACACCACCTAAAGAATTATTAGCACAATAAAGAGAAAGGGCAAATGCCTAAAGTTGAGGTAAGTCTTAATGCACAACCAAGGCAAAATAAAGTTATGTAAATTCCATGATGAAAAGGAAATTGTTAGTAATTTGCTATCATTTGCTTTATCGTATATTTACTTAATATTAGAAGAATACTTCATTATTATTTGTGATTATTTATGGTGATAATTTGCTATAATTTGAAACAAGGGCATCGTGAGGAAACAAATATTGTTATACTCATCTCCATAAGCTTTATCTATTTAAATATTATTTTTTTATAATTTTAAATATTATTTTCTAAGGGTTTGGCATGCTTTTAGAGACATTTTGATTCATACCTAATTTGATGATTTGGATGTTATACTCATTTATCTTAGTGTCTTGGAATGCAACTTTCATATATAATTTATCTTATTTCTTTTAATTTTTTAATTGGTTTGGATATATTACTATGTAAATCTTTATTTCTTTGCATGTGATTTTCGAATCACTTTAATCTAGTTATATTACATTGACTGAATTTATCTCACTTATGCTTTAATAAACATTTACTTAATTTTTAAATAATAATATTTTTGCATACATTTATATATTAATAATAGTAAAATGCTATTTCAACATTAAAACATATGCAAATGTTATCATGCTATGCTAATGCTCATATCATCATGTCATTGGATAATGTTAGATTAGTTTAACAAAGCAACTCTCTTATATCATAATTAATTAGTTAAGATATCTAATGGTTTTGAGATATTGCTTTCTTGGACACACCTTTTCCTTTATCTTCTCTTCTCATTTTTTATACAATTCATATTATATTTTTTCATCATTGCCACTTTTTATGAAAAGGCACTTGCAAAAACTATTTCAAATAATCTTTAAATAAGACTATATACTTTAACATTTTTAGCTTCATATTATATGGTATGATCTCTATATCAAAACATATGATCCATGGCATATATAAGCCAAATTATCGATTATATGGGAAATCTCTATTAGGCCTTCTTCTAATCCATCATATTCATCTAAACAACTCGTCAAACTTGTATGATGTTAACAATCTATTGTTAAAGAAAGGATTAAATAAGTCAATTTTTATTGTGTGTTTCCTAAATCAATTGTATTTGTTTAGTTAATTTAGAAGACTAGAACAATGATCAACTAACTGTGCCATTTACACAAAGCCAAAGCCCCATCACTAGCTATGTATAATAAATTGTATCAAATGATTTGGTTGATTGCTTGATTGAATAATAACAATAAAAAGCTAGCAAACTCAACCATAAATCTACCAAAATTACACAAGATCCACTTCCAAAACACCCAAAATAGTAAATATATGATTTATGAAGATGAACTCAATTATGAACTTACCCTAAGATGTGATTCTAGTAAATTGAGGTCAAAAAATTTTTTCTTCATTTTGCTTTTTTTTTCGTTTTCTCTATGTTTTCTTTGAATTCCTACAAGATCACAAGCCAAATCTCCTTTAACACTCACCCTAAGCTCTTTCTCTTCATGCTTCATTTATGCATTACTGAACATTTCCAAAATGCTTGAGACAATAGAGAGAATTATGTTATTTAATAAGATTATTATTTTATTATTTAATCTAAACTTCTTATCTTTTTATATTTTTTAAATTTTAAATATTTATAAAAATTTTAAATATTTTTTGAAAAATATAAACCACATACATAAAGATTTCTCAAATTGAAACCTTCATGATACTATACTCAGATTTGGTGTTCTATCATTACTATCTTGGCATGCTTTTTAAAAAGCTTATTCATCAATAAATTCTCAAGTTTCAAATATGACATAAACAAATTAAATAATTTAAACATATTTAGAAGGAATTTTTAAGTTAATAAAAAAGGCTATTACATATGCACTTTGTTATAAAAAAGAGAGACTATATAAGCTTTGACCATACCTTCTAATTAGTTGTAGAGAAGAAAAGAAGATGGGCGCTTCATGAAAATTCTTGAACAAAAGTGTTTCAATGGCAATAGGAATATGAAGGCATTAGAGAATTTCTCAAGGAACATGGAGAAATACATAATCTACTCATGTGCTGGATGCATAGAAAGTGATCATTTTTACCATGTATCTCATCAGAGAAGCAAAAGTACGATGAAAAATGTAGAGTGTTGATGATGTAAATCATGGAATGATGAAAATTTATATACAAGAAAAATTAAAAAGAGAAATAAAAGATAAATTTCTCCCTTACAACATTTTGTGGATGGCTTATGATGCCTTCAAAAGGATAAAGCATAGTGGATTCATGAAAGATTATGTAAATAAATTTAGTTCTTTGATTCTAGATATTCAAAATATATCTAAGAAAGATAAGCTTTTCAACTTCTTGTATTTGCTACAACTATGGATACAATTGGAACTTTTTTTTGGTAAAATGTGGAAGACTTATCAAGCATAATCATTATTGTCGATGCACTTGTAGACTAAGAGTCTCCAAAGTTTTAGATGCCCATCAAAATCTAGAGGAAATGACAAGGAAAAGAAAGGAGAGTAGAAGTGGGATGCCAAGAAGTTTGGTAAGAACAAGAAAAATGAAGGAAATGAAAGCAAAAGTTATCTTCTTTCCAAGGTACAAATAACTCTAATAATCAACATGGTTGTTCCGTTTGTAATGAACCTCATCATGCTCAAGATTGTCCTAAGCAAGAGAAGCTTAATGCACTTTTTGTTGAGAAATCCAATGAGGAATTTGATCGAGAAGTTGTTGTACTTGTCTATCTTTTGTAAATGCTCGATCATTTAATGGTTAGTTTAATCAGCTATTAAACACAATGAGTAATGATGTGACAGTTACACACTTTATGTTGATGCAAATCTTGATGAAAGCAAATCGACAAGAAATTATGGCCATGATTGACATGGGTGCGACACATACATTTGTGGATACTATGCTTTTTTAGAAATATAGATTGCAAGTAAGAAAGTTATCTAATTTTCTAAAAATAATGATTGCAAAGGTTAAAGTTGTGATAGAAATGGCCCATTAGGACCTTTAACTTTGGAAAGTTAGACATGAAAGATCAACTTGCTGGTGAATCCTTTGGATAGTTTTGATTTGATTCTTCGGGTCAACTTTCCTAGGAAGTTTAAGATATCCCATTGCCACATCTTGATGATATCATGGTGATGTAAGAAGACACTCTTTTTCATTCATTACTATTATCCTTATGGAAAGAAGATAATTGAAATGAAGAATAAGCTAGAATGTATTTTAACAATGAGATTGGAAATGGATTGAAATTAAGTGAGGAGAAACACTTTGCTACATTGATTAAGATTAAGAAGGATTAAGTCATTATGTACTTGATGTAGTTAAAGAGGTTCTCAAAGAATTTGAATATGTCATGCTTCTAATGTTGCTTAAGCTGCCTCAAAAAAGGGAGATTAATCATAAAATCAAGTTGCTACCTATGTTGTTCCTCTTGCCAATCTCCTATATTACGTGTCACCATTATAGTTGACAAAATTGCCCAAATAATTGAATACGTTGTTGGATGCTAGCTTCATTCAATCATCTAAAGCTCTATTTCATACCCTAGTGTTATTTCAAAAAGCTTGATGGTTCCTTGTGAATGTGCATAGACTATCATGTATTAAAGAAAGTGATAATGAAAACAAGTGTCAAACTCCTTTAGTGCAACATTTGTTGGATCAATTATATAACGTAACAGGATTCACTAAGCTAGACCAATGATCAAGATATCGGCAAGTCAATGTTGTGGCTGAAGATGAAGCCAAGATTACTTATGTGGCTTAATAAGTATCTTATGAGCTTTTAGTCATGCCTTTTGGCTTAACAAATGTACATGTTATATTCTAAAAGTTAATGAACAATATTCTTTATGAGTATCTTGATGAGTTTATTATGGTATATCTTGATGGTATTATTATCACAATAATTCTCTTGAAGAACATTTTGTGCAATTGTCAAAAATGTTGTCTAAATTAAGAGAATTTGAACTTTATGCAAATATGGAGAAGTGTAAATTTGCTAAGGAGGATATCATGTTTCACTATAATTCCATAATAACTTCATTTGACAAGAAACAATAGTTGTTCGACTAATATGGATAAGCTCTCACAAAATAAATAATTATTTTTTAATATTTTCAAATATTTATTTCTTTTAAATATTAGAGTTTTTTCTTTCTTAGATAATTTGCCTTATTTCTTCAAATTTTTCTCATCAAATTTAGTTATATAAATATTTTACATTAAATCACCTCTCTTATAACCCTTATAAGATTTCAATTTGGCATGATTATATTGTCTCAATTTATCTTATTACATCTTTAATATATATATATATATATATATATATATATATATATATATATATATATATATATATATATATATAGTTAATATTATAGTTATAATTTATTATTTTGTTTCTTATAATTCATTATAATTCGAAACGAGATCCAATAATGAAGAAACAAACTTTTTTAACTCATCATGATGTACTTTATTCTATTACATTGTTATTTTAATAAATTTAAATATTTTTTTGGTTTTCACCTAATTTATTAGACATTTTATTCTAACATAATTTCAAGTTTAAGTATTTTAATTTTTATCTCTTTAGTAACTTAGAATATAACTATCTGGAAAGATTTATCTCATTTTTCACATTTTTGCTTCAATTTGATAATATTATATTGTGTCAATATATCTAATTTCCTTTTTAATATATATTTATTAATATTAAAATAATATTTTGTTAGTATTAATGCTTATTTATTATGTTAAGTTAAAGTAATTTCAAATGATGTCTGATCTAAATGCTTCACCTACTCAACCTATTTAGAAAATAATTTTTACATTTTAAACTATTTTATTTTTTGTTGTTTTGAAAAACCTTATAAGTCATTCTAATTACTATGTTCTTTCATGATCAAGAATATTACATTCAACCTCTTTATTATTTTGGAGAGTAACTTTCTTGTACCATTTATCTCATTTTCTTCAAATAGTTTTCATCAATTTTTTTTGGTTATTATGTAACTCTAAATGTCTTCTCATGTGATTTGTATATAATTTTGATTAGGTTATATTCATTGACTCAATTTAGCTTTATTAGCTTTATTATATATTTACTTAATATTAGAAGAATACTTCATTATTTTTTGTGATTATTTATGTTGGCAATTTACTATAATTTGAAACAATGGGATAGAGATGAAACAAATGTGGTTGTACTCATCTCCATGAGCTTTAACTATTTAAATATTATTTTTTATAATTTTAAATATTATTTTCTAAGTGTTTGGTATGCTCTCAAAAATATTTTGATTCATACCTAATTTGATGATTCAGGATATTATACTCATTTATCTTAGGACTCTGGAATACAACTTTCACATATAATTTATCTTATTCCTTTTAATTTTTTAATTGATTTGGATATATTGCTATGTAAATCTTTATTGCTTTGCATGTGATTTTTGCATCGCTTTAATCTAGTCATATTACATCAATTGAATTTACCTCACTTATGCTTTAATAAATATTTACTTAATTTTTAAATAATAACCTTTTTATATACATTTATATATAAAGGACTATTTTAATATTAAAACATATGCAAATGATAACATGCCATGCTAATGCTCATATCATGATGTCATTACATAATGATAGATTGGAGTTTAATAAAGCAACTCTCTTATATCATAATTAATTAGTTAACGTATCTAATGGTTTTGAGATATCGCTTCCAAGGACACTCCTTTTCCTTTATCTTCTCTTCTCATTTTTTTATACAATTGGTATTATTTTTTGTCGTCACTACCAATTTTTATAAAAAAGAACTTACAAAAACTATTTCAAATAATCTTGAAACAAGATTGTATACTTTAACTTTTTTAGCTTCATATCATATGATATGACCTCTATATCACATCATGTGATCCATAGCATACATAGGCCAAATTATCGATTATATGTGAAATCTCTATTAGAGCTTTTTCTAAACCCATCATATTCATCTGATCAACTCATCATACTTGTACGATGTTAACAATCGCTAGTCAAAGGAAAGATTAAATAAGGCAATTATTGTAATGTCTTTCCTAAATCAATTGTATTTTTCTTGTTAATTTAGTGCACTAGAATAGTGGTCAACTAACTGAGCCATTTACACAAAGCCAAAGCCCCATCACTGGTCCTATTTTATAGATTGTACCAAATAATTTTGTTGATTGTTTGGTTGAATCATAACAACTAAAAAATAATAAACTCAACCATAAATCCACCAAAATCACAAAAGTTCCACTTCCAAATCACCCCAAATAACAAATATATGATTTATGAAGATGAACTCAATTAGGAGCTTACCTTAAGATGTGAATCCCGTAAAGTGAGGCCAAAAATTTTGTCTCTTCATTTTGCTTTTTTTTCTTTTTCTCTATGTTTTGTTTGAATTATCACAAGATCTCAAGCCAAATCTCCTTTAACACTCTCCCTAAGCTCTTTCCCTTCATGCTTCATTTAAGCAATACTAAACTTTGCCAAAATGCTCGAGACAACAGAGCGCAACCTATTATTTAATAAGAGGATTATTTTATTATTTAATCTAAATTTCTTTTATTTTTTATATTTTTTTAATTTTAAATATTTGTACAAATTTTAAATAGTTTTTGAAAAATATAAACCGTATACATACAAATTTCTCAAATTGAAACCTTCACGATAATATACTAAGATTTTGTATTCTATCATTACTATCTTGGCATGCTTTTTAAAAAGCTTGTTCATCAATAAATTCTCAAGTTTCAAATATGACATACACACTAAATAATCTAAACTTATTTAGAAGGAATTTTTAAGTTAATAAAAAAGACTATTACATGTGCACTTTTTTATAAAAAAGAGAAATTGTATAAGCTTTGGTCATAACTCCTAATTAGTTGTAGAGAAGAAAAGAAAATGAATTAAAGGATCACTATGGGGAAAAACTAATTAAAAGAAACAAGGTAAGTTTTCCCTATGATTTACAATTGATTTTGAAGAGATCTAGTTTAAGATCTAAGGTGAAAGTATATGTATTTTCATGCAAGCTATAAATGTTTCCTTTTTTCTTGCTATGGAGTCATGTATGAAAGATTTGTAAAGATAACTATGCCTTTTGTGCATGAAATCATAACTGTAGGAGGGAATTTGATGATTTAAGGAAAATACAAGAAATAAACAAAGTCTTTGGTATATATTCAATGGGACAATCAAATAAAGCAACAAAAGATTGAATGATCTAATCAAAAATATCGAACAATCTAATAATTTTTCAACATTTGTGTTGTGAGTCTTTATCGAATGCTCGATAGACAATCCAATAATCTTTCAATGAGCAGTTAATAACCTTACATGCGGATTGAATAGTATGACTTGGACATCGGAGGAATTAACACAAGTCAAATAGAGAAGTTGGAAAAATCCATCATCCATTAGACATACATTGAACAATTAAAAGAATTAAATCAAATGATCTAATAGGTTGTATATGATCCAATCGAACAAGTAGACTTTATTATGATGGATCTTTTAGGACTCAAATTATGGAATTAATTGTAATAATATAATGTTTCAATAGTATGAGTATTATTTAATAAATTTTTATTATGATTAATCTCATTATCTAAAATATAAATTAATTAAGTGCATTTATCTGATGGTGAAAAAGAAATTAAAGAGAAAGGAGATACATTATTTTCATTAAAAGTAAAAAACTATGTTAAAAAATAATTTTATAAATTTTATAACATTTAGTGATTTATTACTACTTTATAAAACATTATAAATTTTTAGAAAATGGGATACCAGTCTTATAAAAGAAGAAGAAGAATATTAAATAAGGAATATCAAATTTTTATGAATTTATTATTGTAATATCATAAGATTTGGAATTAAATTGGTGACAAAACAAAAGATTAAAATTATAGGAAAATATTACTTTAAATATTTTTTGGAGAAAAATATTAAAGTAAATGATGATCTTAAAAAAATAAAAAAAATAATAAAAATTGACACATTTTTTAGAAAATAAATTCTTTTTTATGAAAAAAGTTATTTAATTTTTAAAAAATATTAAAAAAATTAGAAAAAATTATGTGTGGTGTAGTTTTATGAGTTTTACAATTTATTAAAAAAATTTGGACTTCATTTGTGTCAAAAGATTTAAGAAAACAAGATTTTGTTTAAAATTTTGATTAAAATATAGCTTTTTTGCATTTCTAAAAATCCAATTTATTCTAAAATTAATTAGTGATCAAATATTCGTGAAATGGCCACTAATGGCTATTAATATGTTAAGAAACTTTAAAGAAAAGTTGAGTGTAGTATAATCTTCATTTCGTTGAAGTCTAGTGTATTTAAGTGGAGCAAAGAGACAATTTTGTCGATTTAGAAAATCAAAGACATAAAATGATTTTGATGGCAAATGGTCCAAATTAAAACTTCAAAATATGAGATATTATTGTGAAAGTAAGTTTTAAACAATGCAATAAAGAATTAAAAAGGATTGTTTTATTTTATGTGAAAATTTAAGCAAACTATGCCGACAAACTTTTGTTAAATTCCAAAAATTGCGGCTTTTCCAAATTGGGTAATTTGGCCTGTGGAGCCAACGTGAGAAGGAACATAGCACCATTAAATTTCAAGTTTGGTGTCTATGAATTCTTTTGTACGTATGCTTAGTGGTTGATGAAAATATAAATTAGTAGCCTTTAGCATCTTAACTAGAATAAATTATAAATAAATATTTTGGCAACTTTAACATTTGGATGTAGATGTTAAGTTATATACTATATATTGCTCTGTTATTTAATTTCTTGCATATTTTTTTATATGAAGTGACATGTTTGGCATGCAAAAATATTCATTTAAGCATTGTCATATAAGATGGGAAAATTTTCATAATAATTTCAATAACTATTTTAATAGAAAATTTTAAAAGTATAAATATAATTATAAGAATAAGTTTAATAATATCATTACAAAAATGGATGGGATCTCTATGTTGATAATCTATGCATTTTTCATATCAAATGGACTCCAAATGGTTTTAGACAAAATTTAATATAAGTTACTTATTCAACTCTTCATTTCTTTTTTAATTTTTATTTTTTTAATTTTTTTTGATATTTTAAATAATATATCTTTCTAAAACACTTATTAAAATAAAAATCATATTGTTAAATTCGTAACAATATTTCAAGTATAATCCAAAATATTTTTAAAATGTTGAACTTATATTAAAAGTTATGATGTTACATCAACTTAACTTTATCTTAAAGGAATCTCCTTAAGAGAACAAAATCCTTGTGATGTATTATTGACATCTCAAAGTAAAATATATAGGACTTAATTTCTTTTTAAATTCAAGAAATAAATTTAAAAAAATATTATCTAATTTGTTGTATTATAGAATTTTTATAGGTCTTGATTAACATCAGCAATTATAACCTCTTGGATTTCTTCATCTTTTCCTAAATCCTCTTGGATTTAGGAGGCCTTGTTTTGGGCCATTAGATAAAGCATAGGTTTCTCCTACTTGTATAAGGATATGCTATCCAAAAATTATTCGTATTGAAACATTTACTGTAGTGGTTTCTAATGGCCTCGTAAATCTACTCAAGTTTGATTCCCTTGCTCGTCATTATGCTATTTAATTGCATCATTTTACCATGATTAACCTAAGTTGACGGACCGCGCCTGCCCTTCCACGTTCTTTGAAGATCGGATGGGAATTTAGTCCCATGACGCAGAAAATACGTTGTCATTGCGCTCTATAAGAATTCCAACTCGGTTATCTCCCCAGCTATTTGCGGTTGGCTACCCCCTACCTCGACCAAGGTTTAATTACTTGGTCCTGGTTGACTTAAAGTCGCATTGTTCCGTTCAGTTTCCCTTTCGGCTGATTATGCGCTATTCTGCTCAGCTTTCCCTGTAGCCTTAGTCCTTTGCCTTCGAGCTTCACTCGCCCCTTCGGGTCGATAGAACAATTTTTTTTATTTTTTTAATCCCAAAAGCCTGGACAGGCCAACGGTCGGGTCGGGTCGACCCGCCCAATGCTACAGTGAAAAATCCTGAAACTAAAGTGGTTTTATATTATTTTGTGAGAATTTTTGTGCCAAAAGTTTGAATATAAGTTTACAAAAATAATTTTATATTATGATAGTGTTACAAATGTCCTAAATGACTATGAAATAAATTCATGAAAAAAAAACTCTTAATTAATTTTAAAAACTCAAATACCACTGTCTATACTTTTTATCAATAATGCTTGGCCAAAAAATAAAAATTAAGCAATTATTAAACTGATAACATTTTCAAATATTAATACAACTAGTGTGCCACATCATCTCAAAATTTGGATATATCAAATTCAAGAAAAATAAAGAGAAATTCAAATATAAAAATTTTAGTACATGTCTTTAATTTCCTTGAAGTTTGCCATGATTCCAAGAGCCTTGAAGACCATTATTTTAGACGTTTAAAGTTCATGACTTGACTTAATTGAATATTAATAATTTCAATTAAAGTAAGCCTATATGACACATAAATATTTATGCTTGACTCATCAAACACAAGGGTGTAACAGAATATAGTACAATTTTAATTTTGTTAAAGTTTAGTTTTATTTAGGTGGAGTAAATGAACAATTTTGTCGATTTAGAAAATCATAGACATAAAATGAATTTGATGGAAAATTGTCCAGATTAAAACTTAAAAATATGAGATTTTATTGTGAAAGTAAGTTTTAAACATTGCAATAAAGAATTAAAAAGTATTGTTTTCTATTATGTGAGAATTTACGTAAACTAGGATTAGTTAATATTAGCTTTTATCTAATCATATATGTTATAGAAATCTATTAGATATGAGTCATTAATAAGCATTCTTTTCTATTAATATTTTTATTCCTAAGTTCTAAAACTCTAAATAAATAAAATAATAGTCTATATCATTCTATAAGATTTAAGTAAAATTTATTATTATTGTGTGCTCACATATATTTGCCAAAAGATGTAGCATTAGTCACTTAATTATTTTTGGATTACCCTCATGCAAAACATAAATTTCCATGTAGACTAATGAATTGAAGTTCTATATGCTCCAAATAAACCCACAAGAGGGGGGTGAATTATAGTAATTAAAGTTTTGAGATTTTCTTTCAATTTTTGGTTTAAATTAAACTTAAATCTTTTAAGAATGAACGAGAAAGAGAAGTAAAATGGTACACCAAATATGTTTAAAGTGATACGACTCAAAATCGAGCCTACATCCATCCCCCACCAGTTTTGGGAAAAGCCACTAAAATTCACCAAATTACAAGCGAGATTTTCCGTATGGCTCACCTCAAACCTACTTGGGATTTTATCTATGGCTAATCCTGAACTTACTTGAGTTTTTTTCCAGCTCAACACTAATGCGGGGCTTTTGCATAATTGTTGGGATGCCTTTGGTCAGTCACATTGACTCGCCCAATGCTACAGTGAAAAATCCCGAGACTAACGTTGTTTTATAGTGTATTGTGAGAATGTTTGTGCCAAAATTTTTAATATAAGTGTACAAAAATAGTTTATATTATGATAATATTACAAGTTTCCTAAATGATTACGAAAAGAAATTCAAGAAAAATAATTCTAAATAATTTTAAAAAATCAAATACCAATGTCTATACTTTTTTATTAATAATGCTTGGTCCAAAAATCTAAATTCAACAATTATAGAATTAATAGGATTTTTAAATATTAATACTACTAGTGTGCCATATCATCTCAAAATTTGAATATATCAAATTCAAGAAAAATAAAGAGAAATTCAAGTATAAAAATTTTTGTGCATGTCTTCAATTTCCTTGAAGCTTGTCATGACTCCAAGAGTCTTGAAGTCCACTATTTTAGACATTTAAAGTTCATGACTTGACTTAATTGAATATTAATAATTTTACTTAAAGCAAGTCCATATAAGATATAAACATTTATGCTTGACTCATCAAACACAAGGGTATAATAGAAATACTAGAGACCATTGATACTCAAAAAGGTATTCTGCTTAGTAGAGAAATCGTCATTATATGAGATATTATTTATTGTAGTATTAAAATTACCCTAAATTTTGGCTAAAGTGTGGTGTAACTTTTCATTCTATCACTAAGAGAACAGTGGAAAAAGAGCAATGATGAATGGACAGTCACTATCATAGACAAGTATTGTCGATGAAATAGACCATGATGTCACAATTCACCTTGATTCAAATATTAATATAATGCTTTTTTATATATTTATGATCTGATATATTAATTAATTAAAAATTTATTCCAAAATAATAAGACAAAATCCTAATATCATATTAAAAAATAATATTAAGTTAAAGATAAAATTTATCTAGACTAATAACAAAATTTTAAATATTGTTTCTATTTTTCTCAATCTCTAATTGTTAAAATATATATATATATTTATCTAATTTTTATTTATTTATATAAAACTCTTTTTTTAATATTCTTTTTTCAAAGCTTTATTTTGTAATCTCTCATTTTCAAATTTAAGCTAAAAAAATTAATGCAATCATTTTTTTGGTTTAGTTTGGTTTTTAAATATTATTTTTGTTTTTTTTTCTTTTTTTGCAGAATAATTTTATTTGAAAGAAATACATATCGCTGCTTCGTTCGTCATGTAATTATTAACAGGGCATGTTTGGGTCTTTTCAATAAATTACAAATCCCAAAGCTTGCCCCTTCATTCGTGTACAGAAGGGAAGAGCAAGAGTATTGTCGTTCTCGAGACCAAACAATTCCTCGAAAAGATAAAGAAAAGGTTTTTTTCTTCTTCTTTGGTTTGTAATTTGTTTGTCTGATGCTTTCTGTCTTCTATTCCTCATCCAACCGCTGCACCTGATCAGGGTTCCACTTCAGCCCTACCCCAACGTAGCTCCATTGGCTTGTTTTTTTCTCATTGACGATGCACACGAGGAACCAGAACAAACCCCCGTTGACCGTTGATTATAATGTTTCTTGAATATGCTCAAATGTAAGGTTTACTTCTCACCACATTCAGTTTCAATCCATTCTATGGCTAGTGTTCTCCTTGGCATGGAATTCTTACATGTAGATTGATATGCAGAAGAGTGAGAACTTGGACGAATCACAGTTAGTAGGCGGCAGAAGATGGGAGGCGGGAATATGGTAGGAATGGCAAACTCTGCACATTGTCGCCTACCTCTATCGAGTATGGATACAATATCTAGGGATAATGGAGGTGTTCCTGATACTACCAGCTTTAATGGAGATTGTGGTGGTGCCGGGGTTGTGTTTAACTCAAGGGAGGATGTAGTGAAGTTACTGTCTAACAAATCAAATGTCAGAAGCAAAGCAGCTGTCCAAGCAACTAGGCTTCCTAATCATTATGTTACCACAACAATTTGTCTCTTTTTTTTCTTGAGTAATTTTGTTTATTATAATTTTCACAGTTTTATTTTTGGAGCGAAGGACGAACGATATGAGAAACTAACATCAAGAGGCTAAACTTCTATATTAGTTGGTATATTGATCTGGAAGATTATTATCTTGCAATACAAGATGAATTCAATCGTTTGTTGGAGTCAGAAAAGAGAAAGCATTCTGAAATTAGTGAATGTTTTCAATTTACATTTTCACGCGACGATGAATTTGTTTTGCTATTAAACTTCGGAAAATTTCATTTCTTTTCAAAATCCCAAATAAATTCCAAAATAGAAGAGTTTAATTCGCTAATTGAGGAATACCAGACAATGAAGGAGCCTTTAGAGAAGAATCTTAAGAGGGAGGAGTCCAACAAATTGGTACCTTGTAAAAATTAAATATAGTTTCTTTATTGTCTTATATATAATGACAATACTCCTGAAACATATCAGGTTGCCATTAAAGCTCAGTAGAAAGAACCTTAAGCAAGGGTTGCTTCTGAAAATGTATGTTATGGTCTCATGGAAGATCTTGAGAAAGCTATACAAGAAATAAATAATCTTAATAGTCAGGTAGAGCAACATGCATTGTTGAACTTAATTGAAAAAAATATTTATATATTTTGTTTTTTTGATATATTCTTTATTTTGTTACTACATATATAAAAATAATTCAAGGGACAAAAAAACTACTACAAGAGTACAACAATAGCTTGCAACAGTATAACCTTCAGCTATAGGCTGATGCTATCAACAATGATGATGCTATATCAAAGTTGCAGAAGGAGAAAAATGCATTGGTGGAGATTATTACTAGATTAACGGATCAGGCTAGCATGTTTAGGAATCAACTTGAGAATATGAGGGAGAGATTATCAATTTAAATTGAGTTTACTATCATATAAATGCACTCCACCAAAATAAAAAAACAAAACCTTTTCTTCACGTAATTTTGCCTCAATTATTTTCTTTCTAACTCTGTGTTTTTTTTAAAAATTTTTTATGCTACCACTCTTAATTTATATATTGAGAAATAGAGTTTAGTGATAGTGGTATCATAGCTTAAATCAATCTGTCAATTGCTTAATTTGTCATCTAACAAATTCCTTTTAATCAGCAGCCTTTTTATAGTCTAGTAATTTGTACTAGAATATTGTTGAAATTTTTGTAGTAACAACGTTATTGAAAGCTAGCTTGTTTTGAAGAGTTGAGACATGCACAAGAGGAAGTTGAATTGTACTCTTTTTCATTGTTTTCAAAAATTTACAAAGATAAAAATAGCCTTATTTTAAAATACTATTTTTTAAAAAGTGTGTGCACTTGTAGTATAACTAACAAAAAATAAGGATGAAGTAATGAATAGAAATTTTTAAGTGATTTGGACAATTATTGTTTATATGTACTCATAATCATAAAAGATCAAACTTACTCCATTGTAGTTTTTTGTAAAGTAGGTAGAAAAAAAAATCATAACAATCCATAGAAGAGTTATATACTATAGTTCATTATGCAACTCAAAGTGGGTACAATAGATCAAAAGGTCCCATAGTTGACCCAAAAGTAGTCATATTAGAGAATGAATGCAATAAATATAGAATATATAATAGAAACTTTTTATTTATAAAGAGTGAAAACCTTAGCAACAACTTGGCATTTTGAATCAAAGATCAATATTGCAAAAGATCTTCTCCAAAAAGCAATGAGTTTTTTTTCTTGTAATACACTTGATGTTGGATTCAAATGCCATTATTCTGCATATTTTGTTTGTTTGCATGTTATGTTTTTCCATTTTAAACAAACATTGACAACCTTTGAAGTTGTTAGTGACTTTACTTAAGAGGATATTGTGATCTCTATAGTAGTCACAATGCCTTAGAAGTACTATGAGTTAGAAACAATAAAAGCAATGTGAGTGTTAAAAAGATTTAGAAATTTCTCTAGCAAGGTACCTTTTGATATCATTGGCTTTTTTGTTGTTGATTTTTTCTTAGATTTGCTCTTTTCCTCTTGCAAATTGAACCTTGATCCCTATAAGTTGGGGCTTATAGGTGCTTGCTCCTCTGATGTGAGTGCTTGGGCATAAGGCTAGTTGGGATGTTGACATGCTACTTCTTTTCCTTATTAGTTGCCCAATGTTAAATTGCAAAGAAACATGATGAGTTTTTATTGACAATTCTTAGCCATGTCACTTGCTAATGCTTCCAAAGTAGCACTTGTTCTAGAAACTTCGTTAATAAATTATGGTTGGTGACTTTCAACAATTATGACCCTAATAATAGTATTTTGATTATCATTAGAATCAATTATCAATGATTTGCTTGTGAGGTTTTCTCGTCTTGAACCCTCGTCAAAAGGCTTTTTTTAGAATGATAGCAACAGAAGTGGAAGTGTAATAATGGTGAGCAAAGAAAGAAGGAGAAAGAGAAGGATAAGAGGGTTTTTACCACATGGAGGTTGAATTCCCCAAGAAGATTTCCTTTAAAGGGTTTTGAATTTACGAAGTTCTGATTCATAAAACTCGTTGAATTTCTCAAGTTCGGACTTTCTAATAGTTTTGACTTCTAAGATTTTTTTTTTGAATTTTTTTAAATTATTTCATTCATTATTTCTACCTTTTTATATAGTGGTTGGGATACAATTTTTAAATATAAAGCAAAACAAAATGTGATTTTGATTGAAAATTAAAAAGTTCTCAAATTTTACAAATTTTCCACCTATCAATGTCTGTCTTTGCCAGCATGCATCCTGGGGTGCACAAAATTATGACTGAGCCAAGGGTCTATCCATGCATGCAGGTACCTTGTGCGTCTAGAGACTGAATGCGCTTAACTATTGATAAGGTGCACATGCAGCATTGAAAAGAAATGAACTATTTAAAATAAATGGGATATTTTGTAAAATTAATAAGCTCACCATTTGTACATATAGTTATGGGGTTGGGTACTAAAAAAGAAATGATATAAATAACACAATTAAAAAACAATAACGATCACTTGTCTGTGTGGCTAGGTGATGCAAAAAATAAATTATAAATAAAATATTGTTAAAAAATTGAGTGGCCATAATCTATCCAAGTGACTAAAAAGAGTATTGTTGAAAAGATAAAAGTAGGTAATACAATAAAAGGATAAGATTGAAAATCAATGTTATATAACTAAATATTTAAATTAGGCAATATTTATTTACGTTATTAATTAGCAAATTTTTAAAAGAATAAACGTAAAAGCAATGTTATGGATAATTGAGCAAGAGAAATATTAACAAAAGAGAAATTGAATGTGAAACCATTCTTTGGTGTTTGAAATTCGGTGACACTAAGTCTTGTAAATCTCATCCATTAGAACCATTATTGTTGCTATCAAGAGCATTTTCTAACTTACTCACTTGAGCCCTATTATTGTTAGAAAATGAAGGTATTTAGGTAAATTTGTAATGGATTTGGAAGCAAAATTTAGGTTGAGGTTGGTAGAGATTGATTAACATGAAACCTTGAGTTGAACCATACCAATAATTCAGTTGAGTGTTGGACTGAGATCAGTTTCAAACTATTTGAAATTTTTTTTTTGGTCCCAAACTAATAAACATGCATGTGTTTCACTTAATTTCTTCTTTTCCATAAGCCATGTATGTGTCTCCATTTGCAAGGATAAGTTTCTCCATGCCAATATGTTTGTTAACATTTTGAAATCTTCATAAAAGTTGCATCGTTAGGCAGCAAAACACTTAAAATTTGACTAGCGATCTCGTATTTGAACACTAGACAATAGTCTCAAAGAAAATGTTCCTTTTTCTTAGCAGCTTTTTTCCTTAAAACCTTAGGGCCTTTGATAGCCACTCCATTAGAAAGTTGTACAAGAAACATGTCCCAAATGTATATTTTTATCTCATATTTATACCACACATATTATAGTTTTACTAGCTTTAATGTTTTGCAGGAACTAAAAGGAAGCATTCGTGTTTTTTGTAGAGTGTGACATTTTTTGTCAGACGTTGACGCCAGGGGAGCAGATGGTTCAGTTACTTCATATACAACAACCGTCGAGTCTCTTGGGAGAGGCATGGATTTGATGTACATTGGTAAGGAAGTTTTTTCTAATTTATTACATGCAGGCTTTCATCTGTTTTATAATGTCTTATGGAAACTATAATCTGTAAGGATGAGCCTTCTGTAGCTGATGCTTTTTCTTTTGCTTTTTTTCTAAATAGCTCAAAAGTTTTGTTTCACTTTTGACAAAGTTTTTTCTCATGAGTCATCTCTGGAGGATGTGTTTTAAAAAATCTCACAGCTAGTGCAAAGTGCACTTGGTGGATGTAAGATGGTATATTCTAGGCATTAAATCCATTATGTAATATATTTTATTTCAGTTTTCTATTGTGAATTTTATCGTATCCACGTTTTTAATGTTTTCATCATTTATTAGTAACTAAATTACATTTAGATATTTTCTTATGTGCTTCTTATCGGTATGAAATCTAAATAAGGATTTATCAAACCTTATGTTCATGGATCCATAAATATTAATAGATGGTGCATATATTATCCCAAAATATGGAGCAAGAGGCATTTGTTTAGATATTTTTATTTTAATTATTTGTATAGCATGCAAGAGAAAAACCATGGTCACTTATTTAATCCTATTTTAGTAAGTGTTATGATAGCTATTTACCATTTATTTTGTATGAATATGCAAAGTTATCATGTTAGCTTACAATTTGCTGGACCATCATATGCTTGATGATTAACATGAGGCATGTCTTTTTAAAATTAGACTAGCCTTCCATGACAAACCTTTTCATGAGAACAAGGTTAAAAGGTGTAAGATTTCTAGAAATCAAGTGTTAGAGAAATAGCTCTCGAGGTGTTGGGTCACACAGATCACTCTCATTGTCTAGATAGATCAGGATTCATCAAGCATGATTGGTATTATCATTGCTCAAGTTGAATAGGATAAAATTTTGTTTAGAGATGGAAAAAATGTTAATGAAATTTGTAAATTTATCATGTGCAAAGGGTCTTGTTCTTTGGTTATAATTAACTTGCCACTCCATTATGGTTTAGTTTATGTACCATTTTGGTGCGGTGGACAATTTTGCTAAATATAATTTTTTGTCTTTTAGGGAATTTCTCTTTGCATATCCCTCATTGTTCTTACCTAAGTCTTATATTTGAACTTGAAGGAGCTTCCTTTTTGTAATAACTCTAAATTACCTTCTTGTGATTCTTTAGCTAAAGGGAAGTAAATCATTTCTTCTTCTTGGAATATGTAATTAGTTTCAAAACTTTTCTAACATTTCATGTTTGAATTAGTGAGTAGATAGAAGATGAGAACTATAGTTCAAAAAGTTGTGCTTGTTGATGATCTTGTTTTTAATGTTTCAACGATGTAAGTGATTGCTAATTCTATCCTTCCTCCTCTTAAGAATGATCCTCCTTTTAAACCATTCTTTCACATCTTTTAGTAACATTAGGAAATATTTTTGTGAAGTTCATTTCTATCCATTTGAAATTCTTGTTCCACTAAAGTCTATGATTCTAGCTCAAGTTTCAATTGTCTTGAATGAGCTTATTAATTTTCTTATGATGAACTATCCTTTTTCAACTCATTCATTTCCATTTATTTCTCTGCTAGTTAATTAATTTATGCAAGTGGGATACCTTTTGTTTGTCCCACCTCAAATTTCCTTTTTACCTTTGTTTTCCTTGGATTTGTTCATTTAGCAAAGAGTGTGGATTTGTTGTCCTTGGATTTCTTCTTATGTTGGCATTGTAATTGCCCCTCTTTTAATTGGGAATTTTTTTTATTTTCGTTTCTAAATTTCAAATTCCTATTTTCTGTTATGACAAGTCAGACCCATAAATTTTTCTATGTGAATTCGAGACACTTACATCTTTTTTCTTGCTTTTTGGTGCAATTAAGTGAACAATTTTCTCCATCTTGCTTCATGGATGCAACATTGCTTTAGAAGGTATCTCGTTATTCCAAATTTCAGGTTTTTGAAAAGGATCTTTGCTTCTTCCTTTGCTATTTATGTCAAGCCAGAAAGGGAAACCCAGGTGACTCAAGCATCGTTAGTGTTTCTTCTTTTGAAAAGGATCTTTTCTTACATCTTTTTTCTTGCTTCATGGATGCAAATTCCAAGTTTCAATTGCCTTGTATGATGCGTCTTAGCTATTCTTCTTCGTTATTAAGATGGAAGCCCCAAATTTTACCTCCAATGTTTCCAAGAAAGCCTAAGTGAGGAGGAGCTAGAAGAAACCCAGGTGACTCAAGCATCCTTGGTGTTTCTTCTTTGGGCCAATGAATTTGAGAAGTCAAGGCTTTGCTTACCATCTCATATCTTGCTGAAAAACTTTTATTACTCTTAGTTAATGAAGAAGACTTATTTATTTCCAACACATTTGAAAGCAAGAGAAGGCTTAAGGAAATTACAAATGAGATCACCTTAACAATGAAGAAATCTAAATATTTTCATTAAGGGAGTAATTGATAACATCATTATCATCCATCTTAGGCCATTAATTGCCTCTTCAAGAGTTTGAGAATACTTTATTGAATGTACTCTCAAGTAAATTCTAATTGCCACATTACCTTTGGTTATCATCCATGAAGTCTTTGATTACAAAAATTGTTTAAGAAGGTTAGCTGCAATAATATTATGGTAAGAAGGGAGAAAGAGAGACATAAAGTACCTCTCTTAAGTCCTTGTTGGATGGTTAATTGGCTTTATTTAAGAGGAAGCAAGGCTTGACCAAGGGTTTGTAGAGAGAGGATGACGAAAGTGAGGGTTTTGAGAGTGAAAGGGAGGAAAGAAGTGAAAAGGTTGTGATTTAATTTTAGGTGAGGCAAACTTGAGAAAGGGAAAGCATGTGATAATTTTGGAGGTTTTGGAGTGAGTTATTTGGCAAAAATTTAAGCAAGGATGAAAAGGAGAGGGTTTTAAGGTTTAAGATGGTTTTTAGGTTTATTTAGTTTGCTTAGACTAAAAAGGAATAAAAAAGAAAAAAAAACGAGAGGAAGAAGGAGGTCATTAAGAGTTTCAAGATGTTGGATTGATATTAAAGTCTAGTCAAACATAAGCGCTCAAGCTATGCAAGAGTTATCACCAAAAACAATTATCTAAAACTTTCATTTGCCTTATATTTTTTTAATATAAGAATGTTGTAAAAGAAAAAAAAATGGAAAGAAATGTTCGTGGAAATAAAAATCTTAATTAAACTCTTCTTATTTTTCAACAATTTATTTTAGGAAAGAAAGCATGAAGAAATAAAGAGTGATCACAAAGAAATAAAAAAAGATAATGCTATTCTAAACCTTGGCACTTTTTATGTCATTCGTTTAAAGGAATTCATCCAAAAGGGAGCTTAACTAGCCAAAGAAAGTATCAAAGAGATTAAAAATCCATGAAAACCTCCCAACCATGCCTCCTATTGTCTTAATCTATGTAAAGGTGTCCAATGTGGTGCAAAGTGAAGGAACCAAGAAAATTCAAATTGAACTATGATGTACTATAATAAACTATGATAAAGCACTCATAAATCATGAAGAGCTATCATATGAAATGAGCCAAGTTATGTGTCATCATCTACAAAGATTGTGAAGCAAGGTTTGATCTGAGTAACGTAGTGATTGGTTTATGATTTATGTAGATTCTATGAATTAAAGGAGGTTCAAACTCCACATTTAGTGTTGCATCACCTTGAAGGAAAACCATTTAAGACCTTTTGAGAGTTTTCATCTGTCTTTAGGGCCATGGAGACAAGTTTAAGTACATGTTAGTATTATTTTTGTGATCATTTGAGGGAATAAAGCATGCCCTTATAAATTAATTCTAAAATCTTTTAAGGCAAACACTTTCTCAAATGTAATAATGAGAATATTTTATTTGCTTCCAAATGCTTTGAGACAAAGCATCTTTGTTATTTAGAATTTCTTAAAACCACCATCGTGTTCACATGACTTATTGCAAACAATGATGTGTGTTTGGTATTGTGGATATCGTAGTTTTGTTGATTCTTTATTCTGGAATGCCTTCAATATGATGGGCATTTTTTTAAATCGTGTTCTCCCCTATGTTTGTTCTCCAATCAGCTTCTTGGGAGAATAAACTAAGCTTAAAGTTAGCTTTGTTTTTTTGCATACGGGAATGAAATATAAGTAGTCATGTAGATGAAAAATTTTATGAACATGACAATATCATTATTTGTAATTTTTTATTTACCTACAATAAATAAATTTTACATTGTGGCTTCCACACCTTTTGTGTATAAATTTCACAACCTAGTTTTATTATGTTGAGATATTGTTTCATTTAATCATCCGATTCAGGCCAAAGATGGTTTTATTCTCAAAACTTTTTTAGAGATTTTAAGGCTAAATTATCACATAAATCTCCAAATCATTTTTTATAGTTAATGTGGGATTGTTTATTTTTATACCCTTCAAACTAAAATCCTACAAAAAATTACTCTTTGTTAAGTAATTTCAATCTTGGTCATCACCCATCAGGTACTCCGCACACTCTTTGATCACTTGTGTTCAAATAAAGTCTTACGCCATTTGGATTCGCATGTTTAACGAGAACTAATTCAGTTGAAGAGTTGCTACCTGAGTGCAATGATGGGAAGTCGTGGCATTTTGTCAATTTATTGGACGTCTTGGTTCTTCTTCATAGATTGTTTTTTTCTTGTTTATATTTTAGTTCCTTCCATAGTATATGTATATTTGTTAACTTGAATGGAGCAAAGGGTTTGAATTAATAGCAAAGGGAGACCACTCTCTCACTCCTAGCTCAGCACACTGATATTTTTGCATGGTCTTGTTTTGATATGATTGGTGTTACTTGAGTTATGTTTTACTAACATCTTAATGTTAACTTTGAATGCTTAAGAATATGATAGAAGAAGACACACTTAGCTAAGAGAAACAAGCCCTATCTAAAGAGAACTAGCTTATATTCTTAAGGTTTGATTCATTGTTGTTGTGTAAAACCTCAAGTGGTTGGAAAAGTTTTTTCTTGTCAAGAAAAGTAATGACAAATGACACATTTGTGTTCACTCTTTGTTTTACTTTATTTAGCTTGACCAAAAGTTTCTTTTTTGTTCAGAATTGATGCTTCAATGAGCTTGATTGCAACTTTTAATCATTTAAGTTTTTTTGAATGCCTTCTTTGGATGACAATAGATTAGGATTTTTGAGTTGGACAATGAAAAACTTCATCTATCATCAAATTTCAAAATGTTGCTAAAAGGCCATGTCATTTCTTTTAAAAACTGAAAGGGCAACATATCAATACATGGTTAATAAAGTTTTTAGCCATCAATGAGGGATGAATCTTGATGCATATGTTGAGGAATTCTTAGTCAAAAGCAATCATTCTTCACTTATGTTGAGGATCTTAAAGAGAAGTTTCAAGAATTATGAAAATTTGGGTTGCATGTCAATCCACCCGTGTGAAATTTTGGCATCTTATCACGCATGTTTAAAGAAAGGAAGTGAAGCTAACCTTGATGGTGTTTGAGATTTTTTGAAAATGCATTCACTAAAGACATTTTGAGACCTATATAAGTTAGATGGTCATATTGCTACGTTGTGTAGAATAATATCTTGCTATGAAGTCAAGGATTAACTATTTTCAAGCCATTGAGAGGCAAAATCAGGTTGTACCTTATAAAAACTATGAGAATGCGATGGAATTAAGAAGATCCTTTGTTATGTCTTTCATGTTCTTAAAAATTTTGAATAATGTTATCCAACCTATCAAGCTGTTTGACATTATTAAATCCATTTTTTTTTGTGGATTATTGAAGCAGTTCTTTCGGTTATAACCTAGGCACGAGTTTTTTTAACAAGAATTGTGCTGGCCAACAATACAAAAGAATGTTGCACAATATGTTGAGATTGTAAAAATTGTCATTTTAATGGACATTTGCCTCAATGACTACAAGGTTCAATGAAAGCCATTAATGTATTATGGCATTTCCTAGTTTATTAAAAAATTTTCCTTGGGCAAACATTGGTATTTTGTTGTGATAGTTGATTGCTTCAAAAAATAGATTGAAGTGAAATCCTTGGTTAAAAGAGCACAACTAAATGAACTTTAGAATTCTTGTGTAATGTAGTGCAAGCTCTTGAAATAACATAGCAAATTACAATTTAATCCGTATATATTTTCTATGAAGTTCTAAAGTTCTTTGAATTGCTTCTTGGACACATGATTATCATAGTAGTAAAACATTTTCTATCTTCACTTTAGAGTATTCTTATCTACTCCACAATAAGTGATCTATGAGTCTACCTATCTTATGATAATTTATAGAATATACTAAATAGATAAATTAGATTAAATAATAAATATTTAAAGTGTTTATTATTATCAAAATAAGATACTATTTTTATTGTCATGGAATTCAATACTACATTGTCATGTTAATGGGTTTTCTAATGACTTAATTGCCCATAAATATATTCTTGGCATTTAGCATATGGAGATGAGAGGAGGGAGGGGAGAGAGAGAGAGAGACGAAGGAGAATATTTAATTGGCTATATTTGATTTTCTCTCTTATGGTCATTTTTTTTGTTTATCTCTTTCTTTTTTATAAGTTCAAGTCGTGAACTTGGAAGAGCTTCCTTTTTACAGTACCGCACTGCACCTAGTAATTCTTCAACTCAAATTCTCTATAAGAATGTATTTTGTATTTTTAAAACTATATAAAATTTTTAAATTTCAAAGAAGCTACAATTAATTTTGATAAAAATGCATTAGATATCATCCGATGCTCAAGCAAGATCAAAAACGTCATGTAATTGATCAATTTTAATTACTAACTTATTTCATGTTACAGATCAAAATAAAAACTGTTTTTTTGTTGAATGGGTTTTTTTTTGCATTTTCTTGATTTATAAAATTAACTATACTTTTGTTGTTTGTATTTATTGTTTTTTAAGCTTGTTGGTATGGGTTGGCCTTTGCTTGGAAAGAACTGAAGTATAATTGGTAGAAATAGCTTGTTGGGCTTGTCTAGTATAATTGTTTATTTTACACTGTTACATGCTGAAATGGTAAAAAATGGATTAACCGAAGTAGTTAAGCCAAGGAGTAGTGACTTAGTTGCATTTTGTGTTTATCTAACAAACATTTTAATTAAGAGTAAATGAATCTGGAAGTTTAACCTATGGTTGGGATAAATTTTTCTGTTATTCTGTTTTTGATGTGTTTCTTTTTTTCATTCACATTTTTTTCAAAAATCTTTTCATATCTTATTCCTACAACAGACGTAAATGTGGACATAAAAAACATTAAATGACCATGCTCACATCACTAGGTCAGCACGATTGAATCGGATGATCCAACCAGTTCTTGAGCTAGTTGAATGCTCAGTTTGGTCTTCAACATTAATTCTCTATCTTGGAGAAAATGCATATAACAAACTTCAGCTCTCATTCATTATTCTTAACTCCTTGTTTTACCATCTCTTTTTAAAAAGGTTGATATCTTTGCTTATGGACAAACTGGTTGTGGTAAAACTTATACCATTATAGGCAAGCCTGAAGCGCCTAAGCAGAAAGGATTAATACCACATTCCTTGGAGCAGATCTTTGAGACTAGCCAATCACTACAGTGCCAGCATTGGACTTACAAAATACAAGTGCAAATGTCAATTTACATGAAAACGTAAATTGTGCTCAATCTTTCCTGCTTTCAAACCATTCTTTTCATCTTTTACAGGCATCAATGTTGAAGATCTAAAATGAAACAATTCATGATTTGTTATCACCCAATCGTAGCACAAGCAGTTGTCTAACTCTTCTTAACAAGCAATATACCATCAAGCACAATTCAGCTGGTAATACACATTTGCCAAACCTTACAGTTGTCGATGAGTGTAGCATAAAGGAAATTTCTTTTCTGCTTAATTAAGTTGCAAGGAGCAGGTAATTGAAATCAGCATAAACATAGTAAATTGGAGCATGCTTTCAACTTTTATTTTCCTTTTTCTAGTGGCCAACTAAATAGATCAGGTGTATTCAGTTTCCCAAATGTTCCATATTCTTGGGCACCAAGCATTGTTGCATGCATTCATCTTCTGTTTTCTAGTTTCTGGTGACTAACTGAATATGGCATGTGTATGCTTTCATTTCATGTTCCACATTCTGAGGTACCAAGCTGTGTTTTGCTTTCATGCTTTTAACCGTACGATTATGTATCAGCATTTTTTCACTTCTGGATAATTCTTCTCTTTCCCAACCTGACTAGCCACAAGATTATCAATGCAAGAGATTGGAACTAATGATTCAGGTTTTACTTTGTTCATCAGGTCAATTAGCAAGACTCAGATTAATGAACAATCATCAAGACGCCATTTTGTTTTCACCTTAAGAATATCTAGAGTGAATGTTGTGAGTGGTGGCTACTCCTTGTTCCTTTGAGTCATCATGCATGTTACCTAAGACATTTGTTGACCTGACTCTTTCATTGCATGCCACGGAACAATGGGTTCAAGTTTTTTGAACCTGATAGATCTTGCCAGAAGAGAGCTTCTTGCTAAATGTGGCTCGACTGAAGATCGTCTAAAGGAAAACCAGGCAAGAATTGCTTCTCATTTATGTTGAAAATTCTTGTTTTAGATGCATATGCAAAAATTCATTTTGTCCTTGAAATAGGCAATTAACAAAAGCTTGTCTTCACTGAGTGATGTTATATTTGCAATTGCCAAGAAGGAGGATCATGTTCCTTACAGAAACTCAAAATTGACATACCTTCTACAGGTACATGGCCATTGGATTTCTGGGATGTTTAGTATATTGCAGTGTGTACAATTTCATTACATTAGTTTTAAAGACGTTCTAAAAAAAGCTGTTTTTTTTGTAAAAAAATCAATTTTCAACTTTTACCATCTTCATTCTCATTATTCTCTATAATCTCTTGGTGTTTAAAGCCTTGTCTTTGGGGAGATTCAAAAACGTTGATGTTTGTTAACAACTCTCTAGAGGTTTCATCGCCCAGTGAATCGATATGCTCACTCCGATTTGCTGCTCGTGTCAATTACTGTGAGATTGGGTTTCCTCGCCGTCAAACCTAGATGCAACCACTAGATTCCCGTTGAAACAATAGTTGAGTGATTAAAGTACATTTTTCCACGTGTGTTTCTAAAACAGTAATTGAAGCATTCTTTGTTGCCCCAAGCCATTTAAACAATTTGGTTGTGTGATTAAAGTGCATTTGTCCACGAGGGTTTCTAAAATAGCAACTGAGTGCATTTTTTGTTGCCCCAAGCCATTAAAACAATTTCGTTGAGTGCGTAAAGTACATTTGTCCAAAAGGGTTTCTGAAATAGCAACTGAAGCAATGCATTTTTTGTTGGCCCAAGCCATTAAAACAATTTAGTTGAATGATTAAAGTACATTTGTCCACTAGAGTTTCTAAAACAACAACTGAAGCAATGCATTTTTTGTAGGCCCAAGCCATTCAAACAATTTGGTGGAGTGATTAAAGTACGTTTGTCCACGAGGATTTCTAAAACATCAATTGATGGAATGCATTTTTTTTTGCCCCAAGCCACTAAAACAATTTGGTGTTGGCAGAATGTATTTAGCAGATGATGGTTTTGATCATTGCTTCCTCTTCCATTGCCATAATATTCATATCAGATGTAATAATTAGTTCTGCATCTGATTGATCTACTGCTTTGTGATCTTCATGTTTGGTATTGGGCGATTAACTATATTCCTTTTCATTACCCATTGTTCTAAAAACTAAGCGTTCATCATCTTTTACCAAATAGCTGTTGAAGTTGCGCATAGTATTATATTTTTTCTTTGATGTTTTTCTGTACCATTGGCAAAGAGAAACCATTATCAATCTAAGTTGTGCCCGTAAAAATTGTGTTATTAAAAAATATGACCTAGTGAGGTTGTTTTAACTTTTAAAGTGCTTCTATTAATTAAATGAAAGAGTTGTAATTATATTGAGACCTTTATGCCCTAAAATTGCTAGAATTGGCATGTTTTTGCTTGTATTGCCAGTATATTTTACTATATGTTGCTATAATTTCACTATTATCCTTAGTATCAACAAAAAAATGAAGCTTTCAACTCAAATCGGGAATAGAATTCCGTGTTATAATCTGAATATGATCAATCTTAGCTTCGGTATATGCACGTGTATGAGAATGCATACATTGCAATATGCATACTAGTATTTTTGAGAACATACTTTTTAGTGATACATTCTATAATATATTTTGTTTTATTTACAGTACTTGTATGGATCAAAATATCAAGTATCAGTTTACCAAAGTGCAAGAACTTAATTTTAAAAGAAAAGGACAACATGAGTCCTGTTATTCTCACAAAACATTCTATTAGTATGACTGTTTTTATTCATAAAAAAACTTCCAATTTTCTTGATTGAGAAAGTGGCCAAATTAGAAAACCGTTGTCATGATTTAACTCAGTTTGCTATAAACTTTGATCCCTTAAAAAATATATATGTTCCTAAACATGTATTACAGACTCTAGTGACAAGCAAGCATTAATTGACTTCAAATTAACCATAATAAAAAAATATAGGAGAGTTCAAATATACTTTTGAATAACAAGTTTTGGACCAATGGGTATTTTTATGATGGCATGCATTGGCTAAGTGACAAAAAAAGGAATTTTTAGGAATATAAAGAGGCTGTATATGCCATACACAAGTATCATTAAATAGAGATGAAATGATCAACTATGCTAACAAATTAATTCAACTTATTTTTTGGACCAATGTTTCCAATAAGACCAAGAGAATTACTAAAATAACCTAACATCATTCAACTTGATCTTAGAAAACTAAGAAATCAAGTAACAAAACACAAAATATATGGCAAATAGGTATAGCATTTATGTACATTGCTTAAAAGCCAATGATTCTTAATACATCTATTTTGATGTGACCAATTAAGTGAGAACTATTATAAGTTTAGAAACTAATGATTTAGCCTTGGTATTCAAAAGAAACGAGGAGAATGTTTGCACCATTTATATTTTTTAAGAGATTTTGAGGAATTTGCCCATATTTAAACTTGAACCTCAAGTTCATACGAGACCCATTAGCACATAAATTACATACCTGGCAATTTTTATTCAAAACACAATCTAGATATGGATATGGAATGGAGAGGGGAAAGGGCATATTTGATTCAAATTTATACTAAGAGGAGCTCATTTTTCACATCAAAAGCATAATGTTCACTTGTTTGTGAGTGTATGTAGTACAACTATATTCATAAATTGCTATGTTTGATATTTTAGAAGAAATTTCTCTTTGAAAAATGTTGATCATGAAATTAATTCTATGCTAACAATTCTCTTGAGATGTACATTACAAAAAAAGTAACATCTTTTGGAATATCATTCAGTGGATGGGCATTTTAGTATTTAATAAAAAGCGTACATCAAAGCTTAAATGAAAATAATTTAGAGATCAAAATATATATGGATGTCACAAGAGATGTTAATGATTCAAATGGAAAATGTAGAAAAGAAAGTGATAATAAATTAAACAAATAAATCTATTAGCAATATATTGGATAATTTCTTAAGCTAAACAAACCTTAAATTATTGATCTATTTATTCAATAGATGGAGAAGGTAGTGCTTCAAAAATTTTGGAATGTGAAGGCTGAGATGCATATAGAGGGGTTCATCCATTTATTCTTTAGATGAAGGAGGTAGTGTTTCAAAAATTTTGGAATGTGAAGACTGAGATGCATATAGTGGTGCACACTTTGTTAGTGATGGCATCATTATGGATGCAATTTTTATGGTCTACTAATGGTGAAATAATTGTAAAAATTTGAGGATAACAGACGGATCACAGAATGGAAAAAAGCCTGAAACTTTGCAGCATGGACAAATGCTTGATTCACATAATTTGAGAGATGTTGGCTCAATGCTTGGTTGCCCCTATTGAATATTAAACAATTTAATGAAAAATAAGTTTGAAGAGTGCTGTTAAGTGTTGTTGAAATGCTATTTTAATGATTTGTTGTTTAGAAATATTTATCTTGAATTTGCCCAAAACATCTTTCATTATTAGTTTAAAAAATAGAAATCTTTGACTTACTTGCGAGAGTAAAAGATCTTTTTGAACTATTAAAATAATAAAATGAAAAAAGATAGTGATATCCCCCCTAGTTTATAAATAAATATAATTTGTTAAGCTATTTAACATGACCTAAAATAAGTATTTTTTTGATTAAAAGTACAAAATTTAAGCAATCAAACCAACCCTTGATCTTATACTATCATGTGGAGTATTGTTGTTTATAAACTCATTAGTTATGGATGGATAATACATGAAAACATGATTCCATAGTACCTAGAAAAAATATTTTGACTTTATGCATATACTTAAAATAATTATAACAATATTGTAATATTCATGTAATGATTGATTTCCCTAACATGAACATAAATAAGCAAAGCAACTAAATGTTATGACATGAAACTTGATAAGAATACAAATACATTAGAGAAGCCAAATTGTTCAGTAAATCCCTCTTTTCTCTTATACTTAATCTTCAAAAAAAACTATATATTATGTAGATGGCAAATGAAGGATTTGTATTACTACTTGAGATAAAAAGACCTAAAAAAACTATATATGAGAAGATTCACAGCATGCTTACAGAAGACAGTGAATTCTAAAACAACTTTAGAAGGCATTAAAATAAAGTCGAATTAGTTGATTGTAACTATTTAACATTTTTCAAAAGAGAGAAAATTTTCTTATATTTTTTGTTTGATTGGGTGAATTTACAAATCCATGTGCACTTTAAGTTCCACAAAACTTTTGTTTCTTGCAAACAAAATTGAGAAAATAATATCAAAGAATAACTACACCCCACAAAGAAAACATAAATTGAACTTAAAAAGTCATTATTTATAATTCCATGATTTAATTATTCATAAAAAGTTAAATTGTATCCAACCAAATGAAACGTAAATACAGGAATCATGATAAAACATTGAGATATGGAAAGCAAACTATGTTTGCTATGACAATGGGCAACTCCCCCATTCTCTTAAAAGGCTAGCACTATCATGGGAAGGCATCCTATTCAAACAGTTGGCCACTCTAATAAGAGCATCAAGAATTCTTTAAGCTGAGCTAGCTCCAAAAAACCCTTTACCAGAAAAAGGGCAAAAAAGGTCAATCCTACATTTTCACCCTGCTTTTCTATTCTAGAATATCATCAGTGCTCACATGCATGCTGATAAAACCATTCCCATCAGCAAATTCTCTTAAAGTTGTGGCTGGACAGACAAGAATATTAAATAGTGTCTCATGGACTAGTCTCACACTGACATTACTTTTAGTGTGGAAGTTAAATAATAACAAATATAATGAAATAATATGGCCCTAGTAAGATAGCAATGCTTCCATTTTGTATCTCAAAGCTTGAACTGAAGTACAATGTTATTGCTGATTACCAAAAAGATGGCAAAATAGCAAATGGATAGAGCTTTATGTTTAGTCGAATTGAAACAAAAGCATGGTTAATAATATATTCTTTTATATTTCAATTTTCATCAATGGAGGAGATAGAAAAAATAGGTTGCTGAATAACAGATGAACAAAATGAAGCTACTGCTTAACTAATGGCTCCCAAAAAAATTTTACCAACATTTCAATAAGAATTGAAAAAGAAAAATATCAATAACTATGACAGCTATCAAAACCTGACCAAAATTCCAACTTGCTTATGAGAATGCCTAAAATGAGCGTCAAATTATAAGTAACCATCATTATCATCTCCGAGAGAGCTTCCATATTAACCCATAGAACAGATCTTGTTCAAGGTCATCATCATCATTAAATGAATCAAAAAAACAAATATAGGTATAGAGATATAAGCATTTAAAATATGTTATATTTGTAAACACTATGATTGTGAAGAATAAGATTTATGCCCTCAAAATATTCATTTAAACTTTACAAATTGCATGGGTATAAATGACTTGATCCAAGCAAGTAGAACAGGTTTAAGTTCAATTATGTTAGGTCTACTAGAGCTCAATTCGAGTATAATGGATGGTATTAGAGCTTGTATCATTTAAATCATAAATGCTTAAGATCACAAACCGCAAATAAGCAACTTGATCAACAAATATATGAATGAGCTGTAAAAAGGACAACATACAATCAACCAAACAAGTTGGCACATGTTAACTATTTGAGACTTAAAACACGCATGTGAGCATAAAATGTTTATGAACACTAATTGATACATTAAAAAGCATATATATATTCTACATTCATTAATGTAATTGATACCTTAAACAAGTATGTCTTTTTTGAACCACTAGGTCGTACTTAAAAGAATGTATTAAAAGGACACATCATGTACATAAACAATCTCAGTTATTAATGTTTAGGAAAAAGTTTTGCATGAAAAAAATGAAATCAATAATAATAAAAATAACTTATGCATTTTGTTAAAAATATATATAATGTAATGTATTGAAGATAAACAAAGACAAGCATAAGCCAAACACGTATAAATAATAACACCACAAAAAAGCATGTACAAGATGATAGAACTATACAATTCGCATGGCATTTGTGAGCTTCTAGAAAAAAATAGTTAATGACTATGACTCAAGATAAATAAAGATAAATACTAAGGAAAAACACAAAAAAAAACAAAGCCTTGTAATCACAAAATGTATATTAAATAATTAAGCTTTTATAAAAACATTGTGTCAAAGAATGGAGAAATTTAACAAAAGCTAAATAATCCAACTTCAATATTTCATTCAACACCATCTTAATTAATAAGAAAATTACATTAGCTAGCTTTTATAATAAGACCATCAAACATATCATTCACAAATCAAATAGAGATCTTCGACCACTCTATTCAACTAGCCATAATACTATGCTTCTAATTGAGAATGGCTGTTGTAGTTGAAACCAAGCACATTTTAATTTCAAGATCCGATGAAATGGCATGAGACTAAATCATCATAAAACTCAAAAATCAGACGTTACGTTGTTCACTATTAAAAGTAAAGGAGCGATTTCAAACCTCATGGAACTTTTGGTTGTGAAAAGTGCAAGGCATTCCTTTCCTAAATGATATTTTGATAATGAAGTAGATTTAATGAAAAGCCATGCAGTGTAACTATCAACATGGAACCTGGCCCACACTGCACAAATTAATCAACATGATACAAAACTAGCCCTTATTTCCTGATCCAGATAAACAAATTACGATAGGCAAAAGTAAAATTCTACATCGAAAGATATTCACAATCTCGACTCACAAGAATTACAAGACAAGGTGAAGCACCGGATAGATAACAAAAAATTAGAACAAAAATACTAGTATGAACTTGAGACCAGGTAGGAAACAGTAATAACCACTTATAATCATCATGGATAGTAAGCTATTTAAACTCCTACAAGAACCATTGGCCTGAAAGAAGGAAGGTGAGACAGAGCGAGAGAGAGGCAAAAACCTTCGACCTTGGAACACCTGGAGTGCACAAGCAAAGCGATGAGGGTCGAAGTAGACACACAAGTCGTGGAGCTTGAAACGCCTATAAAAAGTGGCATTCAGTACATCGAGATCGACAGTGGCATCAGTGGAGGAAGACAAAATCCTAAATATAAGGTCGTCAAAGCGAGAAAAGGAGAAGGGAAAGGAAGACCTTCTATATGATGAAAACCATATAACTCCATAAACAAAGCTTCAAAGATTGTAGCAACAGAAAAAATCATTTCTATAAATAAAAAAACAAAAGAAAGAAATAAATTATGTGGGTAAATAAAACCAGTCGATACATCCCATAATAATCAATTAAAGTTTTATATAATTGTTTATAACAATTTAAACTTATTGAGTTGTATATGATAATAAATCAACTATTATCTCGTAATTAAAAATTATTCAAATAATTTTTAGACTATGTGTGATAGTCAAAATAAAACTTTAATCCTCTTAAAAATAAAAATAACTATTTATTATTAAGAGAATAAAAAATGATATAAAAAAATATTTAATATCAAGTTTTATGTTTTATTTTAAAAAGATTATATTTATATATATACATATCATGAATAGCATATAAAAAAACAAATATTATTGCAATAAAGAAAAATATACAAACAAATCATCATTATTTATTACAAATTTTAAAGATGAACATATTAAGAGTTGTATAATTTTTGTAGTTACTCAATAAAAACTAAGGGTAATTAAGAAACTAAGATTTACTATGACTCTACAAAACTTTAATACGAGATTGATGGAGGGGTCTTTATCATTAAAATGGTAATTAGATTTTTAAATTGAGACAAAGTGATTTTTCTTAATTTATGATAAATCAAATATTAAAAATATAATTTTTATTTTTTATTTTATTTATTTACAATGAAATAAATAGATTTATAATGAAATGATTTTAATGTATGTATTTTTTTATTATTAAGCATGATTATAATATTTAATTAAATATTTTATTTTTTTTTATAAATTTAGCCAATCACAAAACTATTTAAAGTGATCTATTGATTAATAGTTAATTATAGGAATAAGTGTTTTAGTATATCATAAAGCCAAGATCTTCTATAAAAAAATTTTTTTGTCAATATTTCAAAATATAAATTTTCATTCAAAAGATGAAAAAATTATAAAAATTACTTTAAAAAATATATATACACACACTTATAGAATAATTATAATACTAACCATTCTACTAATCTATTTTTAGTACCATATTTATCAAGACTATTTGGAGCACTAATTTGAAACTTATTTTTTTAAGGAAATTGCTTCTCAAAATATTATCAAATGTTTGTTTAGCTAAGTTTAAGTACATAATTTCAATTTAAAAAACAGAAAGCATTGTCAAAAAATAAAAGATTAATTTTTCATCGTAAAATAACATTAAAAAGTTTAATTCACTTTTTATTAAGAGATAAAATATTTTCTAATCATTTTTCAACACAATTAATAACAAATTTATGAAACCCATCAAGTTCTTAATAATACTTTTTCATAATATTATTTAATTTAATTTATTTAATTAATTAATTTCTAAACATAAAATTTTAATAAAAAATATAATAAAAAACTTAATATTTTCAACTGCCTCTGTGACCGAAGAACTAACGCCACGGACTAAGCATCGAATTCCAAGACACTCCTCACTTCAGTTTTTCTGCTAAACTTCTACTCAATCCCTCCTCGAATACCTTCGATTTTCTCTACTCCCTTAACCCTTTCTCATCCCTACGCCTTCTAGATCAGAACTCATCTGCTGCTTTATCTGCGTCTTCCTTTAGCCTTCGCGTCAACGTTGCACAGTTTTACAGCTCTCCGTCGATGCTTCTTTGAATCTGAACGACAATAGTGAAGATTACCTTCTTCTCCGACGGAGTATTTTTCCATCAGTGTACACTATGCAGGCTCAAGGAGGGGGCAAAGTCTCGAGGCCGAAGGCGATCGTTGATTGGCTTCAAAACAAAATGGGATACCCTGGTCAGCTTCCTTTCGTTTACTAGATACACAAGATCTACCAGGGAAACATGGTCCCCGTGTGGAGCTTTCTCCTTCAAAGAGTGCGGCCGCAGAGAACCACGGTGACAGTTCATCGAAATATTTTGGCTCATGGAGTGGCGGCACCTACTGAAGGGGTGAAACCGAGGTGGTGGGAGAAGGAAAAGGGAAGCAATAATTTCGAGGATGGATCATCTTTATAGGCAATAGAAGTGACCATGAAGGAGAGCGACCTTGCGAAGGAGGAGGCGGTGAGGTTGGGGAATGTCGTTAGGTGGCAAAGGAAGGAGTTGAGGTCCCGGATGGCAGAGTTTGAAAGAGAGGAGTCGGAGCGGAAGCGAATGGTCGACGAGAGGGCCATTGCTAGGTGAGTTGTCTACTTTTTTTTATTTGATTTTTAGATTAGGAGATTCTTGTAGCAGGTGGATTATACAGAAGTAAATGTTGGAATTTGGAATTGGAGAAGACGTTTTTTTGGCTTTGTGAGGTCATGAATACATTATTGTTCACTAAATGTATATTTTCTGAAGTTGTGTGATATTACTAATGTGTTTTCCATTGGAACGACGACGTAATTGCTAATTACCTTTAGGTTTGTACTCATTTAATGAATAACTATTTCCTTTCTTTTGGCTAACATATAAGGTACAAACAGGTGATGTTAGAAGCTTATGATCAGCAATGTGATGAGGCAACTAAGATATTTGTAGAGTACCAAAAACAGCTTCATCAATATGTAAGCCAAGCAAGAGACATTAAGAGGTTGATTATAGATAATGCTGTTGATTCTGTTGGTGAGGTCCATTCGCATAGTGAAGAAGTAGTCTACACAATGGTCAAGGGTAGCAAATCATCAGATGATGTTATTTTAATTGAGGCATCACGAGATAGAATCATTAGATCAACATGCGAGCCTCTCGCAATGTATATTATTGAAAGAATCCAAAGTACCTTCCCGGCGTATGATGGGATTGGAATGAACTCTAGTATTCAAGTAGATGCTACCAAGTTTCCCGATGACTTGGAAGGTTATGTACCTGAAGATGTAATGGCTGTGATAACTGAGTCTCTTAGCAATCCTTCACAGTTACTTCTGGCAATCACTACATACACATTGCGCTACAACAAATTGATCCTCAAGGAGACTGAAAATATTGACATCTGAGATGATGTAGAGCTTTTGTGGTAATTCTATTTATCTTCAAATCATTGGTTTTATTTTTTAGTTCCCCATAGGCTTAATTTATAAAAGATTTTCTTTAGCTTTGATAAATCTTTGTTTTTTCTCAAGTTTTGGAAGCCCTGTGAGGCAGTTAGCATAAATTTATAGCTTCAAAAATACATTGGAGGATAATGGTTGTAGATAGGTTAATATTAAAATGTTCAAAGTCAATGTCGCACTTCCAAGTGTTTCCCTGTGGAAATCGTGTATGTAATGTTATGACTATTGTTTGATACTATTTAAGAGCTACTTTTTCTTTGTTGTCATATTGATATTACACTTTAATTTCATTTTTATTGTATAACTAATGCAAAGGCCATATTGATGTCATTTCAATCATCTAAGGGTGCTCTCATTAAAATGTACTAGTGAAACATTAACCAAAAGTTTAACTTTGTTTCATTTTTTTGTTTAATCTTTGTCTATTTCCATCTATAAAATAATTCAATGTACACTTGTTGTGAAATGTTTTTTTTTAAATTTTTAGTCTATGTTAACTCCTTGTGTAGCTTATTAGCATTTGGTTATTTGGGTTTGATGATGTCAACTTAATTAAGAATTTGTTCATGAAGCATTGATAAGATAGGAATACAAAATTAATAGAGCATGAACTAAGGCGAAAAAGAGAGGTTAGAAAAGGCTCTAGAAAGGATGGTAGATAGGTTGAACATATTAATCTATTTTTATTATTAAAGAAAGTTCAGGATTATGCTCAGATTTGTATTCTTGCCAGAATTGTAAAAAACTAATGTCAAGTTCGAATTAATGTGTAGAGCAAATGTCTTGTCAGTGCAAAATCAATGTTAGACTGGTATTATGATGAGTTTTGATAATGATGTTTATTTCTCTTTAATTAAATTATGTTTCATATAGTTTTTTTATTAAGAATTAGATTTGTGATGAATAATATATTTTATTGGCTATTGTAGGAAGTTGCATAACTTATTCATTTCAATTGCATGGTTAATGATTCTTTAAGATAAAATCAAAAATAGCATATTAAAAATGGTTAACGAATGATTATAATATTTTTGGTTGTGTTTGGTGAAGTAAGTTATATCGATAAATTTTAAGAAGATAATTAAATATTACTATTTTAATAGTATAAATAATATTTTAAGATAATTATTATTTATCCATTTTTTGGTTAAAAGGATAATTTTTTTGTGAATTATTAGTTTTACCTTTTCACCAAAAAATATTTTATTTAATAATCAATTATGAACAACTAATTTAAAATTAAGATTTAGAACCTTTTATAGCATTTGTGAATGACTTTATGCTTTGGAAATACCAAATTTATTGGTTTATCATATAAAATGGATTATCAACTGTTCCATTCAGGTACAAATATGAGAATGATATAGTAACAGACACTGCAACTCGGGATGCAAGTTCACCTTTACTATATCTTGTTTATGGTAGTCGAAGGAGTGGTACAAATTTATCCTTAAAAGGAACTTACAATAAACTACTTGAAAGACAAGTATGCCTTCTCCTTATATGTAGAATAATATAGAGTATGCTATTGTAATTGCCTATTATTTCTCATATTAGAGAATACTTATTGTTTGATATCTTGTATTTTGTTATATTCCTTAAAATTTTATTTGTGATTATCTATCAGAGGAGATCTTATAGTCATTCTCACATTCATTTGTTTTTTTCCTTATTTGACACTTTTTTTAACTTTTGGTATTTTGTTACACCATTTTTTGTGATTAATGTTTCATGTGCACCTTTTGATTTTTTTCAATCATTAGGTCATCCCATTTCTATGGCATTTTCACACGTACAATAAAATTTTAATTTTAGATTATTACGATAGAGTGCTTAACAAAGTAATTTGGGTTTTTTTATTATTTATTCTAATGAGTTCTACCACTAGCTATTTTTAAGGGATCTCGCCAGTTATTTTTAAAATAGGAGTTTTTTTGTGATCTTTTCACTATTGTCACCACAAGCATCTTTGTGTTGACATTGGTAATCTTAGCCTAATGAAGAAAGAATAATGAATATTTAAGCATGTCACTTAAGAATCCATTAAAAAATTACTTGACCATAAGTCAAAGTAAGCCTTATTTGAAATTACTACAATATTCAATGGCTGAATTATAAATATCAACTACTCTAACAAATATGGTACTTGCAAAGAAGATGGGACTTTTGCCCTTGAGTGATTTTCATAATGATTTATGGCAAAATAGTTTAGATAGTTTTGTAAGCAAAATATAGTCTAGTGAAAAATGCCTAAATTTGGGAATGGATGATGAACAAGGGTAAGGGATACATTTATTGAATACTATAACTATAAGAGTTGTACCTTCTAATTAGAAATATTACCAAGTGATAGAATTAATTGTCCCTATTCTTAATAAAGCATGTTTGCAAAGCATTAATTCCATTTACAACCTATCCAAAATTACATTAGAAGACATTAAAATAGCTTGGGAAGTCATCAAAGCTACTCCAAAAAACAATTAACTTACCAAACAAAGTAAATTAAACATATGTTGGACAATGCTTTGGCTTGCACATCATTCTCCCTCTTTTTAAAATTACTTGACCTTGAGTTGACTCATGAAGTCTTTTGAGGAGAAAACACTACATATCTCCATCCTACCATAAGGATATTTTCTTTGCCCTTCTTTTCTACCAAAAGGAAAGCTTGCAAAGCAATGAGGGAAGCTTGGCATAATGAGCTAGTAGTAATCGAATCAAGTGTTCTATGGAGAAGAATTTTATCAGGGATGTACTACTTGAGTTGTGATTGTGTTTCTTGCAGCTAATAGTATAGTTTCTTCTATTTAGTAGATACATGTATAATATTTGTTATGCCAGGAAGAACACAAATGTAAGCTTAGAATTTATCTTATGCAATTTTTCTTTTTTAATTTTTTTGGTTCTTTTGAACAAGAAACTTGGAGAACTAGAGATTGTTGTATTAGTTATAGTGGTATTTCACTAATTTCATAGGAATTAAAGTTTTTGGCTCTTAACCAAGCTCCATTTTTTTAATCTCTCATATGTTTTCATTAAAATATTATATAGAAAAAAGATTATATGTTAATATTACATGGTCATATAATACATAAAATATATGGGTACCTCAACATCAAATTATTGAGTGTAACATAACCTTTAAGGGTTGTTAAGCTTTTTTTTTACTTGATCTTTGTTTGTAGTTTGTAATGTAATCTTGATTAAATCTATATTGCCTTTATTGTTATAAAAGATTAATGAGTTAAGGTGGTTTGTAGTGTCTTTGTATGTATTATATATGTATGTATGTATGTATGTATGTATGTATGTATGTATGTATGTATGTATGTATGTATGTATGTATGTATGTATGTATGTATGTGTCTATGTATGTTTGTATGTGTATGTGTGCATGTATGTATATAGTTAAATTATCAATTTACATATTTTATGCAACTCAACTTAATATGCACTAATTGACTAAATTTAATCATCCAAACTTATTATTAATATTTGTATTGATATTATTTTATTAATGACTTAGGTTAGTGAACTTATTGACTTTTTTGCAAGCTTATTTCTAATAAACGTAAAAGTTTTTTTATGCATTTCAATTTGTAGACAATTTTGTCATTAACCCTTGTTAAGTGATAACTAATAATTAATATTTGTTATTAACTAAAGTAACTTAGCTAATGTAAACATTTCTATCAGGGGATAGTAAATTCTATGTTTATTTTTCGATTATATAATAATCCTCAATTTTTAATCACTTGTAAGGGTTATCTACATGAGTAATGGATTGAAATTATATAGATCAACATGTAGTTTAAAAAAAAGGATTAGGATTGGCTCAACTTGTTCATATACTTGCATTAAAATGACAGTTGGTAGTTTGGTACGGCTTAAGATCTCTACCAAATGGGCATTCTTATTTTATTAACATGGAAATATATACTGAATTAGCAAATTTTTCATTGGCCAATTTATTTTTAAATGTTTATTTTGTAATTTTAGCCTAATTTTTCAATGCAGAAAATTGTAACAAATATGATGGTTGGGCATGTTGTTTATCTTTTGGCAAAAGTTTCATTGTCGAAATCTTAAACTACAAGCTATGTTTGTGTGAAGTTGTGATTTAACAACGTGCTTGAAGTTGACCTTGCCTTTAATAGTCTGCTTTGAAAATTGTCCATGCATTAAAGAAACAGGAAAAATGAGTAGTAAACTTTTAGTTAAGGAGCTCGTTGTTCAGAACATTTTCATGCTCTCATTTTCCATGGACATTTATGCTCTGTATATGAAGCTTTTCTCGGTATTTCCTTTCCCAAGTTTTAATGTGATTGATGTGAACTTTTATGGTACTACTCATAGACAAGTTTGTTTTGTTTATTTAAAATCCATATGCATGTTAGCTGCTTTAGATAACCTTCTACACTTTTAGTTACGATTATGAAGATATCCACATAACACTAAGGAAACTGTTTCAAATGGAAACACTTATGGAAATGCTTCTTCTCATAGGAATCATCTTTTTGCAATTTTATTGTGTTTCATTTTAGAACTTGTAATGATGTATATCATGCATCCCTTTTCCTTTCAGAAAGCTCACGTCCAGCAATTTGTGGCTACTAAAGATGCACTGAACAAGGCAGCTGATGCTAAAAGCATTAGCTAGAAACTTGTAAAGCGGTTACATGGAAATGGCGAAGTCACAACAACAACACTACATTCTGGAGTCTAGTCAGAGAACCTTGGTAACACAAGGCATTTTCAGGTTGTCACCCATGTGATTTCTTAAAATAGGATTTTTTGAAGAAAGTCTTTAAACTATAATGTGGATCATCGCTATGTATCATTGATATGGAATTTTGTGAATTTTCTTCATTCATGTTTTTGTTCTGATGCTAAGTGTTGTCAATCTTTAACATGCCAAACTTCATGGAGTTGTACCTATCATAAGAGTTTTGAAATTATATATTCCTAACACCATATTTTTTGATATTTGGTGCTTACATTATGAATGTTGCTATTTTATTAATCATGATAGAAGGAAAACATATATTTTGTCAAAAAAGAGTGCATTTTTGTTGAGCATTTTCATTCAATTATATTAATTACTATTTGAGTTTAAAAGTTAAGGATTTTGATCATGGTTCTCATTGAAATTTTTTGAAACTGCATCGAATTATATCATAGCTTATCTTATAGTGTTTTTAACTTCAATTTGTAAAATGCATAAGCTAGCAATGTGAGGGTTATTGCACTGTAAAAGTTTTATAGATGCAATCTTCCATTGCAATGCAATTAACCATTTCCTTGATTCCATGGCCATGATCACTCTGTATTATGTATTGTTTAGCTGGATGTTTGGGCTAAAGAAAGAGATGTTGCTAGACTAAAAGCTAGCATTAATACATTGACATCTGAGGTTCAATGCTTGAACAAGTTGTGTTTGCAGTGGAAAGAAGTAGAAGATTCTTTGCAAAAGATGGAAGAAAATTCAAGAGTTTGACTCTCGTAGAACAGAACTTGAGTCTACTTACACTGCATTTCTACGACTTGACATTGTTAAGTCCCTTGCACACCATATCCTAATTAAAATGATATATTGTTGTTATATGAACTTGACGTGTTATTGAGTTACATCCTTGAGTTCAACTTTTGCTTCCTATGTACACTGCTTGAGTTCATCTTTTACTGCTGATTTGTAATGTATTTCTTTGTGTTAACATTTTTAAGTATCTTGCATACTATATCATCTTTTGATTGCATCTTTTGCTGTTTATGTGTGTTTTGTGTTTTTGAATAATATACTTGAGTCAATCTTTTGCTATTTATCAAATCTAAAAGTGTTTATGTACTAACATTGTTAAGTATTTAACTTTCGAATAACTTTTTTTCTAGGACCAGATAAGTAATGCTTTATAATGTACTTGAACTTGTACTATTAGGGGCAAACATTGCATAAAAGCTCCAAGATGCTTGGGTTTCAAGGAGTGTAGGACATAGTTGATCCACCACGTGTGATCTCACTTTAGGCATATGGTGATTGTGGTAGTAGGAATATGGGATTGTTTAGCTATAAGCTATAACAACACAAATATGATATCCAATTCTGGCCTAATGCCACATGAGAAGTGAGCACTCCTAGGGTGACTAAGTCTTTTTTCATGATATTATAATCTTATATATTTTTTAGTTGTAAAGTTAAAACTGAATTATTATATTTGTACAGAGGGGATCTTTTATGAATCCTTAAAACTTGATGTTTTTAGTGAGTTTTCTTAAGGGAAAAACTTTAGAGCATCATAGATTCCACCAATGAACACCAAATATGAATTTTATCTTTAGGTTTGCTTTTTGAATTTGAGAATTAGTATATATTGAAAATAGATTTTTTGATCTAAACAAAGGATGGAAATTAATATCTAAATAGAAGTAGAATTATTACATTCTCTCAAAAGCAAAAAAAATTAGAATAGAGAAGGATTGCCTTTTGCATTTCTGTATCAAAAATTATATGTTCTACATATTTCTAAACAAGGAAAAATAACATTTATCATGAGTCCTACTTGTATATGCATTTAATGAAACATTCCTTTTTAAATCCTCAATAACTCATTATATTATGTAGAATTGGGATATATTAGGATTAAATATAATTGTTTTACTATTTTATTTTTTTAGGTCTCAAATGTATCATATTTAATTTTTAAGAATCATTATTCTTTTATGAATTTCTAGTGAAACTTTACCCTAACACAAACCTTTTGCTATTTCCATCTTGATAAATTGTTAAATATTGATAATGGTACTTAAATTGATTGCAAATAATTTGGATCTAATTTTGTTCTCAAGGGAGGCTTTAAGAGGAATAAAAGACATCTTGAGGGGATGTTGTAGGTCTTGAGAACACTTAAGGAAGAAAAGAGAGGTACCTTAAGGTATTATCCTTAAGAGGTGTTGGTTGGCCTTGAGGCCCATGTTAGTGGGCTTGATGTGGATGAATATTTTAAGAGAGAGCTTGAGTAAGATGTATTCTTTGAGAAAGCTTACTTGAGATAGTTTTGACAATCAATAGGTATATGAAAAGTAGATTATGGTCTTAAGGGACAAAGTTGAGGTGTCAGTTGGAGTTCTCGAGGGTTTGGCCTCGAGTATAAGGAATGTTACACCCCATTTTTCCTAGGCTGATTTTTGGCATACATTTTTTTTTTTGCATATAGACAGCTCAGATCGTCCCATACCAACCTGAGTAGCCTACGAAAAACATAGGATATAACACATCATTACACACCTACTTCCCTTAACAATGTGGATCCCATCTCCCGGGTGCACCGTCAAATCAGGTTCATGACTCCTGAATTAACAGATAGACTCGCGCAATGTTACTCCTACTAGACCCAATACGCCTAACCCATACCGATAGGAGAACCGATCTAATAGAAGTCTGAATCCCCACGGTTAAGTTCCATAGTCATGTAATGACCTCACCATCAAAAATAAAATACATAACATCCACAGATAAAATATGGCACTCCACACACCATACCACCAAGACAATAAAGTAAACAATGAAAGGAACTACATCATAAGAATAAGATCCAAGTCCAACAAGTACAATATTGTCCAACCAGATACATAAGTCAGAATCACCCTCACATAATACCTGTCATATGAGAATAACAGTCTCACTGACAACATCCAACAGCAACAATCAACTAACCAGAATTTCTCAGATAATCACAGATCAGATATCCTCCACAAGCCTGCTGACCACGATCCCACCTAATCTGGTAGCGTCAAGTCTGCCGAGCCACTGAAAATATATAATACGGAAATGAGCTACGCCCAGTAGGAAAGACAGCTAGTAAAACTCACATGCAAGAGAAGGATAATAGCTAGAGTATAAGAATACAGCATAACAATATATGGTGGATAGGCACTCTTAGTCCCAGACTCCGACCAACCACAGTCACCCCCAGTCACACCAGAGTAGCTCTCCTCTGGGCTTCCAGGTAGCGTGCCAGTGGGAACGCCCATCTCGAAACACGCATGGCGCCTAAGCACCCGACACCGCAGCGTCTCTCGTCAATCAATCTCCTGGAGACTATAGACAGATCCAGTCACAAAATCTCTAGCCAATGTGAGACACCCCTGCCACCCTAAGGCGCGCAGGCCTACACACTTGGCTAGCCACTGCGAGACACCCCTGCCACCCTCAGGCGCGCAGGCCTACACACATGGACCAGGAGAGATCGACTCAGCCACCGTCCCAAGGAGTCCTCTACCAACAACTTCCATAGAAGCTCACGCCCCTACAGTCATTGTCAATTCTCTAACTCCAAGATTCGGCAACATATGTCCAGGTACGACAAGGCGCATACCAGTCCACATGTATACTGTGGAAGCTAAGTCTGAACCGCACAGTTACCTACCACAACTACCCTAAAACATCATATAAGGTCTATAGTAGTCCGGTCCAGTATGCCAATCCATAAAATATGCCCACACTGAGTAAACTGACTCAATCCATGCCATCGCCATCCAAACAATACAAACTGTACTCGTTACTGACTGTTCTGGTAACATCCATGTACCATACCTCTGTTTGACTGTTTCAACTGTACTGTCATCACTAATAACATTTTCCCTACTTCAGGAAATTTTTAAATCCCAATTTCAATTTCCGCCCTTTATCTATTTTCCGAAATTCGGAATAAATTTCCGAATAAAATTTAAATTCCACATATATCCCTTTTTTCCCAAAAATTCGGATTAATTTCCGAATTAATTTCCGCATATTTTATTTAATTCCGAAAATTCGGATTAATAATAAATTTCCGAATTTTTTCCTTCCGCTTCTCTCTCCTCCGCGCCGCGCCGTTCGTCCGCGCCGAGTCCCGCTGAATCGGATCTCGCCACCGGTTCGGGCCTTCGCGCTGAACCGCGACACCGCCGAACCGAATTAATTAATAATCCGTTAATAATTATTATATAAATACCATTAAATTAAATTTACAATTACTTAATTAAGTATAATTAACCTAATTCATCTCCTTCCTCGGTCCGACGCCCGCGAAACCCTAGCCGACGCAATCGCCGACCAAATCCAATTCTTCCGCCGATTTCCGGCGACCGCGAACAAGGAGAAACAAAATCCGATGTTCATACTAACCTAATGTTTCAATAATGCCACTAATTCCTAAGATTCAATCAGAATTTCCGCCAAAGGAGTTTCATCCAATCCCCTATTTGACAATTTATGAAATTAAACAATTTCAGCATACGATACTACCTTAACATGAATAAAGCACATAATTGAATCATCGCATGCTTGGTAAAATTCCCAAATTCGGTGGTTATAATTTTCCGAAGAAAACCCTAAATGCTAAAATCAAGAATTTGCATTAATCAATTCTAAAAACCATAATTCGCATGCTCCGGTAGCTATTTGCAAAATAATCCATATTTTTAATTAGCTAAATAACTAATTTAAAACTGAAATTCCTACCTTTCTTCACCGGCAACGGTGAAGCTCGCACGCGACCAACCGTTGCTCCTCGCCGAACGAAACCGGTACCAATCGATTCTCCTCGGTCCCGCAAATCTCCAGGTACAAAAAGCCCCTTGCCAGGCCGCCGGAATCACACGCCGTACACCGGAAAAATTCCTCTCTCTATCGGTCGGTCGAACGAACCCTAATCGCTGTATTTTGCGAGGGTTTTATATTCCTGGCCGACACGGTGAAACCCGTCACGCACCGTTGACACGCTTTCGACACGGTAAGCACCCGATCAGCCGGTTCAATCCCAACCGTCGATCACGACCGTCCGATCCGCTTATCAGAACGCACGCGCAAACTCACTCGGCGACCGCCTCCGCCTCCGCTGAACCGTTCCGGTCCGGTTCACGTGCGGTAAAAAAAACCAAATTCCCGGTTTAATTTAAATGGATTTTCGAATTTCTAAAAATCCAATAAATCCAATTAAACAGGGAAAATTTCTTAAAAATTTCCTCGGTGCTCCGAAAAATCCCCAGAAAATTTCAGAAATTCCAATAGCCTCCAATTGAGCTCATGGCTCATCCTACTGTCGATCTGAAATCATCCAAGCCACAATTGAATTATTGAAGAATAAACGTATAATATTTTACCGGGTATAACAAGGAATGTGCAACAAAACTTTCTACAATTGTTGAGAAAGAAGTATAGATCTCGAGCTAATGGGAACAAAGGCTCAAGGAGTGCCCTCAAGAGCAATCAAGGCATGTACACATGGGAATCAAATCACATCAAACACTTTTGGTGATTTTTTGATTCATTTCAATTGGATTTTGATTGAGTAATAAACTAGAAAGTTTTAGAGAATCTTGTTGGCATTCTAACTCTATTTTTAATAATCTAATTTCAATATTTGTGGAAGAAGTTACTCCAAATTTATTATAGCTGTGCAAGGACATTTGGGTAAGCACAAATTTAGAATTTGAATGCATCAAATTAGTATTTGATTTTTAATGGCCATGATTTTTGTTTTATGTATTTCTTAGTTAGTTTTGATTAGATGTTTTATGTATATTTCTTAATTCTTGTTACTAAGAGCTTTTTGACTATAAAAATTATTTGTGGAGGAGTTATTGGTATTGGTGCAATTGGCTTGGTTCTTTAGAGTATCATGTATTTTCATGATTGAGGGTACCGAGAATAATTACTCTAGTGAGAGGTGTTTTCTTTGAACTTGTTGCCAAGTTTTTGAGAATTTAATTCCTGAGTAGACTAGTTTAGGTTTTCTTAAATTGAAAAGTTGGAGTTTCTCTATGTAACAAATTTGTATTGCTTTTTATTTCTTTCTACATGTTTTTGTTGTGGCAATGTAATCATTATGTCTATAAGATGGATCATATTTTTCCATTAGAGTATTAGATCTTACCTAGTGTAGATATTGATAAATGGATGGTCTACATGAGATGTGGAAATATTGTTGAGGACAAAGGCAGCATGAGAAGAGAAATGACTTAGTAAGATAAATATTATATCATTGTAAGAGCATGTGGTTTTTCTAGCTCAATAAGTACAACTTTTGATGGAGATGATGCGACATGAGGTGATTAAACATAATTTTGAGGATCATTGATAGTTGGAGATGAGTCCACTTCAAGAAGCATAGATGATGATAAGAGGTGAAGAAGAAAGAACTTTAGGTGATGGAATGATGACCATTGTGATCTTATGGCTCCAAGTGACAATGATTTCTTGAAATATTTAAAAGTGGTGGCTAAGATAAGCAACCTATCTTGTAGTAATTGATGTAAGGAAGTAGAATGCATGGCTAGATATTTGGAAATGTATTTTTGCATCTTTGAGTGTACAAGTTTCAGCAAGGTATCCTTTGAAAAAATAATTTATTATGCATTAGCATGATCAAACAATCTTTTGTATAGCCATGAAAGTAGTTGATGCAAGATTGTAACTCATAATTTTGGAGATGAGTGGTCTCTTGTGTTGAATCTTGGAAAGAAGAGCTTCTTGATGAAGCATTTGATAGGTCTACTTAGATTGTCACGGTTATCATTCTATCTCTTCAACAATAATGGGCAATCAAGCATGTTTATAATTACTGTTGAGAAGAATTATGGTTGAGTTTGGATGCCAAAGGATGATGGCTTCAAGAGTAAAAATAAAAAGAAGGAATTCATAGATTAAGGCATTTCCATTTTTTCTAAAGTTTTTAAATTTTTTCTTTCTTGGAGACTTAGTTATATCAAGAGATGTCGTTCGTAATTATGTTCTAAATTGAGGAGATTAAGGGACAGGTATGATAATCAGAAAGGGAAAATGGGATTGGTGTTGTTATTAAGAATAATGTGATTTTTGTTAGGTTGAAGGAACTTGACCGGATCATTAATGATAAGAAGGTTATCAAGACAATAAGGTTGTAGAGGAGGGGACTACCCTTGAGTTGTTTCTATTCAAATCTAAGTCAAGAAGATATTGGTGAACGTTAGCTCTAATGATGGATGCTAATGCAATCAATCCTAGTGACTAAGCTTGATTTGGAGACGATGTTGAATTCGCATCCATGTATGATAATTGGAATCATTGTCATGCAAAGGTCAAGTCAAAGCAATTTTTGTTGACACAATGGCCTCTAATGTGTGCCACTTCAAGCTTGTCAAATTATTTTGATAATTGGTACATGTGGCACCATGATGCAATTTACTTTTAATGACAACAAAGCATGATGCTTCACAAAGAAGAGAAGATTTACTCATTTGACGAGGATTAAGAAGTGTTGTTTACAAGACGTTTGTAAATAATTGTGTTAAGTATGCTAGTTCATATTGTAGATTGAGGGAAATAATTAATTTGACATTGAGAAGGGCATTGGAGCATGAACGACAATGGCAAGCGGAAGGAGATTGTGCAACACATTGGACGACAATGGATACCATTGGAGGCAACAAATTTATTGTGAGAACATAGTATTCATTAGCTTTAAACATCATATTGGAGTGAATCCCTCCTTCAAAAGAGGGGTATTTCTTCTAAGAGAATCTTAAAGTTATCTTGAAAATGGTCTTAAATGGAAGAAATCATGAAAGGATGTTTTGGCCTATTGAAGGCTCAAGGATCATAAAAAGAACATCAAGAGGTTATGTTGTAGGCCTAGTGAAGGCTCCAGGGTATAAAAAGAACCTTGAGAGGTTATTCTTGAGAGATATTTGAGATTTAAGGTGAATGAAGATTTCAAGAGGAAGATTGAAGAAGATGTTTGTGGTTGTGAGAAGGTATACTTGAGGTGGCTTTGACACTCAATGCTTAAAGTAAATTATCATCTTGAGGGTATGTTTGAGTTTTTAACTAAAGTTCTTAAGGCTTAGTCCTAAGGAAGAAGGAACGTCATGCAAGACATTGCTAAAAAGGATCGTCTTCGAGGTGACTAAGACAAAGCTCAAGGAGTGTCCTTAAGAGTAGTCAAGGCAAGGCTTTCTGGACACATTTTTGTTGAATTTTTGTCGAGTTATGATCAAGAAAATTTTACAGAATTGTTCTTGCTTGCCATTGCTTTTTGGATTATCAAATTTCAATATTTGTAGAGGTTATGCTCCATTTACTGTAACTGTGCAAGAGTTTTGTAGATGAGCATGAATTTGAAACCTGACTACATCAAGCAAAGGTTTGGTAAATTTTTATTTTTAAAATGTTTGTATTTAAACATATTTAGTTCCTAATATTTTAAGATTGGAATTATAATGTGCTTCTCTTATTTCCTAATGTTCCAAGGACTCGGTTAAAAGTTTTAGTATTAATATGAGTTGCTCGATACATGAATGCAACATGTGGCTGTGGGCCAGGAGTATTGAGGGTATCTACTCCGTATGAGAGGTGGTTTGGCCTTGAAATTATTGTCAAGAGTTTGAGAATCTATTTTATAAGTTGATTTCTTTAAGTTTTTCTTTAATTAAAAGGTTTGAGCTTTTTCATATATCTTGTTTACATCATGTTTCCTTGTTCTTCTCACTAGTTTCTTGTTTTGCCACTTGAAAAAGATTTTTTTGGGACAAGTCATTCCATGTCTTATGTTGGTTCTGATAATGTCATGAAATGTTTTTTCATTTTAAAATACAACATGATAAATGTTATTTCTAAAAAGTTTATTACAAATTACTCAAAAACAATTGATCATTGATAATCTTTGTTTAAATGTCATGAAATTTTTAGAGTAGCTAAATTAGCTAGTCAAATTGTTCTTTAGCTGTAGTATTCATGGTGGTTCATGAAGGCTTTAAACAATTGATTGCATTCATTTGATTACATATGGAATTTTACAATTGATCATGTAAACTGATGTGGTGTTGATCTTTCGATGCATCTCTTTAATGGGGCTTTTTGTGATCATTCACTTTTCTGTATTATATTAATAGGAAGCATCAGCCTTTTAGGAACTTCAACCAATAATCGCACAAGAACATGCAATGAGGACGATCATTCCAGCTTGCAATTCTGTGGCAAAAGTTTCATCAACTTCTAAGGATCTCATTGAGAAAGAGCTATCCACTTTCAATCAGATCCTGGATAAGAGATTGTATATGATGCCATCAACACCTCAAGTTTTTCATTAATCTATACCTTTTTATGTTAATTTTATTTTAATGTTAATCATTTATGTGTTATTGGCCAAAATATTTTCATGTTCATTAAGGTAAATAGTAAAGTCATTCTATTTTGTTCTTAGAAGAGACATCCTAATAGACCATTATAATTTTTTATTTATTCACCTTTTTAATTATCATCAAGACCATGGATACTTGGATCATGTCATTTGGTAAAATGGGTTTTCCATTCAATAAGTTTCATAATTTTTTTAATTAATTCTTGTTCTAATTGCTTCTTGGGTGCTTGCTTTGTGAACAAGCTCTTCTTGAGTCTATGGGCTCTACTGTAGCTACTGGTCCTAAAGCACACATAGCTGCTGAAAAAAGTGCTTTTTTAATTACAGCAAGAGATGGAGCTGGAGCTGGAGATCCTTCAGCAATACCTTCTATAAGATTAGTTGCAACAAATAGAAAAATTGTTACAAATTAAGCTTAGCAATAAAGGCAATTGTCTCACTAGAAATTAATTTAATTTGTTTGAGCAAATAAACAACTTCAATCAATATTAAGCTTGATTGTGATTATCGATTTGCATCCCACTATCTTTTTTCCTCTAAATAATTCAATTATCTTGCATGAACCATTTTTTTGGCTAGTTCTGCACCTTGGATCAATAAGAGTTGCTTGGATAATAATTTTTTGTTTCAATCTTGGCAGGTGACATTGAGAATGCTTGAAATTTCATAGATAATTTTTCAAGCAAAACAAACAGAAAAATGGGATGTTGAATGTCATACCAAGTATATTTCCTAGACATAACAAGATTAGCATTCCATCTGGAATTATAATCTCTTAATTCTCAGGTACATCGACAAGTTCTGCAATGGGAATTGGGCAAGTTCAAAGGCTTGGACTTGTCTATCATTAAGTTTATCATCATCTTGAAAAGCATTTCTACATGAATGCACAAGCACTGAGCAACTGATCAATAGTTGTCTCTCCTTACTTTCCAACATTTTTCCTTGATCCATATGAGCAATGAAAGTGAGGAAAATGAATCTAGTAATGACTCAAGTCTTTCTTGAGAGTTATTTTCTTCTAAAATTTCCCCCTTTTGAGAAGGGTTGGTAAAATATGGTTGAGTTTATGAGAAAGCAGTATCCATAAGAACAAACATGGTGATGTCATTGATTAACACTTGTATTGGCATTGTGCAAAATACTCAATTAACATGCACATTGTTAGTTTTGAATCAAGTTTTGAATAATTTTGAGACTAAACATGAACAAAAGCCATACAACAAAACATCTTGAGGACAAGAGAAGAGATAGATCACAAGTTAGGACATCTATAGTAAGGGATTGAAATTAGAAACTTAAAATAGAAATCATGAAGGCCCTTGGTTTATAAGATGAGAAATAACAAGAACAAAATCACTTAAAAAATGTTTTGGAAAAATTCATAACAATCATTAACGCTTATTTTGTTGAGGTGTGTTAAGATTAAAATTTTGATGAATGATCTCATTTGATATGAGGTATTCTCAATGAATTCAGTCAAATATTCTTTTTCATCAATTCAAAAGATTTGATTAAAATTTTGGAAGTAAACTTTTATTAACGAATGAAAAAATTTAAAATGTTTTTATAACTTATATTAGAAGATTAATTTAAGAAACCTAATATGATCATAAATAAAGTTAAAAAATAATGAGCATCAAAAATATTTTTAACTTGAAAAATCATAATGAATTAGAGAGATCATGTAATATCTCATTTTAATAACTATTGTAAAATATTTATATAAGTTATGAAATGTATGCAAAAATAAATAACTATATGTATTTTAATATCATATTGTTATTTTTTTGACAAATTAAGATGACTTGCTAAAATATTAATATTTTAGTCACATCTTATAAAGTATGTAAATTACAAGTAGCTCAAAGTATGGATTTGACTAGATGGTTGGATAGAGCTCATCGAAAAAAAATTAATGATCTTTGTTGCATATTTTTGGAATTTTTTTATTTGTAATTGATTTTTAAAGTTATTGAATTATAAATAAATCAAGCATGAGAAGCTGTCGGCCTTCATCGCAACAGGCGAGGCTCCATCAATTTCTTCTCTCGGCCATCTAGTTCTCTACTATGCTCTGGAACAATATTAGTGAAGGAAAGTTCAGAAAAGTGGGTGAGCTATAGGAAATTCTAATTGAGTAAATTTTCTATTGTTGCTACTTTAGCTTAGAAGGAAAAGAGGGAGAGCTGTGAATACTACACAGGGTTTCAACAGGAGTGCTATTAATATAAAGAACATACACTGTACATGATACTGCAAATTAAGGAATAAGAGGGATATTAGCTGTGCAGTAGAGTTTCAAAATAGTAGCAGGTGGGTCTTGCATAGTAAGTATAGTAGAAAAAATGTATAAGAAATAATAAGGTAAATTCTTTGTGAAGTTCAAGAAATCATTAATGTGTTGCTTAAGGAACTCTTGAAAATTAAGTTATCAATTAAAGGCATTTTACTAACAAATTCCAATTATAATCAGTTCAGTATGGTTTTCATATGTAAGAAATGAAAAAAGAAAAAAATGAAATTATTGAGATTCTTCAGAACCTACATAGGTGAAATTAAATAAATTGCATATAAATAGATGTTGTTATTTGAGTAATATATATATATATAGATATCTTAATATTCATGAATAAAAATATCAAAACATAACAGAAGAGAGGAATAATAGAAAGTAAAAATGTGAATATAATAGTTAGTCACTAAAGCTACTATGCATTACACTTGTCAAGTACAATGATATAATATGAATTATAGACTAGTTAAATTTTATGATGTGAAAAAGAAAAATAATTAAGAAAGAAACTTTTTAGATTTTATTTTATGATTTCATTATACATGATGACTTATAATGCATGATAAAGATATAATAGATATTGTGTTATCCTTAAATATTAATAATATTTTATCTACGGCTAATATATTAAAAAATGATAAAAATTGATATAGTTATTTATTTAAAATAATTTTGTAAACAAAAGACTAAAGATGATGTGATGAGAATGTCATATAGAGATGAGAAAAATATTATTATAAATATAGGATAAAAATTATGTGAAAAAACCTAGGCTCAACTATAATGAATAAGAAAAAAAATCAAAAATAAAAATGAATAATGGATGATATATGATTTGTGACTCATTTATTTACAAGTATTTCAAAGATGTCATATTCATATTCATACTTAAACTTATTTTGTTATTATTAATTTTATCATAACATGTTAACTGTTATATATAAAATTCATCTATTATGTTTTGCATAATTTACTTATTAACATTATAGACCATGTCAAATATACAAGAGAATATTTAAGGTAGTATGTGAGCTATTTGTGAGTGTAGCATTTTTTTGCATGATCACTCAATGTAAAGGATTTCCCAGACTTTAAACAACAACTTTAGCCTAGTCCTTAGTTTTGGGGTGATATGTAGAAAAACATCAATTTTATTGTAAGCAAAAGTCATAATATTTTCAAAGAATAACTTATAAAGTACACCACCATAAAAGGTAATTGACTTAGATAAACTATGACTCATAACAATCTCATTCCTGAATAATAAACAAAGTAAGTGACATTTGATGTCTTAAAGCATGAAAAAAATTAACTATTTTGAAAAATCAATTAACTACTATATATATGAAGTTGTGTCACCAAGAAATTTTGAGAAATCCTTAGACAACATCCATACAAAAATCTTCTCATGGTTTGCTGAACTACAGGTGAAGCATACAGGCCTTAGGGATTGTTTCTAGATTTTCCAGCAGCACAAGTATAACAAAGGGTGATAACCTTTGCAACTTCTTTAATTCATGTCAAAAAAAATATCTTATACAAAATAGTTTTTTCTCAACATTTGATCACCATATGATTTCACAACAATTTAAAGATTGACTCCAAACATGCTAAGGAACAATATATGGATGAATAGTATCATACGAGAAACAAGAGGATCTTCTTAGGCTAAAATATGTGTTGACATGTTCCTAAAATGTCTAGTCACCTTTTAAAGACAACCATGAGGCTAGTTTCAACCAAAGAAAACAATACCTTGGCATTGATGTTAGGTTATGATAATGATCTACTATAATGAGCAATCATCAAGTTATTCTATAAAGATTAAATTCACTAAACATGAGAGACCCTTAGCAAGGAGAAGGAATAATGATAAATAGTCTCATAACAAAAATAGGGAAATGTTCATATTTTATGTTTGAGCATGACATTAAAACATCAATGAATCTTTAAAAGGGAAACTTTAAGGTTGATAAGGGACATGTTGACAAGAAGGTCAAATCATAATGTAATGACATCGTTTCTATAACTCCCATTGTAAGATTAAGCATGAGGATAAATCAAATAAAAGTTGGTTAGCTTATAACACTAGAGACTTAAAAAGGCAAGAAATAATCATTAGATAATTTCCCAAATGTTAGATTTGTCAAATAGAAAGCAACTCCTATCAAATTTCAAGATGGAGATTTATAAAAGTACATAATTCCACATTAAAAAAAAGAAAATGTTATAGCTATATCCATAAGATCGTGACTTCAAATGTTGAGACATCTTTTAAGAACAAAAAGTGATCAATTTTTGCCAAAACAAACAATACCTCTATATCAAACCAAATAGTGACATAAACCATTGCAATACTCAAGACTAGCAAGGGTGGAGAGTAATAATTGGATGATTACCTAATTGAGGGATTCATTTACTAATGCAACTCCTAGTAGACTTTAAAGTGGAAAAATATTAGGATTAAGAGTTTCAAATTGAAAAAGAGTGTCTACCAAAATTATAGATGAGAAATCATTACCCAAGGCATCTCTCAAGGATTAAATCATGAGACATGTTTGGACCAAAGTAAACAATACCTTGACATTGGGTTTGTCGTGAAATAAATGGTATCAGAGTAATACCTCCTATAATGCAATGTAGTTTAAGAACGAACCAAACATTAGTTGATAAGTTTATGATACCTTAAATCAATAAAAGTACAAAAAGAACACCAAGTGGCTTCCCAAAGATTAGATTCACTAGACAATGCGTCTCTAGCAAATTTCTAGTTGAATAGATACAAGGATAAATATTTTGATGCCAAAAAAGTAGAGAATGTACCTCAACTATATATATGAGATCATAACCTAAAATTTTCGAACCACCATTTGAGAACAAAACCATATCTTTGGTTGGGCTGAAGCAAACAACGCCCCAACACTAAGGCCTGAACTCATCACAATTTCTCACAAGAATACTATAAAGTCGTACAACCTTAGTTTCCTTTATCTTCACACTAGACAAATTAATTTTTTTAATACACATAGTATTTACCTTACTATAAATCATGATATCCACCAACCTTATTAGCCTAAAGTAATAATATTCTAAGCTCCCACTAACTTATCCTCATTCATTCAAGTGATATAAGAACCTCATTGATGTAACACTACACTCAAGAGCCAAAGTAGTCACCGCTCACTTGTCAATGTATTTAGGTTGTACAGGTTTTTTACAAGTTGCCAATTTTGTAAAGCATTTATGTCAAGTTTTCCACAAATTTGCTCTTATCTAGCTACCATACCTATAAGTTCTTCCATATTCCTCTATAAATAGTAGAATTAGCCGAAAAATGATGATTTTAAATAAAGTTTGAATTGAAGACAATATTGCCGATCAATATTCATAGAACTTTTTAATCATGAACTCTATGCCTTTTAGGCTGAAAATTAGTTTCATTATTTGTCTACAAAAATTAAGAACATAAATTAGACATCAATACTTTTAGAACCTAATGTTTTAGAGTTATGGATGGATTATTGCATAACAAATGGCAGAATTATTGTATTTGTATATTATAATGCAATTCTAGTGTAAAACTTTGATGTCAATGCTTTTTTTGAAGAATATACTACTCGAGTTGCGATAATGACCATTGAAAAGGATGATGACTTTTGATAACATATCCTTTGAAGTTAAACTGCCCGACATGGTTTCTATTCAATGTTTTTGAGACTAGCAACTAAACAACCTTTACCTGCTTTTATTTCTCTAAGTAAATACAAAAAAATTGAAACAAAAAATATAGAATAACAACAAACAAGGCAATCCTTTCCAAGTTTACACATCAAGCTTTGAAGCACGTATTTCTTGCGATAATTGAAGCATTACAAGCTTAGCATGCTTCCCCACTTAGTTATGAAAATTCCAACAGTATATTTATTAACAAAATATGTGAACTTTGATAGGCATAACATTTCAAATTTTCAATTGATATTTCTCAAATTGTTAATATTTTTATAAAGGTTAAAAAATATGTGTTTTTGTCACTTCTAGCCTTGACATGAATCTTAAAATTGTATACAATGCACTGATTTATATTGGGTTTTATACTGGTTTCTATCAATTTGATAACACCCTAAAAGCCTTGAAACAGACACGTGTATGCAAGCATGACATTCATAATTAAATAAACCAAGGTGATGCTTTTCCAATAACATTACCATGCTGAACACATAATTTCCAATAACGAGCAAGCCAACATCTCTTCAGAATGACCTCCTCCTACCAAAAATTTATATAACATTAGGAAAAAAAGCTGAAATAATTAATGCTACAAAAACTATTAAATGTTTGTGTGTACATATTAGTTACCATCTCTTCTTGATTAAGAATCATCTTCTGTGCCACCTTTCTCAAAGTCTTCATTTCAGATTCAGCTTCCAGAAGATGTTCAACTATAGATGCTACTTTATCCCTTGCACTCTAGCATGGCACAAATAGATATGCAATGTCAAAAGTTTTAGCAAACAAAATAAACAAATTAACAAATATCATGGGAATTAATATTTATTTTAAAAAATGACCAAAGTTTTGCTTCCATCTGAAGAGCAGCCATCTCCTCATCCTTCGAGCCATTAGTAGTAGTAGCCTGCAATGAGCTGTCTCAAAAACCTGGATAGTTTAAGATATGTATTCTTAGAAAATAACAGAGCCTTAAGATGGTGTTAGTTATGAAATCATGCAACTTTCTCATTCGACAAAGTGCATGGTACTACACCATAATATCACTTTAATTGCAAAATGAATTTATTTTGCACCAGGAATATCAACAATGAAGTATCTTTCCACATAAACTAGAAGATTTAGGAAGAATCTTCACAATATTCACCTTGAAAATCCATATGTTGTACCATGAGAACCAAATTTTGGCACATTCAAGAACACAGGTATGTATCAAAAGTTGTGTTGAGTAGTCTTAAATATAAAAAATGGTTAACAGGTGATAAAAACTTTCAGGTCACGTTATCGCTACAACAACACTTGATCAATAAAATTTTGCATGCCATGGATACCATACATAATAGATTTCAAAGCAAAAGTTATCATGTGTGCCATTTGAAAGTAGTGTTCTTCTGAAAAAAATTGTTCAAATAAAAGTAAAAAAAAGTAGTAGTATTCGAAGAAAAGAAGACAAGTTTAATCAATGAATCAAATAACAACATCATGTGTCCAGTTCAATTTTGGTGAAAATATTATTGAAGGATAAGGATCAGGATATAACTGGTGGAGTAAAAGAGAGTACTTAGAAGATGTTTCTCAACATCACAAAACATTAGAAAGTTTTCCATGAAAGCTTATTGATAGCCATAAAATTGTGTAAATTGCATATAAGTCTGAGGTTTGGGCAAACTCTCATAGGTCCCTCAATTTTTAGAAAAGGTAAATCAATCCATAAGTTAGATCCTTAATTCAAAAATAAACTTTTTTTCCCTATAGGATTTATACAATTTTTTTACAAATTATAGGGATCTTTATAACTATTTTTGAAGATTAATTTAGAGAAGAAAATATGATAAGGTATAGTAGCACTTTATATGTCTGATTTTTTTTAAAATTTAAAGAAACTACATGAAAATTAGGGAAAACCTCAAAAACCTAAATGCAATTTTTTCTTGAAAAATCTAAAATAGAATAATATAACCTAAAAAGACCTCAAAGCTTCACTCTTAAGTTGCCTTCAACTTCTGACTACGAAGTTTTTTTACCAGCATTTGACTTTGAAGTCATTTCCTACCCTTTAATTAAAGACTCTTATCAACTTTTGACCTCATCGCATTGATTGTCTTTCAATCACATCGTCAAGTTATGAGGAAGTCATTTTTTTATTTTTTGTCACTTACATATTTAAAGTCATTTGTCATCGAAGTGAACATTGTTTTTCAATGGACACCTGAGCTAGCTCATAGGTTGGAATATATCTATTAAACATAACAAAACAAAATCTACTTGAACTTTTCAACAAATTCAATAAATTTAGGCAATAGCACCTTCAAACCAGCTAATAACATCTTCAAACTAGTAACAACTTGCCTTCTAGTGCTGCATATATGTTTGAGAAGGCACCAATTGAATGGATTTGGCTTAATCCTTAAATCTTACATGCAACTTTAAACACCTCTCTTTTACGTTAACCCCTTTTCAAATCACTACTTGATTTTCCAAGGTTTTTTGATGAGCAAAGCTCTTGATGGAACTTCTAACTAGCAGAATTAAACCATCATTATCCACAACGTTGCGACCAATTTTGTTTACTTCAACCAACTATAATTTTTCTATCTGTCATATTTGCATTGAACATTCTGGTATCCCATTGGCAAAGATGATTGAAAGTAGGGATCAACTGAGGAACAAAACTCTCCTCAATAAAAAAAATTACTCTCACCACTGAGAAAACTATGTTATACTTCAGATCATAAGATAGAAAAAAGAGAACAATCAGGTGAAGTTTCTAACATTTGTTCTAGGTGCCCTCGAAAGATTTCTTATCGCTGATATGAACGTGTTAAAAATTACCTTGCCATGATTTTCTCTCGAAAGTTTCTAACATTCTGGTTAAGTCTTTTCAGTTTTACTTTTTGTGGAACTAACCTCCCAATATTTTTAATAGGTCTTACATACTTGCTCTGCAAAGTTCTCACACATGCAATCCGGGATGCTTGTATGCAATTTGTCCACCACAATAGCATACCAAAATCATCACTCATCTGTGTGTTTCATCACGCATGGATTATGGTGATGACACATGATTGTGATGTCTTATGCATGGTGCAAGAAAACGTTAGCAAGATTTTTGTCAAAAATTTTATTGTGTGTGAATTGCTATATATATATAACGAAGCCCTTAGTTTATTAAACAAGTCACTCATGGAAAATGGAATTTCTAAACTTACACGATACAAAGTTAGTACTACCTAAATAGCACCAGAACAATAATTTAGTAGCAAACAAAAAATTGCCTAACAAGGTCATACATAAGCAGTAATAACAAAAAGTTTACTAATCAAGTGGCATTCGCTATATAAGCCCTATAATGCCACAGAAATCTATTAAATATCAATCTAATAAAGCTAAAAAATAATAGCCCCTTTGATAATTATGCCAATAACTTGCTTCTCTGTGCTACAATTATGTTGCATTGATAGGATCACCTCTCACAAAAATGGCCTTCCAACAAATTGTATTTCATTAACTATGAAATCAACTAAGGTGATCTGCAATGTCAAATGTCCTACACACAAAGCTTGCAAAACTAACTTTTCCACTAAATAAATTTCAAAGGAATATGTTCACCTATGGATGTAGGGAAAGCATTCTTTTGGACTAAAGGACATGCAACATGTAGCAGTGTAAAACTAAAGCTAATATTCAAAATAAAGCAATATTAATGGCTTCTTCATTTGTTACAGTGAGCATTAACAAAAAAATACAACTTGCTACCCAATGAGAAGTAAAAGAAAAATGATATAAATTGGAAGTAATAGAACCAAGGCTAAGCAAGATCTGACTCATTTAAGAACCGAATCAGATAAAATAATTATCAAGTCTATTATAGATTCTATAAGCTCAGTTCTTCAAAATATGGGTCAATTCTTTATTGCAAGATGTCATGTAAACTAGTACTCTTCCAAACATTAAATTTCAAAATCAGCACTGTTGTTACACTTAGAATAAAGATTTGCAGGAGAAATGCCTTTAACCAATGTCACTTTTTTAATAGCAACTAGTGCACTACCATGACAAGTTTGTCCTGATAATTTTTTGTTATATCCAAATAAATTCCAATACTCCCTTCCCTCCATGGTACATTTTGTTGCCATGATTTCAATTATGCCTCCTCTACCCAATCATAAAACTTGCTTGCGTTGTCTCCTATCTCCTTGCTCTTGCTCATTTTCCAAACCTTACCCATTCCACACGTTCCCCATAGACCTTGTTGTCCCAATTACAGTAGTGAGAGGCCTCCATTACTCTCTAACAGCTGTTGTTACCACCAAAATAATCGAAATAGAGTATCGTAATTCACCGGACCTAAATTTCACTCAAATCCATCATAATCAATTTGGAAACCAGTTCCTGTTTCTAAGGAATCAATATAACTCGGATCGCTTCCTATATCCATTATAAACAAACTAAAATTGTGCCGAATTATAGTTCAAACATAAAATAGAAAGTTTTTGGCCTTATCTTTTCTTAGACCATATGCTTGTAAGAGTTTTCATAGCACAAAATTACCCCATTTCAATTTCTTAATCTGAGTATTTATTAGGTCATTGACTGGAACAATTTTTCAAACATCGTTAAACTACATTTAGCAAAAATAAAACATTAGACTATATAACACCTAGTAGAGAATTAAATGGAACTGGTTGTTTACATTGCCCAGGGGATGAAAAAAGTTATAAACCTATAATAAATCTAGAAAACCATATTTCCAAACGTAAAAAAAAATATTGAGAGATAATTTTGAAAGGTCTTAGGCACCCACAATGCCACCAATTAATTCTCCGACTACATATAAGGATATTGACGTTAGCCACTTTCCACTGATGCTTGGAATATAGAAACAATCTAAAAAAAGATTTGTTAAGATTTCTTATGGAGCATAGTGCCCTGAACGTTCTCATATTGCTCTCCTTCCTAACGTTATAGGTAAGAAAGGAAATAATAAACTGCGAACTGATATAGACAGCTTGTAGTTTGGAAGATAAGCAGAAGAGTGAAGACAACAGCATAGCACAATGCTAAAAATCACATATTGTGAAGCATTATTTAACAACCTAGCTCAAGTGTGAGAATGAAAGAAATAATAAGATGGTCACGTGAATCTAGATATTTGTACTAATAGGAGCTAATGTGCGTCATTCGACTGTATCACACTTATAAATTTCTTTTTTTATAAAATCTGTCCATAGCTATAGCTTGTATAAAAATTGCAAAAATCAAAGTACATTAACCCTTGCATGAAAATTAGCAACGACCAAAACAAGGCTGAGGGCATGTCCTCATTCATCAAAAGGCCAACACAAAAAATAAAATTTTGTTTCCTGTCCAACTCACTCACATTCCCATTTGTTTCCTCCATCAAGCTGTCAAACCACAACATCCCACAGTCTTGTCTCACTTCGCCATGCTCTGTCGACTTCCACACCACGAGCACTCGCTCTGCCACCACAATCCGTAATGAGCTCCTTCCTATAGCCGCCTTACGCTACCTTGTGCTTACCCTGCTCTATAGTCCAGAGCACTACTCTCCATATTTTCCACCTAGTCTAGGCCATCAACACGATCTTTCAATCCGAACCTCAAATTCTACCACACAATCTAGTCATTGTGTTCTCCACCTTCTCCAACCAAGTTGCCAGCTTCTTCCCTTCTACTGCTCACTCTAATCACTTACTTTGGCTACAACTACCACCTACACTTGGTACAGTTCAAACACAAACCACCATCGACACCATTCATCCTTCATCCACTAACTTGCCATTCAACATACGGAATAGGGTATTTTAGCTAGCAAGACTAATCAGCGATCGCAGCTACATTTCCAATAGCGATCTCTAGCTCTAAATCCACGAGGGCTTGCACTAAAGCTAATTCCACAAACAATGACAAGTGAAAGACAGTACCAAAATTCAAGCGTAGGATTTGGTCCTACTATTTTGTTGGAAACTATTGTTGAGGAGGATGACTTGTTGATGGAAAGATAGTCTCAAGTACTATTGTGAAGGTTTATATCACCTCACCAATAGTAATCAGTAAGAATGTTCCTATGTCGAGTATTGCTTGAGGTGATTGGTACAATTGAGAATGATGGTTGATTTCAATCTGTATTGGCAGTAGATTTTCAACCTCAAGGCAAGCTGATTCGCTCTAACATTCAGGTCTCAAAATGTAACACACAAGCTATTTAAGAAAATGCCACAACAAAGGATCCAAAGAATGCTGCTTACATTTCGATTATGTCTTGAGGCACCAATGGAAGAAACTTCTTGGAAGCTTTGCATGAGACTAGGGCAAGATATGCACAAAGTGGTGGTAGTGATGCATCAAGGGCACAGGTGGGAATTACAAGGAATTTTTGCATAGGCCTCCAAATGAGATATCTCAAGGACAGTCGCAAATGATAAATCATTTTTCCAAATAGATATTATCACTATGTCTACCCTTGCGTGTAAAAGAGAAGCAGCAGCCTACTCCAATGATTTGGCTAGCTACCTCTATGAGGAAGATTCTTATTCTTATGACTTGCTTGGGAGTTAAAACAATAGTGGGACCACCTTGCCAAGTTCTATATTCTTGATGTCAATCTTGACTACGTGTTGCTACACTTTGACAACCCTTATAACAATGACTTCATTTAGCACAAAAAACCATAAACCATGGGGTCTCAAGCATTAGACCTAAACACTTAGTCACATCTGTTCAGGCTTAGCCTTTCTATGATCATATATACACCAATTTAGGTCAAACTTCCTAAGATACAATTGTTGTACTAGGAAAAGGAGAATATCTCACGAATTACAACAACGATTGACAATCCTTTATTGATCGACGAATAGCCAATAAAATATATTATTCATCACAAATCTAATTCTTAATAAAAAAACTATAAGAAACAGAATTTAATTAAAGAGAAATAAATATCATTATCAAAACTCATCATAATACCAGTCTAACATCGATTTGGCACAAACAAGACATTTTCTCTACACATTAATTTGACCTTGACATTAGTTTTTTACAATTCTCGCCAAAATACAAATCTGAGCATAATCCTGAACTTTTTTTAATAGTAAAAAAAGTTTAATATATTCAACCTATCTACCATCCTTTCTAGAGCCTTTTCTAACCTCTCTTTTTTGCCTTAGTTCATGCTCTATTAATTTTTTATTCCTATCTTATCAATGCTTCATGAACAAATTCTTAATTAAGTTGATATCATCAAACCCAAATAACCAAATGCTAATAAGCTACACAAGGAGTTAACATGGACTACAAATTTAAAAAAAACAGTTCACAATAAATGTACATTGAATGAGTTTATAGATGGAAATAGACAAAGATTAAACAAAAAAAATGAAATAAAGTTAAACTTTTTGTTAATGTTTTACTAGTACATTTTAATGAGAGCACCCTTAGATGATTGAAATGACATCAATATGCCCTTTGCATAAGTTATACAATAAAAAATGAAATTAAAGTGTAATATCAATATGGCAACAAAGAAAAAGTAGCTCTTAAACAGTATCAAACAATAGTCATAACATTACATACATGATTTCCATAAGGAAACACTTGGTAGTGTTACATTGACGTTTTTGTAATTTTTTCCAATCTACAACCAATATGCTCCAATGTATTTTTGAAGCTATAAATGTATGCTAACTACCTCATAAGACTTCCAAAACTTAAGAAACAAACAAAGATTTATTAAAGCTAAAGAAAATCTTTTATAAATTCAGCCTATGGGGAAATAAAAAATATAACAATGATTTGAAGATAAAAAGAATTACCACAAAAGCTCTACATCAGCTCAGATGTAAATATTTTCAGTCTTCCTAAGGATCAATTTGTTGTAGCGCAATGTGTATGTAGTGATTGACTGAAGTAACTGTGAAGGATTTCAAAGAGAGTCAGTTATCACAGCCATTACATCTTCAGGTACATCACCTTCCAAGTCATCGAGAAACTTGGTAGCATCTACATGAATACTAGAGTTCATTCCAATCCCATCATATGCTGGGAAGGTACTTTGGATTCTTTCAATAATATGCCTTGCACGAGACACGCATGTCGATCTAATGATTCTATCTCGTGATGTCTCAATTAAAATGACACCATCTGATGATTTGCTACCCTTGACCATTGCGTAGACTGCTTCTTTCTCACTGTGCGAATGGATTTCACCAACAGAATCAGCAACATTATCTGTAATCAACCTCCTAATGTCTCTTGCTTGGCTTACATATTGATGTACCTCTTTTTGGTACTCTACAAATATCTTAGTTGCCTCATCACATTACTGACCATAAGCTTCTAACATCACCTGTTTGTACCTTATATGTTAACCAAAAGAAAGGAAATAGTTATTCATTAAATGAGTACAAACCTAAAGGTAATTAGCAATTACTTAGTCATTCCAATGGAAAACACATTACTAATATCACACAACTTCAGAAAATATGCATTTAGTGAACAATACTGTGTTCAAGACCTCACAAAGCCAAAAAAACCTCTTCTCCAATTCCAAATTCCAAAATTTACTTCTTTATAATCCACCTGCTACAAGAATCCCTTAATCTAAAAATCAAGTAAAAAAAAGTAGACAACTCACCTAGCATTGGCCCTCTCGTCGACCATTCGCTTCCGCTCCGACTCCTCTCTTTCAACCCCTGCCATCTGACACCTCAACTCCTTCCATTGCCGCCTAACGAAATTCCTCAACCTCACCACCTCCTCCTCTGCAAGGTCGCTCTCCCTCATGGCCACTTCCATCGCCTATAAAGATGATCCATCCTCGAAATCTATGCTTCCCTTTTCCTTCTCCCACCACCTCGCTTTCACCCCTTCAGTAGGTGCCGCCACTCCATGAACCAAAATATTTCAACAAACCGTCACCGTTGTTCTCTACGACCGCACTCTTTGAAGGAGAAAGTTCCACATGGGGACCATGTTTCCCCGGTAGATCTTGTGCATCTGGCAAACGGAAGGAAGCTGACCAGGGTATCCCATTTCGTTTTGATGCCAATCAACAATCGCCTTAGGCTTCGGGACTTCGCCCCCTCCTTGAGCCTGCATAGTGTACACTGATGGGAAAATACTTCGTCGGAGAAGAAGGTAATCTTCACGATTTTCATTTAGATTCAAAGAAGCATCGACGGAGAGCTGTAAAAATGAGCAACGTTGACACGAAGGCTAAAGGAAGACACAGATAAAGTGGGCAGGTGAGTTCTGATCTAGAAGGCATAAGGATGAGAAAGGGTTAAGGGAGTAGAGAAAAACGAAGGTATTCGAGGAGGGATTGAGGAAAAGTTCACCAGAAAAATTGAAGTGAGGAGTGTCTGGGAATTTGATGCGCAGTCCATGGCGTTAGTTCTCTGGCCACAGAGGCAATTGAAACTATTATGTTTTTTTATTATATTTTTTATAATAATTTTATGTTAAAAAATTAATTAATTAACTAAAATAAATTAAATAATATTATTAAAAAGCATTATTAAGAACTTGATGGGTTTTATAAATTTGTTATTAATTGTATTGAAAAATGATTAGAAAATATTTTATCTCTTAATAAAAAGTGAATTAAACTTTTTAATGTTATTTTATGATGATAAAATAAACTTTTATTTTTTTACATTGTTTTCTGTTTTTTAAATTAAAAGTATGTACTTAATCTTAGCTAAACAAACATTTGATAATATTTTGAAAAGCAATTTCAATAAAAAAATAATGTTGAAATTAGTGCTCCAAATAGTCTTGATAAATATGGTACTAAAAATAGATTAATAGAATGGTTAATATTATAATTATTTATAAGTGTATATATATATATATATATGTACATATTAAAGTAATTTTTATATTTTTTTCATCTTTTGAATTAAAATTTATATTTTGAAATATTGACAAAATTTTTTTTTTATAGAAGATCTTGGTTTTATGATATGCTAAAAAACTTATTCCTATAATTAACTATTATTAAATAGATCACTTTGAATAGTTTTATGATTGGATAAATTTATAAAAAAAATAAAATATTTAATCAAAATTTATAATCATGCTTAATAATAAAAAAATACATGCATTAAAATCATTTCAATATAAATCAATTTATTTCATTCGAAATAAATAAAGATAAAAAATTAAAAAAAATATATATTTTTAATATTTGATTTGTCATAAATTAAGAAAAATCACTTATTCTCAATTTAAATATCTAACTACCATTTCAATGATAAATACCCCTCCATCAATCTTGTATTAAAGTTTTTGTTGAATCATACTAAATCATAGTTTCTTAATTACCTTTAGTTTTTATTAACTACAAAAATTATACAACTCTTAATATTTTCATCTTTAAAATTTGTAATAAATAATGATGATTTGTTTGTATATTTTTCTTTATTTCGATAATATTTGTTTTTATATATGTTATTCATGATATGTATATATATAAATATAATCTTTTTTGAATTATACTTAAAACTTGATATTAAATATTTTTTAAATCATTTTTATTCTCTTAATAATAAATAGTTTTTTTAATTTTTAAGAGGATTAAAGTTTTATTTTGACTATCACACATAGTCTAAAAATTATTTGAATAATTTTAAATTATGATATAATAAATGATTTATTATGATATACAACTCAATAAGTTTAAATTGTTATAAAAAATTATATAAAACTTTAATTGATCAGTATGGGATGTATCGATTGGTTATATTTGACCACATAATTTTATTTTTTCTTGTTTTTTTTAATTTTTAGAAATTATGTTTTTTGTTGCTACAATCTTTGAAGCTTTGTTTATGGAGTTATAAGGTTTTCATCGGACAGAAGGTCTTCCTTTCCCTTCTCCTTTTCTCGCTTTGACGGCCCTATATTTAGGATTTTGTCCGCCTCCACCGATGCCACTGTCAATCTCGATGTGCTGAATGCCACAGTTTATAGGAGTTTCAAGCTCCACAACTTGTGGGTCTCCTTCGGCCCTCATCGCTTCGCTTGTGCACTCCAGGTGTTGCATGGCCAAAGGTTTTTGCCTCTCTCTCTCACTCTCTCTCACCTTCCTTCTTTCAGGCCAATGGTTCTTGTATGAGTTTAAATAGCTTACTGTCCATGATGATTATAAGTGGTTATTACTCTTTCCTACATGTTCTCAAGTTGATACTGATACTTTTGTTCTAATGTTTTGTTATCTATCCGGTGCTTCACCTTGTCTTGTAATTTTTGTGAGCCGAGATTGTGAATATCTTTCACTGTAGGGTTTTATTTTTTCCTATCGTAATTTGTTTATTTGGATCAGGAAACAAGGGCTAGTTTAGTTTCATGTTGATTAATTTGTGTAGTGTGGGCCAAGTTCCATGTTGATATTTACACTGCATGGATTTTCATTAAATCTATTTCATTATTGAAATATCATTTAGGAAAGGAATGCCTTGCACTTTTCACAACCAAAAGTTCTATGAGGTTTGAAATTGCTCCTTTACTTTTAATAGTGAACAATGTAAGGTCTGATTTTTGAGTTTTATGATGATTTTGTCTCACGCCATTTCATCGGATATTGAAATTAAAATGTGCTTGGTTTCAACTACAGCAGCCATTCTCAATTAGAAGCACAGTATTATGGCTAGTTGAATAGAGTGGTCGAAGATCTCTATTTGATTTGTGAATGATACGTTTGATGGTCTTATTATAAAAGCTAGCTAATGTAATTTTCTTATTAATTAAGATGGTGTTGAATGAAATATTGAAGTTCGATTATTTAGCTTTTGTTAAATTGTTCCATTCTTTGACACAATGTATTTATAAAAGCTTAATTATTTAATATACATTTTGTGATTACACGGCTTTGTTCTTTTCTGTGTTTTATCTTAGTATTTATCTTTAGTTATCTTGAGTCATAATCATTAACTATTCTTTTCTAGAAGCTCACAAATGCCATGTGGATTGTATAGTTCTATCATCTTATACATGTTTTTTTGTGGTGATATTATTTCTGTGTTTCGCTTATGCTTGTCTTTGTTTATCTTCAATACATTACATTATATATATTTTTAACAAAATGCATAAGTTATTTTTATTATTATTGATTTCATTTTTTTCATGCACACCTTTTTCTTAAACAATAATAACAGAGATTGTTTATGTACCTGATGTGTCCTTTTAATAGATTCTTTTAAGTATGACCTAGTGGTTCAGAAAAGGTATACTTGTTCAAGGTATCAATTAATATTTATGAATGTAGTGTATATATATGCTTTTTAATGTATCAATTAGTGTTCATAAACATTTTATGCTCACATGCATGTTTTAAGTGTCACATATTTAACACGTGCCAACTTGTTTAGTTGATTGTAAGTTGTCCTTTTTACAGCTCATTCATATATTTGTTGATCAAGTTGCTTGTTTGGGGTCTTTGAACTTAAGCATTTATGATTTAAATGATACAAGCTTTAATACCATCCATTACACTCGAATTGAGCTCCAGTAGACCTAACATAATTGAACTTAATCCTGTTCTACTTGCTTGGATCAAGTCATTTATACCCTTGCAATTTGTAAAGTTTAAATGAATATTTTGAGGGCATAAATCTTATTCTTCACAATCATAGTGTTTACAAATATAACATATTTTAAATGCTTATATCTCTATACCTATATTTGTTTTTTTGATTCATTTAATGATGATGATGACCTTGAACAAGATCTGTTCTATGGGTTAATATGGAAGCTCTCTTGGAGATGATAATGATAGTTACTTATAATTTGACGCTTATTTTAGGCATTCTCATAAGCAAGTTGGAATTTTGGTCAGGTTTTATAGCTGTTGTAGTTAATTATATTTTTCTTTTTCAATTCCTATTGAAAAGTTGGTAAAAATTTTGGGAGCCATTAGATAATCAATAGCTTTATTTTGTTCAACAGATGTTCAGCAACCTACTTTTTCTGTCTCTCCCTTTGATGAAAATTGAAATATAAAAGAATAAATTATTAACCATGTTTTTGTTTCATTTTGACTAAACATAAAGCTCTATCCATTTGGCATTTTTGGCCATTTTTTTGTTAATTTGCGGTAACATTGTACTTCAATTCAAGCTTTGAGTTGCAAAATGGAAGCATTGCTATCTTACTAGGGCCATATTATTTGATTATATTTGTAACAATTTAACTTCTACACTAAAAGTAATGTCAGTGTGAGACTAGTCCATGAGACACTATTTAATATTCTCTTCTGTCCAGCAACAACTTTTAGGGAATTTGCTGATGTGAATGGTTTTATCAGCATGCATGTGAGCACTGATGATAATCTAGGATAGAAAAGCAGGGTCAAAATGTAGGGTTGACCTTTTTTGCCCTTTTTCTAGTAAAGGGTTTTTTGGAGCTAGCTCATCTTAAATAATTCTTGATGCTCTTGTTAGAGTGGCGAACTGTTTGAATAGGATTCCTTCCCATGATAGTGCTAACCTTTTAAGAGTATGGGGGAGTTGCCCATGGTCATAGCAAACATAGTTTGCTTTCCATATCTCAATGTTTATATCATGATTCCTGTATTTAAGTTTCATTTGGTTGGATACAATTTAACATTTTATGAATATTTAAATCATGGAATTATAAATGATGACATTTTAAGTTCAATTTATGTTTTCTTTGTGGTGTGTAGTAATTCTTTGATATGGTTTTCACAATTTTGTTTGCAAGAAACAAAAGTTTTGTGGAAACTAAAGTGCACATGGATTTGTAAATTCACCCAATCAAACAAAAAATATAAGAAAATTTTCTCTCTTTTGAAAAATGTTTAACAGTCACAATCAACTAATTCGACTTTATGTTAATGCCTTCTCAAGTTGTTTTGGAATTTGTTGTCTTCTGTAAGCATGCTGTGAATCTTCTCATAGATAGTTTTTTCAGGTCTTTTTTTTCTCAAGTAGTGATACAAATCCTTCATTTGCCATCTACATAATATATAGTTTATTTTTTTAGATTAAGTATCAAAAAAAAAGAGGGAGTTACTAAACTACAAAATAGGCAAGTGAGGCCCATCACTCCACCGCAAACAAGGGGGCCTCCCCTGCACATTCGTCGCCCTGGTCAACTAGTAGACCGTGAAAAGGTATCTATTAACTAGACTTTTTTCCTCCCAACATTTTATGTTTGGTGCCTATTTTGCTTCTCTAATGTATTTGTATTCCTATCAAGCTTCATGTCATAACATTTAGTTGCATTGCTTATTTTTGTTCATGTTGGGGAAGTTGTAAGGAATTCTTGCTTTGATTGAAGCAAATTAGTATATGAGAATTTCGTTACACTATACTATCTTATGCCTTCCTGTGATGATTGTCTTGAAATATTTATTAATGCTTCTTAAAAATCCATTAGAAGTTAACGCATAGTACTTTTGCATGTTGTGCCTTAATCTTATAATTTCTACTTTTCTTTCGAATTGGGATTTTCAGTTCAAGTGAAACCTACTTAACTACTACATGTTATAATAGATATGATAAAATGAAATTTGGTTTCTAAAAATAATGAAAAAATTATTGCTATAGTTTTTACAACCATCAAATGGAAGATATTTATCTGTATGGTTTATAGAATTGGAATCAAATCGTGATGATTTAATTTTTCAAAAAACTATAAACAAATATTTATGTAAATATATTCATATAATAATTTGATAAAGTTGAGGATAATCAATCATTACATGAATATATTACAATATTGTTATATTTATTTTATGCATATGCATAAAGTCAAACAATTTTTTCTTGGTACTATGGAATCATGTTTTCATGTATTATCCATCCATAACTAATGAGTTTATAAACAACAATACTCCACATGATAGAATAAGATCGAGGGTTGGTTTGATTGCTTAAATTTTGTACTTTTAATCACAAAAATACATATTGTAGGTCATGTTAAATAACTTAACTAATTATATTTATTTATAAATTAGGGGGATATCACTATCTTTTTTCATTTTATTATTTTAATAGTTCAAAAAGATCTTTTATTCTCACAAAATAAGTCAAAGTTTTCTAATTTTTAACTAATAATCAAAGATGTTTTGGGCAAATTCAAGATAAGTATCTCTAAACAATAAATCATTAAACATAGCACTTCAACAGCACTTAACAGCATTCTTCAATCTTATTTTTCATTAAATGGTTTAATATTCAATAGGGGCCAACAAGCATTGAGCCAACATCTCTCAAATGATGTGAATCAAGCATTTGTCCATGCTACAAAGTTTTAAGCTTTTTTTCCATTCTATCATCCATCTGTTATCCTCAAATTTTTACAATTATTTCACCATTAGTAGACCATAAAAATTGCATCCATAACCATGCCATCACTAACAAAGTGAGCCCCACTATATGCATCTCAGTCTTCACATTCCAAAATTTTTGAAACACTACCTTCTTCATGTAAAGAATAAATGGATGAACCCCTCTATATGCATCTCAGCCTTCACATTCCAAAATTTTTGAAGCACTACCTTCTTCATCTAATGAATAAATATATCAATAATTTAAGGTTTGTTTAGCTTAAGAAATTATCCAATATATTACTAATAGATTATATGTTTAATTTATTATCACTTTGTTTTCTACATTTTCCATTTGAATCTTTAACATCTCTTGTGACATCCTTATATTTTTTGATGTCTAAATTATTTTCATTTAAGCTTTTGAAGTATGCTCTTTATTAAATACTAAAATGCCCATCCACTGAATGATATCCCAAAAGATATTATCTTTTTTTGTAATGTACATCTCAAGACAATTGTTAGTATAGAATTCATTTCATGATCAACATTTTTCAAAGAGAAATTTCTTCTAAAATATCAAACATCGCTATTTACGAATATAGTTGTACTACATACACTCATAAACGAGTGAACATTATGCTTTTGATGTGAAAAATGAGCTCCTCTTAGTATGAATTTGAATAATATATGCCCTTTTCCCCTTTCCATTCCATATCTATATCTAGATTGTGTTTCGAATAAAAATTGCCAGGTATGTAATTTATGTGCTAATGGGTCTCGTATGAACTAGAGGTTCAAATTCAAATAGGGGTAAATTCCTCAAAATCTCTTAAGAAATATAAATGGTGCAAACATTCTCCTCGTTTCTTTTGAATACCAAGGCTAAATCTTTAATTTCTAAACTTATTAAAAGAAAAAGATGAAAGCATACCTTATAATATTTCTAACTTAATTGGTCACATCAAAATAGATGTATTAAGAATCATTGGCTTTTAAGCAATGTAGATAAATGCTATACTTATTTGGCATATATTTTGTGTTTTGTTACTTGATTTCTTAGTTTTCTAAGTTCAAGTTTAATGATTTTAGGTTATTTTGGGAATTCTCTTGGTCTTATTGGAAACATTGGTCCAAAAAATAATTTGAATTAATTTGTTAATAGAGTTGATCATTTCATCTCTATTTAATGATACTTGTGTATGGCATATACAACCTCTTTATATTCCTAAAAATTCCATTTTTTGTCACTTAGCCAATGCATGCCATCATAAATATACCCATTGGTCCAAAACTTGTTGTTCAAAAGTATATTTGAACTCTCCTATATTTTTTTTATTATGGCTAATTTGAAGTCAATTAATGCTTGCTTGCCACTAGTGGCTGTAATACATGTTTAGGAACATATATATTTTTAAGGAATCAAAGTTTATAGCAAACTGAGTTAAATCATGACAATGGTTTTCTAATTTGGCCACTTTCTCAATCAAGAAAATTGGAAGGTTTTTTATGAATAAAAACTGTCACACTAACAGCACGTTTTGTGAGAATAATAGGACTCATGTTGTCCTTTTCTTTTAAAAATAAATTCTTGCACTTTCATAAACGGATACCTGATATTTTGATCCATACAAGTACTATAAATAAAACAAAATATATTATAGAATGTATCGCTAATATGTATGTTCTCAAAAATACTTGTATGCATATGCCATTGTATGCATTCTCATATACGTGCATATATCGAAGCTAAGATTGATCATAATCAAATTATAACACGGAATTTTGTTCCCGATTTGAGTGGGAAGCTTCATTTTTTTTGTTGATACTAGGGATAATACTGAAATTCTAGCAACATATAGTAAAATATATTGGCAATACAAGTGAAAACATGCTAATTCTTGTAATTTTAGGGCATAAAGGACTCTATATAATTACAACTCTGCCATCTAATAAATAGAAGCACTTTAAAAATTAAAACAACCTCTCTAGGTCATATTTTTTAATAACATACAATTTTTAAGGGCACAAATTAGATTGACAATGGTTTCTCTTTGCCAATGGTACAGAAAAATATCAAAGACATAAAATATAATACTATGGACAACTTCAACAGCTATTTAGTAAAAGAAGATGAATGCTTAGTTTTCAGAACAATGGGTGATGAAAAGGAATATAGTTCATCACCCAATAGCATACACGAAGATCACAAAGCAGTAGATCAATCAGATGCCGAACAAATTATTACAATTGACATGAATATTATGGTAATGGAAGACGAAGCAATGATCAAATCCATCATCTGTAAAATACATTCTGTCAACACCAAATTGTTTTATTGGCTTGGGGCAACAAAAAATGCATTGCTTCAACTGCTATTTTAGAAACATTCGTGGACAAATGTACTTTAATCACTCCACCAAATTGTTTCAATGGCTTTGGCCTACAAAAAAATGCATTGCTTCGGTTGGTTTTTAGAAACCCTCATGGACAAATGTACTTTAATCACTCAACCAAATTGTTTTAATGGCTTGGGCCAACAAAATATTCATTGCTTCAGTTGCTATTTCAGAAACCCTTATGGACAAATGTAGTTTACACACTCAACCAAATTGTTTTAATGGCTTGGGGCAACAAAAATGCACTCAGTTGCTATTTTAGAAACCCACATGGAGAAATGTACTTTAATCACTCCACCAAATTGTTTTAATGGCTTGGGGCAACAAAAAATGCTTCAGTTGCTGTTTTAGAAACCCTCGTAGACAAATGTACTTTAATCACTCAATTATTGTTTCAACGGGAATCCAGTTGTCACATCTGTGTTTGACGGCGAGGAAACCCAATCTCACAGGCATTGGCAAGAGTAGCAAATCGGAGTGAGCATATCGATTCACTGGGCGATGAAACCTCTGGAGAGATGTTAACAAACATCAACATTTTTGAATCTCCCCCAAGACAAGGTTTTAAAGACCAAGAGATTATAGAGAATGATGAGAATGAAGATGGTAAAAGTTGAAAATTGATTTTTTTAGTAAACAAACAGCTTTTTTAGAACGTTTTTAAAACTAATGTAATGAAATTGTACACACTGCAATATACGAAAACATCCTAGAAATCCAATGTCCACGTACCTATAGAAGGTATGTCAATTTTGAGTTTCTGTAAGGAACATGGTCCTCCTTCTTGGCAATTGCAAATATAACATCGCTCAGTGAAGACAAGCTTTTGTTAATTGCCTATTTCAAGGACAAAATGAATTTCTACATATGCATCTAAAACAAAAATTTTTAGCATAAATGAGAAGCAATTCTTGCCTGGTTTTCCTTTAGACGATCTTCAGTCGAGCCACTTTTATCAAGAAGCTCGCTTCCAACAAGATCTATCAGGTTCAAAAACCTTGAACCTATTGTTCCGTGGCCTGCAATGAAAGAGTCAGGTCAACAAATGTATTAGGTAACAAGCTTAATGGCTCAAAGAAACAAGGAATAGCCACCACTCAAAACATTCACCCCATATATTCTTAAGGTAAAAAGGAAATGGCTTCTTGATGATTGTTCATTCATCTGAGTCTTGCCAACTGACATGATGAACAAAGTAAAACTTGAATCATTAGTTCCAATCTCTTACAATGATAGTCTTGTGGCTAGTCAGGTTGGGAAAGAGAAGAATGATCCAGAAGTGAAAAAATGCTGATACAGAATCATACGTTTAAAAGCATACAAGCAAAACACAGCTTGGTACCCTAGAATATGGAGCATGAAATGAAAGCATACACATGCCATATTTAGTTTGCCACCAGAAACCAGAAAACAGAAGATGAATGCATGCATGCAAGCAAACCAAAGCTTGGTGCCCAAGAATATGGAACATTTGGGAAACTGAATACACATGATGTATTCAGTTGGCCACCAAAAACAAGAAAATAAAAGATGAAAGCGTGCTCCAATTTACTTTGTCTATGCTGATTTCAATTACCTGCTCCTTACAGCTTGATCAAGCAGAAAAGAAATTTCCTTTATACTACACATATCGACAATAGTAAGGTTTGGCACATGTGTATTACCAGCTGAATTGTGCTTGATGGTATATTGCTTGTTAAGAAGAGTTAGACTACTGCTTGTGCTACGATTGGGTGATAACAAATCACGAATTGTTTCATTTTAGATCTCCAACATGATGCCTGTAAAAGATGAAAAGAATGATTTTAAAGCAGGAAAGATTGAGCACAATTTACATTTTCATGTAAATTGACATTCAGACCTGTATTTTGTAAGTCCAACCCTGACATTGTAGTGATTGGCTAGTCTAAAAGATCTGCTCCAAGGAACATGGTATTAATCCTTTCTACTCAGGGGCTTCAGGCTTGCCCATAATGGTATAAATTTTACATAACTAGTTTGTCCATAAGAAAAGATACCAACCTTTTTAAAAAGAGATAGTAAAACAAGGAGTTAAGAATAATGAATGAGAGTTGAAGCTTGTTATATGCATTTTCTCCAAGATAGAGAATTAATGTGGAAGACCAAACTGGGTATTCAACTAGCTCAACAACTGGTTGGATCATCCGATTCAATCATGCTAACTAGTGATGTGAGCATGGTGATTTAATGTTTTTTATGTCCACATTTATGTGTGTTTTAGGAATAAGATATGAAAAGATTTTTGAAAAAAGAAGTTAATGAAAAAAAAGAAGCACATAAAAAAACAGAAAAATTTATACCAACCATAGGTTAAACTTCCAAATTCATTTACTCTTAATTAAAATGTTTGTTAGATAAAAACAAAGTACTACTAAATTACTACTCCTTGGCTTAGCTACTTCGATTAATTCATTTTTTACCATTTCAGCATTTAACAGTGTAAAATAAACAAATACACTGGACAAGCCCAACAAGCTATTTCTAACAATTATACTTCAACTCCTTCCAAGCGAAGGCCAACCCACACCAACAAGCTTAAAAAACAATAAATACAAACAACAAAAGTATAATTAAGTTCATAAATCAATAAACATGCAAAAAACCCATAAACAAAAAAACAGTTTTTATTTTGATCTGTAACATGAAATAAGTTGGTAATAAAAATTGATCAATTACATGAATTTTCTCATCTTGCTAGAGATCGGATGATATCTAATGCATTTTTATCAAAAGTTATGGTAGCTTCTTTAAAATTAAAAAAAATTATATTGTTTTAGAAATAAAAAATACCTTCTTATAAAGCTTCATTTGATTAAAACAGTTATACTCAAACAACTTTTAAAATCACTATCTTGACCATCTATATAGGCATCCTTAATGTAAAGTATTGAGGCTAACTATAGATTTTTAGAAACAATAGAGAATTTGAATTGAAGAATTACTAGGTGCAGTGGGGTACTACAAAAAGGAAGCTCTTCGAAGTTCATGATTTGAACTTAGAAATATTAAAGAGATAAACAAAGAAAAAATGACCACAAGAGAGAAAATCAAATATAGCAAATTAAATATTCTCTTTTCTCTATCTCTCTCTCTCCTCCCTCCTCTCAACTCCATATGCTAAATGCCAAGAGAATAATTATTGACAAATAAGTCATTAGAAAACCCAGTAACATGACAATGTAGTATTGAATTCCATGACAATAAAAATAATATCTTATTTTGATAATAATAAACAATTAAAATATTTATTATGTAATCTAATTTATCTATTTAGTATATTTTATAAATTATCATGAGATAAGTAGACTCATAGATCACTTATTGTGGAGTAGATAAGAATACTCTAAAGTGAACACAGAAAATGTTTTTCTACTATGATAATCATGTGTCCAAGAAGCACCTCAAAGAACTTTAGAACTTCATAGAAAATGTATACGGATTAAATTCTAATTTGTTATGTTATTTCAAAAGCTTGCACTACATTACACAAGTATTCTAAAGTTCATTTAGTTGTGCTCTTTTAACCAATGATTTTACTTCAATCTATTTTATGAATCAATCAACTATCACAACAAAATACCAATGTTTGCCCAAGGAAATTTTTTTAATAAACTAGGAAATGCCATAATACATTAATGGCTTTCATTGATCTTATTAGTCATTGAGGCAAATATCCATTAAAATGACAATTTTTACAATCTCAACATATTGTGCAACATTCTTTTGTATTGTTGGCCAGCACAATTCTTGTTAAAAAAACTCGTGGCTTGGTTATAATCGAAAGAACTGCTTCAATCATCCACAAAAAAAAATGGATTTAATAATGTCAAACAGCTTGATAGGTTGGATAACATTATTCAAAATTTTTAAGAACATGAAAGACATAACAGGGGATCTTCTTAATTCCATCGCATTCTCATAGTTTTTGTAAGGTACAACCTGATTTTGCCTCTCAATGGCTTGAAAATTGTTAATCCTTGACTTCATAACAAGATATGATTCTACACAACATCACAATATGACCATCAAGGTTAGCTTCACTTCCTTTTTTTAAACATGCTTGATAAGATGCCAAAATTGCACTCGGGTGGATTGACATACAACCCAAATTTTCATAATTCTTTAAAGTTCTCTTTAAGATCCTCAACATAGGCGAAGAATGATTGCTTTTGACTAAGAACTCCTCAACATATGCTTTGAGATTCATTCCTCATTGATGGCTAAAAACTATATTAACCATGTATTGATATGTTGTCCTTTCAGTTTTTAAAACAAATGACATGGCCTTTTAGCAACATATTGAAAATTGATGATAGATGAAGCTTTTCATTTTTCAACTCAAAAATCCTAATCTATTGTCATCCAAAGAAGGCATTAAAAAAAACTTAAATGATTAAAAGTTGCAATCAAGTCATCGAAGCATCAATGCTTAACAAAAAATAAACTTTTTGGTCAAGCCAAATAAGATAAAACAAAGAGTCAACACAAATGAGTCATTTGTCATTACTTTTCTTGACAAGAAAAAACTTTTCGAACTGCTTGAGGTATTACACAGCAACAATGAATCAAACCTTAAGAATATAAGCTAGTTCCATTTAGCTAGCGCTTGTTTTTCTTAGCTAAGTGTGTCTTCTTCTATCATATTCTTAAGCTTTCAAAGTTAACATTAAGATGTTGGTAAAACATAACTCAAGTAACACCAACCATATCAAAACAAGACCATGCAAAATTATCAATCTGCTGAGCTAGGATGAGAGAGTGGTCTCCCTTTGCTATTAATTCAAACGCTTTTCTCTCCATTCAAGTTAACAAATATATGTATACTTTGGAAGGAACAAAAATATCAAAAAGAAAAAAAAACATTCTATGAAGAAGAACCAAGATGTCCAATAAATTGACGAAATGCCACGACTTCCCATCATTGTTCTCAGGTAGCAACTCTTCAACTGAAGCAGTTCTCCTTAAACATACGAAACCTAATGGTGTATGACTTTATTTGAACATAAGGGATCAAACGGTGTGAGGAGTACCTGACGGGTGATGACCAAGATTGAAATTACTTAACAAAGAGTAATTTTTTGTTGGATTTTAGTTTGAAGGGTATAAAAAAAATAACCCCACCATTAACTATAAAGAAAATGATTTGGAGATTTATGTGATAATTTAACCTTAAAATGTCTAAAAAAGTTTTGAGAATAAAACTGTCTTTGGTCTGAATCGGATGATCAAAGGAAACAATATCTAGATATAATAAAACTAGGTTGTAAAATTTATACACAGGAGGTTTTGAAGCCATAATGTGAAATTTATTTATTGTAGGTAATTCAAAAATTACAAATAATGATATTGTCTTGTTCATAAAATTTTCCATCTACATGACTACTTCTATTTCATTCCCATATGCAAAAAAAGAAAGCTAACTTTAAGCTTAGTTTATTCTCCCAAGAAGCTGATTGGAGAACCAACAGAGGGGAGAACACGATTTAAACAAATGCCCATCTTATTGAAGGCAATCCAAAATAAAGAATCAACAAGACTACGATATCCATAACACCAAAGACACATCAATGTTTGCAATAAGTCATGTGAACACGATGGTGGTTTTAAGAAATTCTAAATATCAAAGATGCTTTGGCTCAAAAGTGATTGGAAGCAAATAAAATATTCTCATTATTACATTTGACAAAGTGTTTGCCTTAAATGATTTTAGAATTAATTTATAAGGGCATGCCTGATTCCCTCCAAAGATCACCTAAATAATACAAACATGTACTTAAACTTGTCTCCATGGTCTTAAAGAGAGATGAAAACTCTCGAAAGGTCTTAAATGGTTTTCCTTCAAGGTGATGCAACACTAAATGTGGAGTTTGAACCTCTTTTAATTCATAGAATCTACATAAAGCATAAACCAATCACAAAGCTACTCAGATAATACCTTGCTTCACAACCTTTGTAGATTATGACACATAACTTGGTTCATTTCATATGATAGCTCTTCATGATTTATGAGCGCTTTATTATAGTTTATTATAATGCATCATAGTTCAATTTGAATTTTCTTGGTTCCTTCACTTGGCACCACATTGCACACCTTTTTAAATGAATGACATAAAAAGAGCTAATGTTTAAAATAGCATTATTTTTTTTTATTTCTTTGTGATCTCTCTTTCTTTCTTCATGCTTTCTTTCCTAAAATATGTTGTTGAAAATTAGGAAGAGTTTAATTAGGATTTTTATTTCCATGAAAATTTCTTTCCAATTTTAATCTTTTACAAAACTTTTGTATTAAAAAAATATAAGACAAATAAAAGTTTTAGATAATTGTTTTTTGGTGATAACTCTTGCATAGCTTGAGCTCTTATGTTTGACTATACTTGAATATCAATCCAACATCTTGAAACTCTTAATGACCTCCTTCTTCCTCTCTTTTTTTTTCCTTTTTTTATTCCTTTTTAGTCTAAGCAAACTCAATAAACCTAAAAACCATCTTAAACCACAAAACCCTCTCCCTTTCATCCTTGCTTAAGTTTTTGCCAAATACCTCACTCCAAAACCTCCAAAATTATCACATGCTTTCCCTTTCTCAAGTTTGCCTCACCTAAAATTAAATCACAACCTTTTCCCTTCTTTCCTCCCTTTCACTCTCAAAACCCTCACTTTCATCATCCTCTCTCTACAAACCCTTCGTCAAGCCTTTCTTCCTCTTAAATAAAGCCAATTAACCATCCAACAAGGACCTAAGACAGCTACTTTATGACTCTCTTTCTCCCTTCTTCCCATAATATTATTGCAGCTAACCTTCTTAAACAATTTTTTTAAACAAAGACTTCATGGATAATAACCAAAGCAATGTGGCAATAAAAATTTACTTGAGAGATACATTCGATGGAATATTCTCAAACTCTTGAAGAGGTAACTAATGGTCTAAGATGGATGATAATGATGTTATCAATTACTCCTTCAATGAAAATATTTAGATTTCTTCATTGTTAAGGTGAGCTCATTGGTAATTTCCTTAAGCCTTCTCTTGCTTCCAAATGTGTTGGAAATAGATAAGTCTTCTTCATTAACTAAGAGTAATAAAAGTTTTTCAGTGAGATATGAGATGGTAAGCAAAGCCTAGGCTTCTCAAATTCATTGGCCCAAAGAAAAAATACTAAGGATGTTTGAGTCACTTAGGTTTCATCTAGCTCCACCGCACTTAGGCTTTCTTGGAAACATTGGAGGTAAAATTTGGGGCTTCCATTTTAATTTTGACTAAGATCTGGCAAACATTCAACAAAAATTTTCTTGCTTGACATAACTAGCAAAGGAAAAAGCAAAGATCCTTTTCAAAAACTTGAAATTGGGAATAACGAGATACCTTCTAAAGCCACTTCGATGTTGTATTCATGAAGCAAGATGGAGGAAATTGTTCACTTAATTGCACCAAAAAGAAAGAAAAAGGATGTAAGTGTCTCGAATTCACATAGAAAAATTTATGGGTCTGATTTGTCATAACAAAAAGTACGAATTTGAAATTCAGAATGGAAAATAAAAAAAATTCCACGTTAAAAGAGGGGCAATTACAATGACAACATAAGAAGAATAGCTAAGATGCATCATGGAACATCCCACACTCTTTGCAAAATGAACACATCCAAGGACAACAGAGCTAAAAAGAAAATTAAGAAGTGGGACAAACAAAAGGTATCCCACTTGAAAAAATTAATTAACTAGCAGAGAAATAAAGGGTAATGAATGAGTTGAAGAAGGATAGTTCATCATAAGAAAATGAACAAGCTCATTTAAGACAATTGAAACTTGAGCTAGAATCGTAGACATTAGTGGAAAAAGAATTTCAAATGGATAGAAATGACCTTTACAAAAATATTTCCTAATGTTACTAAAAGATGTGAAAGAATCTCTTAAAAGGAGGATCATTCTTAAGAGGTGGAAGGGTAGAATTAGTGATCACTTACATCGTTGAAACATTAAAAACAAGATCATCAACAAGCACAACTTTTTGAACAATAGTTCTCATCTTCTATCTACTCACTAATTCCAACATGCAATGTTACAAAAGTGTTGAAACTAATTACAAATTCCAAGAAGAAGAAATGATTTACTTCCCTTTAGCTAAAGAATCACAAGAAGGTAATTTAGAGTTATTAAAAAAAGGAAGCACCTTCAAGTTCAAATATAAGACTTAGGTAAGAACAAAGAGGGATAAGCAAAGAGAAATTCCCTAAAAGAGAAAAAATTATATTTAGCAAAATTGCCCACTACACCAAAATGGTACATAAACTAAACCATAATGGAGTGGCAAGTTAATTATAACCAAAGAACAAGACCATTTGCACATGATAAATTTGCAAATTTCATTAATATTTTGTCCTTCTCTGAACTAAGTTTTATCCTATTCAACTTGAACAATGATAATACAAATCATGCTTCATGAATCCTGATCAATCTGGACATTGAGAGTGATATGTGTGACCCATCACCTTGAGAGCTATTTCTCTAACACTTGATTTCTAGAAATCTTACACCTTTTAACCTTATTCTCATGAAAAGGTTTGTCATGGAAGGCTAGTCCAATTTTAAAAAGACATGCCTCATGTTAATCATCAAGCATATGATGATCTAGCAAATTGTAAGCTAACATGATAACATTGCATATTCATACAAAATAAATGGTGAATAGCTATCATAACACTTACTAAAATAGGATTAAATAAGTGATCATGGTTATTCTCTTGCATGCTATACAAATAACTAAAATAAAAATATCTAAACAAATGCCTCTTGCTCCATATTTTGGGATAATATTTGTACCATCTATTAATATTTATGGATCCATGATCATAAGGTTTGATACATTCTTATTTAGATTGCATACCCATAAGAAGCACATAAGAAAATATCTAAATTTAATTTAGTTACTAATAAATGATGAAAACATTAAAAACGTGGATAATATAAAATTCACAAAAGAAAACTGAAATAAAATATATTACATTATGGATTTAATGCCTAGAATATACCACCTTACATCCATCAAGTGCACTTCGCACTAGCTGTGAGATTTCTAAAACACATGCTCCAGAGATGACTCGTGACAAAAAACTTTGTCAAAAGTGAAACAATACTTTTGAGCTATTTACAAATAAAGCAAAAGAAAAAGCATCAGCTATAGAAGGCTCATCCTTACAGATTATAGTTTCCATAAGACATTATAAAACAGATGGAAGCTTGCATGTAAAAAATTAGAAAAAAATACCTCACCACTGTACATCAAATCAATGCCTCTCCTCGATGCTTGTTGGATATGAAATAACTGAACCATCTACTCCCCTGGCATCTAAGTCTTAGCAAAAAGGTCACTCTCTACAAAAAACTCGAATGTTTCATTTTAGTTCCTGCAAAACATTAAACTCGGTAAAACTATAATATGTGTGGTATAAATATCAGATATGAATATACATTTGGGACATGTTTCTTGTACAAATTTCAAATGGAATGGCTATCAATGGCTCTAAGATTTTAAGGAAAAAAACTACAAAGAAAAAATAACTTTTTCTTAAAGACAACTGTCTAGGGTTCAAATGCCAGGTCACGAGTAAAATTTTTTAAGTGTTTTGCTGCCAAATGATGGAGCTTTGATGAAAATATCAAAATATTAACAAACACATTGGCATGGAGAAACTTATCCTTGCAAATGGAGACACATACATGGCTTGTGAAAAAGAAGAAATTAAGTGATACACATGCATGTTTATTGGTTTGGGACCAAAACCAAAATTTCAAATAGTTTAAAACTGATCTCTGTCCAACACTCAGCTGAATTATTGGTTTGGTTCAACTCAAGGTTTCAGCTAATCTTGGCTAAAATCAATCTCCACCACACTCAACCTAATTTTTGCTTCCAAATCCATTACAAAATTACCTAAATACCTTCATTTTCTAACAACAAAAGAGCTCAAGTGGGTAAGTTAGAAAATGCTCTAGATAGCTACAATAATGGTTCTAATGGATGAGATTTACAAGACTTAGTGTCACAGAATTTCAAACACCAAAGAATGGTTTCACATTCAATTTCTCTTTTATTAATATTTCTCTTGCTCAATTATCCATAACATTACTTTTACTTTATTCTTTTAATAATTTGCTAATTAATAACATAAATTAATATTACCTAATTTAAATGTTTAATTATATAACATTGATTTTCAATCTTATCCTTTTATTGTATTACCTACTTTTATCTTTTCAATTATACTCTTTTTAGTCACTTGGATAGATTATGGCCACTCAATTTTTTAACAATATTTTATTTATAATTTATTTTTTTCATCACCTAGCCACACAGATAAGTGATCGTTATTGTTTTTTAATTGTGTTATTTATATCACTTCTTTTTTAGTACCCAACCCCATAACTATATGGACAAATGGTGAGCTTATTAATTTTACAAAATATCCCATTTATTTTCAATAGTTCATTTCTTTTCAATGCTGTACGTGCACCTTATCAATAGTTAAGTGCATTCATGCTCTACACGCACATGCTACCTGCATGCATGGATGGACCCTTGGCTCGGTCATAAATTTGTGCACCTCAGGATGCATGCTCGCAAAGACAGACATTGATAGGTGCAAAATTTGTAAAATTTGAGAACTTTTTAACTTTCGATCAAAATCACATTTTGTTTTGTTTTATATTTAAAAATTGTATCCCAACCACTATATAAAAAGGTAGAAATAATGAATGAAATAATTTTAAAAAATTCAAAAAAAATCTGAGAAGTCAAAACTCTTAGAAAGTCCAAACTTGAGAAATTCAGTGAGTTTTGTGAATCAGAACTTCGTAAATTCAAAACCCTTTAAAGGAAATCTTCTTGGGAATTCAAACTCCATGTGGTAAAACCCCTCTTATCCTTCTCTTTCTCCTTCTTTCTTTGCTCACCATTGTTACACTTCTACTTCTGTTGCTATCATTCTAAAAAAAGCCTTTTGACGAGGGTTCAAGATGAGAAAACCTCACAAGCAGATCATTGATAATTGATTCTAATGATAAACACAACACTATTATTAGAGTCACATTTGTTGAAAGTCACAAAACATAATTTATTAACGAAGTTTCTAGAACAAGTGCTACTTTGGAAGCATTAACAAGTGGCATTGCTAAGAATTTTCAATAATACTCATCATGTATCTTTGCAATTTAACATTGAGTAACTAATAAGGAAAAGAAGTAGCATGTCAACATCCTAACTAGCCTTATGCCCAAGCACTCACATCAGAGAAGCAAGCACCTATAAGCCCCTAGTTATAGGGATCATGGTTCCATTTGGAAGAGGAAAAGAGCAAATCTAAGAAAAAATCAATGACAAAAAAAACCAAAGATATCAAAAGGTACCTTGTTAGAGAAATTTCTAAATCTTTTTACCACTCACATTGCTTTTATTGTTGCTAACTCATAGTACTTCTAAGGCATTGTGATTACTATAGAGATCACAATATGCTCTTAAGTAAAGTCACTCACAACTTCAAAGGTTGTCAATGTTTGTTTAAAATGGAAAAACATAACAAGGAAACAAACAAAATATGTAGAATAATGGCATTTGCATCCAACATCAAGTGTATTACAAGAAAAAAATCTCAATGGTTTTTGGAGAAGATCTTTTGCAATATTGATCTTTGATTCAAAATGCCAAGTTGTTGCTAAGGTTTTTACTCTTTATAAATACAAAGTTTCTATTATATATTCTATATTTATTGCATTCATTCTTCTAATATGACTACTTAAGGCTCTTGGAATCATGGCAAGCTTCAAGGAAATTGAAGACATGTACAAAACGTTTTATACTTGAATTTCTCTTTATTTTTCTTGAATTTGATATGTCCAAATTTTTAGATGATATGGTACACTAGTAGTATTAATATTTAAAAATGTTATTAATTTAATAATTGTTGAATTTAGATTTTTGGACCAAGCATAATTGATAAAAAAGTATAGACATTGATATTTGATTTTTTAAAATTATTTAGAATTATTTTTCTTGAATTTCTTTTCATAGTCATTTAGGAAACTTGTAATACTATCATAATATAAAACTATTTTGGTACACTTATATTAAAATTTTTGGCAAAAAAAATTCTCACAAAAAAATATAGAACAATGTTAGTATCGGGATTTTTCACTGTAGCATTGGGCGGGTCAATGTGACCTGACCACTGGCCTGTCAAGATGTTTAGTATTTTTTAAAAAAAATATAATAAAATAAAAATGGTTAGATTGACCCGAAACGAGCGAGCATAGCCCGAGCACAAAGAAAGAAGGCCTTTGGGAACATTGAACGAATCAGGGTGCAATCAATCCACAGGGAAAGCTGAACGAAAATGTGCGAGATCAAGTTAACCAGGAACAAGTGTCTTGAGGAAGTAAGAGGACAGCCAGCCCAAATGGCACGAGAGCCTACGAATTGAATACCTTATAAAGCGTAACGGTAAAATTAGCTAGGCAATGTGGTTCTAAAGTCCCAATCCGATTGTTAATGATGGTGCACAGGCAAGTGCAACCCGACGGCTGTGATTAATCAAGGAAAAATATAGGAAGTACAGGAGAATCGAACCTGAGTAGATCTGGGTGCTTCAAGAGGTGTAAGTAATACGAAAAATGTTTTAATTCCATTAATTTTTGGACACACTATACTAATGCATACAGGACAATCTATACTTGATCCAATGGCCTAGATCAAGGCCGTCTAGATCCAACGACTAGGATTGATCTCGAACTAAAAAATCAGGATGCAATAGAAAACGTCCATTTCAGGCTCGAAATCGAATGGCGACTAGTTTGTGTTCATTACCCAAACAGCTAGTTCATTTTAGAGCCTTTTGGAGTGGATTTAGAGCTTAAATTGTGCTCTATAAATAGGGGAAGGATGAAGAAATCCTTATGGTTACAATTGCTAAGTTCTCAAAGCTTTCAAATCACAACTTCAAGTAATTTCAAGTGGATATGGTGCTTCCAAATTCATAAAGTTAAAGTTGTAAGATGGAACCCAAAATTGGAGGTTTTTCCTACAACTATTTTCAATTTCTATTCCTCCCTCTTTTTGATTTTGCTTTGAAATTTTTATTGTATTGAGTGTGCCTCATGCTTCTTTAAATTGTTTTAAGTTTATACTTTTTTGCCAATTTTTTTATTTGTTTCTTTGGGGTAAAGGCATCCTAATAATTATCCAATAGCCCTGCATTAGAGTTGAGTTTGAAAAAAACTCAAGTAGGTTCGGGATTAGCCATAGATAAAATCCCATGTAGGTTTGAGGTGAGCTATACGAAAAATCTCGCTTGTAATTTAGTGAATTTTAGTGGCTTTTCCCAAAATTGGTGGGGGTGGATGTAGGCTTGATTTAGAGTCGGATCACATAAAAATATTTGGTGTACTATTTTACTTCTCTTTCTCGTTCTTGTTTAAAAGATTTAAATTTAATTTAAACCAAAAATTGAAAGAAAATCTCAAAACTTTATTTACCATAATTCACCCCCCCCCCCCCTCTTGTGGGTTTACTTTAAGCATATAGAACTTCAATTCCTTAGTCTACATGGACATCTATGTTTTGCATGAGGGTAATCCAAAAACAATTAAGTGACTAATGCTACATCTTTTGGCAAATATATGTGAGCACACAATAACAATAAATTTTACTTAAATCCTATAGAATGATATATGCTTTTATTTTATTTATTTGGAGTTTTAGAACTTAGGAATAAAAATAATATTAGAAAAGAATGCTTATTAATGACTCATATCTAATAGATTTCTATAACATATATGATTAGATAATAGCTAATATTAACTAATCCTAGTTTACTTAAATTCTCACATAATAGAAAACAATACTTTTTAATTCTTTATTGCAATGTTTAAAACTTACTTCCACAATAAAATCTCATATTTTTAAGTTTTAATCTAGAGAATTTTCCATCAAAATCATTTTATGCCTATGATTTTCTAAATCGACAAAATTGTTCATTTACTCCACTTAAATAAAACTAAACTTCAACAAAATGGAAATTGTACTATATTCTGTTACACCCTTATGTTTGATGAGTCTAGCATAAATGTTTATGTCTCATATGAGCTTACTATAAGTGAAATTATTAATATTCAATTAAGTCAAGTCATGAATTTTAAACGCCTAAAATAGTGGTCTACAAGGCTCTTGGAGTCATGACGAGCTTCAAGAAAATTGAACACATGTACTAAAATTTTTATATTTGAATTTCTCTTTATTTTTCTTTAATTTTATATATCCAAAATTTGAGATGATGTGACACACTAGTAGTATTAATATTTGAAAATGTTATGAGTTTAATAATTATTGAATTTTTATTTTTCAGCCAAGCATTATTGATGAAAAGTATAGACATTGGTATTTGATTTTTTAAAATTATTTAAGAGTTATTTTTCATGAATTTCTTTTAATAGTCATTTAGGACACTTGTAATACTATCATAATATAAAATTATTTTGGTACACTTATATTCAAAATTGTGGTACAAAAATTCTCACAACATAATATAAAACCACTTTAGTTTCAGGATTTTCCACTGTAGCATTCGACGGGTTGACCCGACCCGACCATTGGCCCATCCAGGCTTTAGGGATTAAAAAAATAAAACAAAAATTGTTCTATTGACCCAAAGAGGCGAGTGAAGCCTGAAGGCAAAGGACTAAGGCCGCAGGGAAAGCTGAACAGAATAGCGTATAATCAGCTGGAAGGGAAACTGAACGGAACAATGCGACTTCAAGTCAACCAGGACCAAGTAATTAAACCTTGGTCGAGGCAGGGGGTAGCCAACCCCAAATAGCTAGGAAGATAACTGAGCCAGAATCCTTATAGAGCGCAATGGTAACGTATTTCTTCGACATGGGGCTAAATTCCCATTCGATCTTCAAAGAACGTGGAAGGGCAGGCATGATCCAACAGCTTAGGTTAATCATGGTAAAATGATGCAATTAAATAGCATAATGACAAGCAAGGGAATCGAACTTGAATAGATTTACGAGGCCATTAGAAACCACTACAACAAATGTTTCAATACGAATAGTTTTTTGGACAGCATATCCTAACACATGTAGGAGAAATCTACGCCTGATCCAATGGCCCAGAATAAGGCCTCATAAATCCAACGGCTAGGATTGATCTCGAACGGTAAAATCGAAATTCATTCAGAAATGTCCATTTGAAGATTCAAATCGATTGGTGACTGTTATGTGCCCATTACCAAACGATTAGTTCATTTTAGAGTAGTTGGAAGTAGATTTAGAGCTCAAATTTGAGCTCTATAAATAGGAGAGATGAAGAAATCCAAGAGGTTGTAATTGCTGATGTTAATCAAGACCTATCAAAATTCTATAATACCACAGATCAGATAATATTTTTTTAAATCTATTTCTTCAATTTAAAAAGAAATTAAGTGATATATATTGTAATTTCAGATGTCAATAATACATCACAAGCATTTTGATCTCTTAAGGAGATTCCTTTCATATAAAGTTAAGTTGACGTAACATCATAACTTTTAATATCTGTTCTACCTTTTAAAAATATTTTGGATTATATTTGAAATATTGTTACAAATTTAACAATATGATTTTTATTTTAATAAGTGTTTTAGAAAGATATATTATTTAAAATATCAAGAAAGATTAAAAAATCAAAATAAAAAAAAGACATGAAGTGTTGATTAAGTAACTTATATTAAATTTTGTCTAAAACCATTTAGAGTCCATTTGCTATGAAAAATGCATAGATTATCAACAAAGAGATCCCATCCATTTTTCTAATGATGTTATTAAACTAATTCTTATAATTATCTTTATACTTTCAAAATTTTTTATTAAAATAGTTATTGAAAGTGTTATGAAAATTTTCCCATCTTATATGACAATGCTTAAATGAATATTTTTGCACGCCAAACATGTCACTTTATATAAAAAAATATGCAAGAAATTAAATAACAGAGCAATATATAGTATATAACTTAACATCTGCATCCAAATGCTAAAGTTGCCAAAATATTGATTTATAATTTAATCAAGTTTAGATGTTAAAGGCTACTAATTTATATTTTCATCAACCACTAAGCATATGTACAAAAAACTTCATTGTCACCTAACTTGAAATTCAATGTTGTGACCTTCCTTCCCACGTTGGCTCCACATGCCAAATTACCCAATTTGGAAATGCCCCAATTTTGGTGATTTAACAAAAGTTTGTCGACATAGTTTGCTTAAATTTTCACATAAAAGAAAACAATACTTTTTAAATCTTTATAGCATTGTTTAAAACTTACTATCACAATAAAATCTCATATTTTGAAGTTTTAATTTGGACCATTTGCAACAAAATCATTTTATGTCTATGATTTTCTAAATAAATAAAATTGTCTATTTACTCCACTTAAATACACTAACCTTCAACAAAATGAAGATTATACTACACTTAACCTTTCTTTAAAGTTTCTTAACATATTCATATCCACTAGTGGCTATTTTACGAGTATTTGATCACTAATTGATTTTAGAATAAATTGGATTTTTAGAAATGGGAAAATACTATATTTTAATCAAAATTTTAAACAAAATCTAGTTTTCTTAAATCTTTTGATATAAATGATGTCTAAATTTTTTTAACAAATTATAAAACTCATAAAACTACACTACACATAATTTTTTATAATTTGTTTACTATTGTTTAATATTTAAATAACTTTTTTCATAAAAAAGAATTTCTTTTCTAAAAAATGTATCAATTTTTATATTTTTTTATTTTTTTAAGATCATGATTTATTTTAATATTTTTCTCCCAAAAATATTTAAAGTAATATTTTTATATAATTTTAATCATTTGTTTTGTGACTAATTTAATTCCAAATTTTATGATATTACAATAATAAATTCTTAAAACTTTTATATTCCTTATTTCATATTCTTCTTCTTCCTCTTCAGGACTCGTATCCCATCTTCTAAAAATTTATAATGTTTTATAAAGTAGTAATAAATCACTAAATGTTATAAACTTTATAAAATTATTTTTTAACATAGTTTTTGACTTTTAATGAAAATAATGTATCTCCTTTCTCTTTAATTTCTGTTTCACAATCAGATAAATGCACTTAATTAATTTATATTGTAGATAATGAGATTAATCATAATAATAATTTATTAAATAATACTCATACTATTGAAATATTATATTATTACAATTAATTCCATAATTTGAGTCCTAAAATTTCCATCATATTAAAGTCTACTTCTTCGATTGGATCATATGCAACCTATTAGATCATTTGATTTAAATCATTTAATTGTTCAATGTATGTCTAATGGATGATAGATTTTTCCAACTTCTCTATTTGACTTGTGTTAATTCCTCCTATGTCCAAGTCATACTATTCAATCTGCTTGTAACATCATTAACTGTTCATTGAAAGATTATTGGATTGTCTATCGAGCATTCGATAAAGACTCACAACACAAATGTTGAAAAATTATTAGATTCTTTGATATTTTTTATTAGATCATTTAATCTTTTGCTACTTTATTTGATGGTCCCATTAAATATATTATGAAGACTTTGTTTATTTCTTGTATTTTCTTTAAATCATCAAATTCCCTCCTATAGTTATGATTTCATGCACATAAGGCCTAGTTATCTTTACAAATCTTTCATACATGACTCCATAGCAAGAAAAAAGGAAACATTTATAGCTTGCATGAAAATACTTATACTTTCAGCTTAGATCTTAAACTAGATCTTTTCAAAATCAAATGTAAATCATGGGAAAAACTTACCTTGTTTCTTTTAATTAGATTTTTCCCATAGTGATCCTTCAATTCATTTTCTTTTCTTCTATACAACTAATTAGGAGTTATGACAAAAGCTTATACAATTTCACTTTTTTATAACAAAGCGTACATGTAATAGTCTTTTTTATTAACTTAAAAATTCCTTCTAAATAAGCCATAAAGGTGCATTAAATTATAGAACAATATTTTAATCTAATTAAACGATACTCATAAAGAATATTGTTCATTAAATTTTACAATATAGCATGTACATTTGTTAAGCCAAAAGGAATGACTAAAAGCTCAAAAGCTACTTATTAAGCCACATAAGTAATCTTGGCTTCATTTTTAGCCACAACATTGACTTGCCGATATCTTTATCGTAGGTCTAGCTTAGTGAATCCTGTTACCTTATATAATTGATCCAACAAATGTTGCACTAAAGGAGTTTGGCACTTGTTTTCATTATCACTTTCTTGAATACATGATAGTCTATGCACATTCAAAAGGAACCATCATACTTTTTGAAATAACACTAGGGCACCAAATAGAGCTTTGGATGATTGAATGAAGCTAGCATCCAACAACGTATTCAATTATTTGAGCAATTTTGTCAACTATAATGGTGACACATAATATAGGAGATAGGTAAGAGGAACAACACTAGGTAGCAACTTGATTTTATGATTAATCTCCCTTTTTTGAGGCAGCTTTTTAAGCAACATAAGAAGCATGACATTCAAATCCTTTGAGAACCTCTATAACTACATCAAGTACATAATGACTAAATCCTTCTTAATCTCAATCAATGTAGCAAAGTGTTTGTCCTCACTTAATTTCAATCCTTTTCCAATCTCATTGTTAAAATACATTCTGGCTTATTCTTCATTTCAATTATGTTCTTTCCATAAGGATAATAGTAATGAATGAAAAGGAGTGTCTTCTTACATCATCATGATATCATCAAGGTGTGGCATCAGTGCTATCTTAGACTTCCTATGAAAGTTGACCCCAAGAATCAAATCAAAACTATCCAAAGGATTCACCAGCAACTTGATCTTTCATGTCTAACTTTCCAAAGTTAAAGGTACACATGGGCCATTGTAGCACAACTTGAACCTTTGCATTCATTATTTTTAGAAAATTAGATAACTTTCTTACTTGCAAACTATATTTCTAAACAAGCATAGTATCCACAAATGTATGTGTCACACCCATGTCAACCATGGCCATAATTTCTTGTCGATTTGCTTTCATCAAGATGTGCATCAACATAGAGTGTGTAACTATCACATCATTACTCATTGTGTTTAATAGTTGATTAAACCAACCATTAAAGGACCGAGCATCACAAAAGATTGACAAGTACAACAACTTCTCGATCAAATTCCTCATTGGTTTTCTCAACCAAAAGAGCATTAAGCTTCTCTTGCTTAGGACAATCTTGAGCATGATGAGGTTCATTACAAAAGGAACAACCTTGTTGATTATTAGAGTTATTTGTACCTTGGAAAGAAGATAACTTTTGCTTTCATTTCCGTAATTTTTCTCGTGTTTACCAAACTTCTTGGCATCCCACTTCTACTCTCCTTTCTTTTCCTTGTCATTTCCTCTAGATTTTGATGGGCATCTAAAACTTTGGAGACTCTTAGTCTACAAGTGCATCGACAATAATGATTATGGTTGATAAGTCTTTCACATTTTACCAAAAAAAAGTTCCAATTGTATCCATAGTTGTAGCGAATACAAGAAGTTGAAAAGCTTATCTTTCTTAGATATATTTTGAATATCTAGAATCAAAGAACTAAATTTCTTTACATAATCTTTCATGAATCCACTATGCTTTAACCTTTTGAAGGCATCACAAGCCATCCACAAAATGTTGTAAGGGAGAAATTTATCTTTTATTTCTCTTTTGAATTTTTGTTATATAAAAATTTTCATCCTTCCATCATTTGCATCATCAACACTCAACATTTTTCATCAAACTTTTGCTTCTCTGATGAGATACATTGTAAAAATGATCACTTTCTATGCATCCAGCACATGAGTAGATTATGTATTGCTCTATGTTCCATGAGAAATTCTCTAATGCCTTCATATTCCTAATGCCATTGAAACACCTTTGTTCAAGAATTTTCACGAAGTGCCCATCTTTTCTTCTCTACAACTAATTAGGAGTTATGGCCAAAGCTTATATAATCTCTATTTTTTATAACAAAGTGCATATGTAATAGCCTTTTTTATTAACTTAAAAATTCCTTCTAAATATGTTTAAATGATTTAATTTTTGTATGTCATATCTAAAACTTGAGAATTTATTGATGAATAAGCTTTTTAAAAAGCATGCCAAGATAGTAATGATAGAGTACAAAATCTGAGTATATTATCATAAAGGTTTCAATTTGAGAAATCTTTATTTATGCAGTTTATATTTTTGAAAAACTATTTAAAATTTGTATAAATATTTAAAATTAAAAAAAATATAAAAAGATAAGAAGTTTAGATTAATTAATACAATAATACTCTTATTAAATAACATAATGCTCTCGGTTGCCTCGAGTATTTTTGCAATGTTCAGTAATGCATAAATGAAGCATGAAGAGAAAGAGCATAGGGAGAGTGTTAAAGGAGATTTGGCTTGAGATCTTGTAGTAATTCAAAGAAAACATAGAGAAAATGAAAAAAAGCAAACTGAAGAAAAACATTTTTGACGTAACTTTACTAGAATAACATCTTAGGGAAAGTTCGTAATTTAGTTCATCTTTATAAATCATATATTTACTATTTTGGGTGTTTTGGAAGTGGATCTTGTGTGATTTTGGTGGATTTATGGTTGAGTTTGTTAGCTTTTTGTTGTTATGATTCAACCAAGCAATCAACCAAATCATTTTATACAATCTATAAAACATAGCCAGTGATGGGGCTTTGGCTTTGTGTAAATGGTTCAGTTTGTTGATCATTATTCTAGTGTGCTAAATTTGCTAAACAAATACAATTGATTTCGGAAAGACACAATAACAATTACCTTATTTAATTCTTTCTTTGACAAGTGATTGTTAACATCTTACAAGTATGATGACCTGATCAGATGAATATGATGGTTTTAGAAGAAGGCCTAATAGAGATTTCCCATATAATCGATAATTTGGCTTATATATGCCATGGATCATATGTTTTGACATAGAGATCATACCATATAATATGAAGCTAAAAATGTTAAAGTATATAGTCTTATTTAAAGATTATTTCAAATAGTTTTTGAAAGTGCCTTTTCATAAAAAGTGACAATGATGCAAAAATATAATATGAATTGTATAAAAAAAGAGAAGAGAAGATAAAGGAAAAGGTGTGTCCAAGAAAGCAATATCTCAAAGCAATTAGATACGTTAACTAATTAATTATGATGGGAGAGAGTTGCTTTACTAAACTCTTATCTAACATTATGCAATGATATGATGATATGAGAATTAGCATAACATGATATCATTTGCATATGTTTTAATATTGAAGTAGCCTTTTACTATTTTTAATATATAAATGTATGCAAAAAGATTATTATTTAAAAATTAAGTAAATGTTTATTGAAGCATAAGTGAGATAAATTCAGTCAATGTAATATAACAAGATTAAAGCGATTCGAAAATCACATGCAAAGCAATAAAGATTTATATAGTAATATATCCAAACCAATTAAAAAATTAAAAGAAATAAGATAAATTATATATGAAAGGTGCATTCCAAGGCACTATGATAAATTAGTGTAACATCCTAAATCATCAAATTAGGTATGAATCAAAATATCTCAAGAGCATGCCAAACCCTTAGAAAATAATATTTAAAATTATAAAAAATAATATTTAAATAAATAAAACTCATGGAGATGAGTACAACCACATTTGTTTCATCCTGATCCCTTTGTTTCAAATTATAGCAAATTATCAACATAAATAATCACAAATAATAATGAAGTATTCTTCTAATATTAAGTAAATATATAATAAAGCAAATGATAGCAAATTACTAACAATTTCCTTTTCATCATGGAATTTACATAACTTTATGTTGGCTTGGTGGTGCATTAAGACTTACCTCAACTTTAGGCATTTGCTCTTTCTCTTTATTGTGCCAATAATTCTTTAGGTGGTGTATTTAGAGGTGTCAACGTGTTGAGCTTAGTAGATTTGAGGGTGGTGGTCACTTGGATAAGCTTTTTGAGGAAAGTTCTTATCAAGTCTTAGTCTTTTTTGCCATTGCTTGAGACACTTTTAAGGCAAATATGCTTTGTCTTTTGGCTTTCCAATAAATGTGAAGGAGAATTCTTTCTCATTAATGAGCCACAAAAATCTTCTAAAGATTTCTTGTGAGGACAATGGAGAATCCATGTTAAGGATTTCTCACTCTTGTAATGCAATATTTTTCTTGATTCGCTTCCTTACAAGCATCATTGAAGAATTAGAGAAAGGCTTGAAGGAGATCAAATTAATGTTATCTTAGATTAATGAGTGATTCAAAGAACTACTTAGGTTTAATGCAACTTGTAAAGAAGATAGAAAATATGCTCTTGTATTACTTAAGAGAGAAATTTGATATTGGAGGCTACTTCTATAATCATTTGGAAGTTACATCTTTAAAAAAAGTGAAAAAACTTGCATTTATATGTCTTGGAATGACTTTTAAAGAATTCATAATTTTGAACACCTTTGGAAAAATACAAGGGTTAGAATTAACAAAATAAAAATAAAAGTTAGGTAATTAGAGTTGATAAGATCTACTTCCTATTAGGAGAATTCTCACAAAAAAATATGTTGATTATACTCTTATGCCTACAATAGGTTAGATTTCTCATCAAAGTGATAGAAGAATACTCAATAAAGTAGATTCATATTTTGTTAATGTCAGGTACAAACCTAATCACTTAATTAAGTAAAAAAATAAAGTGTTTTATGCATATAAAATATCTAGGAAGATAAATTCTATGTAGAGACATGACGATATCACAAAATCCTTAGTACTAACTAAAATAAAATCATACAAATAAATTTTCATCATAATATAATAAAAATATAACTTGCATAACAATATATAGTTCAAATTTTCTATTCTTTCTAATTTTTAATATTTTATATAATCATCAAGTTCAGTGTTCTTTAAGTCGTTATTCTCATTAGATCCAATAATTATATCAATATATAGCCTCTAATCATCATCTATTAAATCTATCTAAATAATATTAGGTAGATGTCTAATCCAAATATTGATACTCTACGATAACTCCTTAGTTTTAGTGCCTGTGGTATGTACGGTAGCTATATCTTATGATAAAATTTGGTTGAGTTAGTATCATCAATTATAAATAATGATGTCATAACACATACACTAGGCATATAATTAATCTAAAGATTAATACTTCATAAAAAGATCTATTGGGTTTAGTGTCATTAATATCATAACACACACTAAAAATGTCTAATTTGAAGGTTGATTCCATAACATCTCCTAGGCATAATATTGAGGACAATATCTTTAAAAAGCTATTTTTTATTTTTATTTTTCAGCTACATAATATCATATGATATGTTAAACGAAACTATTGAAATATATATATATATTTATATGTCAGCATATTTATTATTATCAAAACTAATATACATTATTTATATTTTAAGTGTTTTTATTTTATATTGCTTTTATTTACTTTTTTTATGATGCCATGTAACAAATACATGGAGGAAATAATGTAAATAAATTAATAAAGTCATGTACCAAGTAATATAAAAAATCATTAATATCATACTTAACTATAATATAAAAATATTTTCCATCATAATAAATATAATTTTAAAGAAACAAAATAAAATAATGTTTTTTTAGATCACAAACTATAAATTTATTTATATTTTAAAATTTTATTTATTAAAAAAATTTATTACAAAATATATAAAAAAATTACTAAAATAATACTATCATGTTACATAACAAGTTATCCAATTTTTCTACATAAATATGACAGTTATCTTCCCTTGTGAATTTTAATTTATTTTAAATTTTTTAAAATATTATATTTATGTAAGGGTCAACATACATCCTAATTATAAGTAATTAAAATCATGCAAATTCTCTTTTTATCATTAAGTTGTTACTTACATCATACTTCAACAATTCTTTAAATTGTATCATACAATTATCTAGAATTAAGCAATCTATATTATATCGTACTACATATATGATATCATTATTGTATTACACTTTCTGCTTTATTCCTCATTACCCAATATATTAGTTTATTTGAATTTGCAAATCTAATAAAACTATCATACTCTACGATAATAATATTGTATTATATGTTCTAATTCGACTCCTTATATTTTAATATATTTTTTATGTTATATATGATCCATATAATTGCACTATATGATATGGAGACTTCTTTAATGATTGTATCATATGGTTAATCCGATTTCAGTAAATGGTTTTCTTTCTCTCTACTAACATCATCCGCTTTTCATACTAATTTGATAAATGCATCATATTATATGATTAAACTGTATTAAAATTACATAACTTGAAATTGCACCTTACGATCACCAACATTGTACTAATCTATCTATTTAGACTTATCAATTCTCTTTCTACTGAAATAGATCATACAATAGGATGTTTATATTATTTTGTTTGATAGATTCATCTATGCCGCAGTAATTGTGCTCTTAGTATTAGTGTGATTTAGCAAAATGGCAAATACAATTATTTTTGACAACCTTCTCATAGCTCTATCATAAACTTATCGTATATTGTGATACCACAACTCTTTTTTCAATTAATTCAATATAGTAACATAATGGAAAAATATAGAAGCAACTCTCTTAGCACAACTCTACTTCTCAATTTTCTTATATGAAAAAGCTCATTGGAGCACATAAGTTCACTTGAACTAAGCTTCTATTGGGCCTACTAGACAACAAGGTCGTGATGACCTGAACTCCTCAAGGCTCACTATTGAATTAAGCTTGGGAAGTGAGGGCGCTTAAAATCATTTTTTATCCTACCAATACCATGACTATTGAGATTTTAAAAATCTTATTCCCATGGGTTCCAATATGACATCTTTATAAAACACCTAAATATTATATTATTTACAAATATATCATCTTATTTAATATTTTTCTATAATGATATCAAGAAATTACATATTTACCCCATCGAAATCTAATAATTATATATTTATAAATATATCATTCACTAATTAATTTTAATTTAAGCCAAAATTTCTAAAATTATAAATTTAAGATGATGCATTTTATACTTTAATATTTATAAATTTATCAACTACTAATTAGATTTGACATAAATTATAATTTTTAAAATTTCAAAACTATCTTACATGTCCATTTGATAATTACCTTTATACATGTACCTTTAATTACTTATAAGAATTTTTTAAATCTTTAGAAATTACAAACTCAATGTCATTGAGTTCATCTCCCAAGAGTTCTATTTATTGATATACCAAAATAATATATTTTTTATAAAGTTTGAACAACAATATAAAAATAATTGTTATTTTAATAATTTTATATAAAAATAATATATTTTAATATTTTTATATAGAAATAATATATTTAAAGAAATTAATTTGATTAAGTTTTATAATACTTTGTCACAATTTTTTTCCTTAAATATAAAATTTTTCTATTTGATATAGTTTGAGATTTAAGGGTTGTTACATTTAAGATTAAGTTAAGGGCAATAAAAAATTTAACAAGGGGAGAGGTGGTAGGCTTTGATTCATAAATCATTGTTGTGGTGTCAATAAGATGATGTTGTGAAGGATTATATGGTATAAGATTTCTAAAAATGGAAGCTAAGTGATTATGTCAAAGAGTGATACTAAGAGCCTCAAGGGGCTCCCGATTAGAAGAGAGGGATTTGGTGTTGTCTCCCTTGCTAGAGTTATTAAATTACCTTATGTGCCCCTTTAAAGTATAAGAAGAAATAAATTTGGTAAATCATTTTATTTGTTATTAAAATAAATGGAAATGATTGTTGGTGGATGCAGGAGAAAGATTACAAATTAATGAGGTGGAAATGTAAGGAACTTTGCTTGCTTCTTAACCATAGGTGTTGAGATATTCTCTTTCAAATAACAATATCATAGATTCTTAGTCTCCATTTTAGCTTAACTAGTTTCTTACAAATGATGTTGAAAGATGTTAATATCAAATTTAGATTCAACGGAATCAACAAAAACATAGTAATGATTTTTATTGAGTGCGATTATAAAAAAATTAAGTAATAACTTGGAGCCTCCTAAGTCGAGGATCACAAAGGAGGAGAAAAACTAGAGGAATAAACTAAAATTCTGTTTCTCTTTTGAAAAATGCTTGTCCTTCAAGTATGCAAATTTACTTCCTTCAATTAAACCCTAAGTGCCACTTCCTGTTTGAGTTTGTGCATCAACAAAGAATGACCAAATATTATCTTTCTTCTTTTATTTCCTTGGAGGTTGTGTTGCATGTGGCGACACAAGACATGGTCAAAAGGATAGTTAAACTATACACTTACCTGCTTAGGTGCCAACATTACTTGAGGAAATGGTTACGAGATGGATGAATCATGTGCATTATCTCCTTAGATGATAGCATTGTAAGTGATGGCAATTAAGTCTTGATTGTCCACCCTCAAGCTGTTGGTATTATCAATAAAGGTTCTCAAACTTTACATCTCTATTATTTATCATATAATTATATTATAGATTGATAAAAAAATTTTGTGATGCACATTTATGCATCTTAAAATTGTAATAAATATTATCAATAAAGGTGTGCTTATTGATAGATTATAATTTAATAATAATATAACAAAAAATACTATTGTTTTCGAAATTTAGTAATAATATCCCAATCTTTTAATTAAATATATTATTTAATTTATTTTTATTAATGCAATAGAGCAATTATCTATCAATACTAATGCATAGAGCAATCCTAGTGTCGCTAATCAATTAAAAACAATACTCCCTTCTTTTGTTTAATAAATTATTAATATATAGTAATTATCTTTTATATTTAAACATTAGCCATCCCGAAACTGCATAACCTCCTTAGCTTGGTTCTTCTGAGCTTCCCTTCGAATAGTGTTTTGTTAATTGATCTGTAGAAATGGCGACGGCGGCGAACCTCCTCTTACCAGATTCCTTCTCTACATCTGGAAAGGTAGCCGATAGGTTGAGCCTTCCTTTGCTTCAATCCAGGATGAAGTTGGACCCAGAAGGGTACAAGGCAGAGCTTCTCCTTATCTACCATCACTTTGAATTGTCCCTACATCTCTTCCTTCAGCATTCCTCGCTCAGTTCGTCGTCAGACCCGTGGTCTTAAAGGATCTCGGTGACCTGACGAAGTTCCTGGCCCACATGACCCCATACAATCCCGACGCCTTGCTGAATTTCCTCATTAGTCTCTCATCTCCTTCAATCCAAAGTTCGAACCCTCGTGTCTTCCCTTCGTTCCAATGTAGCACAAGCCATCATCCTCATTGTCAATGAGAAGGTTCGTTATTTTATTTTATTTTTTGGTCGAATCTATTATAGTGTTTGATACACTTCAATTTGGAGGGCCAATGTTATTCAACATATTTCTGTTCAACATTTTAATGTGGAAATATCTTTTGTTTGTAGTGATTAAAGTTATATTTTGAACTGGGCATTGGAAAAAATGGGGAACTTCCACTTCATTGAGCTTTAAGAGAAGATTATAATTGTTTATAAGTTGTTAGACTTGCTTAGGCCTTTCTAATTGTTGGTCAAGGTGAAAATTTGATTTCCCTCTGCAAAGAACAAAATAGGCACTTTTTTCCTATAATTTCTTAAATATAGAATCTTAACAATTTCTTGTGAGGCTATATATTTCTTTGCTACTGTCCTATATTAAAAAGGATTAGGCTGCCAACATCGAATTCATATTTTGTTATTATAATTATAAGAAAAGTCCTTTAACACATTAGGTGAGGTCAGATACATTGATTCTAAGATGCTATTTTTTCTTTTCATTAACTGCCTTTCTTCTGGATCCAAAGTTGCTAAAGCCATTTCCAATAATCAATAGCCATTTTTTTGTTCAATTTTTTTCCTTTTTTATAGGAAAGATTCAGTAATCTACTTCTCTTATAGAATCACAAATTAAACTTCTTAATATAACCAAGCCATCTAGATTGATTTTCTTTAGGCTTGTCTTCAATTAGTCGAATGTCAACTTTCTCCGTTATAGTAAGTTACTCTTCAAACTTAAAAGTTTTATTTCTATAGTAATTATTCTATTTGTGTGCTTGTGCTCATACATTAACATTTGATACCATTCAATCTTATAAATTTTCCTTTAATCTTGAGTGTGTTATTTTGATGACACAAGACTCAGATGTATGTTTTATTCTTATCTTATTTGTTCGATGCTTGGATCATATTAGTGACATTTTTTTGTTAATTTTTCTATCAATTGAAGTATAGGCTCAAAATAAGTAAATTTTGTATTGTTTCTTTTTTTATGATAACTATTACAATCAATATGTTTTTTGAATTACTTGTCTAAATATAAATTCCTTATATTTATTATAAGAACTAGAAGTGCGATACAATTTAAATTTCTGAGTCATTGATCATAGACTCAGTTTTTTTATCTATTTGCTTAGTCTCAATTTTGATTTATCTCTTTACTTAGTCTTACCAATCGGTATAAAATTATTAGAAAAATGCATAATAATGGTTTATGTTGAATTTTATAATTGTATCAATAATTAGTGTAAAATTAAAGCTGTCTTTTATTGCTTATGTTGTTAGAAAGTTTTATGAAAGGAGTGCAAAAGCACTGATGAAGCATTATCCTTTTATGTGCATAAATGGGAGTTGTGAGAAATTTTCAAAATGTTTTTGATGCTTTTTGTGTATGGGTAAAAAAAAACATTTTTGACATTAATTTTACGAACACACCCAAGGACTTAAAGCATAGCCATAATGAAATTCAATTGTAATTAAGAAATTTTTAATATGTTCTCCTTAGGCGTGAGGAATTATTTTTAATATATGCAATTTTTATTTATTTTTAGTCTTTTCCAATGCCTTATCAATATAAAGCCTCCTTATACACTCATCATTGCTTTGTTATACATGTTTTTCATAATTTCAATATGTACAATGCTAGCTTCTTTTTTTCCTTTTCTAATGCTTTTTTGAGCATGTGAGGGAAATATCATAGTAATAATAAATTTGAGTTCATGATGATTCCCTTGTAGAATTAAGAAAATGTTTTCTTTTTTTTGAAGTAATGATAAGAAAATGTTACAATCTTTTTATGTTCTTCAATAAGCTCTTTAATCCCATAACAAACATTTGTTACATAATTGTTTATAGACTTATCCAAAATTATACTAACCCATTTCTATTTCAATTCTTACTTGAGTCTTAAAATTGGTAATACCTTGGTTTTCTGATAATGTGCCTAGTTTGTTGAACAACAATAACATTTATCGTCTTATGAATCATGATGTATAATTAACTTAGTGAAATTTATGAATTAATTCTCATTTCTTGAAATTATTTCTTTATACGTATCCATCTATGATGGTACAGAAATCCTTACTTCTTTTCAATTAACTCATTGTTGATATAACCATCATTGTTAATCTTTTAGTATATTTAGACAATATATCACATTACTTATAGGAAGTTCTAAGCATTAGGTTTAACACAATTTTGGACATACATTGTCATGGATTGGCTACCTTGAAGACAATGGAGAGATAAAAGTCATAGAAGTAGATGGTTGGGAGGCATTCGAGATAAATGGAAAGATACATCATGGAGTTGCCTAGAGGTCAACTGAAAGAATAGGGAAGGAGAGATGGATAAGTAGGATTTTTACATGTATTCTAAAAGATAAGAGAAATGGCTTATGTGAAATATTTTACCAACTTCAAATGCCTAGATGAAGGCTATGAAAGTTTATGGGCTTAATCCAAATGATCTTAAAATAACCAAAATGGAATTATTTTTCATAATATTATTTAGTATTGCAAGAGGTATGTTGTTCCAATGATTCTACAGAAATTGAAGTTCTCTAACATGTTATTGATTTTTCTAGTTTGTTTTGAAAGTTTATGCTTTTAATTATGTTTTGTTTATTTGTATAGGCAGATTATTGAGTTGGATGTGCCTCCTGAATTATATATGGACCTTCAGAACGTTGGTGATCGAAACCTCAAAAAACTTGCATTTTCCTATGTTGTGCACAATATTCGACACATGAAGAAAAAACATAGAAATTAAGCAAAAAATAAGAAGCTTTGAAATATTCTTTTCTCATTGCTATAGAAGCGTGATGTCATATATACTTATTTTTTGTAGATTTTTCTAATTTTTTTTATTATAATAACTGATTTATGATTTCTTGTTTGTAAATTATGGTTGGATTATCAAACTGCTAATGCTACTTGCAAAGCATGCTTTCACAATTCTTGAAGGTTGATATTTGCCTTATCTCTGCAATTGGTTAAGTCTCATCAGTTATCTTAATATGCCTTTTTTATTGTTTCTTTTTTTCGAACACATGGTCAAGGTATGGGCTCTGTATTTCCTTCTTGGTTATTAGTGTGTTGATGATGATGATGATAGTGAAGCCTCAAGTGTTGAGGATGATGAATATATCCAAAATCGACAAATCGTTCTTAGTAGGGAAGCTATTTATAAGGCATGTAGTTGGTGTCTACAATTTATTTTTTTTTTTGCTTTCTTGTGTGGAGTGATGAAGATGCAATAAGAACGATGTGATGTCATAGTTATTCCATATGATAATCTAGGTGGTCTTAGGGTCCATGATATGTTATGGTGTTAATGGTCAGCAAACAATGATTGACATATACTACACTTTAACTTTGAGATGATGGTGGGGCTTTCAAAATATTTCCATAAGTTCTTGGATTTCGAATTGAATAGTTTATATTGAAATTAATGTGCAAGTCTTGATTCAATAAAGTAAAAACCTTTTTTTTCTAGTTGCAGAAGTTTCAGCCGAGTATTTAGTTTTTAAGTTTTATGTCGTTTTCCATCTACAAGGATGGTCATTCTAGGAAGTTATTCTTTCTTTTGACTTATTAATGCTCTTTATTAATGTTCCAGAAGTCCTAAATAATTAAAAACTAAAGTGTTATTCTAATCAGGTCTTTGCAGTTAGGTAAATTGGGTAAATTTTATTAATATTGCTCAATTTGACTTGAGGACATTCAATCAGTTTTTTGTGCCTAGTCATTGACTCAAAGTTTGTGCTTTGGTTAAGACATTCTTGAGTTAGTATAAGTGCTTCCATCAATTTTTCACATGTTTGAATGGAATGCTATATTGGAAATGGTTTTCTTACTTGTTGATTTGCTATATTATTCTAAAATTTTTTCCTTGTGTATTCTGAAGAGTAGTTTTTGGAGACAATTCTCATTCATCGTAAAGAATAACCTAGTCACTTGGAGGTGGAGAAGTTGACATGCATAAATTCGAGAATTTTCAAATGTCATCACTATACCTTAAGTAAAAGAATACTCACAAATGACCTCTACAATTTGATTGGGTGATATAAGCTTACCAAAAATATTTCAAAGAAATTGGTCATCAGAACTTCGATATTTATCTTCTCAATTTTAGTCTTTTGCATAAATTCCATCTGTAGATTTTCATGTCGCTCACTCTGTTCTGTTGAAATTTGAGCATGAGTTTACATTTTTGCTTTAACCGAAGTTTATGCTATTAAATTGAAAAAGACGTGCTATTTCCACTGAAAGTTCTCTATAGTCTCTCAAGTTTTTGTGCCATTTTGTTCTCTTTTACCTACTGTCTATGTGATTACAAAAATGCTGGTGATGGTAATTGTATGTTAAGGAAAAACTTGACTTATGGAACACTTTCATTGATTAACGCATGTTCCGTATGATCGTTGCTGCAGGATTGGGATAAGTACTGAAATTCCTAAATATTTTTCTAATACTGATATCTTTGTACATATTTGGGCACAATACTAGGGCACTACTTCGAGCAAGAAAAAGAAAAGGCAATATTGCAACGTGTTGTTCGCGGTATGAAAAGGTAGCAACGTCAATCATCAAAAAATGAAGTAGGACACTCCTACCCTCCTTTTATTCATCTTAAAGATGCACTGGTTAATAAACCTTTAATTGAAGTCCTGCTTTTTTTTGAAAATTCTTGTTCCAAGCCATAATTCATACTTTGTCTAACTCCACAGGGCTTTGCTGAGATGCTCTTCTCTCATCTTCATGTATACAACGAACGATTTGAGGTGGTTAGCTTTTTTGTCGCTCTCCATGTAGTTATTTTATGTCTTTAGTATGCAAACACCTATTAGATGATCAGATTTATACTTCTTGGTCGTGATTGCTTCTATAATGGCATTTTCTCCCTATTGTTAATGATGTCTACTTCCCCTTACTTGGTTGAATGGTGATACCTATAGTTTGATGGTTGTTTTTTGGTTCTCTTAGATTTTTCCCTTTTTCATTCTTGCTATATAAATTTTTTGCTTATTTTTAAACTTCTTTTTGAGGCTCCATATTGTTTTCATGGTTGTGTTGGGGGTCATTATTATATATATAACTGAAGATTGAATGAGGAATATTGAATTAGATTCATAGTTCGCCTGTATTGTTAAAAACTACTTAGTTTGAAAATTTGTAATTGTATAATATTATCTAGTATTTTTAAATATTGTTGGAGTTTTTGGCTTTTGTAAACATGCTATCAAATCCATGAAAAGCTTTAAATGGGTCAATTTTTTGGTCAAGCGAGGTTAATTCCACATAAAACATAATATATCAACCTTTCATGTAAAAAACGTTAAGTATTCCTGTTGTTGAACTCGTATTTTTTTAACAAAATTGTCTAATTTCAAGGTCATGATCTGTTGAGCAATAGCTAGTCCTTCCTTTTATGATCTTTTTAATTTTTAAAATATTTTTTAAGAATTATTGAAATTTGGTTTGAATCCTACGGTCACAAAAGGCAATTGTCAAATTAATTTCTTTCTAAGATTAGAATCGTACTTTCCATATTCATTTTGATTCTTCGTTTGGCTGCTCAGAGATTGAATTGTAAAGTCGATAACATCTTAGGGCTGGTATAGAATGTTGTCAAATATTTTGGATTGGGGTGTGCATTTTTCCACTACACTAATTTTTAAGAGTTCTGATTGAAGAAAAATTTTAATCTTAGTTTCTTGCAACTACTAATTCCTTGAGTACATGACAGCCTATTACATTTCATTTCCCTTCCTGAAGTGACTTTTGTTTTCATATGAATGCAGTGAGTTATTCATAGTAGATAATAATACTAAGAATGGTTGGTTTGGTTTTGGATTTCATTAACCGTATTTGCTGGTGGAGCTATGATTAGTGATGGATGGACTAAATTTAATTTCCTTCCAATTTGCAATTCGGGAAAATAGGGAATCAATCTGTGCATGATCGTTCTCGTCCTGAGGTGTTTTATACTCTGTTTAGATATTGAATATTTTTTCATTATTGAGTGGTGTGCTGATTTCAATCTGTTGCTTGTGTTCAATCAGGCAATTGCTATTGGGTTAAATGTGGTACGTGAGATGTGCTTGAGGATGCCATTGGCATGTGTTCTGTTCATTTGATTGGGTTTCCATTGAACTTGTTATGCTTTGAAGCAATTTTATTTGTCAATTGTTTTGGACAATTGTCAAGTATTTTAGTGTTTTTTAATGGATTTTTTTGTCCTTGCTTGGTTTCTTTTGTGATGAATTTTTGTGTCCAACTTAGTTTTTTCACAGATGGTGCTGGCTTGCAAGTGGCTCCCCTTGAAAGCAACAGCACTGTATGCCTTTCTACTAGCTTCCAATTTGGTACACGTGGAAAAGAGCTGTTGGTAATCCACTAGTGTCCATGCACTCCTAAAGTTCACATTTATTGTATTAGCACTTTTGATGGTCTAATTGTCACTCCCCATTTGGCTTAATATTAAAATATACCAAGAATATCAGAATACCGTACAATAAAGAGAGCATGTGACAAATCTAAAGGACACAATTCGAAAATTGAGTTGGGGTGATGAAAAGCATCAAATATCCAATATAATGTCTTAAGATAAAATAATAGCATAGAAAGCAGCAAACATGATCTCAAGCTATCAAATGAAAGATAAGTTGAAAAGTATATAAATGTATTTTTTGTCAACTAAGTATAACAATTGTCTTCACATTTAATGTCTTTTACAAAGTTTAAAAAATAATATGCTACTTAATTCAAAAACTTAAGTATATTTTAAGAACCCTTAGCTTTGTATATGAAAGTATCTTTATAATATAAGTAAATAAGCATAATATACTTAATTTGTACACTACTAATTACAAGAAGATAAAATAATATGGATGCGTGGTTAAATAAAGATGGAGCAATAATTAAGAATAATATATGCTATCAATAAAAGATATAAAGTGCTGAATCATTGTTTATATGCTCATAATACACATAATTGTCATATAATATTAATATCATATATTTAGTTTTTCTTGTTCTCGTATTTGTATTCTTTTTATTTTACTTTTAATTTTTTTATGTTATTTTTTTAAGATTTTAATTTTTTCATATGATCACTATCCTCACTAAGGATTCCATATCAGATTATTTATCATGGTCGCTCACATTGTCTAGTATTTTATAGTCACATGGTGCAGTACTTGTGGTGCATAATTTATAGTCACCTGGCTCACAATTTAGCAACTACAGACAATAGGGGTGATCGTATCATATACCATTGTACCATTGCAAGCATTGTTTTGAATCCTGTATTCATGGTGGAGGGTATTTTGTTTTTTTGTATCTCATAATTTAGGTACCAACAATACAAAAGGTCATTTTCTCATATCGAACAATTGCGAGATAGGGTCATAGAGAAATCATCACATTCTTATTTCATCATTTTAGTGTTATAGATTTTATTTAGTCAATCATTCTCTCTTTTTTTTTAATTCCTTTTTCTATCATATATTTCTATTTTTTATTTTATTTTTTAATTTTCATATGTGTGTGTAAATAATTATAGTATGTTTTCATATAAATCAAAACATAAGTATAGATAAACACTACCAAATTCATCCCAGTATTTGGTATGTGACATATACTTTCTTAACAACACTACCAAATTCATCCCAGTATTTGGTTACTTCAAAACCTTCGCTCAAGCAGCTTAATAGAAAATTTAACAGCATTCCATGGGAGGAAAATCTTAGTCAAAAGTATACTTTTAATCGTTCTTTTTATGCAATTGAAGATATGAGCTCTTTTATGAAACTCTTTTCCTAGATTGAAGTAGTTTCTACTATGACTTTCTTAGGTGAAGCTTTGCTTATTGCAGCCCTCCAAACCAAGCACAAGCTATTATTCTTTTCTTTTCTCCTAAGCTCTTCTTTTTTTTCAGACCTCCACATGTGTAAAGCATAGCTAAAAAGCATTGGGGAGGGTAAGCATATTGTTTTTATAATAATAAAAAGGATTATATAAAATATTTTTTTAATTTTCTTTTTAAAAATTTATAAAAAAATTTAAAAGTCTTCAAAAAATACAAATAATGTACTAGTAGATATCTTATTTCAAGATTTTCTCAATTGTTTGCCCAAGTTTCAAATCTAGTTATTAGCCATATGATATTGTTTTCGAGATGATCAAAATATTTTGATTTCACAGTGTTGGATCTGTACAGTTTACATTCAACATTAAATACACAACTACAAATGTATTTTTTGATTAAATAATTTATGTTATCATACTAATGCTCTTGCATTTGATGCAATTGCCTTTCAATTATACCTAAATATGCAAAACTATTTAATTAAAATGGCTTAGATCATGCCAAATACACTTTTCAAGAAGTAGCAGCATATGTAAAAGACTAGTTAGTGCAGAAGACGATATAGGAATAAATACTACAATTTTTCATGAAATACACCTTTGAAAAGATGGAAATATATGTGATTTAAGTGCCTACATATCTTAAACAAGCATTCAAAGGAAAGGAATAGTAATATGGTTCAGATGTATGATAGATAGATAGTTGGAACTAATGCATTATGGAATTTGCACAATGATTTCCCTTCATATTTGCATATCAGTGGTAATTCATGAACTATTTTCAGTTTGCAATTCTGGTATAGAATTTCTAATCAGTACTAAAAAAATGCTTCTAGGTGATCAAAACTCGGAAGCAAGATTTATTTGTATTTACAGACAGCCTAAACTGAGTTGTTGCTCTTTCCTTCTTGGTCTTCATAACAACATAAGAATATTTGGATTCTTTTATTTTTTTTCTTACAGCATGAAATGAGCAGTTACCATCATCTTTTTTAAGTTTTTGTTTTTCTTTTCATTGTGATTTAGTTGATGAATGAAGACCTTCTTCAAGACTTGGTCTTGTACAAAAAGTCACATGATAAAGCTGTTTCAATTGTTGTGCACTCCTTGATCACATTATTAAGAGAGGTATGTTTTCACTTTGCTTTTTATTTTTACAACATCCTTAATGGTGCAATGAAAAAAGAATCACAAATTTGTTATATTTTGGAAAAAAAATTCTATTTTCTTTCTTCAATTCTATAGATATGCTCTTCATTTTTGGTAAAGAAAGATCGAGGTCATCCCATTGATTTAAAAGCCAGACCAAAAGCATTTGGAGAAGTCAATGTTGCCAATAAAATGCTCGGTGTTGAGTTACTTAAACAAGATGATGATAAGACTTTATATAGTAGTTTTGAGGATGAAATGGCTCCTTATGGTTCTAAAGTTGAAAATGATTCCTCACCAGTTGACAATGATATATGTGCTAGAGTTGCATATGAAGAAGATGAGGATTCTATAGAAAATGATGGAGAGAGTGAATGAATTTTTCTCTGAAAGTGGACTATCTAGTGTTATTGAGGGTTTAGAAGATGATGCCTACAAGAATGACAGTGATGAAGAAGGTTTAGATGATGGGGAATTGGCTAATGTTTGTGACACTAAAGAATTAAATGAAGAAATAGAAGTGCAAGTCATACGTATTGATGGGCAAGATGAAGATGCTGACGACGGGAAAGATCTATCAAATAGAAAGAAGAGGAAGCTAGGAAATTTTGTTGAATTTCTGAATGGTGTTGATGCAAGTCCACGTTCTCTTAAAAGACTTGCAATAATGAAGGCTGCTGAAGTTTCAACTGATGAAGCTGATGGTATTGTTTATAATGAAGATTTTAACCGTATCAAAGAACTGAAGGTAGACTTCATCTTTTATCTTCTATATTCAATTTTCTTAACATCTCATCGATTATCTTTTATTTATTGATAGCATGGCTTCTGCAAAGATTACCTTGATCATGCAGATGTTCTTGACCAAGCTTTTAAATTGAAGGCAGTCTTTGTTGTTATTAAATTAATGAGGATAAGATATACTGGGTCTTCATGTCTTCACTAGAAATTTAACTTGAGATATAATATTCAAATGTTTATTAGGCAAATATAGAGGCAAAGAAGGCCTTGTCTCAACATGAACTATTAAGAAAGGATGAAGGCTATAAAGCAGCAACTTTTGAAATTCCATCTTCTGAGCAGCTAAGTGCAAAACGTTTGAACCCTGTTAAACTTGGGGTAATTCTCTAACATGATTGCTTTCTATTGGTTTGATGGCACTTTTGATTACACTTCTCAACGTGTATTTTTCATGCATATTTCATGGCTTTGAATAGCCTGATGATGTTAATGTTGATCTTGTTTGGAGAAGTGAAGCCAGACAATTAGTCCTACAGGTGTATCAATCAACTTAGTATTTCGAAGATGAAATGCCGATGACGTGGTTTTATTGGACACATAATTCCTTATATGATATAATTTAATTTCATTGTTAGGCAATTAAGTCATGTTTTATACTTTGACCATGCATTATTTGATGTAAAATTGGGCAATTGAGAGTAATTTCTTGAACAAGTAACTAGATCAAAATGGAGTTTTATTTCATCAAACAAAAGCATCATAGTTATATTCAATCTAGAAATTAGCTAATGGAAGCGTTATTACTGAGCTATGTCAGCAATTTTATTGTCTTAAGCACGAAGAAATCTATGCTCCATGCTGCACAAATATAGTTCATAGGATCCTGTTTTTAATGTCTTATAACATGGTTGCTTTCTTTGATGTTTCTCACCAACCATTCTTTTGGAGTGATCTCATTGAAATGGTAGGAATAAGAACAATCAGAACCTCTTGGATGTATTCAAGTTTATTTTACTTTTGAGTTGAGTGCATATAGTGATGTTTGACCCATCCAAGTTGGTTTGGCATTTTTAAAAGAAATTTACTAAACTTCATTGGTTAACAAATGATAATCATGTGTTGTGTTTAGGTGCACATCAAGAGAAACCTCAGCAAGCAGGAGAGAGTAGCTCTTGTTCGAGCAGGTAGAGGGGTTAGAGAAAAGTACAAGGCTAAAACATTGGTGAAACAAAAAAAGATGTCATAATTACATTTGCATTTTTAATTGCAAGAGTATCATGTTTTTTTGTTTTGTTACGTGATTTTGTTATTTCAAAGCTTATTTTTATCTGGGTTGGCTTGAGATAAATTGCTATTATGTTTTAACTAGACTGGTGGGCTAAGCAATAGGCAGAAGCAGCACTCGAAGGCGATGCTACTGGCTACCAAAAGAGTAAGAGCAGCTCGTTCTCGTCAAGAGAAAAAAAAGCGCCAAAGGAAAGGTGGTAAGTAGTTTAGGGGAAGGAAAGCATGGAAGTGAAGCTCGGGAACTCTAATCGATTTCAGTAATCTGGGATCACATTTAATAGTAGGACCTATATCTTTACTTAGCTTCCCTTTTATCATTCTAATTACTTTCCAAATTGTTAAAGAAATATATGCGTTGTATGAGGCCAATAATTATTGATTAAGATTTTGAGTTAATTAATATTTTCCTTTTAAAAAGGTGTGAAGGATGTGTAAACCAAGGTCGCCTTGAAACATTGTCTTTAATTTCATTTAACTTTTATATTCAACTTCTAGTATTACAATGACGTGGACTTTTTTAAGTTTCAAAGTCTAGAAATTTTTATGTGAATATGAATAAAGACTTAAGTTAATAGAATAGATGCCAATACACTATTTTAAATCATAACGAAGGATAAATGATAAAAAATTTGTTCATGATATTTGTTTAGTATTTGAATTTTTAGCTTATGGTTCATTAAGTATTAGATAAGTAATATAATAACATTATTTTGTATATTTGTAGTAAAGGTTAAGAATAAATCTTAGCTGTGATATTATTAGAATGATTATTTGTATTATGTTAGATTTAAGTTATAAAGTAAAAAATATTGAATGATATTTTTTTATTTGTAATGTTCATTATATTTGTGAAAATTATATTTTTGATAAGCATCAATAATCATCATTCTTAAGTTTTAGAAAGTTATGTAGTATCCAGAGTTAGTTCATGTTAATATTTGTAATAAATGAATATTTTATTTCAAAAAAATAGATATTATTTATTATTTCTTTAGGTCCATATTCATATGAGTTGGATATCTTTTGTAGTTCATAAATTAAAGGTATTTTAAAAATATAAGGAATTTAATGTTCTTATTAAAATAAAAAATTGGTTTAATATAAAAATTATTTGAACTAATAGAGAAGAAAAATTTTTATCTAAAGAATTTGATTTTTTGCACAAAAACATCAAATTCATAAGCAATTGTTTGCTAGAAAAGTTCCAAATAAAATAAAATTGTAAAAAAAGAAGAATATAACAATTGTCGAGATTACTTATATTGAGTGAGAAAAAAATTATAAAATAAATTTGGAACAACTATTACTATTTTTCTTTATATTTATGCTTTGATAACTTTAAATGAACACAACAACTTCAATATAAAGAGTAAAAAATATATTTTTTTGTTCTTTCATGAAATGTATGATTTTTTTTGTCATTGATATTATTAATTTACTATCATAAATATTTCTATGTGATTATATTATTCTTTTTGAACAAACATCCATATATTATTTTTTTCAATAAATTATATTTTCTTTGTTTCATCTTTCTCAATGAGCAAATGCACAAAAACTATGCTTTGAAAGACTTTTTATTTTGTAGTATCATTATCTTCAATATTGCTATGACGACAAATTTTTTTAGGCCAATTAAAGGAGTATTTGTGATTTTACCGAAGTTGAATCTATGGAGACGTTATTCACACTTGTTCACCAGTCATCATCGAAGCGGATGATTTCTTAAATATAGTTTAATGAAGGATGGTATCTTTTTGGCTGTGTCCAGCACAGCACCCGTCATCTATCTACCAATATCCAAAGCATCCACCATTCCCACATGATTCTCAAGTAGCAAAACAAAAGTTAGAATGTTGCCTCCTCTGCTGTGCATGCTCGCTCGACTATTCTTTGCTCCTGCCATCAAAAGCTCCACCCATGCCGATGTGATAACCTACCACCTTTTTCCTCCCTAAGCACAAGAATCAAGTGCGCAAGCACTTGCGCTATGCTAAACAGAGATGGATATGTTATCCATTCTATAGGTTCGGTTAGCATCAGCCTGCACGCCTTCCCCTCAACCTCATCGTCGCTGTTCACAGTCGACATCAAATCCTCTTCATGATGTTTGATGAACTTTACCATATCAAAGCAAGTGTGCTAGTAAATCAGTAGACTTGCTCCTCCCATGGTTGCCATTATCTCTAGTCACATCAACAACAGATACAACATATAGTCGGACATACTCTTGCATGTCTGCATCCCACGCCAAGTGCTCTTTTGTGCTCTTAACCCCTTAGACTGTGGTTGTGTTTCATGAGGATGATGCAACAAGTGCAGCTCCTGGGGCTTCCAGTGGTAGCATAGCTGTGTCGCAATGTGCCACACAACAAATTGATGATCAGTTGACAAGCCTTCTGTCAAATTAAGGAATGTAGAGACAACCCTTACTGGAGCATCGACTTACCGGAGTGCAGTGAGCCCTGCCTTATCATGGAACTACCCCCACAATATTTGTAAGAGTTTCTGAGCATGTGTAGTGACGAGCTCTAGAAGAAGTTGATTTCCTTTACTGACTTCTATGAATACGAAGTTTAGGATGAAAATACACTGGTCCAACTCGGGAACAATATCGTTGCCTCCTGAAATGCTCCAATGGGGTCATCTAAGCTTGGATTCTATTCAAAGTGCCCATTTTTTACCCTCGTGTTCTTCGGATTGTCTGGTGATACATGTTCATTTGGCTGTACTGTTGCATTCCTAAAGCAATTGGTGATCAAGTTGAGTTGCAGCATCTCTGAAGGCCTCCATCTTCTTTGACGCCACAATCTTCTCCTTATTCTGAGAATGAGCTGGGCAAGAAGCAAACCCCACTTGCCCAGTTTCTTAAATTTGATAAGGAAAATGACCAGCCAGTTGGAAAGCAGGAACATGAGAGAAGCCACGGTATCAAGACATATGGAAGCTCCAACCAGGACATAAGTGATCATGATGTCACTAGTGTCAAAGCCAGGCTTTGGGGAGAAATCGAACAACAAGAAAGTGAAGAAGGATGCCAGAGGAGCAGATCACCCTGAGGAAATGCCAGTACATCAGCAATTAACGATGCCCTTCAAGTACATCTCATTATAGGCATAGTTGAGTTCCATGCTTGTCAAGCTTAAAACTTCCTTGACAGACATCTCCTTCAACATGTCCCCGATTACCTTGTATACGTCCACAAGTGGAATAACGTCCACGAATAAAAGCTTCCAAACCAAGTACATATTGAAAGCTCCTTTTAAAGCATTCAATTCTTTTTTTTCATTTTCGTCCTGCACACGTGCTACCATAGTGCTAGGGTTGGAAGAAATCTGGTTTAATTGACTTTGCTTTCTTGAAATGACCACAGAGCTGTGGAAATTTTCAGTACTGGCCCTGTAGAGTAAGCAAGACCGCTCTGCATACTTGACGATGGAGACAAAGAATATGAGTAGTGTGGGAGCAAGCAGGAGGTTACTTGGAAGAGACTGGAAAAGAACATAGACGATAATGATAAGCTCGTAGGCAAGGCAAGAAGGTGTTGAGCCCACAGTTGATTGTCCTCCATGGAATAGGTGGTGATGGCGTCTGGGCCACCAAGGTGAAGAAGAAGGAAAGGCACCCAGAATGCGAGGATGGTGTTATTACTATTGTCCACCATGCTGTTGCATAGCTGGCCAAGAACGAAGTTGGCAACCCAGTTGGCCAAAAGATAGTTGCTCCAAACTGCCATACTTATCCATGCTCTCGATGCTGAGGTGTTTCTTAAACATCCAAGGAAGATGAGCACAATTTGTATCGCGAGGCTTACCATTATCAAAATACGTACATCCCACTTGCTCTAGAGTTTCTTATATTTTCCCGGAATATCCATTAATTTTGTGTCTTCTATGAGATCAACAGATTGCAGAAAGTAAAAATAATTTCACTTTCTCCATTCATTTTGATCTCCCTGCTTTGTTTTCTAGCAGGTGGGTGTGAATATATATTTGACGGAGAACCCAAGTAAGTTTGAAGTAATAGCGAAAACATGATCAACTTTCTAATGTCAAAACAACACCAAATATATATTTGTTTGGGGGACACCTCCGATTTATAATTAACACACAAAGGTTAAAAAAATTCCTTGCCTGTGTGGGAGACTACTAGATAGTTAACATCCTTTCCTTGATGCCTTTCAATCTTTCTTACAGTCATTCCAAAAAACTTACATCATCAATGACTCAAACCTTTGCAACTCTCCTCTATGGCACAACTTTGCTTCTTAGTTTTCTTATATGAAAAAGCTCATAGGATTGGGCCTACTAGACTTATTTATAAGTCGAGACAACAAGGTCATGATGACCAAAAGTCTTCAAAGCTCACTATTGAATTAAGCTTGGGAAATGAGGGCAGTTAAAATCATTTTTTGTCCTACCCGTACCATGACTATTGAGAATTTGAAAATCATATTCCCTATGAGTTTCAACATGACATTTTTATAAAATACCTAAATATTCTATTATTTACAAATATATGATCTTATTTAATATACTTCTATAATAATTTCTAGAAATGACATAACATATCTCCATTAAGGTTGTAGAGATAAATATTATTCATTTGTATTAGAGTACAATATATGCGATTTGTGCATGCCATACAAGATGCTCAACATATTGTACGTTTTCTTATAAAAGTTAAGGAATCAGTAATAATATAGGATTAGTCATAGAGTGGTTTTACATAAAACATATAATGCAATAAATTTAATGCATTGTATTCTATTAAAAAATTTTACAAAATTTATAATATATTAAGTATATAATATGGCATGCTAATACTATAACAAGGGCAAAAATAAAGATGATAATTTAAGTGAAATAATCATTAGAAATATAGTGTATGTGTGTCTATATATATATATATTTAAAAAATTATTTGGTGATAAATATGCATGTTTATATTTGTAAAAAATAAAAAATAATTTGAAAAAGATGTTTTCGTCCTAAATTCAATAAGTAAAACTTGCAATTATGATATATACACAATATTAAATTAATATATAACATGTTTCAAAATTAAGAAATTTTTGTATATTATTTATTATTTTTTACTCTTACATAGAATTTGATTTTTCTATGAGGTTGATTGTTAATTTATTAGTATATCATTTTATATTTTAATAATATTTATATTTCATGATATGAATGGTAATATATATGCTTTCATGAAATAATGCATATAGAAATAGAATTTTGTTATTGTAATATCTTAAAATTTTGCTCTGTATAATATATTACAAATCTTGAGATATGATTGATATAATTGTAATTATGAGAATTTAAATAACAATAAAATTATTTCTTTAAATAATACATTTATTAATTAAAAGAAAATAATAATAATTTTATTTTGAGAAGGATGTCATATTTTTAAATGAAAATAAAGTTATATTAAAGCATATAATTAAAAAGAACTCTCTTTGAAGAATATAATTGTAGTGTGCTAATAATTTTTTATGACCTTCATAATTAATTATAATTTTTTAAATAATACATATATATATATTATGAATATTTAAATAGAAAATAATATTTTTTAATTTAAGCCAATTGTCTTTAACAAGATTAGTATTAATAAGTTATTAGTAAAAGTTTAGGTAGTTTAGAGATGTAGCTAATGAAAGAAAAATGGAGGGAGACAGAAAAAGAGAAAATCAAGAGAAGAGGAAAGAAGAAAGTTTCACTTCAAGAGGACAACAAGAAAGAGAAGAAAAGAATTGTGTTGGTCATAAGGAGAGTAGCAAAGAAGATAGAAAGGACACTTACTATTACCATAAGAATAAGGAAGGGGAAGAACGTACTAGAAAGCTACTACAATGAGTGAAAATAGGGAAAAAAGTAGAAATTATATATTTTATTGAATTTATTCATTTTTATAAAGGAATTAATGGTTTGATTTTGTTGTACAAGAATGCTATGATAATTAATTATGGGGTTTTAGAGTTGTTTTATAGTAAAATATAGTTGAATTTAAGCATTATGGTTTTGTTTGGAGGTGAGTCTACTATATGATTAGACTCAATATACAATATGATTATCAATAATTTGTTTAGGGAGTTAATAAACATATCATACAATTAAGAAAATATATAATACAATTAGAGTTAAGTTGGTTCCAAAAGAAAGCTTATTGTGTGGTCCAACAACATCATGATATCATAGTTGGAGTGATCATATTGTACCATGGGATTATCATACAATATGAATATATAAAGGTCAAAGAGTAAGATGGGCTTCTGATAACCATATATAGGGAGTTAAAGGAATCATATTGTTTGATGGAGAGGCCATATGATACAATAAGTGAAGAATTAATAACAATGATTTAGCGAGATGCCAATTATACAACACGATGGAGGAATCATATAGTTGATTTTTTTGTAGTAGAGAAAGTAGAGAGAATGCTTTGTGTTATATAATCTTAAAGAATTTTAGATATTTTCATTATTAAAGATTATATAGCAACTCATGTGCATGCATCTATGAGTTTGTAGAAAAGTTAAAAGAAAAGAAAAGTGGATTAAGAATCTTCACATTGAATTTAGGTAGAAAAGTTTGATAATAATAATATAAATATAATATTAAATTAATGGATAATTTATTCTTAAATTAAGATATCTTATATGCCATTTTATATTGTGTATTTTGATATATGACATAGTTATCATGATAAGAAATATTTATATTAAATGGTCTCATAGATTTTAAATTTTTGTGGATCTTTTATATGTTTATTTTATGATAAGGTACATATTTTAAATCAAATAAAAATCATGAGAACTGGTTTATATTAGAAATATAATATATATTTTTTATTTTAAGCTATGGCATGATGTTAAAATAAGTTTAGATTAATAAAAATTAAATTAAAAAAATATTGAGCTTTCTGTTACACCCTTATATTTGATGAGTCAAGCATAAAAGTTTAAATCTCATATGGGCTTGTTTTAAGTGAAATTGTTAATGTTCAATTAAGTCACGTTATGAACTTTAAATGTCTAAAATAGTGGTCTTCAAGATTCTTGGAGTGATGGCAAGGTTCATGAAAATTTAAGGCATGAACCGAAATCTTTATACTTGAGTAACTCTATTTTTGTCTTTAATTTGATATGTCTAAATTTTGAGATGATATAGCACACTATTAGTATTAATATTTGAAAATGTTATAAGTTTAATAATTTTAAAATTTTGATTTTTGGGCCAAGCATTATTGATGAAAAGTATAGACATCGATATTTAATTTTTCGAAATTATTTAGGAATAATTTTTAATGAATTTCTCTTCATATTCATTTAGGACACTTGTAATACTGTCATAATATAAAATTATTTTGTTATACTTATATTCAGTTTTTTGACACAAAAATTCTCACAAAACACTACAAAACAACTTTAGTCTCGAGAATTTTCACTGTAGTATGGGGGGTCAACCTAACCAGACGACTGATCTGTCCAAGCTTTAAGGATTTAAAAAATAAAATAAAGTAAATATTGTTTAATAGACCCGAAAAGGGCAAGCGAAGCCCAAAGGCTGTAGGTAGAGCTGTTAAATTGAACAAGTGAGAAATCAGCCCGTAGCTCCTGAACTGAACACGTGCAAACTCAGCCCGCAGAGAAAGCTGACCAAAGCAAGTGCAAAATCAAGCCAACCAGGACCAAATGATGAAATCTTGGTCGAGGGAGGAGGAAGCCAACCGCAAATGGCTCGAGTGACTACGAACCAAAAGTGTTATAGAGAGCAATGGCAAAGACATTTGGACAATGTGGGACTAAACTTCCATTCCATTATCAAAGAAGGCAGAAGGGTAGGCATGATCGGATGGCTTAGATTTAACAAGGTAAATTACTACATGATATTAGAGTAAAACGCCAAGCATGAGATTCGAAACCGAGCCTAATCAGCAAGACGATACAGAACCACTGCAGTAAGTTTCTACATTAGTTGATTTCTGGAGAAGTTATTTTAATACATGCAGGACAACCATCGCACCATCCAACGGCAAAGATCAAGGCTGCCTATATCCAACGACCAAGATTGATCTCAAACGGTAAATTCGAGATTCAATCATAAACATCCATTTCAGGATCCAAATATAATGATGACTGCTTTTACCCAAACGGCTAGTTTATTTTGGAACTGTTGGGTGTGGACTTAGAGCTCACTTTAAGCTCTATAAATAGGGAATGGTGAAGAACTCTTAGAGGCTATAATTGCTAATATTTCAAAGCTTTCAAATCACAATATCGAGCAATTTTAACTGCATATGGTGCTTCCAAAGTCACAAAGTGAAAGTTGCAAGAAGGAACCCGAAATTGGAGGTTTTTGCTTCAACTATTTTCTAATCTCTATTCCTCCCTCTTTTTGGTATTATGTGTGCCTCATATTTCTCTTAAAATTGGCTTAGGTTTTGCCAATTTTTTGTATTTCTTTCTTTGGGGTATGGGCATCCCGACAATTGTCCAAAAGCCTGGGGTTTGATTTGAGCTCAAAAAAACTCAAGTAGGTACGGGATTAGCCGTAGGTAAAATCTCTAGAAGATTTGAGGTGATCCATACGAAAAACATTACTTGTAATGTTGTGATTTTGGTGTTCTTTTCCCAACACCGGTTGGGGGTAGATGTAGGCTTGATTTTTAGTCGAACCACATTAAAAATATTTTGTGTACTTTTCTTTCTTATTCTTGCTTAAAAGATTTAAGTTTAATTGAAACCAAAAATCAAATGAAAATTTTATTTATAACAATTCACCCCCCTCTCTTAGGATTGTCTTAAGCATAAAGAACTTCAATTGGTATCAGAGAGAGGAATCCCAAATTACGTTAGTAACATCACGTGGGAGATCCACTTGTGCTAAGTGAAGGCTTTCTCATATTTCTTGTGGTTTTATGATTTTTTTGTTTTATAGCTTCCTCTTTGTTTTATATGGGTGTAAGCTTGTGTGAAGGTTTTTCTTCAATTCGACCTCCCTTGTTTAAAGGAGAATTTTACAAATATTAGAAAAACCATTTTAGGATTTTTATTCAATCTATCAATTTAGAATTATGGGAAGTTATGACTAAGCCTTGTGAACTTCCTAGAAATTCTTTTACTAATGAATTCAAGCCCTTTAGTGAGCTTAATGTTGAGCATAAAACATTGGCTCAATTGAATGGTAGGGCCTTAAACTATATTCCTTGTGGAATTTCTCCTAGTGAATTTATAGAAATTATAAATTTGCATACGACATTTAAGGTGTGGAAAAAAACTCGAAGTAATTTATGAGGGCACACAAGTGAAAGAGACGAAGATCAACATCCTCACTCATGATTATGAGCTTTTTAGAATGAATCCTGATAAGAGTATTAAAAGTATGTTTTTAAGATTTAATGAGGTAATAAATTGTTTGATAAATCTTGGAAGGGCTTTCTCAAATAGTGACCTAGTAAGGAAAATTTTGAGAATCCTTCCAAAAGAATATGATCCCCTTTACAACGGCTATTAAAGTGGATAAAAGATGTCAACAAAGTTTCATTGGATGAACTCCTTGGGGAACTTCTCACTATCAAAATAGAGATGACTAGGAGACTTATGAAAGAGGCTTCTACAAGCAAGTTAAAGCATGAAAGGAAGAAGGAAGAACCCATGGCCTTCAAAGCCACCAAATGTGATTCAAATTTCACTTCTACATCTTCCATGTATTTGGAAGATGAGGTAAGTTTTTAAGTTAATTGTTTGCAAAATATCTGGCAAAAAGTTTTCTTAATAAGAAATGGAAGAAGATGAGCAACAAGGAGAGGAAGAGGCCACCAAATTGTTTTGTGTGTGGTCAAACCGGTCATATTAAATCGGAATGTCCAAAACTCAAGGACAAGCATATGAAAGTGGAAAAGAAGTAGAAGAACTTGAAAAAAAAAGAAAGCTTTCTAAGCTACAAGGAGTGCTTTTGAAGATTCAGATATTTCAAGCTCAAGTAAAGGACAAGAAGGGATTATTTGTTTTATGGCAAATGAGGCATCTTTAATATCTTCAAGTTAAGAAGAAGAAAAAAATGAGGTAAGCACTTGGACAAGAGATATTTTAAAAAGTAATTATATTGAAATTATGAATGCATTGATTTCTTTAATGAGTGCTCATAAAAAATTAAAAAAGGCTTACAAAGAAAAAGTTGAATTACTTGATTTTTTATAAAATAAGATGAAAATAAAAGAATAGAAAATCAACATATATGTGACGAAATGGCTTCCCTTGTCATTGAGAATACTTCTTTAAAACATGATATTTTTCTTTTGAAAGAAAAATATGATTTTTTGAGCATGCTAGAGTAAGAAAAACTTCACATACTTCTTATGCTTCATATGCTTTTTTTTTCACATATATTCAATTTTGAAAAACTTAAATACATAAGCATGCCTAGGCCATCAAATATTGTTTGTTTTTATTGTTGTAAACCTGAACATATAAAAGATTGCCTTTTTAGAAGAAATATATATTCACAAAAACAAAATTTTAGAAGGATTGTTAAGAATGAGAACATGCAAGCTCTATTTAGTGATCAACCCAAGCGTTCTTGGGTTCCTAAGAGTAGAACTTATAATACAAGAAGACAATGTCTCCAAAATGTTAGGAGACATTCTAGAATAAGTCTAGAACATTTATAAAACTTAAATTAATGATTTTATTTGGTGGTATGTTTCAAATTTAGATTTTACACCTTATACAATCAAAACAACGAAGAAAATAAAAATCCACATCTTGGGTATTCATATATTAGAAAAGCATAGAGAAGCTTTAATCTAAAATCTCATAAGGTAGAGGAGTCAGTATATGTTGTGTTTGATGAGTCTACCCAACTAGTTAGTGAGAAGTATTTAAAAGATGAAATAAAATTAGTAAAGAAGTTAGATTTGAATAAAAATGAAGAAAAATTAGAAAATCTTGAAGTAGAAAAAGAAAGAAAGCATGTTACATAGAGGATGGAAATTTACAACCTCACATCTAAAGGATTTGACCATTAGAAGATGATTTACTAATTGTTTAGATTTATGTTGATCATATTATTTTTGGCAGTACAAAAAAAGAAATGTGGAGAATTTGGAAATCTTATGACTAAATAATTTGAAATGAGCATGATTGGTGAGCTAAATTTAGTTTTCTTAGGATCTCAAATAAGACAACTTCAAGACTAGGGTTTAGAAGTCACACATATACCTATTAGAATTGATAACACTAGTATGTTAGAATTAGCAAAAAATTAACTTCATCTTTATAGGACCAAGCACATAGATATTACATATCACTTTATTAAGGACCAAGTGGCCAAAAGATTAGTAGAGTTAGAGTATGTTCCCATTAAGCTTGAATTGGATGATGTTTTTACCATACCCTTACCATCAGAGCAATTTCAAACATTAAAGGAATAATTAGAAATTTTAGACATTTCTTAGGGTTCACTCCCTTTTGATGGTGTCAAAGAGGGAGAATAGTTAGGAGTTGGCAGAGCATCAAAATAGGGGGAGCATGTTAATTCTTAATTTCCTCCTTAAAAATTTATTTCAATTTTCTTTGTCACATTTTTGTATTTAAAACATTTGTCTTGCCATCACCAAAAGGGGGAGATTGTTACACCCCTACGTTTGATGAGTCAAGCATAAATATTTATATGTCATATGGGCTTGCTTTAAGTGAAATTGTTAATATTCAATTAAGTAAAGCCATGGACCTTAAATGTCTAAAATAGTGGTCTTCAAAACTTTTAGAGTGATGACAAGCTTCTAGGAAATTGAAGGCATGCACAAAATCTTTATACTTGAATATCTCTTTATTTTTCAGAAATTTAACTTGTCCAAATTTTGAGATGATGTGACACAATAATAATATTAATATTTCAAAATGTTATAAGTTTAATAATTTTTGAATTTTGATTTTTGGGCCAAGCATTATTGATGAAAAGTATATACATCAATATTTGATTTTTTTTAAATTATTTAGAATAATTTTTCATGAATTTCTTTTCATAGTCATTTAGGACACTTGTAATACTATCACAATATAAAATTATTTTGGTATACTTATCCTCAAAATTTGACCACAAAAATTCTCACAAAACACTATAAAAGCACTTTAGTGTCGGGAGTTTTCACTGTAGCGTTTGGTGGGTCGACTCGACCCGAGGCTGGTCCATCCAGGCTTTAAATATTTTAAAAAAATAAATTAAAAATTATTTGGTAGAACTAGTAGGGGCAAGCGAAGCCCAAAGGCCGTAGGATGAGAAATCAGCCTGTAGCTGCTGAACTGAACAAGGGCGAACTTTGCCCACAGAGAAAATTGACCAGAGTAAATGCAAAATAAAGCCAACCAGGATCAAGTGATGAAATCTTGGTCTAGGAAGGGGGAGCAAACCCCAAATTGCTCGAGAGACAAATGAACCGAAAGTGTTATAAAGAGCCTTGGCAAAGACATTTGGACGATGTGGGACTAATTTCCACTCGATTGTTAATCTAAGAAGAAGGGCAAGCGTGATTAGACGGCTTAGATTAATCAAGGTAAATAATTTCATGATAACAAAGTAAAATTCTAAGCAGGAGATTCGAAATCGTGCCAGATCTACAAGAGGATACGGAACAACTACAATAAGTTTCTACTATAGTTTATTTCTGGACAAATTATTTTAATACATGCAGGACAACCAATGTGCCATCCAATGGCCCAGATCAAGGCTGCGTAGATCCAACAGCCAGGATTGATCTCAAATGATAAATTTGAGATTCAATCAGAAACATCCATTTCAAGCTCCAAATCGAACGGTGACTGCTTTGTGTCCATTACCCAAACGGCTAGTTCATTTTAGAACCAATTGGAGTGGATTTAGAGCTCAAATTAGGCTCTATAAAAAGGGAATGATGAAGAAATCCTAGAGGTTACCATTGCTATGATTTCAAAATTTTCAAATCTCAATATCGAAAAATTCTAAGTGCATACGGTGCTTCCAAAGTCACAAAGTGAAAGCTATAAGAAGGAACCCAAAATTGGAGGTTCTTGCTTCAACAATTTTTCGATCTCTATTGCTCCCTCTTTTCGGTATTGTGTGTACCTCAAATTTCTCTAAAAATTGTCGTAAGTTTTGCAGAATTTTTGTATTTCTTTCTTTGGGGTAAGGGCATCACGGGAATTGTGCAAAAGCCTGGGGTTTGAGTTGAGCCCAAAAAAACTCAAGTAGGTTCGGGATTAGCAATAGGTAAAATCCCAAGTAGGTTTGAGGTGAACTGTGCGAAAAACATAGCTTGTAATTTGGTGATTTTTGTGTTCTTTTCCCAACCCCGGTTGGGGGTGGATGCAGGCTCAATTTTGAGTCGAACCACCTTAAAAATAATTTGTGTACTTTTCTTTCTTATTCTTGCTTAAATGATTTAAGTTTTAATTGAAGCCAAAAATCGAAAGAAAATTTTATTTATGATAATTCACCCACCCCTCCTTATGGGATTGTCTTAAGCACAAAGAACTTCAATTGGTATCAGAGAGAGGAATCCCAAATTACATGAGTAACATCACGTAGGAGATCCACTTGTGCTAAGTGAAGGCTTTCTCACATTCTTCGTGATTTTGTGATTTTTGGTTTTAATGGCTTTCTCTTTGATTGATATCGGTGCAATTTTGTGCGAAGGTTTTTCTTCAATTCGGCCTCCTTTGTTTAAAGGGGAATTTTACTTATATTGGAAAAACCGTTTTAGAATTTTTATTCAATCTATCGATTTAGAATTATGGGAAGATATGAGTAAGCCTTGTGAACTTCCTAGAAATTCTTTTACTGATGAAGTCAAGCCCTTTAGTGAGCTTAATGTTGAGCATAAAACATTGGCTCAATTGAATGCTAGGGCCTTAAACTATCTTCATTGTTGAATTTCACCTAGTGAATTCACACAAATTATAAATTTGCGTACGACATTTAAGGTGTGGACAAAACTCGCAGTAACTTAAGATGGCACCTCACAAGTGAAACAGACGAAAATCAACATCCTCACCAATAACTATAAGCTTTTTAAAATAAATCATGGTGAGATTATTAAAAGTATATTTTTAAGATTTAATGACGTAACAAAGGACTTGATAAATCTTGGAATGGCATTCTCAAATGGTGAACTAGTAAGGAAAATTTGGAGAATTTTTCCAAAGGAATATGATCTCCTTGCAACGACTATTAAAGCTGCTAAAGATGTCAACGAACTTTTATTGGATGATTTCCTTGGGGAAATTCTCATTGTCGAAATAGAAATGACTAAGAGACTTACGGAAGAGGCTTCTACAAGCAAGTTAAAGCACGAAAGGAAGAAAGAAGAACCCAAGGCCTTCAAAGCCACCAAATGTTATTTGGATTGCACTTCTACCTCCTCCACAGAAATGTCAAATAATTCTTTTTAATTTAAGCCAATTATCTTTAATAAGATTAGTATTAAATAAGTTATTACTCAAAGTTTTAGGTACTTTAGAGATGTAGCTAATGAACGAAAAATGGAGGAAGAGAAGGGGAAAAAGAGAAAATAAAGAGAAGAGGAAGAAGAATGTCTCAATTCAAGAGAACAACAAGAAAGTGAATAAAAAATTGTGTTGGTCACAAGGAGAGTACTAAGGAAGACAAAAAGAAGACTTACTATTACTATAAGAATCAAGAAATGGATGAACATACTAGAAAGCTACTACAATGAGTGAAAATAAAAAAGGTTGAAATTATGTTTTTTTAATGAATTTATCCATTTTTATAAAGGAATTAGTGGTTTTATTTTATTGTACAAGTTAAGAATGCTATGATAATTAATTACGAGGGTTTAGAGTTGTCTTATAGCAAAATATAATTGAATTTAGGCCTTATGATTTTGTTTTGAGGTGAGTCTACTATATGATTGGAATCTATATTCAATATCATTATCAATAATTTGTTTAAGGAGTTAATAAACATATAATACAATTAAGAGAATATATAATGCAATTAGAGTTAAGTTGGTTCAAGAAGAAAGGTTATTTTGTGGTCCAAAAATCTCATCATATCATAGTTTGAGCGATTATATTGTCCCATGAGTTCATTATACAATATGATTAGATAAAGGTCAAATAGTAAGATAAGATTTTGATACCCATATATAGGGAGTAGAAGGAATGACACTGTTTGATGGAGAGGACATATAATACAATAAGTGAAGAATTAATAACAAAGATTTTGTGAGATGCAAAAAGTACAACACGATGGGGGAACATATGGTTGAGGTTTTTGTAGTAGAAGAGAATGTAGAGAGAATACTTTGGGTTATATAATCTTAAGGAATTTTTGATATTTTCATTATTAAAGATTATATAGTAACTCATGTTCATGTATCTATGACATTGTAGAAAAACTAAAAGAAAAGGAAAGTGGATTAAGAATCTTCACCTTAAATTTAGGTAGAAAAGTTTGATAATGGTAATATAAATATAATATTAAATTAATAGATAATTTATTTTTAAATTAAGATATCTTATAAGCCATTTTGTATTTTTTATTTTGATATATGACATAGTTATCTCGATAAGAAGTATTTGTATTACATTGGCTCATAGTTTTTAAATTTCTGTGGAACTTTTATATGTTTATTTTATGATAAGGTATATACATTAAATCATACAGATAGCATGAGAACTAGTTTATATCGGAAATATAATATATAGATTTTATTTTAAGTTATGGCATGATATTTAAAATAAGTTTAGATTAACTAAAATTAAATAAAAAACAATATTGATTTTTCTTGAAACATTATCCTCATGTTATACGAATATATAGTTCCATTGGAATGTGTAGGGTGTTCAAGATACTTATTGGATATATGCTCATCACATTATTTAGTGCCATTAATCCTTTTTGTTTGGTGGCTTATGTATTAGTTTAAGACCTTGTACCTAAATAAATAATTTGGATAATGTTATAAGTATTTTGTTTAGGAAAATAAAACTATTATTTTATAGTAAAAATTATGGAAGAGATTGTTATAATCCTTTATCCAAACTAGATAAGGTTCTCTTGACAATCAAGTATGTTATCCTTATAAGTGTCAAATATATGACCCTTAATAACCAACTTCTTGAGGATGCTGGTTGCTTTAGATTACGCCATTAAATAGCTTAGTTAACTTGTCTAATAATTGAACCCAATTATAAATCTCAATGTTATCAATTGTTTCATTATCAATCATCATTGTCTCTTTGCAACACATGTACAATAATGTAATCATGTTGCTTGATTTGCATAAGATTGGAGCATAGTTGTGGTGACCAAGCTTGCCTTTCATGGTATCGGGTGTCACATCCTCTATTTTTTTATTTTTTTTAAATACTTTAACTTTTAAATGTATTTTTTATAAAAAATTAAATAAATACATTATGTTTCAAAACATTTGGTATGCTCACATATCAAAAAAAAATTAAAAAAATATGCCTAACTTTCAAAATCAATTTTATGTTAAGCTAAATATATGAAACAACATAATGATCATATTACAAAAGGCAATTAAAATGTCCAATAAAACCAAGCAGATGTCTAAGTTATTGTAAAACATTTGAGGCATAACGAATAAGAGGGGATGAGTGAATTGTTTATTTAAGAAAATTTTCATTTTCAAAAATTAGTAAAACAGCTTTTCGACCTTGACATTTTTTTTATTGATGAAATAAGATTTCTCAATAATAAAGGAAATACACAAAAGATTTTTTAGGTGCTTCAACACAAACCTGTGCACCTCCACCCTCGATCCCCGATCGGGCCTGCACTAACAATTTTTTTTTGCTGAAGTTAGTAGAGATAAACCAAATACACATCAGTGTTTTAATGAAACAAAATTCAGAGAAATTTAAGTTACTCAAAAACTTAAATACCTTACAATTTTTGTTTACAAAAATCTCTACATCTTTAATTCTTTAAATAAATTAATATTTTAAAATTTAATAAATATGTAATAAATCTAAAATAAGATAAATTAAAAATATAATACAAAAAAATCATATAAAATCAATTAAAAAACAATTAATAATAAAAATATTTTGAAAAATTAAAAAAAATAAAAATTTAATTAGATAAAACTTATCGGGACGAGTGTAACCAAGTTTGTTCTCTCTCAATCTTTCCCTATTTTGAATTACTTCAAAAATTCTAATTTAAATAACTATCAAAAAATAATAAATTAATATTTCAACATTTAATCAATCTAAAATATGATAAATTAAAAAGTATAATATAACCAAATCAAATGAAATGGATTATAACATCATGGTTCATCAAATAAGTTATAAATTAAAATGTTTTGTAAGCTACTCAAAAACCCAAGAAAATGAAACATTTAAAAATATAAAAATAAATATTAAAATGAAAATAGTTGTTTGAGATGAGTCTAATGATATTTGTTATACTTTGATCAAGCATTGTATAGGATTATTGTGAATTATAAAGAAAAATAAGCATATATATTTACAAAATATTAATTAAATTTTAAATAAATATATATTAAAGCTAAGATGAGATAAAATGAAACAATGTAATATAACTGAATCAGTGCAAGATAGACCTCACACAAAAGAAGATTATAGTTTGTTACTAACATAATAAAATAATGAAAAAAGTTTTAAAAAAAATTTTAAGAAAAAAATTAAAATGTATAAGAAAGTTGCATTCAAAAAACCTAAGAAGATAGTGTAACATCTACGATCATCAAATAAGATATGACTAGAAATTTCTCATAAAGCAAACCAAACTATTAAAAATAAATTATTCAAAAACACATAAATGAAATTTTAATTAGGTAAAACTTGTTTAGATGATTCCAATGACTTTTTTAATAAAAAAAGAAAATAATATATAATAATAACAATAAAACTTTTCAATATTAAGAAAACATATATTAAACAAGAAAAGAGATAAATCAAATCAACATAATCTAAGCAAATCAAAGTGATGTAATCATCATAGGAGAGGTGGCTTAAGGTTATATAGTAATATAACTAAATCAAATGAAACAATTTGAAGAAATGAGATAATTGTATAGGAAAATTACATTCTAAGATACCAAGGTGATAAGGTATGGTATCCTCGATTATCAAGTCATGTATAAATCAAAAAAATTTAAAAGATTAAAAAATTTTAGAAAAAATATTTAAAAATATAAAAAAAAATATTTAATTAAAGAGAGCTCAATGAGATGAGACTAACAAGGTTTTTTTAATCTTAATCAAGCCTTATTTAGTATTACTACAAATTATCAACATAAATAATCACAAATAATAATATTTTATTATTTAAATATTCAATGAAGATATATTAAAGCAAAGATGATATAAATAAAAGTTATGCAACAAAACCAAATCTAAATGATATATATGCCACATGATAGGAAATTTCGAGTTGCATAACAATTTGCTATGAAACATTTGTAGAAATGAGATAAATTTTACGAGAACGTTGTGTTCAATTATACAAATCCAAATATCTTAAAAAGAAAACAAAAATCTTAGAAAATAAAATATTTTAAAATTCAAAAATGTATATTTAATAAAATAGATCTTGTGTAGACTAGTTCAATAATATTTATTTTATCATGGCCAAACTTAGCTTGGAATTATGGTAAATTGAAAGACAAATAAGAGTAAATATGTATTAATGCTAAAATGTTTATAAATAGAAATAATAAAATATGACCAAATCAAAGTTATCTAAAGTTAACATGAGTGGATAATTTGTGTTTCATAGAAATATAGTCAAATAAAAGTGAAACATTTCAAGAAATCCAAATAAGATGCAAATCCAAATATCATAAAAAGCATACAAAAATCTTAGAAAATAAAATATTTTAAAATTAAAAAAATGTATATTAAAAAAATAGATATCTTGTAGACGAGTTGAATAATATTTATTTTATCTTGGTCAGACTTAGCTTGGAATTACAATAAATTGTAATAACAAATAAGAGTAAATATGTATTAACATTAAAAAGTTTATAAATAGCAACAATAAAATATGACCAAATCAAAATGATGTTAAGTTTACATGGGTGGATAATTTGAGTTTCATAAAAATATAACTAAATAAAAGTAAAACATTTCAAGAAGTGAGATAAATTATATGAGAAAAGTTGTATTTCAAAATACTGATGGAATAAATTAAAAAAATATAATATAACAAAATCTAAGTGATATTAAATTTTATGTGTAGAGAATTTGAGTTTTGCCATAATATAATAAAATATTTTTTAATGAAATGAGATAAATTATTTTGAAAAGTTACATTCAAAAATACTATGAAGCATGTGTGCATCCACCTTGTAGGAATCAAAATATCTTATAAGAGTGTAAAAACCATGGATAATAAAACATTTACATTTATACAACTTATTAAACTAGAAAGGTAATGATGTTTGATATGTCTCAATTAGAACTTCTTTGGATTTATTATAAATATCAATTTAAATAAGTGTAAATAATAATAAATTAGTATTTTAATATTTGATAAATATATAATAAAACTAAAATAAGATAAACTAAAAGAATTTATAATTTCTAAATAAAAACTATGTAAATATCACACCATAAAAGAGTTAGAGTTTCATAATAATATATCAAAACTAAAGAAAAATCTTTGATCAAACGAGCTAAATTATTTAAAAAAACATGTATGGTAAAGTTATCCTCCAAGGTACTAAGGACATCAAGTATAACATCCTCAATGATGGAATCAAGTATGAGAAAAAATATCTTATAAAGTAAGAAAAAATATAATAAAAAATTTATAAAAATATTAAAATAAATATTTAATTAGATAGAGCATATCGAGACAAATAAAACCACCTTTGTTTCATCTCGTTCAAAACACATTTATAGAAAATATGAATTACAAAAACAAATAAGCATAAATAATGATAAAGTATCATCTTAATAATAAGTAAATATATATTATAATTGAAATGAGTTAAATTAAAATAATGTATTCCAACTAATAAAAGTGATTAAAAGGTCACATGGGAGGAGATGTAAAGTTAATAAGTCATATAACCTAATCAAATAAAAAAATTTGTGGAAAAGTGATAAATATTATAGAAAAATTTTGATCCAAGATTCTAAGACGATCTAATGTAGTATCATTGACTATCGCATGAGGTTTGGATTGAAATGACTTGCAAAGCATATAAACACTTTTGAAAATAATTTTTTTAAATTATAAGAAATGAAATTTTAATTGAGTGGAACTCTATAAGATGACAATAATGGTATTTGTTTCATCTCCATTGAAACTTGTTTATAACTTTTTGAAATTACAAAAGTAATTAAATAAAAGTAATAATTAAACGTTATTTTAATATTATGTAAATATATGTTATCACTAAAGTCTCATAAATTAAAATAATGTAATACAACAAGATTATAGTGTTGTAAGGTTGCAAGAGAGAAGATTTAGAGCTTCATAGAAATATAAGAAAATCAAAGCAAACAATTTAAAGAATTGAAATAAATTGTATAGGAACATTTAATTTCATGTTCATTTGGTAGTTGGTGTAACATTGTCAATCGTCAAATTAGGTAGAAAATAAAAAAACCTCGTAAAGAGTGCCAAAATGATTCAATATAAAATTTTCAAAAATACTACAAAACAAATTTTAATTAAGTGGTGCCCATGAAGTCGAGTTTAATGACTTTTGTTTCATCTTAATCAGACCTAAAATTTTATTATTAAGAAATATCAAAATAAAAGAACATAAATAATCATAAGCTATTCTTTTCTTATTAAGTATATCACTATTAAACTTATAATGATACAAATTAAAGCAATATAATATAAAAAAATCAAGAACATATGAATGTAGCATGAGAGGTAAAGTTTCCCAAAATGTTGCATTCCAATATACTCAAGAGAATGAGTGTAACTTTCATGATTATCAAATTAGGTAAGAATTATAATTTTTTTATTTGGAATACCAAAACATCAAGTAAAAACTACTTTACATTAAAAAAATAAGTAACTTTTTAATATTATATGTATATATATATATATAAAATAAAACCAAATCGATGTGAAGGCCCTACGAGGGATATTTAGAGTATCATTATAATACATGAAAATCTAAGCAAAAACTTGGAACAATGATATAAATTGTTTGGCAAAGTTAGTCTCCAAGATAGTTAGGATGTAAAGTGTAACATACTCAATAGTCAAATCATTTATGAATCAAAATATTTGGTAAAGTTTACCAAAATTCTTAGAAAAATATTTAAAAATATCAAAATGAATAATTCACTTGATAGAGCTCATGAAGATGAATCCAAAGATGTGTGTTGTTTCTTGATCAAGCCTAGTTTAGAAAAACTTTATATTACCAAAGTAAATAAAGATAAATCGTAATAAATTATAATTTTAATGTAAAGGAAATATATATTAAAGGAGAAATGTTATATATTGAAGAAATGTAATGTGACCAAATCATTGTGATGTAAATGTCATATGAATGAGATTTAGAGTTACATTATAATATAAAAAATCAAAATGAAACATTTGATGAAATGATATAAACTATATGTGAAAGTTATATTCCATGATACAATGGAGATTGGGTTTAATATCTTGATCAACAAGTTAGATATGAATAAGGGAATCAACAAAAACTTAGTAAAAATCATTATACAGTGCAATTATAAAAAACATTAAGTGATAACTTTGGGTCTCCTAGGTCGAGGATAACAAAGGAGGACAAGAAAAACAAGGAGAATAAACTAAAACTCTATTTCTCTTTAGAAAAGTGTTTGTTCTTCAAGTAGGCAAATTTATTGCCTTCAATTAAAGCCTAAGTTTCCCTTCTTATTTGAGTTTGTGCATCTACAAAGAATGACCAAATATTATCTTTCTTCTTTTATTTCCTTGGAGGTTGTGTTGCATGTGGCAACACAAGACTTTTTCAAAAGGATAGTTAAACTTTACACTTACCTCCTTAGGTGCCAACATTGACAGAAGCATTGTCTTGAGGGCAATGGTGGTTTATGATTAATGCACAAGACATGTGTACGAGATGGATGAATCATGTGCATTGTCTCCTTATGCGATCGCATTGCCAGCGATGACAACTAACTTTTAATTGTCCAACCTCAAGCTGTTGGATCTTAAGAGTCTAACATTAAGCAAAAGAATATCAAGAGTTTGACTTTTATCATAAAATTCTCATACTTTACATCTCTATTATTTATCATATAACTATATTATAGACTGATGAGAAAAAATTTTGATGCAGATTTATGCTTTTTAAAATTTAATAAATTTTATCCATAAAGATGTTTTTATTGATAGATTATTATTTAATAATAATATAATAAAAATATTATTGTTATCAAAATTTAGTAATAATACCCCAGTCTTTTAATTAAATATATTATTAAATTTATTTTTATTAAAAATATTTTAAGAATTTTAATCCCATACTAATGCATAGAGTAATCCTAGTGTCTCCATTCAAATTAAAAACCATACTCCCTTCTTTTGTTTAATAAATTATTAATATATTGTAATTATCTTATGTATTTAAATATTTTCCATCTCGAAATCACATAAGCTCCTTAGCTTGGTTCTTTTGAGCTTCCCTTGGACTAGGGTTTTGTTAATTGATCTGTAGAACTAGCGACGGTGGCGAACCTCCTCTTACTGGAATCCTTCTCTACACTGGGAAGGCAGCTGATAGGCTGAGGCTTCCTCTACTTCAATCCAAGATGAAGCTTCACCCGGAAGGATACGAGGCGGAGCTTCTCCTTATCTAAGGCCACTTCGATTCGTCCCTACATCTCTTCCTTCAGCAATCCATGCTCAGTTTGACGTCGGACTTGGTGGTTTCAAAAGATCTCGATGACTTCACCATGTTCCTTATGCACATGCCCCATGCCATCCCTGACGCCTAGCTAAATTTCCTCATTAGTCTCTCATCTCCTTCAATCTGAAGTTCAGATCCTCCTGGCTTCCCTTCGTTCCAATCTAGCACAAGCCATCATCCTCCTTGTCAATAAGAAGGTTGGTTATTTTATTTTATTTTATTTTAGGATGAATATCTTATAGTGTTTGGTACACTTCAATTTGGAGGGCCACCATTATTCAACATATTTCTATTCAGCATTTTAATGGGTGGAAATATCTTTTTTTTTTGTATTGGTTAAAGTTATATTTTGAACTGGGCATTGGAGAAAATGGGGAACTTCCACGTCATTGAGCTTTAAGAGAAGATTATAATTGTTTATAAGTTGTTAGACGTGATTAGGCCTTTTTAATTGTTGATAATGGTAAAGGTTTGATTTCCCTCTACAAAGAACAAAGCAAGCATTTTTTTCCCATGACTTCTTAAATATAGAATCTTAACTATTTCTTGTGAGGTTGTATATTTCTTTTGCTAGATTCTTATATTAGAAAGGTTTAAACTGCCAACACTAAATTCATATTTTGTTATTATAATTACAAGAATAGTCCTTTGACACATTAAGTGAGGTCAGACACGTTGATTCTAAGATGCTATTGTTTCTATTCATTAATTGCTTTTCTTTTGGATCCAAAGTTGTTAAAGCCATTTCTAATAGTCAATAGTCATTTTTTTTGTTCTATATTATTTACTTTTTTTATAGGAAAGGTTTTAGTAATGTACTTCTCTTATAGAATCACAAAGTGAACTTCTTAATATAACCAAACCATCTAGATTGATTTTCTTTAGAATTTTCTTCAATTGGTAGAATGCCAACTTTCTCCTTTATAGTAAGTTACTCTTCAAACTAAAAAGCTTATCTCTATAGCAAATATTCTATTTGTGTGTTTGTACTCACACATTGACAATTGATGCCATGTAATCTTATAAATTTGCCTTTATTCTTGAGCGTGATATTTTGATTACACAACACTCAGAAGCATGTTTTATTTTCATCTTATTTGTTCAATGCTTGGATCATATTAGTGACATTTTTTGTTAATTTCCCTAACATTTTAAAGTATAGGTTCAAAATAAGTAAATTTTTTATTATTTCTTTTGTTTATGATAACTATTACAATCAGTATGTTTTTGGAATTACTTGTCTAAATATTAATTCCATATATTTATTATAAGAACAAAAAATGCGATACCATTTAAACTTCAAAGTCATTGTTCATAGACTTAGTTTTGTTTTATCTAAGCTTTGTCTTAGTTTTGCTTTATCTCTTTGCTTAGTCTTATCAATTGGTATTAAATTATTAGCAAAATGCATATTAATGGCTTATCTTTAATTTTATAATTACATCAATTATTGTGTAAAATTGAAGCAATCTTTCGTTGCTTATGTTGTTAGAAAGTTTGATGAAAGAAGAACTGTACAAGTACTTATGAAGCATTATCTTTTTATGTGCAAAAATGGAAGTTGTGAGAAAATTTCAAAATGTTTTTGATGCTTTTGGTGCACAGGTAGAAAACATTTTTGAAATTAAGTTTACGAACACATCCAAGGAATTAAAGCATAGCCAAAACAAATTTTGATGTAATGAAGAAATCTTTAATATGATCTCCTTAGGCGTGCGAAATTATTTTTAATATGCACAATTTTAATTTCTTTTTATTCTTTTCTAAAACCTTATCAATATAAAGCCTCCTTATACACTCATTATTGCTTTGTTATACATGTTTTCCATCATTTCAATATGTCTACCGCCAGCTTCTTTTTTTTTCCTTTTCTAATGCCTTTTCGAGCATGTGAGTGAAATATTATAATAGATAGTTAATTTGAGTTCATGATGATTCTCTTGTAGAATTAAGAAAAAGTTTTTTGTTCCTTGAAGAAATAATAAGAAATTGTTACAATTATTTTATATGCTTCATTAAGCTTTTTAATCTCGTAATAAACATTCATTATATTATCTTTCATAGACTTATCAAAAATTGTACTAACCCATTTCTTTTTCAATTCCTACTTAAGTATTGAAGTTTGAATCCTAAAATTGGTAATACATTGGTTTTCTGACAATATGCCTAGTTTGTTGAACAATAGTAACATTTATCTTCTTATGAATCATGATGTTAATTAACTTGGTCAAATTATGATTTAATTCTAGATTCTTGAAATTATTTCTTTATATGTATCCATGCATGATGTTGTAGGAATCCTTACTTTTTTTCAATTAACTCATTGTTGATACAACCATCTTCGATAATTTGTTAGTACATTTAGACAATAAAACACATTGCTTTATAGAAGTCCTAAGCATTAGATTTAACAATATTTTGGACATACATTGCCATGGGTTTGCTACCTTAAGGATAATGGTGTGGGACAAGTCATAGAAATAGATGGTTAGGAGGCGTCCAGGATAAATTGAAAGATACACCATAGAGTTGCCTAGAGGTCAACTAAAAGAATTGGGAAGGAGAGATGGATAAGTGAGGTTTTTAAGTATATACAATAAGCTAAGAGAAATGCCCTATGTGAAATATTTTTCCAACTTCAAATGCCTAGATTAAAGCTATGAAAGTTTATGGGCTTAAACCAAATCACCATAAAATAGCCAAAATGGAATTTTTTTAATAATACTATTTAGTATTGCAAGAGTTATGTTGTTCCATGATTATATAGAAATTAAAGTTCTCTAGCATGTTATTGATTTTTCTTGTTTGTTTTGAAAGTTTATGCATTTTATTATGTTTTGCTTATTTGTATAGTCATATTGTTGAGTTGGATGTGCCTCCTGAATTATTTATGGACCTTCAGATTGTTCGTTATCGAAACCTCAAAAAATTTGCATTTTTTTATGTTGTGCACTGTATTCGGCACATAAACAAAAAACATAGAAATGAAGCAAAAAATAGGAAGCTTGAAAATATTTTTTTCTCATTACTACAGGTGTGTGATGTCATATATACTCTATTTTTGCTTATTTTTCTTAATTCTGTTATTATAATAACTATTGTATGATTTCTTGTTTGAAGGGAGAGGAAGAACTAAGGGCGAGGAGGTCACTTGTTGTACTGTGTGATCTTCATCGACAAAAAGTATGGTTTTATTATTGAACTGCTAATGCTATTTGCAATGCATGCTTTCACAGTTCTTGAAGGTTGATATTTTCCTTATCTCTGTAATTGGTTAAGTCCCATTAGTTATCTTATTATGCCTTTTTATTACTTCTTTTTACTGAACACAGGGTCATGGTAATGAGCTATCTTATTCATTGCAATGAGCTATCTTACTTGAAAAGATTCTAAGTTTTGGAGTTTTAGTTAAAAGCTTAAGCATAAGATAAAAGATTTAAATAGAAGTATCCAATATCCAAGAGTGAGTTTCAAGTTTAAAGGAGAGAGTGTAAATGACAAGTCAAAACTTAACAAGATGAAACAAACTTTTTTTCCCAAGTGAATGGTATGATCAAATGGGAAATACTTAAGTACTTAGAAGTTATAAATATTTTTTTCATTTTGCAACAAGATAAGATGAAAAGGAAAAAACCCTCAACCTCCACACCATGGAAGGAAAGGAAGAATTTTTTTGGCATTTGTAGCCTTCACATAATGGAACAATAATGAACGAAATAAAAAGAGAAAGTAAGATTTATGCTTCTTAAAACATGTTTATTATGGAATGGTGATGAAGATCGATGTAATAAAAAGTTCACATAGATGTGTAACTCAATCAAAATTTGATTTAAACGATGTGAACCAAAGCAAGTTGAAATGGTTATTTCAAGAAATGAAAAGGCACTTGCATTTTAATTACTTGAGCATTACTCAAAAACCATTTAATATAAAGCAAAGATTAGGTCTGATTGTGCTAATAACTTTTATTGGGCCTATTCTCATGGGTTATTAACATATGAAATATAACTATCTAAATAAACATCAAAAGAACTTGTCTACTAGCTCTATATTGTGACCCACTGGAGGATTTGTTGGAGTAGATTTGTGCTTAATATTAGTGCAAGACTAGGCTTTTGGAAGATATATAGTCTGACTAAAAAAGTTCAAGGCCTAAGTTTTAGGTGCACTCACATAGATTTGACTTATCTTTTCTTGATAAAATTTTATATCTCGAATGATGATCCATACTCGATAAGTTTAGATTAAGAAACATAACAATAAATCGATTTTCCATGAGGTTTTCATGTCTTAAGAGAATATCAATTATTGAATGATCATCACTAACATTGACTTGTAAGGATGAAATATATTCAACTACAAACTAGATGTAATTAACTTAAATAGTTGATTTGTCAAAGTTAAGTGAGAATAATTATGTTGATTTTCTACCAAAAGAAATAAAAACCCAAGTAATTTGGAATTTGATAGAGGACATCAAAGAACTTTTGATTGTTGAATTAGCTCATTAGATGACTTTCTTTAAGATAAAATATTTTGAATTAGCCCTCAAACAAGTTTACACTTTTAAAGTACAATTTTATTAGTTCTTAAGATATCTAAATATAATAATTAATTAAAGATAGTTCAGTTCGTTTAAGTTAACAAAATCTTGAGAATGTAAAATCATGATGCTAAGTATGAAATTTTATTGAAAACTTTAATGAAAGTCAAATAATACCCTTGATAGTTAGCACAAGAAGAAAAGTGTGTACCTTTTAGCATATATAGAGCCTTTTTAAGTGATCCTTACTCTTTGATTGTTGGATCTCAACATCTTCCTCTTTATGAAGTTGATAGACATCAGGTCCTAGAACATGCTTGATCAAGTACAATTCTTTCACGTTTGGAGCAAGCTTATGGAGGCTTTATTAGTGTTGAGAGCTCTTATATTGTCTAAGAATCTAATCTTTGACCTTGAAAGGACAATTCTTAATATGTAATATTTTTTCATACTTTAATTTATATTTAGTTTCTTTACATGGTCTCTCAGCCACTTTTCATTGATTAGGTCCAACTTCTGATGTGCTAGTTTCAAGTTCAAGCTTTTTAACTTGTTAAGTGATTGACCTCGATAGTGATTATAGCTTCGAATCCTTAGAAAAACTTGATGTGTTGCAGAATTTGTAGTTCAATACGCTCACAGTATGTTGAGGAGATCACCTACCCACCCACCTTTTTTTCATCAAGACGAGGCTTTAGTATTTTTAAGATGTCTTTGTCCATTGCTTTGGCTTGTCCATCTATGTGAGGATGAGAAGTTAAGGCATACTGAAAAAAACAACCTTAAATTTTGCATAAATCTAGAAAATCTTTAGAAAGGAACATTATTGTGTCATTTGTAACAATTGCTATGGAAATATTAAACCTATTATAAATTTTTGTCGAAAGAAAACTTTAAATCTTATTAATAGTCTTGTCAAAAAGAGGCTTCACCTTGATCCATTTTTAAAGGTTGTTAACAACCAAAAGAAGGAACCTCCTTCCATTTCTAGCAATTGGAAATAAAAAATGGAAATTCATACCATAGTCTAACAAGAACCAATAAATAATTATTTCTTCCATCTTTGTGAATAATTAGTATGAAAGGGGAGCATGAACTTGACACCCTTTGTACCTTTTGGTAAATAAAGTAATATTTTTTTTCATTATTGGTAAAAAACAATCCTTGATACATAATCTTCATGGCATGTGTATAGCTAGAGGCACGTCCATCACAGTCTCTTGAATGGATCAACTTGATCATATCTTTAACTTCTAAAGGATGGTGTGATGGCCTTAGTTTCTTAAACATTTTTTCTTCTTATTTGTTCACTAGGGCTTAATTCTTATTATTAATTATTTATTTCTACCAAATATAATTATATATATATATGATCAAAAATTATTTTGTTGATCAAATGATGAGTTTACAATTAAAAAGATACATAAGCACTAAAATTTCTTTAAAAACTCTTTTTCTCACCACTTTTCATCCATACTCTTTTGGACCAATGGTGTCTTCAATATATACATATCAAAATATCAAATTATCCTTTTTAGAAAATATTGAATAATAAGAGGCAAGTCAACCATACACTTATTATGTCAAAAATAATAACTTCAAGCCAAAAATCCATGTTATCTAAACATATTATAGTTAATCTTTTAATTGATATAACTTTACTGATTCATGCTAATGTAAAATTCAAAGAGGCTAAGAATGTGTAAGATATCATCAAAAGACACTTCATATAAATTAATAAAAATATTCATATAATCATAACAATTAATACAATAGAAAATATTGTGTTATGAGAATGTATGCAAAGCAAGTGCATGAGACTTGTTAATAACATTAAGAATGAGAGAAAACCATCCAATTATGAGGACCTCATGCTTCATATAAACTATAAGAATGTTATCAGGTAGCACATTATTATATCATGGATCACAATAAAGAAGTCTTGTTATTAAAATGTCCCATACAATTTATTCTAGATTTTTGTGATCTTTTTTAATGGGCTTATTACTTCTTAACTATCCATTTAATTGTAAACTTGATTATACTGAAAACTCTTATTTTATCATGTCTTTTAAGCTTACATGTGAAAATCAATATATGCAACAAAGATACACCTAGAATGATAACTAGTATGAGGGGTTTTCCCTACTCAATTGTTACAAATAATATAAATACATGGTGCTTAACTAAATAGTTTGGCATTATCTTGTTGTCACAAATTGTTAATAGTGCCCAATCAAAAGATTTTGTCTGACCTAATTATCACAAATATCAATGCACTAATTAAAGAGTTTTGCTTTACTTGATTGTCACAAATATCTCATTCATCTTATTAAAATAATATCAATCAATTGGTATCATTGCTTGATTTTGATGTCTATTGCACTTGATTATAATCAAAACATGGATTTTATCTTTCAATTTTCAATACATGAAATAAAGAAGTATAGTGTTATAACCATTCTTATTAAAGTGTTACAACTATTTTTAATATAATTTCAATAATTTTTTCCAACTTGTTCTAACAACATTATCGATTACAAAATATCTAATATCTCATATTCATTGACATATGTCCAACATCATATATGCTTCATCACATATCATTATCATGTGCTCATGACATCTTATTTATATTATTTTATGTTATATTCATATCTTTTGTTCATCATGTACTTAGTTCCAGCACAACTCTTTATACTTATTTAAAGTTTTTCATGATTGGCATTTAATTTACTCAAATAATATCATCTAATGGCATCATGAATCTTCAACATAAGCTATGTTCAATAAAATTTTTGCATGAAAACAAATTATGGAACTATCACAAATATGATTAAATATGAGTAAAAAGAATTTTATTAAACTTAATAGTAAACATTATTAGTCACTTATCTCAAGAGACACAATTTTTATTGATCAACTTGGTGTCAAATTAGCATTAGTTAATTTGGGTTGGTTGGTCATTTGGGTTAACTTGGGTAGTTGGTTAATTTTATATGCTAATGTTGGCTTTGGGTCGCAACTGACACCTAAGTTTTGGATTTACCTAAGTTTTGTCCCTCATCTTCATTTGTCATGAAAAAATAAGTTTTGGATTTACTTAAATTTTTGTAGAGTAGCTTGATGAATTGTTGAAGTTTCTCTCGATGCTTGAAAATTAAAAGGGTGAACCTAAAATTTTTTTAGCTAGATATTGAGCATCTCGATGAGGTTTTTAGGAAGGCATGATTATCAAATCTTTTACCATGTCAAGGTTTACTTAGATTCCTTTTTTTGAGACCATGAAGTTAAGAAACTTTATTAATAAAGTGCTAAAATTACTTTCAAAATATTTAGTCCCATGGTACACTTTTTACATGTCTTTAAAGATCTAATTTTTATTAAAAATTGTTTACATAATGTTCTAAATTTTTGCATCTCTAACTTTAGAAGATAAAATCAATCATCATTTAACAAATAGCTCTAACATTACTTAAATCAAATGGCATTCTTCAAAATGTCACAAATTAATTATGGCTCATGTCATTTCTTTCTCTATCTTTTGATTTTGAAAACACATTTTTAAAATAAAAAAACATTAGCATGATCATTTTCAAAATCACAGTAAAACTAATTGAATATTTTGAAAATTATAACAAATTCAATATAAAAAATTTAACATTCTTTCAAATTCTTTCAAAAGGTAAGTTCTTAAATCACTACAAAAATACAAAAACTAACAACTAAATAGAAATCTAACAAACTACTAAATAAGATAGAGCATGATCTCGTTCCCTTTCATTGTAACATCCATAATGTGAGGGCAATTATTTTAATAATATTTTGATATTTTAAATTATCATGTGCTTAAATTAATAAAAAAATAATAATCATAGATTTGATTTATGATCTTAACAAGAGAAGATTTATAATATCCAAAATATAAAAAAAATTGAATTATTGTTATTTTGAATTATTTAGAATTTTAAAGAATATTTGAAAACTTTAAAGTTCCATTTCAAAATTATTCAAAAGTTTTATACCACTAAAGGAGCAAACCCTAAAAAGAAAGAGACAAACTAAGAAATAATACGAATAAAATATTTGAATATAATGATAATATATTGACAAAAAAATCTTTTGAGCATTAAAATAGAAGATCAAAGATTTATAAGGATTAACCTATGAGCATGAAAAAGTTTTTAAAATAATTAAAAATATTACATAAACTCACAAAATTATGAAATTTAACTAAGGCATTGAATTTACAAGTATAAGCATAGTAAAAATTTTGTGTCTAAAAAAGTAGGCGTGATAGTCATTGAACCAAAAGTAAATGAGGATTTAAAAATATTTTAGGTTTGCTTAAATTATTAAAAATATTAAATATCCTTAAAATATATGAAATTTGGCAAACAAGTGGAGTAAGTTAAGAAGAATCATGCAAAATTAACCATTAAACTTTTTAAGTTCAAATTATTAAAAAAAGTAAGAAATCTTAGAATTTCCTAATTTTTATTAAATCTTATTTTTTAATTTTCCTAACCTTATCGTACTGACAAAATTGACATCACAGTAACATAATTTTTTTGCAAAACTATTAAATTCCAAGCGATATGAAGGCAAGAAGTCACAAAACTAAAGAGGTCTAATTGTTGAAGGGAAATGAAGCATCGATATTTCATATATAAGATGATGACCATGGATGATGAGGGTGTTTTGAATAAAACTAAAAACATTTTGATCATGGTTGACAGCTTAAAGAGAAGAGGAGGAAGAGAAGTAGTGTTAAATAGTCAAGTAAGGGAATTGAGAAATAATCTTGGAAATTAGGAAAGGTACATTGTAGTAGGTGTAAAATACTTAAAATGAAGGAAATATGGATCATATAATGGCACATAATTTGATATCTATTTTTAAGGGGAGACCTTTACAAGATTAATTGAGATAGCAAGCTTATACATCTATATGTACTTAGTATTATATAATGCTTGGCATCTATAATAAGTAATGAATTGAAATCTATCAAATTCAAAGATGATTGACATCCATGCTTGTATTTCTTGTGTTTGCTTATATTTTACAAAGAATCATATGATCATGATTTTATTATAGATGTGTAAAGCAAGTTACGATAACATGTATGATAATAATGGCCATTAAAAAAAGATTAAAAAAAGGCAATGATTACTCTTAATATATTTAGAAAAGAGAAAAAAGGAAAAGAAATTAAGAACAAAGGTTGCTAAAAGGTAAGGTATGTTTCTATAAGTTCAGTGATGTTAGTTTTCAAAAGTGAAGTTTATCATTTAAAGAGCTTAAATTATGACATAAAACTAATATATTGTTGATTCAATTTGGTTGTGTGTCTAGAAGATCAATTATTTTGATTATTCACTTGCTAAGGGGTTTGATGAAGAAATCTAGAAGGGAAATGATAGAAGTCCAATAATCGTGTTTTGAAAGGTCTTGTGATAGGGAAAAGCTTAACATTAGATATATTGAAGTTATGAAAGCATGCATATAAAAGTAATGATGCATATTGGCATTCAAGTATTGTTGATTAAAGGTTTCTCAATTGTAATTTTTGGCATTGGTTCTATATTCACAATGGTGCTTTCTTATTTTTACTTTTGATGATGCTTTTGTTGATAGCACTAAGAAATTGGTTATTTAATTATGTTTAACTGAACATGGAATTCATTTTTAATAAAACCCAGAAGAGTAAAATTGCTAAGGATTACTATTATATGATACTAAAATATAAAAAAATGAGAGATTTCATTATTTCTAATATAAATTTAAAAAATAGAAAAATTTATAGGATGGTTATAATCTAATTCAAATATGTTGAAGGAATTGAAGAATGCTTTTGTTATTTTGTGTGATCAAAATATCTTACTCATGTTTACATACAAGTTTTTTAAAATCAAGTGGAATTAACAATATTATATAATTTTAAATATTTCTTGTGAATTCAAGTATACAAATAGAACACGTGGTAGATATACTCGAAATGACATGATTAGAAAAATCAAAGCAATAAAAATGTTATTGCCAAGTGTGTTTGGTTGTATGATTTGAACATGTTAAATTGGATCAATTAATTTGTTAAGAGAGAGGAGTTATCACAATTCTCTCATTCAATGGTGGAAGAGTAAGACCAAAAAGAGGTGAGAACAAAATAATATAAGGGACTTGACATTTTTGAATATTAATATCTAGTCAATATGGTGCAATGGTGTCATAGAATTCATGTAATTGTCTTGGATAAATGGGATTGTAATGCAATGCAAACTCAAAGGTTTGGGGTGGTGTCTAGTTGCAATCTTTGGTATTTTACCACCAAGACCAAACTATGAGAACTTATGAAATGTATTTGAAATTCAGAGCAAAGAAATGCTAATGCAAATGTGGTAATAAAAATGAGAAAAAAAATGCATGCAATAAATTTTAAAAGACATGTGTTTTGTACCTAATTGCAACTACGACATATGTAAGTTATGATTTTGATAAGGCATTACGACCAATTTAAAATAATAACTCAAATAATTGAAACCTTCTCTATTGCAAATCAAACAAATTAACCAAGTTCTTGAAAGGCAACTATCCTTTGTCTAACAATTTGTTGGTAGATTCCAAGTAAAGTAGTTATTGAAATTAACTTTAAGCACGCTATTAAACTCTTGCAAGCAAATTTAAATATAAGAGGAAATCTGAATTTAAATTTTTGTGGTGCAAGGAAGACAAAAGTGACAACACAATGAACTCATATTGATTGAAACTATATTTTTATAGCAATTTTTATAGGACCAACAAATCTAACATGAGAAAGATGTAAAATCATGTAGTTCTTACTTTAATGGTTATATAGATACACAAAGAAATAACAAGAAAGAAGTGCTAACGCTAGTACAACAAACATGTCTAACAAGATATACCAAGGGAAAGACTTGAGAGGTCCCTCTATACGTACACATGAAGTGACCAGCACCTCTGGTTCCTTAATCTCTGGACATCTTGGGCTCAACAACAACGATTTCTTCTCTGAAAATGTGATAAAAATGAATATTAAAAAGAGAAACCTTTCATAATGGGATTTGGCTCTTTTAAAGTTTTATAATGTCTCATTTTGTCTAGCCCATTATTTTTCTATGTGTGCGTGTATCTACAGACATTTAATACATCTTATACATGCATTATTTTTGTTAGACTTTTTTATGGTCAATGGATGCATTGTTTTCATTTGTGCATGATTGTACATAATGATTTTTGTTCTCATATAACCCTGTTTGAATGTACATAATGTAATTTGTGAACGCATTAACTTCTTTCTGTAAATATGACTATACTCATAATCCAAAACATATATTAGACATTGGTTGCACTTGTATAAAAATGACTATTGTGGAGTGAATATTTTTATAGGCATTTCTCCCTTTGTGGACATAGAATTTTACATGCATTGCTTTATTTGTGCATATGTAGTTGGGAGGCAAGCATCTATATGTGCACTATGCATCAATAGATAAATCTAGTTTGCCTAAGTTGTTTTTGAATTTGTTGGAATTGAACATGCCCACAATTGGTGATGTAACTACTCATATGGTTTGAACATTCCCACCCAAACAAACTGATCATGTGTTGGTTACAATAATGGTCATCTCTTCATAATACCTTGTGACAAAGGCCTACACAACAAAATAAAACACATTTTTTTTCAAATGCATTAAAAATACAAATTATGATCAAATATGTAGAAAAAACACAACACCAGATTTTTTAATATATAATGGATGAGTATTAAAAAGTAGTGGGATTGTGTTGCATTGAATTGAATTTTGTTATTGTTATAAAAAAATGTAACATATTCTAACTATCATTTACGATTTCTAATCCATGCAACGATAATGCTTGTGCAGAATATGCATATTTGTGTATAGAATTGAAGAAAATTTCTTAAATTACTAAAATTAGCTGTGCTTTTGTCTACATTTTTTTATATTTATATATTTGCATAAGAAGCAAAAATATTTGTTGGGAAGATATGAATTCGGATTTTAGCTTATAATTGAGTTTTAAGATATACTTGAATTTTTTAGTTGGTTTAAGCATAATCTAGTTGGGCCTACTTAAGATGGTTCATTTATTATGTTTTAGATTTAGCTCAATTTTTATTGTTTGGACGAGGCAATGAGTCAGATGCATGCATGCGCTCGACTAGTGAAACAACAAGGTTTGTTAATATCTGTAAGATTGCGTAGTGCACTTTAGGTATTATTATATTAGAGGTGGTTTATACTTTCTTGATGATGGTAATAATAATGATAAAAGAAAAAAAAGACTAAAATGTGTCAAAAATATTACTTCAAAAATAGGTTTGGATTAGAATAATGATCAACCTAATAAATGTTAATGAGCATAACCATGTTGACTTTATGAGCAGTAAAAAAATGTATTAGATAAGGAACGTCGAGCAATCTTTTGCCTATGTAACATGTACTCATACAAGGACCGTGCAATTTAAAAAATCATTATTAGAATAACCACAAAATTTTATATGAACATATGAATATACCTATTTGGTTGTCTATTCTAATTATATGAAACACAAAGCAAACAATTTTAATGTAACCAACTAATAAAACATTTTTTTAAATGGTTGCAATTTATATGTGACTAGAACTATGCATTATTTAGAGAGACAACTATGAATGCACACAATTAAGGTTACACACTTATAAAATATCACTTGTATTGCATGTAAAACATTCAATTTTTTATAAGTATAAAATCATTAACATTAGCATACAAATATGAATAATAGTTTACTTTTAATTACAAAAAAATGCATAAAAAATTTATGCATAAGTGTGAATATTATGCATAAAGATTCTAAACTTTAAATATTAGAGCAAAGTGAATGATTATTTTTTCTTTAAGAATGTTTGAATGACATCAATCATCATGCATCATTTCTATTTTCCATGAAACACAACTTATTTTGATGCTTGTCGACCATGCACCCTTTTTTAGGGTTAGGAAGAGTGTCAGACACTTATTAAAAGAATGTGCAATATATCCTAGAATTTTGTGGAGGATATGAGATTGTGCTTTTTGCAAATTTAGATTAGTGATGCAACATGGCACTTCTAATACATGTTCTTGAAACCCAACTTTGAGAGTATGACAAGGATACAATACCTTCGTTAAGAGTGTTTTTACTTCATGGAATTTTCCATTTGTCGAGATCTATTTGAATCCTCTTCTAAACTAATTAGGTTGTTGAAATGTGTAGGAAAGCTTTAGAAAGGCTTTTGAAATAAATATTTGAGTATAAAAATGCAATTTTAGTGGTAATGATGTTTAAAGGTTATGGTGGTAATGTTAGAAAAATTTGTTGCTACTTGGATATGCTTCAAGTATATTGGATTTATTATACAAATTGTTGGGACATAATTTGAAGCACCATCTTTTGGAGTTAATGCCATGCATTTAAGTTGCAGAAGTTTGCTTGATGTTTTATCTCGTAAGGCTTTGTTAGGACTGGTAAGCAAATTGATATTGCCAGTGTTTGGCCAATTATGCTACATGATGCTCATGCTTGGCAATAAAGAAGTTATTGTTGATAAAGGGTGACGTAATTGAATATTAGAATGGGATTGTTTTCACTAAGAAAGAGAGCTAAAAAGACGTTAGGGTCAGGGCAATTGAACTTTTGATTTTTTTGGCAAAGCTTTGCCTTTGCCATGTGCTTTAAATAATCATTTGATTTTGGATAGGTGGACTATTTTCTTAATTGATATGTTGATTATGATCTTGAACCAAACAGTGCAAAGTGATATAATTTTTTTCTCTAATGAAAAAAATAGTTGTACTTTTTTTACAATTTAAAATGATTTCAATTATTTTTTAAGAAGATTGATGCTACGCCATAATGTTGAACCGTCCATTTTGAGGACATGGTTAATGTTACTTTGGTAACAACTAATTTGCTTTTGAATTATTTCATTTTGATGTGTCTTGTCTTAAACTTTTTGCAACTTTCAAAAACATAATATCTTTTCAATATTATTATGTTTCTCTTGGTCACATAAATTAGAAGTAAGTATTTTATACTTCAAAACAAATATAACCATATTTTATTTAAGCTGTACAAATTTTTAAAGTTTTTTATTGGGTATATTGGATGATGAAGAATCCAGTTAATTAATCCTTTAAATTTCACTTGTTGCAATTTTTGTAGGACAGCTTTCTGTGGCCCAAGGTGACCTAGCACAAGCATCAAACATCAAGCCAATTCAATATTGTTTTAGGTGAAGACAAAAATAATGTTGCTACAATTTTGGATCAGGTACTTTTACTTTGTGAAGTTTGTACTTTGTTTAAATGAGTCCTCTATATTGATATAGAGCTTGTTACATGTATTGAGGGGAATGTTATAAAATTTAAGGGCAGCATATTAAGGAATTACAACTAGCTTGTGACCTTTTAATTAAGTATTTTGATTGGAATAATATTTTTTTTAGTATTTTTTTGAGGTATCTACATATTTACAAATTTTTAGACTATTATTAGAATTAATTAAATTTGGGAAAAATGCATATAGGTTTTTGGTGTTTGGGGTTATTTTCAACTAAAGTTTCTTGAGTTTTATAATTTGCCATTTAGGTCTTTTTAAGTACCCTATAGTAAGAAAGTAGTACATACACCTCAACAATGTTAAACAGCAAAGTTAATATCGAAATCCTCTTCTTCTTTGTATATTGGTGAAACCTTAAACCCTTTACTAATTTTGAGGTTGTTGAAGTTCATGGAGGTGGAAAGAGAAATGATGATGTTGTATTATGGTAAGGGGTGGAAAGAATAATGGGAAATAGTATAGAGATGTTGTCACTTCTGCTTGCACCTATTATTTGCATATACTAATAGTTTCTTATAGAAGTAGTATTGATGATATTAATATAAAAAAAATGAGGGAAATAAAAAATAGATTTGAAACTATAAATATGGATACCTATTCTAACTAAAAGTCAATGATACTATGTCAAGTACAAAACTATAATGGACATAATATCATATTCACAATCATCTTACATGTCTTTAGAAATTATCACTTTGTGAATTTGTATAAATAGAAAAATAAGTTATACCATGTTTAATAAGTAAATATTATATGTAACAATTGACACGATATGATATAGTGATATAAATATGAATATAAACATGACATCTATATAATACTCGGAGAAGAAATGAGTCGCCAATAGCAATAAATAATAAGCTTAGTAATGTAAAAGTCCATATTTATATATTATATATTTTTCATATGCATATTGTATATCATTTCTTATTAATTTCTCTATTTATCTTTTTTTTTAATTTATTATAATTGAACTTATATTTCTTATATTACTATTATCATATATTTCTATCATATGTTATCTAATATCTGTATGACATCTAATCACATAATCTCTACACCTTTACTAATAAGCATGTCATAACTGGTTAGTCCTATAAATCACATAATATCATTATAGATCAACTTTGCAAAAGGTGCTAGTAGTAGAAGGGAGATCTCTAATGCCATTTCATAAGTTGATAAAACTATTGCTAATCATGTTTAGCATATCATTTGTTAAGCTCATCATATATAGTGGAATCATGAAATAAAATATAGAATTTTTTTAATTTTTTATTCTTTTTTTATTCAGGATATTTAACCCAGTTATAATAAACATCATATTATAAGATACTATTTTATTTATTTATCTTTTTATCTTCTTTTTCATTTCTATTATGTTGTGTTTTAATTATTCAATGTCATAAAAGCATTGGTGTATCAGAACATGAATGCAAACATGAGACTTGTATGTCATACTTGAATTCTCAAATAATTATATCTATAATATTATCATCTATTTGAATTTACATGGATTCCAAAAATCTATCTTTTTTTTATCCTTTCTTTTTGTTTTTATAACATACAAAGAAATTCATTAATAATTCATAAGGATCTATGGTTTTAATATCCCAAACTATTTTATTTCAATTTCCTAAAATTCTTAAGAATGTATGCATCAATAATAAAGGAATTGCATTTAGATATTGATCTTACTAATACTTTTTTTGAGCTTGCAGTAGTTCAAATCACATCTAAGTTCTTTTATCATACTTTCTCACACTATTCTTGCTTTTATTTTTTTAATTTAAGTTGTAACAATAATTTAAACAAAATATTCCTTATTTGTGGATTCTCGCACTTTCCCTTGATTGTTGGAAGTACAGTAGTCGTCTTTCTACATTATAATTATTCAAAGTAATATTTTCTTAATTTTTAACTGAAGCTAAAGCTCACTTTAACTAGAGTTTCCCATTCCCAGTTTGGCGGAATGCCTTTTTCCCACTAAGCTTCAGCTTGCTACAACACTAGCTCTTTCTTTAGGAAAGAAAATAGAAATACAATGCTGAGCTCTCTTGGCAGCAAAACTATAACCAAAAACTTCTCCCAAATAGGTTTATTGTCAACTCATCTGCTTTGACTACCTTGCTTCATTCAGCATTGCAATTGACTTGTGTTGTGGGTTTTCATTTTGTTTCTCTTTTCCTGTTCTGCTGCCTCCTTTCTTCTTCTTTCTATGTTTTTCTATCCTTGATTCCCTTTCTTTGTTAAGGTCTTCTCCCAAGCAGCTGATTCCTTTGCAAACCTTCTCAAGTGAGGGTCACAAAGGTTCTTGAGGTTGACCTAGAAAAAAGGGAATAAGGGAGAAAGAAATATGCTGTTGTTACTATTACCAAGTAAATAATAGAGAGTATTTTTATAATTTAGTAACTTCAAAAATTAATTAAAAATAAAGGAGATTTTAAAAAAATTTTCAACAAGGATCATAAGCTTCAATTTAGAAATGTAATCAAGGGAAAACATTCATCAAAAACCTTGGTTGCATCTTATTTTTGAACAGAAGTGATTCAAATGAATGCCTTGTGGAGTAATTTAAGAAGCTTGGATGAGGAGATGGAAACATGGTTGAGATCATAGAAAATGGTATCATTTTCGGAGAGGTGGAGTCCTACTATGACAAATGGCATTTTAAGGATCTTATGAATATGTTATAATAATCCACTAGCCGAACCTATCCAAACTTGATTAACTTTTTACTTTAATTAAATCTTCTAAAATTAGACTTGCTTATTATTGGCAGACTTATGAACCTGCATGTATTATCATAAATCTCGAAGGAACTTGTTGAGAATTAGAGCAAAATGCAGACTTATAAGCAATTTATAAAGGGAGAACATTCATTGGACACCTTAGTTATATCTTACTTTTAGTAAGGGCATTATGAAAGACTTAAAAGGAAGCGATTTAAACGATTGCCTTGTGGCGGACTCAAAGGAAGCATTGATGACAGATGAAAACATGATTGGGATTGTAGAAAATGACATCATTATTGGAAAGATGGAGACAAGCGAATGCTGACTAGAATAAAGAGTACTTTAAGAACATTATAAATATACTAAGATACTCCACAAGTATATCATACCCAAACCTTGTATTTTTATTGAATATGCTAAGTTTGGACGTATTTATTATTGGAATACTTGTTGACTTGCATGCTTTATTATAAATCTTGGAGGAACCAACTGAAAATTAGATCATAACTCAGATTTATATGCAATTTAATCTCATATTTATGTATAACATGATATATTAATGTTAGTTAGTTAGTATTTTTGAAGTAACTATTTATTTTATAGTAAATCTTCATTTTTTTAGTTGCTTAAGTGTTCATTATTGCTAATGAGATGTTTTGTTATTTTATATGGTTGTTGACATTAATAAGTTTATAAGAAAACATACTGCATAATTTATCTCTTTCTTAATCTAATCTTCATTATGAATAAATTAATACACTTAAGCTGGATTAAGTCTAGCTTAGGAGTGTGAGGCACTACCAAATGACACTTAGGCTTAGCATTGGAATTTAATGCTTGTTTATTCACGTGCTTTAATTATTTATGAAAATTAGATTATAGTTTTTGCCATAATGATATTTGAATTTCTAGTCTACTCTTTATTTTGCCCTGTTATGAATCTTTTGCTTTTTACTTGACCTTCGGGCGTGAACTTCTCTCTTTAACCAAGTATTAACATACGTCTATAATTAAACAATTACTTTTGGCTGGCCTGCTTTAGATGGATCAAGCATAGTGCTTGTTTCTGGAAAATTCATTTTGGCACTTTGCAAATCTAGTGGGAGTTGTTCAGAATTTTATTTTATTTGAAATACTTCTATTTAATTGTCATCTAAATTTCTACAAATATTCTATAGAATTTTATGTCACTTGACCTTTATCTTGAGTACTACTTTCTAGTTGATACTATGATTTTTTTAACAGCTTTAACTCATTTTTCTATGATTTTTAGTTTCTTCATAAAGCTTGATCATATTATCAAAAGAAGGGATAATAGAACAAGGAATAATACTTGATAATTTTAAAAAAAAAGATGAATAGAAAGAACAAAGATTCAATGTTGGAAATCTCTCTTGCATAATAGATAAAAATGCTTGGACTTAAACCTTTATGGTTTTTTTTAACTTTTAGATTGTTTATTTCAATTACATAAAATCATTATTTACAAACACTGAATTTTGTTATTGCCACCTTGATTGGAAGTTCTTGATTGCAAGCTTGTGTTGATTTGATGCTGGGGAGATTGAAGATCAGTATCAGAAAGCAGTAGAGTCATAAAAGAGATCTTTAGACTATTATAAGGTCTGTTTAAGCACTTCTTATGCAAAACATATGATAAAAATATTTTTGTGCATTGAGTTTTCTTTTTCTTGATGATTCCAAATTCAATATTATATAGCAATAATTAAATACTATTTAGGGCATGCTTTACTCATTGTTCTAGTTAAATTTTTTTTTTGACTTGGAAGTTTAGATGAATTCATGAAACCCCTATGTTATGTAGGGTAATGCATGCTTGAAACAGATTCTTCCTATATTCAATTTTTTGGGAGCCTATATTATGCCCTTCTATTTGGTTTTTTTCTATTAAATTGTGGCAAGATGTGTCATCCTATGTCCTCCTGAGCATATATTTGGTTTGTTGCATTATGGCATTTCAAAGTCAGGCAACTCTTTTAACGAATTGATTATGATATTGACCAGAAAGCACTAAGAGCTTATCTTAGTTGTCTTGGAGCTGCGAGGCTTAGTATAGGTTACTTAGATATAGACTTGGTCAATTTGAAAAGGCTCGACAAGCCTTTCATCGAGTGCTTGATGTAAGTTAGTTTTAAATTATAGAACAAATTTCATGACATGCCCTATATGTTCTTATATTCCCCTTTTATTTGTTTCCATTGCCTAGTTAGATCCAGAAAAATAATGATGCTCTTTTGGCTCATGGAATTATGGAATTGGAAGCAAATGAAGGTGAGATTGTACTTGTCAATTAGCGTAGGTAGTTGATTTTTTTGTTTGTTCATAATGCTGTGGTTTGGTTCACTAAAATTTTGTTTTTATTGATGGCTAATTCATCTTAGTGTTATTTTTTTGCAGTTGATGGTATTCAAAAAGGAATGTCAAAGATGCAAAGAGCTTTTGAAATGTATCCATATTGCTCAATGGCATTAAATCATTTCACAAATCATTTCTTCTTTACTGGTCAGCATTTTCTTGTTGAACGTTAACCGAGACAGCACTGTCTGTAATTAATCATGGGTTGATGAGAGCTCATTCCTACTACAATTTGGCAAGATCATAGCAGAGCAAGGTATGAATAGTCCCTTATCCGTGATGTTTATATTATCAACTATTCTTGTTTATACTCTTAACACGATGCTTGATCATTGGTCCAAATGATAGAGTCTTTCTGTACTCTAGTATACAATATGCTCTGTTTCTTTTAGTTTGTCTTAAATCTTGTTGTATTTGATTGCTTATTAGGGTGATTTTGAGAAGGTTGGGTGGTATAACAGCGCTTCTATAAAGAAATTAAGAAGCCTCATGAGTTTTCTTTGCCATTTTATTGTGTGTTCATATATCCGCTCACTGCTTTTTCTCTTCAGCAATGTTATATTTCTGAAAGAGTTGTGTACATGAAAAAATATTGCATGATATTAACATTGCATTAGGATATTCAAAATTTTACTTTTTGTGGCATTGTATTTAACTATTTCTTATTTATCATGGCATGCTTTGGAGATGAAAATTTCCTATAACAGTTATAAACTAAATTGTTTTTGTTGTTCAAATTCTAGTTGTATGTGATTAGGCTTTCTTTGATGCTGTCACCAGCCATTCTTTGGAAGTGATCTCATTGAAATGACAAGAATAAGAACAATGAGAACTACTTGGATGTATTCAAGTTTATTTTCTTTTTGACCCATCCAAGTAGGTTTGGCATTTTTAAAAGCAATTTACTAAACTTCATTGGTTAACAAATGATAATCATGTGTTGTGTTTAGGCGCACGTCAGGAGCAAGCTCAACAAGCAGGAGAGAGTAGCTCTCGTTCGAGTAAGCAGAGGGGATAGAGAAAAATACGAAGCTAAAACTATCGTGAAACAAAAAAAGATATGTCAGAGTTATATTTGCCATTTTTAATTGTAAGAGCATCATGTTCTTTTGTTTTGTTACATGATTTTGTTATTTAAAAGCTAATTTTTCTCTGGGTCGGTTGAGATAAGTTGTTATTATTGTTTAACCAGACTGGTGGGCTAAGCAATAGTCAGAAGCAGCACTCGAAGATGATGTCGCTGGCTACCAAAAGAACAAGAGCAACTCATTCTCATCATGAGAAAAAACTGGCAAAGGCATGGTGGTAAGCAGTTCAGGGGAAGGAAAGCATGGAAGCGAAGCTCGGGAACTCCGATCGATTTCAGCAATATGCGATGTATAAGGCCAATAATTATTGATTAAGATTTTGAGTTAATTAATATTTTCCCTTTAAAGAGGTGTAATGGATGTGTAAACCAAAGCAGCCTTGAAATAATGTTTTGAATTTCATTTAACTTTTATATTCAACTTCTAGTATTACAATGATGTGGACCTTTTTAAGTTTAAAACTCTAGAAAATTTTATGTTAATTTGAATAAAGACTTAAGTTGATAGAATAGATGTCAAGACACTTTTTTAAATCATAATGAAGGATAAATGATAAAAAAATTGGTTCATGATATTTGTTTAGTTTTTCAATTTTTAGCTTATGGTTCATTAAGTATTAGATAAGTAATATAAAAACATTATTTTGTATATTTGAGGATGAATGGTGTCAATGAGGTGTTTTCAATAAAAAAATTTCATATTAAAAGTAATGTATTTGTTTTAGAGGTTAAGTATAAATCCGACTTGTGATATTATTAGAATGATTATTTGTATTTTGTTAGATTTAAGTTATAAAAAAAAATATTCAATGATTATTTTTTATTTTTAAAGTTGATTATATTTGTGAAAGTTATATTTTTAAAAGTTATGTAGTCTCCTCAGTTAGTTCATGTTGACATTTGTAATAAATGAATATTTTATTTCGAAACCAAAATAGATATTATTTATTATTTAGGTATGACCTTATTCATATGAGTTGGATATCTTTTGTAGTTTATAAATTAAAGCTATTTTAAAAATATAAGCAATTTTAAGGTCTTATAAAAATAAAAAATTAGTTTTATATAAAAATTATATGAACTAATAGAGAAGAAAATTTTTTTCTAAAGAATTTGATTTTTTTCACAAAAACATGAAATTCATAAGCAATTGTTTATTAGAAAAGTACCAAAATAAAATAAAATTATAAAAAAAGAAGAATAGAATAATTATTGAGATTACTTATATTGAATGAGAAAAAATTATAAAATAAGTTTTGAACAACTATTACTATTTGTCTTTATAATTATGCTTTGATAACTTTAAATGAATACAAAAACTTGAATATAAAGAGTAAAAAAATATATTTTTTGTTCTTTCATGAAATATAAGATTTTTTTGTCACTGATATTATTAATTTATTAACATAAAATATTTCTATGTGATTATATAATTCTTTATGAACAAACATCCATATATTATTTTTTTCAATAAATTATATTTTCTTTCTTTAATCTTTCTCAATGAGCAAATGTATAAAAACTATGCTTTGAAAGACTATTTATTTTGGAGTGTCATTATCTTCAATATTGCTATGAGGACTAATTTTTGTAGACCAGTTCAAGGAGAATTTGTGATTTTACCGAAGTTGAGTCTTTGGATACATTATTCACACTTGCTCACTAGAACTCGTTGAGTCAAGGGCTCTTTTGTCCGCCCCATTCGTCTCGGTCGATGACGAACAATCTCCACCTATCAAAATCCTCTTGGGACTTCACCACCATGGTGAACCTAGGATTTCCTTAGGTAAGGTACCTGTTGGAGGTAACTCTTCGAGCCTTAACCGAACTTCAACATAATTTGGGAGGAGCCCTCTATGCTAATACCCTGTGCTTTTTGCAGATAGATCCACTTCAGGACTGAGCTTGTTTATAAAGGGCCTCTTTGAGTTTTCTCTTGGCATCTCGTCCTTCCTGCCTCCATGGGCAGAGGTGGTTGTCCTCACTTTTAAGCTCCTCTTGAGGAACCTTGCAAGACTTTGTCACTGGTTATCTTTGAGAGGTCAGGATGTTCCTCCTATGAGGATAAGAGGAATCTCCTCTTGTGTTTGCCAATTGGGGCCCCCTCTAGGGATCATTAGCATTGAAGAAGAGAAGGATGCTAGTTGTAGGATATCACGTATTACATTTTTTACCAACCTGTTGATTCAGGAAGTTCCCGCTACAAAGAATTCCATTATGTTCATGAGTGAGAGGAGACAGATCAGCCGGGAAGCTACGAGGAAGTTCATATTACTAAGTCATGTTTACAAAAGAGCAGGGATTCACGCCCTAATAGAATTCCACTTTGTTTCAAGTGTTTGGCCAGCAAGGGATGAGCACTTTGGAAAGCTGATTAGTTATAAGACCTTCACTTGAAAGATGTTCCCTAAAGGACTTTTCCTATAGGGGCCCCTCCCCTTCCCAAGAGTTACTCATGAATTGAGATCTCTCTCAAGCACTATGGTCTTCGGTAAGCCATGATGCTTCAATATTCTCTTATCTCATTCAAGAAATTAGTGGCGATAAGAGAAGCATCACTTACTTTCTGACATGCAGTCACATGAACCATCTTTGAAAATCTATCGACAACTACAATTATACTACCAATTCCCTTGGCTATGTAGGGCAAGCCTAACACAAAGTCAATACTGACATCTTCCAGCATCTGCAGGGGAATTGGCAGAGCTGTGTATATGCCGATGTTTTGCTTTCCTTTCCACCCTTCGCTATTTGACAAACCAACATCTCCCTACATCTTTGCTTTGGCTACATGTTGCTTGATATAAGGCCATAGAAGTGGTTTTCCATTATGGTAATCATTCTAAAGAAAGAAGCAATCCTTAGGAATTCCCAAATCTTTCATTCAAAGAATGTGAAATCAAAGTTGCCTTAGATAGAGCAGGATGTTGGTTCCAATCCAAATCATATTCGTCGTGAGCACATTACTTAGAGTACGAAACATCGATGTAAAAGATTAAGGGATAAGTCAATCCTAGGTGTCTTCAATACTTTTTGATGTGGTTGCTTACTATTCTAGTGTGCTAGATTCTTTTTAAGTGCTTGGGCTATGCTACATGAACAAGTCACCCCAGAGTGGGGCCCCCCAGGAGGGGAGGCCCCAGCCACCTTTGTTCTTTTCATGTATCAAAGCTCAGTCAGACCAACGGGAATTGAGTCAACAACTGATCGTCAGATCCCCCATCAGACCTTGGCTACTCTCCTATAGGATTGAACAAGAGATTAACAAAGACCTGCTTGAGCAGCAATTACAAGATAATAAGCTGATTCCAAGTTTGTAACTTGAGTATGCATTGATGATGAAAAGTTGACATTGTCAGGATCCATCTCACCAGGTAAATGATCTGAGGAAGGAAGAAAGAAGCGAAGAGCAAAGTTCAAAAGTGGACTGCCCACTAGAGGAATTCATGCTTCAATGGCCAAAGCATAGATATAGATCTAATATATCCCACTTCATGTAGAGTAGGGGGTCCATAACTTGCAACTCTGAAAGCTCCATTATGGTCGTGTAAAACAAACTGAACCACACAAGTAGGTGTGCACTACCTACAATAATAAACTAAGAAGAGAGACTTGCTACTTTTTCCATTACTAGTAGAAGCTGTAGTTCTTTGGGCCTCTTTCTTGCCTTTCCCTACTTTTGGATCAGGCTTTGCTTTGGCTTGATTTCATCTAGAATTTCCCAAGCCCATTAAAACGACTTCTGTCAAATAGGATTCATCATTGGGATGGCTTTTTCACACCTCACAAGAGGGAAAAGTAACCACTGAAAAATTGGGGGCCATTCCTATTTGTATCAAAAGGATAGCCCAATTTCATATTACATATCTTGTTGCAGCCTTTCCAAAGCTTCCCTCCTAGGATCAATGAATAGTAGGTTGTGTTACATGCTCATATCCACATTGCAAAGTGATCATGCAAATCAAATCTAATTCTAATCTAATCAAAATGAAATACGGACATACAAAAAATAGAAAGCATTGGTAGCAGCCTTTTGACTTCATTAAGCCCATCCATCACATCAAGAGAAAGAAATGATACAAGTGAACTCCTAGGATGCTTTTCTCATTGATATCATTTTGTATTGTAATTCTTCCAATTCAAAGATGGAAGTAAGAAAATAGATAGAGGATGAAAAAAAACCTGTAAAGTAGTTCGATTCTGTTTCTTTGTAACTCTTAGATTGCATATGAGCCCAGGCCCAGGCAAGGTTCCCAAGAAACCTTTTTGAGATTCAGAGATGCTCAAGTTCTAACTGCCTATATATTTCCAATTGACTAGAACCCCTCATTTTGGATTTGCGGTAACCACTTCTCGATCATCATCATCGTCGTGGAGTTCAGAGTCCTCCTGTCTAAATTTTTATCTGGGCTATTGACAACTACCAAGCCCCACTCTATTTCTTCTGAGTCACCAGGGATGACCGAATCTTTGGAGTCCAGATGATTAATCTCTTTGGGGAGTATGGAGGAGGCTTGTTGTCATGCTCCAAACCTTATATACACTTTGTTGGTAGTCATTTGTGTTATGAGCGCATCTCGATCTATATTGTTGGCCTATTTGATTTAAGCTGATGGCCTAGTACCAAAAAAAGGTTGATCAAAGCAAGAAAATAGCTATCTAGCTTCTACAATCCAAAAATCCTTGTTAGCTTGCTTGCTAAGGCTCTCCGAGCACTATGACAGGAAATGAATCGATCATGAATGAGAATGGACTTCTCCGAAATGTCATACATAATATATAGGAGTCACAGTCCCACTTTTCCACTAGATGAAGGGAATATGAACTCCATTATGGGGCTTTTCTTGACCCGAGGCACATTATGGGAAAAAGACCACTCGGGTGATTCAGAAATAATAAGGATGGGTAAGGTAGAGAGGTGCGGTTACTAGCTTAGTCATTTCTTTAATCGAAAAGGTTGGCTAAGTGCCTTATCTGCCTTGTAGGGGGCAGGGCCAATAAAGAGTGAGTTATGCTTTCATTTCTTTGTTAAAGAGCTTTTTGTAGTGAGATCATGATCGCCTACTAGTGGAGAAAGCTGACCACAAGATAGAGCCAGCCCCTCTCACGTTTGTTCACTTGAGCACTGTCATGTGAATGGTGTTATTTTGAAGATCAAGGAAAGTGACCTGGGGTTGGGGCACTGATCATGTCAAAGCGTTCTATCGAGCAAATTACATTAATTGGTTCTAAGTCGGCTAGTGATCCAGAAAGGTTGTTGAACAGAGTATTGAAGGAACACATCCATCCAAATATGTTTTAGGGTCTGCGGGTCAAGAAGTTTCAAAGACGGCTCAGTCATAGTAGAATCGATTGAAGTCGCAGAAAGTGAGTCGGCCTTCAAGGGATGGTGAATTCATAATCGAATGTCCTTCTTTTGATGTTTTTTATTCCTAACTTTTGCTGCCAAAGAAAAGGGGATGAGTAGGGAAGAGAAATGGCACGAACGATATAAAAAGAAGCTTTTCTTCAATTCCTTAGAATGAATCTTTGGACTAGTCCAATGGGAGTTTAGTTTGAGAGAGTGCTAGCTCAATGATTGAGGAAGAAGAAGAAGAAGAAGTGGAAGATGAGGAAGAAGAGGAAAAAGAAGAAGAAAATGATGACGAAGAAGAAGAAGAAGAGGAAGACGAAGGAGAATAAGAAGAAGAGAAAGAAACGGAGAAATAAAAGGAGAAGAATAGAAGAAGAAAAAAAGGAGAAGAAGAGTGGGAAGAAGAAGAAGAAGAAGAAGAAGAAAAAGAAGAAGAACAAGAAGAATATGAAGAAGAAGAAGAAGAAGAAAAGAAGAAGAAGAGAAGAAGAAGAAGAAGAAGAAGAAGAAGAAGAAGAAGAAATAGAATAAGAAAAAGAAGAAGAACAAGAAGAAGAAGAAGAAGAAGAAGAAGAGCAAGAAGAAGATGAAGAAGAAGATGAAGAAGTAGGAGGAGAAGAAGAAGAAGAGAAAGAAGAAGAAGAAGAAGAAGAACAAAAAGAAGTAGAAGAAGAAGTGAAGAAGAAGAAGAAGTGGAGGAGGAAGAAGAAAAAGTAGAAGAGGAAGACGAGGAAGAAGAGGAGGAAGAAAAAAAGGCAATGACGAAGAAGAAGAAGAAGAAGAAGAAGAAGATGAAGAAAAAGAAGAATAGGAAGAAGAGAGAAGAGGAAGAAAAAGAAGAAGAGCAAGAAGATAAGAATTAGAGATTAAGGGTTAGGGATTTGGGTTTGGGAATTAGGGTTTGGGGATTAAGGGGGAGAGATTTGGAATTAGTGATTAGAGAAAATGGATTATGGATTAATGAGAGGGGGTTTAGGGAATAGGGATTAAGTTTTAGTGATTAAAGGTTAGGGAATAGGGAGGGAGCGATTCGATATTAATAATGAGGAATTATGGATTAGGGCTTAGTGAATTGGGATTAAGGATTAGAGATTAGGTATTATTTTGTAATAATAAGGGATTAGTGTGTAGAGATTAGGAAATAAAGAATAGGGATTATGTATTAGGAATTTTAGATTAGGGATTACACATTAGGCATAAGAGATTAGGGATTAAAGATTAAGGATATGATATGGGGTAGGGATTTGGGTTTAGGGAAAAGGAAGAGGAAGAAGTAGAAGAAGAAGAAAAAGAAGAAGATGAAGAGGAAGAAGAAGAACAAGAATAGAAGAAGTCGAAGAAGACGAAGAAGAAGAAGAAGAAGAAGAAGAAAAATAAGAAAGAGAAGAAAAAGAAGAAGAAGAAGAAGAAGAAGAAGAATATTTAGAAGAAGAATATTTAGAAGAAGAATATTTAGAAGAAGGAGAAGAAGAAGAAGATGAAAAAGAAGATGAAGAAGAAGAAAAAAAACAAGAAGAAGAAGAAGAAAAGGAAGAAGAAGAGGAAGAAGGGGAAGAAAGAAAAGAAGAACAAGAGTTGGAAGAAGAAGAAGAACACTATGAAGAAGAAGAAGAAGAAGAAGAAGAGAAGAAGAAGAAGAAGAAGAAGAAGAAGACGTAAGAGAAGGAGGAGTAGAAGAAGAAGAAGAAGAAAAAGAAGAATAAGAATAAGAAGAAGAAGAAGAAGAAGAAAAAGAAGAAGAAGAAGAAGAAGAAAAAATAGAAGAAGGGGAAGAAGAAGAAGAAGAAGTAGAAGAAGAAGAAGAAGAAGAAGAAGTAGAAGTAGAAGAATAAGGAGAAGAAGAAGAAGAGGAGGAAGAAGAGGAAGAAAAGAAAGACGAAGAAAAAGAAGAGGAAGAAGAAGATGAGAAAGAAGAAGAACAAGAAAAAGAAGAGGAAGAAGAAGACAGAAAAAAAAGAGGAAGATGAAGAAGAGGAAGAAGAAGTAGAAGAAGAGGAAGAAGAAGAGGAAGAAGAAGAATAAGAAGCCGCATAAGAAGAAGTGGAAGAAGAGAAAGAATAGAAAGATGATGAAAAAGAAGAACAAGTGGAAGTAGAAGAGGACAAAGAAGACGAAGAAGAGGAACAAGAAGAAGAAGAAAAGAAGAAGAAGAAGAAGAAGAAGAAGAAGAAGAAGAAGAAGGAGAAGAAGAAGAACAATAAGCAGAAGAAGAAGAAGAAGAAGAGAAATAAGAAGAAGATGAAGATGAATAACAAGAGGAGGAAGAAGAAGAAGAAGATGGGGAAGAAGAAAAACAAGAAGAAGAAAAAGAAGAAGAATAAAAGGAAGAAAAAGAAGAAGAAGAAGAAGAAGAAGAATAAGAATAAGAAGAAGAAAAGGAAGAAAAAGAAAATAAGTCAAAGAAGAAGAAGAGGAGGAGGAAGAAGAATAAGAAAAATTTTAAGAGGAAAAAGAAGGCGAAGAAAAGGAAGGATAAGAAGAAGAAAAGGAAGAAGGCGAAGAGGAAGAAGTAGAAGAAGAAGAATAATAATAATAAGAAGATGAAGTAGTAGAATAATAAGAAGAAGATGAAGAAAAAGAAGAAGAAGAGAAAGAAGAAGAAGAAGAAGAAGGAGAAGAATGAGAAGATGGAAAAGACGAGGAACAAGAAGAAGAAAAAGAAGAAAAATAAGACGAAGAAAAATAAGAAGAAGAAGAAGAAAAAGAATAAGAAGATGAAGAAGAGGAAAAAAGGAAAATGAAGAAGTCAAAGAAGAAGAAGAGGAAGAAGAAGAATAAGAAAAAGATGAAGAGGGAAAAGAAGAAGAAGAAGAAGAAGAAGAAGTAGATGTAGTAGAAGAAGAAGAGGAAGAAGAAGTAGAGGAAGAAGAAGAAGAGGAAGAAGTAGAAGAAGAAGTGACAGAAGAAGAAGAGGAAGAAGAAAAAGAAAAATATAAAAATGAGGAAGAAGATGAAGAATAGGAAGAGGGCGAAGAGAAGAATTATAGGAAGAAGAAGAAGAAGTTGAAGAAGAAGTAAAAGAAGAAGAACAAAAAGTAGAAAAAGGAAAAGAAGAAGAAGAAGAAAAAGAAGAAAAAGAAGAAGTAGAAGAAGAAGGCAAAAGAAGACAAGAAGAAGAAGAAGAAGAAGAAGAAGAGAAGAAAAAGAAGAGGAAGAAGAAAGAAGAAGAAAGAAAGAAAAAGATAGAAAGAAGAAGAAAGATGAAAAAAGAAGAAGAAAGAAGAAGAAAGAAGAAGAAAGAAGAAAGAAGAAAGAAGAAAGAAGAAAGAAGAAAAAAGAAGGGAGAAGGAAAATGGAAGAAGGAAGAAGGAAGAAAGTAGAATAAAAATGGAAAAAGGATTAAGAAGGAAGAAGGAAGGAGGATCAAGGAAGGAGGAAGGAGGAAGGAAGTACAAAATAAAAAGAACAAAAAGAAAAAAGAAAGAAGAAAGAATAAAGAAAAATGAAGAAGAATAAGAAGTAGAAGAATGAATGAATGAATGAAAAACAAAAAGAGGAGAAAAAGAAGAGGAATTAGAAGCAAAGTAAGAAAGAATAAGAAATAAGAAGAAAGAAGTAGAAAGAAGAAGAAAGAATAAAGAAGAATAGAGAAGGAAGAAAGAAGTAAGAAGAAGGAAGAAGGAACAATGAAGAAGGAAGAAGAAAGAAGGAAGAAGGGAGAAGGAGGAAGGGGGATGGAAGAAACAAAAAGGAAGAATGTAAAAGTAGGAAGAAAGAAAAAGGATAGGGAGAAGGAGAAGGACAATAAGAAGGAGGAGGGGGTGGAGGAGAAGGAGAAGAAGAGGGAGAAGGAGAAGGAGAAGGACAAGTAGGAGGAGGAGGAGAAGGAAGAGGAAGAGGAAGAGGAGTAGGAGGAAGAGAAAGAGGAGGAGATGGCAAAGGAGATGCAAAAGGAGAAGCATAAGAGAAGAAGAAAGAGAGCATGGAGAAGGAAATGGAGAAGGAGAAGGAGAAGGAGAATGAGAAGGAGAAGGAGAAGGAGAAGAAAGAGAAGGAGAGGGAGAAGGAGAAGAAATAGAAGAAAAAGAAGAAGAAGAAGAAGAAGAAGAAGAAGAAGAAAGAATTAGAAGAAGAAGAGAAAGAAGAAGACGAAGAAAAATGTCAAAAAAATGAAGAACTATGATAGAAGAAGGAAGAAGGAAGGAACAAGAAGGAAGAAGGAAGGCGAAAGAAGTAAGAAGGATAAATGAAGAAGAAGAAGAAGAGGAAGATGATGAAGAAAAAGGGAAAGAAGAAGAAGAAGAAGAAGTGGAAAAAGGGGAAGAGAAAGAGGAAGAGGAAGAGGAAAAAGGGTGATGGGAGAAGGTAGAAGGAAGAAGGAAGAAGGAAGATAGAAGGAAGAAGCAAGAAGGAAGAACAAAGAAGGAAGAAGAAATAAGAAAGGAGAAAGAAGAAATAAAAAATAATAATAATAAGAAGAAGAAGAACAAGAAAGAGTAGGAGATGGACAAGGTCGAGGTGGAAATGGAGTAAAGGAGAAGGACAAGGAGAAGGAGAAGGAGGAGGAGAAGTAGAAGGAGAGTGAGAAGAAGAAGATGAAGAAGAAGAAGAAGAAGAAGAGGAAGAGAAAGAAATGGAAGAAGATGTAGAAGGGGAAGAACATGAATAAGAAGAAGCACAAGAAGAAGGAGAAGAACTCGTATAAGAAGAAGAGGAAGAAGAAGATGATGATGATGACGAAAAAGAAGAAGAATTAGTAGAAGAAGATGATGAAATAGATGAAAAATAAGAAGAATTAGAAGAACAAGAAAAAGAAGTAGAAGAAGAAGAGGAAGAAGAAGAAGTGGTAGAGTAGAAGAAGAAGAAGAAGAAAAAGAAAAAGTAGAAAAAGAAGAAGAAGAAGAAGAAGAAGAAGAGGAGGAGGAATAAGAAGAAAAAGAAGAAGAAAAAGAAGAGGAAAAAGAAGAAGAAGAAGAAGATGAAGAAGTATAAGAAGAAGAAGAAGAAGAAGAAGAAGAAGAAGAAAAAGAAGAAGAAGTGGAAGAAGAAGAAAATGAAGAGGAGAGAGAAGAAGAAGTAGAAGAAGAAGAAGAATAAGAAGAAGAAGAAGAGGTAGATAAAGATGTAGAAGAAGTAGAAGAAGACAAAGATGATGATGATGAAGAAGCAAAAGTCAAAGAACGAGAAGAAGAACTGGAAGGAGAAGAAGTAGAAGAACTGGAAGGAGAAGAAGAAGAAGAACTGGAAGGAGAAGAAGAAGAGGAAGATGAAGGAAGAAGAAGAATAAGAAAAAGAAGAAGACGAAGGAGCAGGAGAGGAAGATGATGATGATGAAAAAGATGGAGAAGTAGAAGAAGAAAAAGAATAAAAAGAAGAATAGGAAGAAGAAGAGGAAGAAAAAAGTGAAGAAGAATAAAAGAAAAGGAAGAAGTAAGAATGGAGGAAGAAGAAGGAAGAAGTAGAAGAGGAAGAAGTAAGAAGGAGGAGGAAAAAAAGGGAAAAGGAAGAAGAAGAAGAAGAAGAAAAAGATAATGAAGAAGAGGAAGAAGAAGAAGAAGTGGAGGAAGTGGAAGAAGAAGAAGAAGAAGAAGAAGAAGAAGATCATGAAGAAGGAGAAGGAGAAGGAGGAGATGAAGGAAAAGGAGAAGGAGAAGGAGAAGAAGATGGAGAAAAGGGAGAAGGAGAAGGACAAGGAGAAGGAGAAGGAGAAAGAGAGCGAGAAAGTGATGGAGAAGGAGAAGGAGAAGGAAAAGGAGAACAAGAAGGAGAAGTAGAAGGGGATGAAAAAGAAGAAGAAGAAGAAGAAAGAGAAGAAAATGAAGAAGAAAAAATATAAGAAGAAAAATTACAGTGAGAGAATGGAAGAAGAAAAAGGAGAAGAAGAAGAACAACAAGAAGAAAAAAAATAAGAAGATGAGGAAGAGGAAGAGGAGGAGAAAAAAGTTGAAGAAGAAGAAGTGGAAGAACAAAAAGAAGAAGAAGAAGAAGAAGAATTAGAAGAAGAAGAAGTAGAAGAGGTAGGAGAAGAAGAAGAACAAGAAGAAGTAGATGAAAAAGAAGCAACAACAGAAGAAGAAGAAGAAGAACAAGAAGAAGAAGAAGAAGTGGGAGAAGAAGAAGAAGATAAAAAAGAATTGGTAGAAGAAGAGGAAGAAAAATATCAAAAAACTAAGAAGTATGAAAGAGGAAGGAAGAAGGAAGGACGAAGAAGGAAGTAGGAAGAAGTGAGAAGGATGAAGGAAGAAGAAGAAGAAGAAGAAGAAGAGGAAGAAGATGAAGAAAAAGAGAAAGAAGAAGAAGAAGTGGAAGAAAGGGAAGAGGAAGAGGAAGAGGAAAAAGGGAGATGGAAGAAGGTAGAAGGAAGAAGGAAGAAGGAAGCAAGAAGGAAGAAGCTAGAAGGAAGAACGAAGAAGGAAGAAGAAATAAGAAAGCAGAAAGAAGAAACAAGAAAAAAAGAAATAAAAAATAAAAAGAAGAAAAGAAGAAGAAGAAGAAGTAGAAGAAGAAGAAGAACAAGAAGAAAGAGTAGAAGAAGGGCAAGGACAAGGAGGAAAGGAGAAGGAGAAGGAGAATGAGAAGAAGAAAAAGAAGAACAAGAAGGAGAAGAAGAACATGAAAAGAAAGAAGTGGAAGAAGATGTAGAAGAGGGAGAATAAGAATAAGAACAGGTACGAGAAGAAGGAGAAGAAGCTGTATAAGAAGAAGAAGAAGATGATGATGATGATGATGATGATGATGATGATGATAATGATAAAAAAAGAAGAATTAGTAGAAGAATAAGAAGAAATAGATTAAAAATAAGAATAACTAGCATAACAAGAAGTAGAAGAGGGAAAAGAAGCAGAAGCCAAAGAAGAAGAAGAAGAAGAAGAAGAAGAAGAAGAAAAAGAAGAAGAAGAAGAAAAGGAAGAAGAAGAAGAAGACGAGAAAAAAGACGAAGAGGAAGAAGAAGAAGAAGAAAAAGAAGAATAAGAAGAAGAAGAAGAGGAAGAAGAAGAAGAAGAAGAAGAAGAATAGGATGAAGTAGAAGAAGAAGAAGAAGATGAAGAAGTGGAAGAAGAAGATAAAGAAGAAGAAAATGAAGAAGAGGAAGAAGAAGAAGAAGAATAAAAAGAAGAAGAAGAAGAAGTTGATAAAGATGTAGAAGTAGTAGTAGTAGTAGTAGTAGAAGAAGAAGAAGAAGAAGAAGAAGAAGTGGAAGAAGAAGAAGAAGAATAAGAAGAAGAAGAAGAAGAAGAAGAAGAAGAAGAAGAGGTGGGGGAAGAACAAGAAGAAGAAGAATAAAAAAAGAATAAGGCGAAGTATCTTGAGATGAAGATGATGATGATAATGAAGAAGTAGAAGAAGAAAATGGATAGGAAGAAGAAGAGGAAGATAAAGGGGAAGAAGGATAAAGAAAAAAGAAGAAGTAAGAAGGGTGAAGGAAGAAGGAAGAAGGAAGAAGGAAGAAGGAAGAAGTAAAAGGGAAGAAGTAAGAAGAAAGAAGGAAGAAGAAAAAGAAGAGAAAAGGAAGGATAAGAAGAAGAAGAAGAAGAAGAAGAAGAAGAAGAAAAAGAAGAAGAAGAAAAAGAGAATGAAGAAGAAGATGAAGAAGAGGAAGAAGAAGAGGAGGAGGAGGTGGAAGAAGAAGAAGAAGAAGATCATGAAGAAGGAGAAGGAGATGAAGGAAAAGGATAACGAGATGGAGAAGGAGAAGGGAAAGGAGAAGGAGAAGGAGAAGAACAAGGAGAAGGAGAAGGAGAATGAGAAGGAGAGAGAGATGGAGAAGGAGAAGGAGAAGTAGAAGGAGAAGTAAATAGGGAGGAAGAAGAAGAAGAAGAAAAAATAGAAGAAGAAAATTTTGGGTGAGAGAGTCAATGAAGAAAAAGGAGGAGCAGAAGAAGAAGAAGAAGAAGAAGAAGAAGAAGAAGAAGAAGAAGAAGAAGAAGAAGAAGAAGACAAAGAATACAAATAGGAGGAAGAAGAAGAGAAAAAAGTTGAAGAAGAAGAAGAGGAAATGGAAGAACAAAAAGAAGAAGGAGAAGAAGAAGAATAATAATAAGAAGAATTAGAAGAAGAAGAAGAAGAAGTAGAAGAGGAGGAAGAAGAAGAAGAAGAAATAGAAGAAAATGAAGAAGAAGAAGTAGATGAAAAAAAAGTAGAAGTAGAAGAAGAAGAAGAAGAAGAAGTAAAAAAAGAAGAACAACAAGAACAAGAAGAAGAACCAAAAGAAGAATAGGAAAAAGAAGAAGAAGAAGGAAAAATAGATGATGAAGAAGAAGAAGACAAAAAGTAGAAGAGGAAGAAGAAGAAGAAGATGAAGAGAAAGAAGAAGAGGAGGTGGAAGAAGAAGAAGAAGAGGAATTAGAAGAAAAAGAAGAAGAAGAAGAAGAAGAGTAGGAAGAAGAAGAAAAACAAGAATAAGAAAAGAAAGAAGAAGAAGAAAAAGAAGAGAAAGATGAGAAATAAAAGGAAGAAGAAGAAGAGGCGAAAGAAGAAAAGGAAAAAGAAGAAGAAAGAAGAAGTGAAAGAAGATGAATAAGTGGAAGAAGAAGAAAAAGAAGGAGACAGGGAAGGAGGAGTAGAGATTCAAGGAGAAGGAGAAGGAGAAAGAGAAGGAGAAAGAGAAGAAAAAAGAAGAAGAAGAAGAAAAAGAGAAGAAAAAGATGGAGAAGGAAAAGGAGGAGGAGAAGGAGAAGGAGAAGAAGAAGAAGAAGAAAAAGAAGTAAAAAAAGATGATGATTTAGAACTAATTTTTGGAAATGAAAATTTCCTTAAATAAACAATTCACTCATCCCCTCTTATTCATTTGGCCTCAAATATTTTACAATAAGTTAGTCATCTACTTTGTTTTTTTGTACATGTTTTTTTCCTATTGTAATACGATCATTTTGTTGTTTCATATATTTGGCTTCACATAAAATTGATTAAGAAGTTTAGGCATATTTTTTTCATTTTTTTTGGATATGTGAGCATACCAAATGTTTTGAAACATAATGTGTTTATTTAATTTTTTAAAAATAAATTTCAAAATTAAAGTATTAGGAAAAAATAAACAAATAGAGGATGTGACACTTGATTCCAAGAAAGGAAAGCTTGGTCACCACAACTATGCTCTAATCTTATGCGAATCAAGCAACATGATTGCATTATTGTACATGTGTTGCAAAAGAGACAAAGATGATTGATAATGAAACAATTGATAACATTTAGATTAATAATTGGATTCAATTATGAGACAAGTTAACTAAGTTATTTAATGAAGCAATCAAAAGCATCAAGCATCCTCAAGAATTTGGTTATTAAGGGTCATATATTTAACACATACAAGGATAATATACTTGATTGTCAGGACAACCTTATCTAGTTTGGATAAAAGGATTATAACAATCTTTTATGTAATCTTTAACATAAAATAATAGTTTTATTTTCCTAAACAAAATACTTATAATATTATACAAACTACCCATTTAGGTGCAAGGTCTTAAACTAACACCTATGCCACCAATCACAAAGTATTAATGACACAAAATAATGTGGTGAGCCAATATCCAATAAGTATCTTGAACACCTTACACATTCCAATGAAACTATATATTCATATAACATGAGGATAATGTTTCAAGAAAATGAAGTTCTTTGTGCATAAGACAATCCCACAAGGGGGTGAATTATGGTAAAAAATTTTCTTTCAATTTTTGGTTTCAATTAAAACTTAAATCTTTTAAGCATGAATAAGAAAGAATAGTACACAAGATTTTTTATGTTGTTCGACTAAAACTCAAGCCTACATCCACCCCTAATCGGTGTTAGGAAAAGAACATACAAGCTAGGTTTTTTGTACGATTCACCTCAAACTTACTTGGGATTTTACCTATAGCAAATCCTGAACCTACATGAGTTTTTATGGGCTCAACTCAAACCCCAGGCTTTTGCACAATTATCAGGATGCTATTACCCCAAAGAAAGAAATACAAAAAATTGGTAAAACTTAACACAATCTTAAGAGAAATAAGAGGCACTCACAATACTGAAGCAAAAAACCTCCAATTTTGGGTTACTTTTTACAACTTTCAATTTGTGACTTTGGAAGCACCGTATGCACTTAGAATTGCTTGATATTGTGATTTGAAAGCTTTGAAATCTTAGCAATTGTAACCTCTAAGAGTTCTTCATCATTCCCTATTTATAGAGCTTAATTTGAGCTCTAAATCCACTCCCAACAGTTTTAAAATGAACTAGCCATTTGGGTAACGGATATAAAGCAGTCACTGTTCGATTTGGAGCCTGAAATGGACGTTTCTGATTGAATCTCGAATTTACCATTTGAGATCAATTCTGGCCGTTGGAATTAGGCAACCTTGATCTGGGCCATTGGATGGTGCATTAGTTGTCCAGCATATATTAAAAAAAATTATCCAGAAATCAACAAAAATAGAAACTTACTATAGTGGTTCCACATCCTCTTACAGATCTGGCTCAGTTTAGAATCTCCTGCTCGACGTTTTACTGCTATCATGACAATTTGCCTTTCTTAATCTATGTCGTCCGATCATGTCTGCCCTTCTGCCTCCTTTGACAATTGAATGAAAGTTTAGTCCCACATCGCCCAAATGTCTCTACCATTACTCTTTATAACACTTTCGATTCATTAGTCTCACGAGCCATTTGAGGTTGGCTCTGATCACGCCTCTATCCTTCCACCTTCTTTGACAATCGAATTGATGTTTAGTCCCACATCATCCAAATGTCTTTGCCATTGCTCTCTATAATACTTTTGATTCATTTGTCTCTCAAGTCGTTTGGGGTTGGCTCCCCCCTTCCTCGACCAAGGTTTCATCACTTGCTCCTTGTTAGCTTAATTTCACGCTTGTTCTGGTCAGCTTTCCTACAGGCTGAGTTCACACTTGTTCCGTTCAGCAGCTGTGGGCATATTTCTCACTTGTTCCATTCAGCTGCTCTTCCTGCGGCCTTTTGGCTTTGCTCGTTCCTTTCAGGCTATCAAGCAATTTTTACTTTATTTCATTTTTTAAATCCTTAATGCCTAGACGGACCAACTGTCAGGCTGGGTCTACCCGCCCAACGCCACAGTGAAAATCCTCTAGATTAAAGTGGTTTTATAGTGTTTTGTAAGACTTTTTGTGCCAAAATTTTGAATATAAGTATACCAAAATAATTTTATATTATGATTGTATTATAATGTCATAAATGACTATGAAAAGAAATTCATGAAAAATTATTCCTAAATAATTTTAAAAAATCAAATACCGATGTCTATACTTTTCATTAATAATGCTTGGTCCAAAAATCAAAATTAAAAAATTATTAAACTTATAACATTTTTCAAATATTAATACAACTAGTGTGTCACATCATCTCAAAATTTGGACATATGAAATTCAAGAAAAAAAAAGACATTCAAATATAAAAATTTTGGTGCATGCCTTCAATTTCTTTGAAACTTGCCATCACTCCAAGAGTCTTGAAGACCACTATTTAGAAAATTAAAGTTCATGGCTTGACTTAATTGAATATTAATAATTTCACTTAAAGCAAGCCCATATGAGATATAAGCATTTATGCTTGACTCATCAAACACAAGAGTGTAACAATCTCCTCCCTTTTGATGATGGCAAGACATAAATGTTTTAAATACAAAAATCTGACAAAGAAAATAGAAATAAATTTTTAAGGAGGAAATTAAGAATTAACATGCTCCCCCTATCTTGATGCTCCCCCTAACTCCTAAGTATTCTGTCCCTTTGACACCATCAAAAGGGAATGAACCTTAAGCAATGTCTAAAATTCTTAATTGTTCCCTCAATGTTTGAATTGCCCTGACGGTAAGGGTTTAGTAAAATGTCAAACAATTCAAGCTTAATGGGAACGTACTCTAATTCTACTAATCTTTTGGCCACTTGGTCACAAATAAAGTGATATATAATATCTATGTGCTTAGTCCTAGAATAATGAACTTGATTCTTGGCTAATGCTAATGTACTAGTGTTATCAGTTCTAATAGGTATATGTGTGACTTTCTAAACCAGAGTCTTAAAGTTGTTGTCTTATTTGAAATCCTAAGAAAAATAAATTTAGCTCACTCGTCACGCTCATTTAAAATTCTTTAGTCATAAGATCTCCAAATTCTCTACATTTTTTTTTTGCACTACCAAAAATAATATCATTAACATAAATCTAAACAATTAGTAAATCATCTCATAAATGATGAAATCCTTTGGATGTGTGGTTGCAAATTTCCATCCTTTATGTAACTTGTTTTTTTTCTTTTTCTACCTCAAGATTTTCTAATTTCTCTTCATTCCTGTTCAAATCTAAGTTCTTTACTAATTTTATTTCATCTTCTAAATATTTCTCATTAACTAGTTCTATAGACTCAATAAACACAACATATATTGTTTCCTCTACCTTATGGGATTCTAGATTAAAGATTCTATATTCTTTTTTAATGGATGAATACCCAAGATGTGAATGTTTATTTTCTTCTTGGCTTTGACTATATAAGGTGTAAAATCTAAATTAGAACCATACCGCTAAATTAAATCATCAATTTAAGATTTATAAATGTCCTAGACCTATCCTAGAAGGTCTCCAAATATTTTGGAGACATTTTCTTCTAGTCTTTAGAGTTCTACTCTTAGGAACACAAGAAAGCTTGGGTTGAGAACAAAATGGAGCTTGCATGTTCTCATTCTTAACGATCCATCTAAAATTTTGTTTTTGTGAATATATATTTCTTTTAAAAAAGCAATCTCTCATAGTATGTTCAAGTTTACAACAATAAAAACAAACAATATTTGATGCCCTTGGCATGCTTATGTATTTAGGTTTTTCAAAATTTTATATATGTGAAGAACAATAAGCATTTGAAGCATAAGAAGTATGTGAAGTTTTTCTAACTCTAGCATGCTCAAAAAATCGTATTTTTCTTTAAAAAGTAAAATATCATGTTTTAAAGAAGTATTCTCAATGATAAGGGAAGCTTTTTCATTACATATATGTTGATTTTTTATTATTTTATTTTCATCATCTTTTATAAAAAAAATCAAGTAATTCAACTATTTCTTTGTAAGGCTTTTTCAATTTTTTGTAAGCACTCATTAAAGAAGTCAATGCATTCATAATTTCAATATAATTACTTTCAAAAATATCTCTTGTCCAAGTGTTTACCTCATTTTTTTCTTCTTCTTCACTTGAAGATATTGAAGATGTCTCATTTGTCATAAAACAAATCATTCCTTCTTCTCCTCTACTTGAGTTTGAAACATCTGAATCTTTGGAAGCAATCCATATAGCTTTGAAAGCTTTCCTTTTCTTCAAGTTCTTATTCTTCATCTTCTTTTCCACTTTCATATGCTTCTCCTTGAGTTTTGGACGTTCCAATTTAATATGACTGGTTTGACCACACTCAAAACAAGTTGGTGGCCTCTTCCTCTCCTTGTAGCTCATCTTCTACCATTTTCTATTAAGAAAACTTTTTGCCAAATTTTTTGCTAAACCATTAACATGAAAACTTACCTAATCCTCCTAATTCGTGGAAGGGGTAGAAGTGGAATCTAAATCACATTTGATGGCTTTGAAGGCCATGGGTTCTTCCTTTTTTTCTTTCATGCTTTAACTTGCTTGTAGCAACCTATTCCGTAAGTCTCCTAGTCATCTCTATTTTGACAGTGAGAAGTTCTTCAAGGAGTTCATCCAATGAAAGTTTGTTGACATCTTTAGCTGCTTTAATAGTCGTTGCAAGGGGATCATATTCTTTTGGAAGGATTCTCAAAATTTTCCTTACCAGGTCACCATTTGAGAATGCCCTTCCAAGATTTATCAAGCCATTTGTTACGTCATTAAATCTAAAAAACATACTTTTAATACCCTCACCAGGATTCATTCTAAAAAGCTCATAGTCATGGGTGAGGATGTTTATCTTCGTCTCTTTCACTTGTGAGTTGCCCTCATAAGTTATTTCGAGTTTTTTCCACACCTCAAATGTCGTATGCAAGTTTATAATTTGTGTAAATTTGCTAGGAGAAATTCCATAATGAAGATAGTTCAAGACCCTAGCATTCAATTGAGCCAATATTTTATGCTAACCATTAAGCTCACTAAAGAGCTTGACTTCATTAGTAAAAGAATTTCTAGGAAGTTCACAAGGCTTAGTCATAGCTTCCCATAATTCTAAATCGATAAATTAAATAAAAATTCTAAAATAGTTTTTCCAACCTCTTAAAAAAATCATGAAATATAAATATTATTAAAATATAAAATGATATACTAATAAAATAATAATCAACGTCTTAGAAAAATTATATTCTATGTTAGAGTAAAAAAATAATAAATAATATGCAAAAATATCTTAATTATTAAACATTTTATATATTAATTTGGTATTATGCATATATCATAATTAAAAGTTTTACTTATTGAATTTAGGTTGAAAACATCTTTTTCAAATTTATTTTTTTATTTTTTTCCAAATATAAACATGGATATTTATCACCAAATAATTTTTTAAATGTATATATATAGACATACACACAAACACACACACACACACACCATATTTCTTATGATTATTTCACTCTAATTATCATCTTTATTTTTCCATCTATTATAGTATTAGCATGCCATATTTTATAATTAATGTATTATATATTTTGTAAAATTTTTTAATCGCATACCATACATTAAATTCTTTGCATTACATGTTTTATGTAAAACCACTCTATGACAAATCCTATATTATTGTTGATTCCTTTGCTTTTATAACTTAACGTACAATATGTTGAGCATCTTGTATGGCATGCACAAATCACATATACTGTAATCTAACACAAATTAAGAAATTTGCCTCTACAACATTAATGGCAATATGTTATCTAATTTCTAGATATCATTATAGAAGAGTATTAAATAAGATTATATATTTGTAAATAATAGAATATTTAGGTATTTTATAATAATGTCATGTTGAAACTCATGGGGAATAAGACTTTAAAATTTTCAAAAATCATTGTATGGGTAGGATAAGAAATTATTTTAGCTGTCCTCACTTCCCAAGCTTAATTCAATAGTGAGCTTTGAAGAGTTTAGGTCATCATGACCTTGTTGTCTCGGCTTATAAATAATTCTAGTAGGCCCAATCCAATTTTTCATATTAGAAAACTGAGGAGCAAAGTTGTGCCATAGAGGAGAGTTGCGAAGGTTTGAGACATCGAAGACGTAAATTTTTTAGAATGACTGTTAGAAAGATTGAAAGGCATCAAGGAAAGGATGTTAAGTATCTATCGGTCTCCTGCACAGGCAAGGAAATTATTTAACCTTTGCTTGTCAATTATAAATTGGAGGTGTTGCCTAAAAAATATATATTTCGTGCTATTTTGACAAGAGAAAGTTGATCATGTTTTTCGCTGTTGCTCCAAACTTGCTTGGGTTCCTCGTCAAATATATATTCACACTTGTCTGCTGGAAAATTGATTGGGGAGATCGAAATGAATGGAGAAAGTGAAATTATTTTGACTTTCTGGAATTAGTTGATCTCACAAAAGACGCAAAATTAATGGATATTCCGGGAAAATATAAGAAACTCCGGAGCAAGTGTGATGTACGTATTTTGATAATGGTAAGCCTCGCGATACAAATTGTGCTCATCTTCCTTGGACGTTTGAGAAACACCTCAGCATCGAGAGAATGGATAAGAATGGCTGTTTGGAGCAACTATCTTTTCGCTAAAAGGGTTGCCGACTTCGTCCTTGGCCAGCTAAGCAGCAGCATGGACGACAAGAGCAACAACGCCATCCTCGCATTCTGGGCGCCTTTCCATCTACTTCACCTTGGTGGCCTAGACACCATCACCGCCTATTCCATGGAGGACAATGGGCTGTATGTTCTATTTTGGTCTCTTCCAAGTAACCTCCTGCTCGCTCCCACCTTGCTCATATTCTTTGTCACCATCATCAAGTACGTAGAGCGGTCTTACTTGCTCTACAGAGCCAACACTGATGGTTTCCGCAGGTTCGTGGTCATTTCAAGCAAGCAAAGTCAATTAAACCAGATTCCTTCCAACTGTAAGACAATTGTAACACATGGGCAAGAAGAAAATGAAAAAGGCGAATTGAATCCTTTGCAAAGGAGTTTTCAATATGTACTCCATTTGCAAGACTTTCTTTGTGGATGTTATTCCACTTGTGGACGCATACAAGGTAATCGGAGAGATGTTGAAAGAGATGACTATTAAGGAAGTTTTGGGCCTGACAAGCATGGAACTCAGCTATGCCTATGATACGATGTGCACGAAGGGTGTCGTTAATTGCTCATGTGCTTGAGTCATCCTCAGGCTGATATTCTCCTTCAGTACCCTTCTCGCTTTCATGTTGTTCGTTTTCTACCCAAAGCATGGCATTGACACTTGTGACGTCACGATCACAAATGTCGATCATGGAGCCTCCATATGTCTTGACACCGTTGCTTCTCTAATGTTCCTGCTTTTTGACTGGCCAGTGATCTTCCTTCTTGAATTTAAGAAACTGGACAAGTGGGGTTTGCTTATTGCCCAGCTCATTCTAAAAATAAGGAGAAGATTGTGACGTGAAAGAAGATGGAGGCCTTCAGAGATGCCACAACTCAAGTTGATCACCAATTGCTTCAGGAATGCAGTAGTACGGCCAAAGGAACATGTATCACCAAATAAACTAAAGAACAGGAGGATAAACAAACGGGCATGCAAAACAGAATCCATGCTTAGAGGACCCATTAAAGCATTTTAGGAGGCAACGGTATTATTCCTGAGCTGGACCAGTGGATTTTCATCCTAAACTTCATATTAACAGAAGTCAGTAAAGGAAATCAACTTCTTGTAGAGCACGTCACTACATGCTCAGAAACGCTTACAAATATCGTTGTGGCAGTTCAACGATAAGGCGGGGCTCACTGCGCTCCGACAAGTCGATGCCCTGCTATGGGTTGTGCCTGCATTCCTTATGAATTTCAGGTTTTTGTGAACAAAATCAAATTCTTTAGATAAAAATTTTTCTTCTCTATTAGTTCAAAAAGTTTTTATATTAAACAAATTTTTTATTTTTATAAGACCTTCAAATTCCTTATATTTTTAAAATAGTTTAATTTATGAACTACAAAAGATATACAACAGATATGAATAAGGTCATAACTAAATAATAAATAATATCTATTTTTTATTTTGAAATAAAATATTCATTTATTACAAATATCAACATAACTAACTCAAGAGACTACATAACTTTCTAAAACTTAAGAATGATTATTATTGGTACTTATAAAAAATATAACTTTCACAAATATAATCAACATTAAAAATAAAAAAATATCATTCAATATTTTTTATTTTATAACTTAAATCTAACAAAATACAAATAATTATTCTAATAATATCACAACTAAGATTTATTCTTAACCTCTACTACAGATACATTACTTTTAATATTAAATTTTTTTATTAAAAACACCTCATTGACACAATTCATCATCAAATATACAAAATAATGTTATTATATTACTTATCAAGTACTTAATGAACCACAAGCTAAAAATTCAAATACTAAACAAATATCATGAACCCATTTTTTTATCATTTATCCTTCATTATGCTTTAAAAATGTGTCTTGACATTTATTCTATTAACTTAAGTCTTTATTCATATTCACATATAAATATCTAGACTTTGAAACTTAAAAAAGTCCACATCATTGTAATACTAGAAGTTTAATATAAAAGTTAAATGAAATTCAAAACATTGTTTTAGGGCGGCCTTGGTTTAGGCATCCTTTCCACCGCTTTAAAGGGAAAATATTAATTAACTCAAAATCTTAATCAATAATTATTTGCCTCATAAATAACATATATATATTTAACGATTTGGAAACTAATCAGAATGATAAAAGGGAAGCTAAGTAAAGATATAGGTCCTACCTAAAAAAAGAGATCCCAGATTGCTAAAATCGATTGGAGTTCCCGAGCTTCACTTCAAAGCTTTCCGTCATCTAAACTGCTTACCACCTTGCTTTGTCGCTTTTTTTCTCTTGAATGAATGAGCTGCTCTTGCTCTTTTGGTAGCTAGCGGCATCGCCTTCGAGTGCTCCTTTTGTCAGTTTCTTAGCCCACCAGTTTGGTTAAACAATAATTGCAACTTATCTCAAGCCGACCCAGAAAAAAATAAGCTTTGAAATAAAAAAATCACGTAACAAAACAAAAAAAAACATGATGCTCTTGCAATTAAAAATGGCAAATGTAACTACGACATACCTTTTTTTTGTTTCACAATAGTTTTAGCCTTGTACTTCTTCTATCCCCTCTGTCTGCTCGAACGAGGGCTACTCTCTTCTGCTTGCTAAGCTTGCTCCTTATGTGTGCCTAAATGCAACACATGATTATCATTTATTAAACAATGAAGTTTAATAAATTGCTTTTAAAAATGCTAAATGAACTTGGATGGGTCAAACATCACTGTATGCACTCAATTGAAACCTAAAATAAACTTGAATACATCTAAGAGGTTCTAATTGTTCTTATTCCTATCATTTCAATGAATTCACTTCCAAAGAATGGCTGGTGAGAAACATCAAAGAAAGCCTAATCAGATACAACTAGAATTTTAACAAAAAAAATAATTTAGTTTATAACTATTATTGGAAATTTTCATCTCCAAAGCAAACCATGATAAAATTATCTCGTTAAGAAATAGTTAAATACAATGCCAAAAAAATTTAAATTTTGAATATCCTAATGTAATGTTAATAGCAAGCCATATTTTTTCATGTACACAACTCTTTCAGAAATATAACATTACTGAAGAGAAAAAGCATTGGGCGGATATATGAACACACCATAAAATGGCAAACCAAACTCCTAAGGCTTGTTAATTTCCTTGATAGAAGCCATGTCATACCACCCAGCCTTCTCAAAATGACCCTAATAAGCAATCAAATACAACCAGATTTAAGACAAACAAAAAGAAATAGAGCATATTGTATACTAGAGTACAGAAAGACTCAATCATTGGGACCAATGATCAAGCATCGTGTCAAGAATATAAACAAGAATTGTTGATAATATGAACATCACGGATAAGGGACTGTTCATACCTTGTATTGCCATGATCTTGCCAAATTGTAGTACGAATGGGCTCTCATCAACCCATGATTAATTAGAGATAGTGCTGTCTCGGTTAATTGTTTAACAAGAAAATGCTGACCAATACAGAAGAAATGATTTGCAAAATGATTTAATGCCATTGAACAATATGGATATATTTCAAATGCTCTTTGCATCTTCAGCATTCCTTTTTGAATACCATCAACTGCAAAAAAGAACAGTAAGATTAATTAGCCATCAATAAAAAAAATTCAGTGAACCAAACCCACCCGATTATGAAGAAACAAAAAAATTGAACTACTTGCGCTACCTCCTACATTGACAAGTACAATCTCACCATCGTTTGTTTGTAATTCCATAATTCCAAGAGCCACAAGAGCATCAATATTTTCTGAATCTAACTGCACAATGGAAACAAATAAAAGGGGAATATAAGAAAATACAGGGCATGTCATGAAATTTGTACTATAGATTAAAATTACCTTACATCAAGCACTCGATGAAAGGGTTATCGAGCCTTGTCAAATTGACCAAGTTTGTATCTACAATAACATATACCAAGCCTCGCATCTCCAGGACAACTAGGATAAGCTCTTAGCACTTTCTAGTTAATATCATAATCAGTTCATTCAAAGAGTTGCTTGACTAAAAAAATTCAGATCATGGTATGCATATCACAGTAAATAGAGAAGTTCTAATACAGATACATTAAGGTACCAAATGCTTGTCACTATATATCAATTACAAACATAAATTGGCACTTTTAACTTTCACTAAAATTGACACCACATTAGTGATTAAATGCTTGAAATGCTACAATGCAAGAAACCAAATATATGCTCAAGTGGACATAAGATGACTCATCTTGCCACATTTCAACAAAAAAAAACGAAATAGAAGGGCATAATATAGGCTCCCAAAATATTGAATATAGGAAGAAGTTGTTTTAGGCACACGTTACCCTACATAACATAAGGGTTTCATGAATTGAAGTCAACTTCGAATTCAACAAAAAAAGTTAACCTGAACAATGAGTAAAGCATGCCCTAAGTAGTATTTAATTATTGCTATATAATATTGAATTTGGAATCTTCAAGAAAAAAAATTCAAAGCACAAAAATATTTTTATCATATGTTTGAGCATAAGAAGTGCTTAAACAAACCTTATAACAGTCTAAAGATCCCTTTTATGACTCTGCTACTTTCTGATACTGATCTTCATTCTCCTCAGCATTAAACTCAACACAAGTCTGCAATCAAGAACTTCCAATCAAGGTGGCAATAACAAAATTTAGTGATTGTAAATAATGATTTTATGTAATTGAAATAAACAATCTAAAAGTTAAACAAAGCCATAAAGGTTGAAGTCCATGCATTTGTATCTATTATGCAAGAGAGATTTCAAACATTGAATCTTCCTTCTTTCTATGCATATTTTTTTTCATGAAAATTATCTAGTTTTATTCCTTGTTCTATCATCCCTCCTCTTGATAATATGATCACGCTTTATGAAAAAACTACAAAATCAAAGAAAAATGAGTTAAAGCTGTTAAAAAAGCATAGTATCAACTAGAAAGTAGTACTCAAGATAAAGGTCAAGTGAAATATAAAATTCTGTAGAATATTCATAGAAATTCAGACAATAATTAAATAGAAGTATGTCAAATAAAACAAAATTCTGAACAACTCCAATTTAGATATGCAAAGTGCTAAGACGAATTTACCAGAAACAAGCACTATGCTTGATCCATCTAAAGCAGGCCATCCAAAAGTAATTGTTTAACTGTAAACGTATGTTAATGCTTGGTTAAAGAAAGAAGTTCATGCCTGAATGTCAAGTAAAAATCAAAAAATTCATACTAGGGCAAAATAAAGAGCAGACTAGAAATTCAAATATCTTTATGGCAAAAACAGTAATCTAATTTCCATAAATAATTAAAGCATGTGATTAAGCAAGAATTAAACTCCAATGTTGAGCTTAAGTGTCATTTGGTAGTGCCTCACACACCTAAGCTAGACTTAATCCAGCTTAAGTGTATTAATTTAGTCAATAATGGAGACTAGATTAAAAAAGAGATAAATTTTGTTGTACGTTTGCTTAAAAACTTATTAATGTCAACAACCATATCAAATAAAAAACATCTCATTAGCAATAATGAACACTTAAACAACTAAAAAATGAAGATTTATTGAAAAATAACTAGTTACTTCAAAAATACTAACTAACTAACATTAATATATCACGTTATACATAAATATGAGAGTAAATTGCATATAAATCTGAGTTATAATCTAATTCTCAATAAGTTCCTTCAAGATTTATAATAAAGCATGCAAGTCAACAAGTATTCCAATAATAAATAGGTCCAAATTTAGCATATTCAATTAAAACACAAGGTTTGGGTATGATAGACTTGTGGAGTATCTTAGTATATTTATAATATTCTTAAAGTACTCTTTGTTCTAGTCAGCATCCGCCTATCTCCACCTCTCCAATAATGATGTCATTTTCTACAATCCCAATCATGTTTTCATCTCTCATCAAGGCTTTCTTGGAGTCCTCCACAAGGCAATCGTTTAAATCTCTTCCTTTTAAGTCTTTCATAATGCCCTTACTAAAAATAAGATATAACAAAGGTACCCAACGAATGTTCTCCCTTTACAAATTGCTTATAAGTATGCATTTTGCTTTAATTCTTAACAAGTTCCTTCAAGATTTATGATAATATATGTAGGTTCATAAGGATGCCAATAATAAGCATGTCTAATTTTAACATATTTAATTAGAATAAAAAGTTGATCAAGTTTGGACAGGTTAGGCTAGTGGATTATTATAACATATTTGTACCATCCTTAAAATACCCTTTGTCATAGTAGGACTCCACCTCTTCGAAAATGATACCATTTTCTATGATCTCAACCATGTTTCCATCTCCTCATCCAAGCTTCTTAAATTCCTCCACAAGGCATTCATTTGAATCACTTCCATTCAAAAATAAGATGCAACCAAGGTTTTCGTTGAATGTTCTCCCTTGATTACATCTCTAAATTGAAGTTTATGATCTTTGTTGAAAATCTTTTAAACTCTCCTTTATTATTAATTAATTTTAAAAGTTATTGAATTAAAAAAAATACTTTCTATTATTTATTTGGTAATAGTAACAACAACATTTTTTTCTCCCTTGATCCCTTTTTTTAGGGTCAACCTCAAGTACCTTTGTGACCCTCACTTGAGAAGGTTTGGAAAGGAATCAGCTGCTTGGGAGAAGACCTTAAAAAAGAAAAGGAATCAGGGATAGGAAAATGTAGAAAGAAGAAGAAAGGAGAGCAGTAGAATAGGAAAAGAAAAACAAAATCTAAATCAGCAACACAAGTTAATTGCAATGCTGAATCAAGCAAGGCAGCCAAAGTAGGTGAGCTGAAAAAAAAACCTATTTGGGAGAAGTTTTTGGTAATTCTTGTGCTGTCAAGAGAGCTCTGCTTTGGATTTCCATTTTCTTTCCTAATGGAAGAGGCTGTCGTGAATTTTTACAAGCCAGCAAGGGCTAGAGTTGAAACAAGGTGAAGCTTTGTGGGAAAAAGGCATTTCGCAAAACCAGGAATGGGAAACTCTAGTTAAAGTGAGCATCAACTTCAGTTACAAATTAAGAAAAGTATTACTGTTTTGAATAATTATAATGAAGAAAGATCACTACTATACTTCCAACAAACAACGAAAAGTGAGAGAAGGCATAACTAAGGAATATTTTGTCTAAATTGTTGTTGCAGCTCTAAAAAATAATAACAAGAATAGTGTGAGAAGCTATGATAAAAGAACTTAGAGGTGATTTTAACTGCTGCAAGCACAAAAAAAAAGAATTAGTAAGATCAATATCTAAATGCAATTCCTTTATTATTGATACATACATTCTTAAGAATTTTAGGAAATTGAAATAAAATTGCTTGGGATATTAAAACCATAGATCCTTATGAGTTATGAATGAATTTCCTAGTTAGAAATGAAAAACAAAAAGAAAGGACCAAAAAAAAGATAGATTTTTGGAATCCATGTAAATTCAAATAGATGATAATATAGTAGATATAATTATTTGAGAATGCAAGTATGACATGCTAGTATCATGTTTGCATTCATGTTCTGAAACATCAATGCTTTTATGACATTGAGTAATTAAAACACAACATAATAAAAATACAATAGAAGATTAAAAGATCAATAAATGAAATAGTATCTTATAATATGATGTCAATTATAATTGGGTTCAATATCGTGAATTAAGAAAGAATAAAAATTAAAAACTTCTATATTTTATTTGATAATTCCACTATATATGATGAGCTCAACACATGATATGCTAAACATGATTAGCATTAGTTTTATCAAGTTATGAAATGGCATTAGAGATCTCCCTATTACTACTAGCTCCTTTTATAAAGTTGATGTTCTATAATGATATGATGTGATTGATAGGACTAACTAGTTATGACATGCTTATTAGTAAAGCTATGGAGATTATGTGATTAGATTTCATACAGATATGAGATAACATATGAAAGAAATATATGATAACAGTAATATAAGAAATATTAGTTCAATTATAATAAATTAACAAAAAAAAACAAAGATAAAAAGAGAAATTAATAAGAAATGATATACAATATGTATATGAAAAATATATAATACATAAATGTTGACCCTTACATGACTAAGCATATTATTTATTACTATTGGTGACTCATTTCTTCTCTGAGTATTATAGAGATGTCATGTTTATACTCATATTTATATCATTATATCATATCATGTTAATTATTACACATAATATTTACTTATTAAACATTGTATAACTTATTTTTCTATTTATATTACAAGACATATCACAAATTCACAAAGAGATAATTTTTAAAGACATGTAAGATGATTGTGAATGTGATATTATGTATATTATAGTTTTGTACCTGATATAGTATCATTGACATTTAGTTAGAATAGGAATACATGTTTATAGTTTCAAATCAATTTTTTATCACCCTCATCTATTTTGACATTAGTATCTTCAATAGTGCTTCTATAATAGACTATTAGTATATGCATATAATAGGTGCAAGCAGAAGTGACAACATCTCTATACTATTCCCCATTATTCTTTCCACCACTTACCATAATACATCATCATCGTTTCTCTTTCCACCTCCATGAACTTCAACAACCTAAAAATTAGTAAAGGGTTTGAGGTTTCGCCAATATATAAAGAAGAAGAGGATTTCGATATTAACTTTTCTTTTTAACATTGTTGAGGTGTGAACCTACTTTCTTGCTATGGGGTACTTAGAAAGACCTAAATAGCCAATTATAAAACTCAAGAAACTTTAGTTGAGAATAACCCTGAACACCAAAAACCTATATGCATTTTTCCCAAATTTAATTAATTCTAATAATAGTCTAAAAATTAGTAATTATGTACATACCTTAAAGAAAATACTTAAAAATAGTATTATTCTATTCAAAATATTTAATTTCAAGGTAACAAGCTAATTGTAATCCCACAATATGCTCCCATTCAATTTTATAACATTCCCCTCAATAAATGTAACAAGCTCTACATTGATATAGAGGACTCATTTAACAAAATACAAACTTCAAAAAGTAAAATTACATGATCCAAAAGTGCAGCAACTTTATTTTTGTCTTCACCTCAATATTAAATTGGCTTGATGCTTGTGCTTGGTCACCTTTGGCCACACAATGCTGTCTTGCAAAAATTGTAACCTGAGAAACATAAAGGATTAATTAACTGGAATCTTCATCATGTAATATACCTAAAAAAATTTTAAAAATTTTTAAAAGTCACAGAAAATATGTTGATATAGTTTTTGAAGTATAAAATACTTAATTCTAATTTATGTGATCAAGAGAAACATAATAATATTGAGAAGATATTATGTTTTTGAATGTTCCAAAAAGTTTAAGACAAGACACATCAAGATGAAATAATTTAAAAGCAAATGAGTTCTTACCAAAGTAACATTAACCATTTCCTCAAAAGGGACGGTTCAATGTTATGGCGTAGCATTTATCTTCTTAAAAAATAATTCAAATCATTTTAAATTGAAAAAAAAGTACAACTATTTTTTTCACTAGAGAACAAAATTATATCACTTTACACTGTTTGGTTCAAGATCATAATCAACATATCAATTAAGAAAATAGTCCACCTATCCAAAATCAAATGATTATTTAAAGCACATGGCAAAGGCAAAGCTTTCCCCAAAAAAAACAAAAGTTTTATTGCCCTGACCCTAACGTCTTTTTAGCTCTCTTTCTTGGTGAAAACAATCCCATTCTAATATTCAATTATGTCACCCTTTATCAACAATAACTTCTTTATTACCAAGCATTAGAATCATGTAGAATAATTGGTCAAACACTGGCAATATGATTTTACCTACCAGTCCTAACAAAGCCGTACCAGATAGAACATCAAGCAAACTTCTGCAACTTAAACGCATGGCATTAACTCGAAAAGATGGTGCCTCAAGTTATGTCCCAACAATTTATATAATAAATCCAATATACTTGAAGCATATCCATGTAGCAATAAATTTTTCCAACTTTACCAACATAATCTTTAAACATCATTACCACTAAAATTGCATTTTTATACTCAAATATTTAATTCAAAAACCTTTCTAAAGCTTTCCTAACCATTTCAACAATCCAATTAGTTTACAAGCAGATTCAAATAGATCTCAAAAAATTGAAAATTCCATGAAGTACAAACACTCTTAACGAAGGTATTGCATCCTTGTCAAACTCTCAAACTTGGGCTTCAAGACCATGTATTACAAGTGCCATGTCGCATCACTAATCTAAATTTGCAAAAGGCACAATCTCATATCCTCCACAAAATTCTAGGATGTATTGCACATTCTTTTTTCAAGTGTCTAACACTCTTCCAAACCCTAAAAAAGGGTGCATGATTGACATGAATCAAAATAATTTGTGTTTCATGGAAAATAGAAATGATGCATGATGATTGATGTCATTCAGACATTCTTAAAGAGAAAATAACCATTCACTTTGCTCTAATCTTTATAGGTTAGAATCTTTATGCATAATATTCACACTTATGCATAATTTTTTTATAGCATTTTTTTGAAATTAAAAGTAAAGTATTATTCATATTTGTATGCTAAAGTTAATGATTTTATACTTATAAATAATTAAATGTTTTTCATGCAATAAAAGTGATATTTTTTAAGTGTGTAACCTTAATTATGTGTATTCATAGTTCTCTCTCCACATAATGCATAGTTCTAGTCACATATAAATTGGAACCATTTAAAAAAAATTGTTTTACTAGTAGTTTACATTAAAATTTTTTACTTTATGTTTCATATAAATAGAATTGACAACCAAATAGGTGTATTCATATGTTCATATAAAAGTTTGTGGTTATTCTAATAAAGATTTTTAAATTGCACGGTCCTTGTATTTAGTACATGTTACACAGGCAAAATAATGCTCGAGGTTCCTTATCTCATGCATTTTTTTACTACTCATAATGTCAACATGGTCATGCTCATTAATGTTTATTAGGTTGATCATTGTTCTAATCCAAACCTATTTTTGAATTAATAGTTTTGACACCATTTTTTTTCTTTTATCATTAATATTACCATCACCCAGAAAGTATAAGCCACCTCTAATATAATAAAACCTAAAGTGCACTATGCAATCTTACAGATATTAACAAAGCTTGTTGTTTCACCAGTCGTGCGCATGCATCGGATTCATTGCCTCGTCCAAACAATGAAAATAGAGCTAAATCCAAAACATACTAGATTAACCATTTTTAGCAGGCCCAACTAGATTATGCTTGAACCAACTAAAACATTCAAGCATATCTCAAAACTCAATTATAAGCTAAACTCCGAATTCATGTGTTCCCAACAAATATTTTTGCTTCTTCTGCATATATATAAATATAAAAAAATGTAGACAAAAGCATAGCTAATTTGAGTAATTTAACAAATTTTCTTCAATTCTGTACACAAATATGCATATTCTGTGAAAGCATTATCGTTGCATAGATGAGAAATATTAAATGAAAGTTAGAATATGTTACATGCTTTTTATAACAACAACAAAATTCAATTCAATGAAACACAATCCCACTACTTTTTAATACTCATCCATTAGATATTAAAAAAAGTGTTGTTGTATTTTTTCGACATATTTGATCATATTTTGTATTTTTAATGCATTTGAAAAGAAAAATGTGTTTTATTTTGTTGTGTTGGCCTTAGCATTAGGTATTATGAAGAGATGCCCATTGTTGTAACCAATACATGATCTGTTTGTTTGGGTGGGAATGTTCAAACCATATGAGTACTTACATCACCAATTGTGGGCATGTTCAATTCCAACAAATTCAAAAACAACTTATGCAAACAAGATTTTGTTATTGATGCATAGTGCACATATAGATGCTTGCCTCCCAACGAAATATTCATAAATAAAGAAATGCATGTAAAATTCTTAGTGCACAAAGGGAGAAATGCCTATAAAAATATTCGCTCCACAATAGTTATTTCTATACAAGTGCAGGCAATGTCTAATATATGTTTTGGATTATGAGTATAGTCATATGTACAAAAAGAAGTTAATGCGTTCACAAATTACATTATGTACATACAAACAAGGTTATATGAGAACAAAAATCATTATGTACAATCATGCACAAATGAAAACAATGCATCTATTGACCATAAAAAAAGTCTAACAAAAATAATGCATGTATAAGATGTATTAAATGTCTGTAGATACACGCACACATAGAAAAATAATGGGCTAGACAAAATGAGACATTATAAAACTTTAAAAGAGCCAAATCCCATTATGAAAGGTTTCTCTTTTTAATATTCATTTTTATCACATTTTCAGAGAAGAAATCGTTGTTGTTGAGCCCAAGATGACCAGAGATTAAGGAACCAGAGGTGCTGGTCACTTCATGTGTACGTATAGAGGGACCTCTCAAGTCTTTCCCTTGGTATATCTTGTTAGACATGTTTGTTGTACTAGCTTTAGCACTTCTTTCTTGTTATTTCTTTGTGTATCTATATAACCATTAAAGTAAGAACTACATGATTTTACATCTTTCTCATGTTAGTTTTGTTGGTCCTATAAAAATTGCTATAAAAATATAGTTTCAATCAATATGAGTTCATTGTGTTATCACTTTCGTCTTCCTTGCACCACAAAAATTTAAATTCAGATTTCCTCTTATATTTAAATTTGCTTGCAAGAGTTTAATAGCATGCTTAAAGTTAATTTCAATAACTACTTTACTTGGAATCTACCAACAAATTGTTAGACAAAGGATAGTTGCCTTTCAAGAACTTGGTTAATTTGTTTGATTTGCAATAGAGAAGGTTTCAATTATTTGAGTTATTATTTTAAACTGGTCATCATGCCTCATCAAAATAATAACTTACATATGTCGTAGTTGCAATTCGGTACAAAACTTATGTCTTTCAAAATTTATTGCATACATTTTTTTGTTCTCATTTTTATTACCACATTTGCATTAGCATTTCTTTACTCTAAATGTCAAACACATTTCATAAGTCCTCATAATTTGGTCTTGGACATAAAATCCTAAAGATTGCAACTAGACACCACCCCAAAACTTTGAGTGTGCATTGCATTACAATCCCATTTATCCAAGACCAATACATGAATTCTATGACACCATTGCAACATGTTGACTAGATATTAAGATTCAAAAATGTCAAGTCCCATCTATTAATTTGTTCTCACCACCTTTTGGTCTTCCTCTTCCATCATTGAATGAGAGAATTATGACAACTCTTCTCTCTTAACAAATTAATTGATCCAAAAATAACATGTTCAATTCATATAACCAAACGCTCCTGGCAATAACATTTTTATCGCTTTCATTATTTCTAATCATATCATTTCGAGTATATCAACCACATGTTCTATTTGTATACTTGAATTCACAAGACAATATTGAAAATCATATAATATTTTTTATTCCACTTGGTTTTAAAAAACTTATATGTAAACATGAGTAAGATATTTTGATCACACAATATAACAAAAGCATTCCTCAATTCCTTCAACATGTTTGAATTAGATTATAACCATCCTATAAATTTTTCTATTTTTTTTAAATTTATATTACAAATAATGAAATCTCTCATTTTTTTATGTTTTAGTATCATATAATAGTAATCCTTAGCTATTGTACTCTTTTGGGTTTAATTAAAAATGAATTCCATGTTTAGTTAAACATAATAAAATAACCTCTTTCTTAATGCTATCAAAAAAAGCATCATTAAAAGTAAAAATAAGAATGCACCATTGTGAATATAGAACAAATGCAAAAAATTACAACTGAGAAACCTTTAATCAATAATACTTGAAAGCACATATGCATCATTACTTTTATATGCATGAGAGGGATAGAGGGAAAGAAAAAGTTGTGATTATTTTCAATAAAAAAGACAATAGAGAGATTGAGGGAAAGAAAAATTTGAGAAAGGGAGAGTGCCCATGAGAGGACACCTAATAGCTAAGCGAGCTTCCACAAAGCTATTGCTAATGAGAAGAGCATATCCTTAAAAAAGTTAAGTAAATCCAAAACATATTTTTTCATGACAAATGAAGATGAGTGAGATGATGATAGGGGAGGAAAGAAAGTGTTTGGAAGAAAAACATCATGACAATATTATTAATAATTTGGGTGAATTAAACTAAGTTGGTTCTTATAATATTGATATGAATAAATTATCCCAAAATCAAGTCTTAGCTAACTACTAAATATTCTAGAATTTAGGTGTCACTTGCGACCAAAGCCTGCATTAGCATATAAAATTAACCAACTACTAAAGTTAACCCAAATGACCAACCAACCGAAATTGACCAATGCTTAATTTGACACCAGGTTGATCAATAACAATTGTGTCTCTTGAGATAAGTGACTAATAAAGTTTACTATTAAGTTTAATAAAATTCTTTTTACTCATATTTAATCATATTTGTGATACTTAGTTCTATAATTTGGCTTTATGCACAAATTTTATGGAACATAGCTTATGTTGAAGAATCATGATGCCATTAGATGATATAATTTGAGTAAATTAAATGCCAATCATGACAAACTCTAAATAAGTATAAAGAGTTGTGCTGGAACTAAGTACATGATGAACAAAAGATATGAATATAACATAAAATAATATACATAAGATGTCATGAGAACATGATAATGATATGTGATGATGCATATATGATGTTGGACATATATCAATGAATATGAGATATTAGATACTTTGTAATCAATAATGTTGTGAGAACAAGCTAGACAAAATTAATGAAATTATATTAAAAATATTTGTAACACTTTAATAAGAGTGGTTATATTACTATACTTCATTATTTCATGTATTGAAAATTGAAAGATAAAATCAAAGTTTTGATTATAATCAAGTGCAATAGACCTCAAAATCAAGCAATGATACCAATTGATTGATATTATTTAATAAGATGAATGAGATATTTGTGACAATCAAGTAAAGAAAAACTCTTTGATTAGTGCATTGATATTTGTGACAATTAGGTCAGACAAAATCTTTTGATTGGGCACTATTAACAATTTGCAAAAACAAGATAAGGCAAAACTGTTTAGTTAAGCACCATGTATCAATATTATTAGTAACAGCTGAGTAGGGAAAACTGCTCATACTAGTTATCATTCTTGGTGTATCTTAGTTACATATATTGCTTTTCACATGTAAGATTAAAGGAAATGATAAAATAAGAGTTTTCATTTTTATCAAGTTTACAATTAAATGGATAGTTAGGAAGTAATCAGCCCATTAAAAAGATCACAAAAATCTAGAATAAATTGTATGGGACATTTTAATAACAAGACATCTTTATTGTGATACTTGATATAATAATGTGATACTTGATAACATTCTTATAGTTTATATGAAGCATGATGTCCCCATAATTGGATGGTTTTCTCTCATTCTTAATTGTTATTATCAAGTCTCATGCACTTGCTTTTCTTGCATTCTCATTGCATGATATTCTTTATTGTACTAATTGCTATGATTATATGAATATTTTTTTATTTATTTATATGAGTGTCTTTTGATGATATCTTACACATTCTTAGCTTCTTTCAATGTTATATTAACATGAATCATTAAAGTTATATCAATTAAAAGATTAATTATAATATGTTTAGATAACATGGATTTTTTACTTGAACTTTTTATTTTTGACATAATAAGTCTATGGTAGACTTGCCTCATATTATTCAATATTTTCTAAAAGGGATAATTTAATATTTTCATATGTATATATTGAGCACACCATTGGTCCCAAAGAGTATGGATGAAAAGTGGTGAGAAAAAGAGTTTTAAAGAAATTTGAGTGCTTATGTATCTTTTTAATTGTAAACTCATCATTTGATCAAAAAAATAATTTTTAGTCATATATATATATATGTAATTATATTCGACAGAAATAAATAATTAATAGTAAGAATTAAGTCCTAGTGAACAAAGAAGAGGAAAAAATGTTTAAGAAACTAAGGCCATCACACCATCCTTTAGAAGTTAAAGATATGATCAAGTTGATCCATTCAAGAGAGTGTGATGGACGTGCCTCTAGCTATAAACTTGCCATGAAGATTATGTATCAAGGATTGTTTTTGGCCAATAATGAAAAAAATATTACTTTATTTAGCAAATGGTGCAAAGGGTATCAAGTTCATTCTCCCCTTTCAGACTAATTATTCACAAAGATGGAAGAACTAATTTTTTATTGGTTCTTGTTAAACTATGGTATGAATTTCCATTTTTTATTTTCAATTCCTTGAAATGGAAGGAGGTTCGTTCTCATGGTAGTTAACAACCTTTAAAAATGGATCAAAGTGAAGCCTCTTGTTTCCAAGACTATTAATAAGATTTAAAGTTTTTTTTAGACAAAAATTTATAATAGGTTTAATATTTCCATAGCAATTGTTACAAATGACACAATACTGTTCCAACCTAAAGATTTTCCAGATTTATGCAAAATGTATGGTTGTTTTTTTAAGTATGCCTCAACTTCTCATTCTCACATAGATGGACAAGCCAAAGCAATGAACAAAGACATCTTAAAAATTCTAAAGCCTCGTCTTGATAAAAATTGTCGGTGGGTAGGTGATCTGCTCGACATATTGTGAGCGTATTGAACAACAAATTATGCAACACGTCAAGTATTTCTAAGGATTCAAAGCTATACTCACTATCGAGGTCAATCACTTAACAAGTTCAAAAGCTTGAACTTAAACTAGCACATCAAAAGTTGGACCTAATCAAGGAAAAGTGTCTGAGAGACCATGTAAAGAAACTAAATATAAATTAAAGCATGAAAAAATATTACATATTAAGAATATTCCTTTCAAGGCCAAAGATTTGATTCTTAGACAATGTAAGTCTTAGACATTATAAGAGCTCCCAACACTAATAAAGCCTGCATAAGCTTGCTCCAAACTTGAAAGAATTGCACTTGTCAGGCATGTTCTAAGACCAAATGTCTGTCAACCTCATAAAGAGGAAGATGTTGAGCTCCAACAATCAAAGAGTAAGGATCACTTAAAAAGGCTCAATAGATGATAAATGTTACACATTTTTCTTCTTGTGCTAACTATCAAAGTTATTATCTGACTTTCCTTAAAGTTATCAATAAAATTTCATACTTAGCATCATGATTATACATTCTCAAGATTTTGTTAAGTTAAACAAAGTCAGCTCTCTTTGTTTAATTATAATATTTAGATATCTTAAGAACTAATAAAATTGTACTTTAAAAGTATAGACTTATTTGAGGGCTAACAAAAAAAATTTTATCTTAAAAGAAGTCATCTCTTGAGCTAATTCATCAATCAAAAGTTATTTGATGTCCACTATAGAATTCCAAATTACTAGGGTTTTTATTTCTTTTGGTAGAAAATCAACATAACTATTCTCACTTGACATTGACAAATCAACTATTTAAGTTAATTACATCTAGTTTGTAATTCAATATATTTCATCCTCACAAGTCAATGTTAGTGATGATCATTTAATAATTAATATTCTCTTATGACATGAAAACCTAATGGCAAATCAATTTATTGTTATGTTTCTTAACCTAACCTTATCGAGTATGGATCATCATTCGAGATATGAAATTATATCAAGAAAATATAAGTCAAATCTATGTGAGTGTACCTAAAACTTAGCCCTTGAACTTTTTTAGTCAGACCATATATCATCCAAAAGCTTAGTCTTGCACTGATATTAAGCCCAAACCTACTTTAACAAATCCTCTAGTGGGTCACAATAACTGGAAACATGAAATGTGTAAGGGGAGATCCATGTTTAGATATTATAGAGCTAGTTGACAAGTTCTTTTGATGTTTATTTAGATAGTTATATTTCATATGTTAATAACCCATGAGAATAGGCCCAATAAAAGTTATTAGCATAATCAGTCCTAATCATATCTTTTATATTAAATGGTTTTTAAGTAATGCTCAAGTAATAAAATGCAAGTGCCTTTTCATTACTTGAAATGACCATTTCAACTTGCTTTGGTTCACATAATTTGAATCAAATTTTGATTGAGTTTGACATCTATGTGAACTTTTTATTACATGGATCTTCAACACAATTCCATAGTAAGCATGCATTGACCAGCATAAATCTTACTTTCTCCTTTTATTTCCTTCATTATTGTTCCACTATGTGAAGGCTGCAAATGCCAAAAACAATTCTTCCTTTCCTTCCTAATTTCATCACTAACCCATTGCATGGATGTTGAGAGTTTTTGTCTTCTCATCTTATCTGGTTACAAAGTTAAAATCTTAGTTATAACTTCTAAATAACGTAAGTATTTCCCCTTTGATCATAACATTCACTTGGGAAAAAAAGTTTTTTTCATCTTCTTAAGTTTTGACTTGTCATTTACTCTCTCTCCTTTAAACATGAAACTCACTCTTGGAGATTGGATTCTTCTATTTAATTCTTTTACCTTATGCTTAAGCTTTTAACTAAAACACCAAAACTTAGAATCTTTTCAACTAAGATAGCTCATTACAATGATTAAGATAGCTCATTACCATGACCCTGTGTTCGACAAAAAGAAACAATAAAAAAGGCATAATAAGATAACTAATGGGGCTTAACTAATTGCAAAGATAAGGAAAATATCAACCTTCAAGAACTGTGAAAGCATGCATTGCAAATAGCATTAGCAGTTTGATCATAAAACGATACTTTTTGTTAATGAAGATCACACAGTACAACAGTGACCTCCTCGCCCTTAGTTCTTCCTCTCCCTTCAAACAAGAAATCATATATAAGTTATTATAATCAACAAAACTAAGAAAAATCAGTAAAAATAGAGTATATATGACATCTCACACTTGTAGCAATGAGAAAAAAATGTTTTGAAGCTTCCTATTTTTTGCTTCATTTTTATGTTTTTTGTTTATGTGCCCAATACAGTGCACAACATAAAAAATGCAATTTTTTTGAGGTTTCAATCACCAACGATCTGAAGGTCCATAAATAATTCAAGAGGCACATCCAACTCAACAATATGACTATACAAATAAGCAAAACATAATTAAAAGCATAAACTATCAAAACAAACAAGAAAAATCAATAACATGCTAGAGAACTTTAATTTCTGTATAATCATGGGAACAATATAACTCTTGAATTACTAAATAGTACTATGAAAAAAATTCCATTTTGGTTGTTTTAAGATCATTTGGTTTAAGCCCATAAACTTTCATAGCTTTCATCTAGGCATTTGAAGTTGGTAAAATATTTCACATAGGCCATTTCCCTTAGCTTATAGTATATACTTAAAAACCTCACTTATCCATCTCTCCTTCAAAATTCTTTCAGTTGACCTCTAGGCAACTTTATGGTGTATCTTTCCATTTATCCTGATGCCTCCCAACCATCTATTTCTATGACTTGTCCCTCTCCATTGTCCTCAAGGTAGCCAACCCATGGCAATGTATGTCCAAAATTATGTTAAATCTAATGCTTAGGACTTCCAAGAAGCAATGTGTTATATTGTAAAAATATACTAACAGATTAACAAAGATGGTTATATCAACAATGAGTTAATTGAAAAAAAAGTATGGATTCCTACAACATCATGCATGGAAACGTATAAAGAAATAATTTTAAGAAGCTAGAATTAAACCATAAATTTGACTAAGTTAATTCACATCACGATTCCTAAGAAGATAAATGTTATTATAGTTCAACAAACTAGGCACATTGTTAGAAAACCAAGGTATTACCAATTTTAGGATTCAAACTTCAATACTCAAGTAAGAATTGAAATAGAAATGGGTTAGTACAATTTTGGATAAGTTTATGAAAGATAATATATTGAATGTTTACTTTGAGATTAAAGAGCTTAATGAAGAACATAAAATGATCATAACAATTTCTTATTATTACTTCAAGGAACAAAAAACTTTTTCTTAATTCTACAAGGGAATCATCATGAACTCAAATTAATTATTTATTATAGTATTTCCCTCACATGCTCGAAAAGGCATTAGAAAAGGAAAAAAGAAGCAAGCATTGGACATATTGAAATTATAAAAAACATGTATAACAAAGCAATAATGAGTGTATCAGGAGGCTTTATATTGATAAGGTATTAGAAAAGAAGAAAAAGAAATTAAAATTGCATATATTAAAAATAATTTCGCATGCCTAAGTAGAACATATTAAAGATTTCTTAATTACAATCGAATTTCATTATGGCTTTGCTTTAAGTCCTTGTATGTGTTCGTAAACTTAATTTCAAAAATGTTGTCTACTTGTGCACCAAAAGCATCAAAAACATTTTGAAAATTTCTCACAACTCCCAATTTTGCACATAAATAGATAAGCTTCATAAGTACTTTTGCACTTCTTCTTTCATCAAACTTTCTAACAACATAAGCAATGAAAGACAGCTTCAATTTTACACTAATTATTGATGTAATTATAAAATTCAAGATAAACTATTAATATGCATTTTGCTAATAATTTAATACCAATTGATAAGACTAAGTAAAGAGATAAAGCAAAACTGAGACTAAGCAAATAGATAAAACAAAACTGAGTATATAAACAATGACTCTAAAGTTTAAATGGTGTCGCATTTTTAGTTCTTATAATAAATATATGGAATTAATATTTAGACAAGTAATTCCAAAAACATATTGATCGTAATAGTTATCATAAACAAAAGAAATAATCCAAAATTTCCTTATTTTGAACCTATACATCAAACTGATAAAGAAATTAACAAAAAATGTCACTAATATGTTCTAAACATTGAACAAATAAGATGAAAATAAAACATACTTGTGAGTGTTATGTAATCAAAATATAACACTAAAGAATAAAGGAAATTTTATAAGATTAAATGGTATCAAATGTCAATGTATGAGTACAAATACACAAATAGAATAATTGTTATAGAGATAAAGCTTTTTAAGTTTGAAGAGTAACTTACTATAAAGGAGAAAGTTGGCATTCTACCATTTGAAGACAATTCTAAAGAAAATCAATCTAGATGGTTTGGTTATATTAAGAAGTTCACTTTGTGATTCTATCAGAGAAGTAGATTATTGAAATATTTCTTATAAAAAAGTAAAAATATATAGAACAAAAAAATGACTATTGACTATTAGAAATGACTTTAACAACTTTGGATCTATAAGAAAAGCAATTAATGAATAGAAATAATAGCATCTTAGAATCAATGTATCTGACCTCACTTGATGTGTTACAGGACTATTCTTGTAATTATAATCGAAATATTAATTTAGTTTTGGAAGCCTAAACCATTTTAATATAAGAATCTAGCAAAAGAAATATACAAACTCACAAGAAATAGTTATGATTCTATATCTAAGAAATCGTAGGAAAAAAATGCCTGTTTTGTTCTTTGTAGAGGGAAATCAAACTTTTACCATGATCAACAATTATAAAGGCCAATCAAGTCTAACAACTTATCAACAATTATAATCTTCTTATAAAGCTCAATGAAGTGGAAGTTTTCCATTTTCTCCCCCAGTTCAAAATATAACTTTAACCAGAACAAACAAAAGATATTTCCACCCATTAAAATGCTGAAAAGAAATATGGTGAATAATGGTAGCCCTCCAAATTGAAGAGTACCGAACACTATAACAGATTTGTCCAAAAAAAAATAAAATAACAAACCTTCTTATTGACAAGGAGGATGATGGCTTGTGCTAGATTGGAACAAAAGGAAGCTGGGAGGGTCCGAACTTTGGAATGAAGGAGATGAGAGACTAATGAGAAAATTCAATGAGGTGTCGAGATAGTATGGGGTCATGCACGCCAGGAACATCGTGAGGTCACTGAGATGATTCGAGACCACCAGGTCCGACGACGAACTGAGTGCGGATTGCTGAAGGAAGAGATGTAGGGATGATTCGAAGTGGCAGTAGATAAGGAGATGCTCCACCTCGTATCCTTCTGGGTCAAGCTTCATCCTGGATTGAAGCTGAGGAAGGAATAGCCTATCAGCTACCTTCCCAGATCCAGAGAAGGAATCCAGTAAGAGGACATTGGCAACCGTCGTCAGTTCTATAGATCAATTAACAAAACCCTAGTGGAACGGAAGCTAAGAAGAACCAAGCCAAGGAACTTATGCGGTTTTGGGATGGCAAATTGTTAAATACAAAAGGCAATTACTATATATTAATAATTTATTAAATAGAAGAAGGGAGTATTGTTTTGAATTAGATGGGCGATACTAGGATTGGTCTACGCGTTACTACGGGATTAAAATTTTTAAAATATTTTCATAAAATAAATTTAATAATATATTTAATTAAAAGATTGGGATATTATTACTAAATTTTTATAACAATAATATTTTTAATTATATTATTATTAAATAATAATCTATCAATAAACACATCTGTATAGATAAAATTTATCAAATTTTAAAATGCATAAATGTGCATCACAAATTTTTGTCATTAGTCTACAATATAGTTATATGATAGATAATAGAGATATAAAGTTTGAGAATCTTATGATAAAAGTCAAACTCTTGATATTCTTTTACTTAATGTTAGATTCTTAAGATCCAACAGCTTGAGGTTCGACAATTAAGAGTTAGTTGTCATCGTTGGCAATGCAATCGCCTAAGGAAATAATGCACATGATTCATCCATCTCGTAGACATGTATTGTGCAATAATCATAAACCACCATTACCCTCAAGACAATACTTCTTGCAATGCTGGCACCTATGGAGGTAAGTGTAAAGTTTAACTATCCATTTGACAATGTCTTGTGTCGCCACATACAACACAACCTCCAAGGAAATAAAAGAAGAAATATAATATTTGGTCATTCTTTGTAGATGCACAAACTCAAATAGGAAGTGACACTTAGCTTTTAATTGAAGGAAATAAATTTGCCTACTTGAAGAACAAGCACTTTTCTAAAGAGAAATAGAATTTTAGTTTGTTCTCCTGGTTTTTCTTGACCTCTTTTGTGATCCTTGACCTAGGAGACCCCAAGTTATTACTTAATGTTTTTTATAATTGCATTCAATAAGAATTTTTACTGAGCCAATCTCCATTGTATTATACCTAATCTCCATTGTTCATATCTAACTGGTTGATCAAGAATATTATACCTAATCACCATTGTATCATAGAATATAACTTTCACATATAGTTTATATCATTTCATCAAATGTTGCATTTTGATTTTTTTTATATTATAATGTAACTCTAAATCACATGTCACATGACATTTACATCACATTGATTTGGTTACATTACATTTCTTCAATATATCACATTTCTACTTTAATATATATTTCCTTTACATCAAAATTATAATTTATTATGATTTATCATTATTTACTTTTGTAATGTAAAGTTTTTCTAAACTAGGTTTGATCATGAAACAACACACATCTTTGGATTCTTCTTCATGAGCTCTATCAAGTGAATTATTCATTTTGATATTTTTAAATATTTTCTTAAAAATTTTGGTAAACTTTACCAAATGTTTTCATTCATATATGATTCGACTATTGAGTATGTTACACTTGACATCCTAACTATCTTGGAGACTAACTTTGTCAAACAATTTATGCCATTTTTTCAAGTTTTCACTTAGATTTTCATGTATTATAACGATACTCTAAATAACCCTCGTAGGGCATTCACATCGATTTGGTTTTATTATATATATATAATATTAAAAAATTATTTATTTTTGTAATGTAAAATAGTTTTAACTTGATATTTTGGTATTCATAATAAAAATATTATGATTCCTACCTAATTTGATAATCATGAAAGCTACACTCATTCTCTTGAGTATATTGGAATGCAACATTATGGTATACTTTATCTCTCGTGCTACATTCATACTCGATTTTATTATATTATATTGCTTTAATTTTGTATCATTATAATTTTAATAATTATTTACTTAATAATAAAATAATATCTTATGATTATTTATGCTCTTTTATTTTGATATTTCTTAAAAATAAAATATGAGGTCTGATTAAGATGAAACAAAGTCATTAAACTCGACTTCATGATCACCATTTAATTTAAAATTCTTTTTTATTATTTTTAAATATTTTATTTTCAATCATTTGGCACTCTTTATGAGGTATTTTATTTTCTACCTAATTTGACAATTGACAAAGTTACACCAACTACCAAATCAACTCGAAATTAAATGTTCCTATACAATTTATCTCAATTCTTTAAATTGTTAGCTTTGATTTTCTTATATTTCCATGAAGCTCTAAATCTTTTCTCTTGCAACCTTACATCACAATAGTCTTGTTGTATTACATTATTTTAATTTATCTGACTTTAGCTTTAACATATATTTACACAATATTAAAATAATGATTAATTATTACTTTTATTTAATTATCTTGATAATTTCAAAAAATTATAAACAAGATTCAATGTAGATGCAACAAATACCATTATTGTCATCTTATAAGTTCCACTTAATTAAAATTTCATTTCTTATAATTTTAAAAAAATTATTTTCAAAAGTGTTTATATGCTTTGCAACTCATTTCAATCCAAACCTCATATGATAGTCAATGATACTACATTAGATCTTCTTAGAAACTTGGATCACAATGTTTCTATAATATTTATCACTTTTCCACAAATTTTTTTGTTTGATTTGGTTATATTACTTATTAACTTTACATCTCCTCCAGTGTGACCTTTTAATCACTTTTATTAGTTGTGATACATTATTTTAATTTAACTCACTTCAATTATAATATGTATTTAGTTATTATTAAGATGATACTTTATTATTGCTTATGCTTATTTGTTTTTGTAATTCATATTTTCTATAAAATGTGCTTTGAACGAGATGAAAAAAAAGTTTGTTTTATTTGTCTCAATAAGCTCTATCTAATTAAATATTTATTTTGATTTTTTAATATATTTTTATTATTATTTTTTCTTACTTTATAAGATATTTTTACTCATACATGATTCCATCATTGAGGATGTTATACTTGATCTCCTTAGTACCTTGGAGGATAACTTTACCACACAAGTTTTTTTAAATAATTTAGCTAATTTGATCAAATATTTTTCTTTAGTTTGGATATATATTATGAAACTCTAACTCTTATGTGGTGTGGCATTTACATAGTTTTTATTTAGATATTATAAATTCTTTTAGTTTATCCTATTTTAGCTTTATTATATATTTATCAAATATTAAAATACTAATTTATTATTATTTACACTTATTTAAATTGATATTTTATAACAAATCAAAATAAGTTCTAATTGAGACATATCAAACATCATCACCTTTCGAGTTTAATAAGTTTTATAAATTGAAATATTTTATTATCCATGTTTTTTGCACTCTTATAAGAGATTTTGATTCTTGCAAGGTCGTTGCACACATCCTCCATAGTATTTAAGAGTTCAACTTTTTCAAAATAATTTATCTCATTTCATAAAAAAAATATTTTATTATATTATGGTGAAACTCAAATTCTCTACACATGTAAATTAAATATCATGTAGATTTTTTTATATTAAATTTTTTTAATTCATTCCATTAGTATTTTGGAATACAACTTTTCTCATATAATTTATCTCATTTACTTCTATTTAGTTATATTTTTATGAAACTCAAATTATCCACGCATGTAAACTTAACATCACTTTCATTTGGTCATATTTTATTGTTACTATTAATAAACATTTTAATGTTACTAAATATTTACTCTTATTTTTCATTACAATTTACAGTAATTCCAACCTAAGTCTAACCAAGAAAAAATAAATATTATTGAACTTATCTACAAGATATCTATTTTACTAAAAATACATTTTTGAATTTTAAAATATTTTATTTTCTAAGATTTTTGTTCTCTTTTTTCGATATTTGGATTTGTATCATATTTGGATTTGTATCATCTTTGGATTTCTTAAAATGTTTCACTTTTATTTTGTTATATTTCTATGAAACTCAAATTATCCACTCATGTAAACTTAACATCACTTTCATTTGGTCATATTTTTTTATTTCTATTTATAAACTTTTCAGCATTAATACATATTTTCTCTTATTTGTCTTTACAATTTACAGTAATTCCAAGCTAAGTCTGACCAAAATAAAATAAATATTATTGAACTCATCTATGCAAGATCTATTTTATTAAATATACATTTTTGTATTTTAAAATATTTTATTTTCTGATTTTTGTTCTCTTTTTAAGATATTTGGATTTGTATAATTGAGCACAACTTTCTCGTAAAATTTATCTCATTTCTACAAATGTTTCACATTGATTTGGCTATATTTCTATGCAACTCAAAATTTCCTATCATGTGGCATATATATCATTTAGATTTGGTTTGGTTTCATAACTTTTAATTATATCAGCTTTGCTTTAATATATCTTCATTGAATATTTAAATAATAAAATATTATTATTTGTGATTATTTATGTTGATAATTTGTAGTAATACTAAATAAGACATGATTAAGATTAAAAAAACCTTGTTAGTCTCATCTCACTGAGCTCTCTTTAATTAAATATTTTGTTTTTATATTTTTAAATATTTTTTCTAAGGTTTTTGTATGTTTTAAAATATTTATTGACTTATACATGACTTGATAATCGAGCATGCCATACCTTATCACCTTGGTACCTTATAATGTTATTTTTCTATGCAATTATCTTATTTCTTCAAATTGTTTATTTTGATTTAGTTATATTACTATATAACCTTAAGTCACCTCTCCTATGCAGATTACATTGCTTTGATTTGGTTAGATTATGTTGATTTGATTTATCTCTTTTCTACTCTAATATATGTTTTCTTAACATTGAAAATTTTTATTGTTATTATTATTTATTATTTTTTTCTTTTATAACAAAAGTCATTGGAGTCATTTAAACAGGCTTTACCTAATAAAAATTTCATTTATGTGTTTTTGAATCATTTATTTTTCATAGTTTGGCATGCTTTATGAAACATTTTTATTCACTTCTTATTTGATGATCACAAATGTTATACTATCTCCTTATGTTTTTTAATGCAACCTTCTCATACATTTTAATTTTTTTCTTTAAGTTTTTTGCTTTATTTTGTTATGTTAGTATCAAACTATAATCTTCTTCTGTGTGAGGTCTTTCTTGCATTGATTCGATTATATTACATTGTTTCATTTTATCTCATCTTATCTTTAATATATATTTATTTAAAATTGAAATAATATTTTGTAAATATATATGCTTATTTTTCTTGATAATTCACAATAATCCTATACAATGCCCGATCAAAATATAACAAATATCATTAGACTCATCTCAAAGAGCTATTTTAATTTTAATATTTATTTTTATATTTTAAAATGTTTCATTTTCTTGCCTTTTTTAATTGCTTACGAGGCATTTGTTTTTATATCTTATTTTGATGAACCAAGTGTTACACTCAATTTTATTTGATTTGGTTATATTTATTTTTTTAATTTATCATATTTTAGATTTATTAAATGTTAAAAATATTAATTTATTTTTTTATAGTTATTTAAATTTATATTTTTGAAGTAATTCAAAATAAGGAAAGATTGTGAGAGAACAAACTTGGTTACACTCCTCCCTATAAGTTTTGTCTATTTAAATATTTATTTTTTAACTGTTCTAAAAATTTTAATTTTTAAATGTTTTAACTGATTTTATTTGATTGTGTTGTATTATATTTTTAATTTATCTTATTTTAGATTTATTACATAATTATTAAATTTTAAAAAAATAATTTATTTAAAGAATTAAAGATGTAAGGATTTTTTAAAAAAAATTGTAAAGTATTAAATTTTTTTGAGTTACTTGAATTTCTTTGATTTTGGTTTCATTAAAATACTGATGTGTATTTAATTTATCTCTATTAGCCTCAGTAAAAAGAAAATACTTAATGGATGTAGGCACAAGTTTTTGTTGAAGCACCTAAAAAATCTTGTGTGTATTTCGTTTATTATTAAGAAATTTTATTTCATATATAAAAAAATTTTAAGGTCGAAAATTTTTCTTACTTATTTTTGAAAAGGAAAATTTGCTTAAATAAACAATTTACTCCTCCCATCTTATTCGTTATGCCTCAAATGTTTTACAATAAGTTAGACATCTACTTGGTTTTATTGGACATGTTAATTGCCTTTTGTAATATGATCATTACGTTGTTTCATATATTTGGCTTCACATAAAATTGATTTCAAAGTTTAGGCATATTTTTTCATTTATTTTGGATATGTGAGCATACCAAATGTTTTGAAACATAATGCATTTATTTGATTTTTAATAAAAAAGTACATTTCAAAATTAAAGTACAAAAAAAAATAGAGGATGTGACACCCAATCCCAAGAAAGGCAAGCTTGGTCACCACAACTATGCTCCAATCTTATGCAAATCAAGCAACATGATTACATTATTGTACATGTGTTGCAAAGAGACAAAGAAGATTGATAATGAAACAACTGATAACATTGAGATTAATAATTGGATTCAATTATTAGACAAGTTAACTAGGCTATTTAATGAAGTAATCTAAAGCAACCAGCATCCTCAAGAAGTTGGTTATTCAAGGTCATATATTTGACACTTACAAGGATAACATACTTGATTGTCAAGACAACCTTATCTAGTTTGGATAAAGGATTATAAGAATCTCTTCCATTATCTTTACTATAAAATAACAGTTTATTTTCCTAAACAAAATACTTATAACATTATCCAAATTATCCATTTAAGTAAAAGGTCTTAAACTCACCCCTAAGCCACAAAACACAAAGTATTAATGACACTAAATAATGTGATGAGCCAATATCCAATAAGTGTCTTGAACACCCTACACATTCCAATGGAACTATATATTCATATGACATGAGGATAACGTTTCAAGAAAACTCAATATTATTTTTTATTTAATTTTAGTATATCTAAACTTATTTTAAATATCTTGCCATAACTAAAATAAAATCTATATATTATATTTCTAATATAAACTATTTTTTATGCTATCTGTAAGATTTAATGTAAGAACATTATCATAAAATAAACATACAAAAGATCCACAAAAATTTAAAAACTATGAGCCAATGTAATACAAATACTTCTTATCAAGATAACTATGTCATACATCAAAATCCAAAATACAAAACGGCTTATAAGATATCTTAATTTAAGAATAAATTATCTATTAATTAAATATTATATTTATATTACCATTATCAAACTTTTCTACCTAAATTTAAGGTGAAGATTCTTAATCCACTTTCATATTATTTTAGTTTTTCTAAAAAGTCATAGATGCATGAACATGAGTCACAATATAATCTTTAATGAAAATGTCAAAAATTCCTTAAGATTATATAACCCAAAGCATTCTCTCTACTTTCTCTTCTACTACAAAAACATCAACTATATGATTCCCCCATCATGTTGTACAATTTGCATCTCACTAAATCATTGTTATTAATTCTTCACTTATTGTATTATATGGCCTCTCCATCAAACAGTGCGATTCCTTCAACTCCCCATATATGGTTATCAGATTCCCATCTTACTCTTTGACCTTTATCTAACCATATTGAATGAGAAGCTCATGGTAAAGTATGATCGGTCCAACTATGATATGATGAGATTGTTGGACCACACAATAACCTTTCTTCTTGAACCAACTTAACTCCAATTGTATTATATACTCTCATAATTGTATGATATGTTTATTAACTCCTTAAACAAATTATTGATAATAATCATATAGTAGACTCACCTCCAAAAAAATCATAAGGCCTAAATTCAATTATATTTTACTAGAAGACAACTCTAAACTCCCATAAATAATTATCATAGCATTCTGAACTTGTACAATAAAATAAAACCTCTAATTCCTTTATAAAAATGAATAAATTTAATAAAAAATATAATATCAACTTTTTTGCCCTATTTTTACTCATTGTAGTAGCTTTCTAGTACGTTCTTCCCCTTCTTTATTCTTATAGTAATAGTAAGTCTCATTTTTATCTCCCTTGCAGCTCTCCTTATGACCAACACAATTCTTTTCTTCTCTTTCTTGTTGTCCTCTTGAATTGAAACTTTGTTCCTCCATCTTCTCTTTATTTTCTCTTTTTCTCCTTCTCTAAACCTTTAGTAATAACTTATTTAACACTAATCTTGTTGGAGATAATTGGCTTAATTTAAAAAGTATTATTTGCCATTTAAATATTGATAATTAATATATATATATATATATATATATATATATATATATATATATATATATATATATATATATATATATATATATATATGTGTGTGTGTGTGTGTGTGTGTGCGTGTGTGTGTGTATTATTCAAAAAATTGTAATTAATTATGTAGGTCATGAAACCTTATTAATAAACTACAATTATATTCTTCAATCAGAGTTTTTTTAATTATATGCTTAAATAAAATTTAATTTCATTTAAAAAATTACACACTTCTCAAAATAAAATTATTATTATTATTTTAATTAATAAATGTATTATTTTAAAAAATAATTTTATAGTTCTTTAAATTCTCATAATTACAATTATATCAATCAAATCTCAAGATTTGTAATATATTATATAGAGCAAAATTTTAAGATATTACAATAAAAAAATTATATTTTTGTATGCATTATTTCTTGAAAGCATATATATTATCATGCATATCATGACATATAAATATTATTAAAATATAAAGTGATATACTAATAAAATAATAATCAACCTCTTAGAAAAATAATATTTTGTGTAAGAGTAAAAAAATAATAAATAATATGCAAAATATCTTAATTATGAAACATTTTATTTATTAATTTAATATTGTGCATATATCATAATTACAAGTTTTAGTAATTGAATTTAGGACAAAAACATCTTTTTCAAATTATTTTTTTATTTTTTACAAATGCTAACGTGCATATTTATCACAAAATAATATTTTAAATATATACATATATACATATATATATATAGACACACACACACACCATATTTCTTATGATTATTTCACTCAAATTATCATCTTTATTTTCCCCCTACTATAGTATCGACATGCCATATTTTATACTTAATGTATTATATATTTTGCAAAATTTTTTAATAGCATACCATACATTAAATTCATTGCATTATATGTTTTATGTAAAACCACTCTACGGTTAATCATATATTATTGATGATTCCTTAACTTTTATAACCTTACGTACAATATGTTGAGCATCTTGTGTGGCAAGCACAAATCGCCTATACTGTACTCTAATACAAATGAATAATATTTGCCTCTATAACATTAATGGCAATATGTTTTGTAATTTGTAGATATCATTATAGAAGAATATTAAATAAGATGATATATTTGTAAATAATAGAATATTTAGCTATTTTATAAAAATGTCATGTTGAAACTCATGGGGAATAAGATTTTCAAATTCTCAATAGTCATGGTAATGGTAGGATAAAAAATGATTTTAACTGCCCTCACTTCCCAAGCATATTTCAATAGTCTAGTAGGCCCAATCAAATGAGCTTTTTCATATAAGAAAACTGAGAAGCAAAGTTAGGAGATAGAGGAGAGTTGCAATGGTTTGAGTCATCGATGATGTTGGTTTTTAGAATGACTGTAAGAAAGATTGATAGGCATCAAGGAAAGGATGTTAACTATCTAGCGGTCTCCCAAGCAAGCAAGGAATTTATTCAAACTTTGCGTGTCAATTATAAATTGGAGGTGTCCCCTAAAAAAATATATATTTGTTGCTATTTTGACATGAGAAAGTTGATCATGTTTTCGTTGTTGCTTCAAACTTGCTTGGGTTCTCCTTCAAATATATAATCACACTCACCTACTGGAAAATGGAGCAGGGAGATCGAAATGAATGGAAAAAGTGAAATTATTTTTACTTTCTGCAATCAGTTGATCTCACAGAAGACACAAAATTAATGGATTTTTTGGGAAAATACAAGAAACTCTGGAGCAAGTGGGATGTACTTATTTTGATAATGGTAAGCCTCGCGATACAAATTGTGCTCATCTTCCTTGGACATTTGAGAAACACCTTAGCGTCGAGTGCACGGAGAAGAGTGGCTGTTTGGGGCAACTATCTTTTCGCCAACTGGGTTGTCGACTTCGTCCTTGGCTAGCTAAGCAGCATCATGGACGACAAGAGCAACAACGCCATCCTCGCATTCTGGGCACCTTTCCTTCTGCTTCACCACCTTTGGTGGCCCAGACACCATCACCGCCTATTCCATGGAGGACGATGAGCGGTGGGCTCGACACCTTCTTGCCCTCGCCTACGAGCTCATCATTACTGTCTATGTTCTGTTTCGATCTCTTCCAAGTAACCTCCTACTCGCTCCCATCATGCTCATACTCTTTGTCACCATCATCAAGTATGCAGAGTGGTCTTACTCGCTCTACAGAGCCATCACTGATGATTTCTACAGCTATGTCGTCATTTTAAGCATGCAAAGTCAATTAAACCAGATTTCTTCCAATCATAGGACAATTGTAACACATGTGCAAGACGAAAGCAAAAAAGGTGAATTGAATCCTTTACAAAGGATCTTTCAATATGTACTCTGTTTGCAAGCCTTTCTTTGTGGATGTTATTCCACTTGTGGACGTATATAAGGTAATTGGAGACATGTTGAAGGAAGTGACTGTCAAGGATGTTTTGGGCCTGACAAGCATGGAACTCAGCTATGCCTATGATGCGATGCACACGAAGGGTGTCGTTAATAGCTCACGTGCCTGTGTCATCCTCAGGCTGATCTTCTCCTCCGATACCCTTCTCGCTTTCTTGTTGTTCGTTTTCAACCAAAAGCATGGCTTTGACACTAGTGACATCACGATCACGTATGTCTTGCTTGGTGCTTCCATATGTGTTGATACCGTGGCTTCTCTCAAGTTCCCGCTTTCCAACTGGCCGATGATCCTCCTTCTCAAATTTAAGAAACTGGGCAAGTGGGGTTTGCTTCTTGCCCAAGTCATTCTCAAAATAAGGAGAAGATTGTGGCATGAAAGAAGATGGAGGCCTTCAGAGATGCCACAACTCAACTTGATCAGCAACTACTTTAGTAATGCAGTAGTACAGCCGAAGGAACATGTATCACCAGACAATCCAAAGAATAGGAGGATAAACAAATGGGCACGTAAAATAGAATCCAAGCTTAGACGACCCATTAAAGCATTTCAAGAGATAACGATATTGTTCCCGAGCTGGACCAGTGGATTTTCATCTTAAACTTTGTATGCATAGAGGTCAGCAAAGCCAATCAACTTCTTCTAGAGGTCGTCACTACACATGCTCAGAAATGCTTACAAATGTCATGGGGGTTGTTCAACGATAAGGCAGGGATCGCCGCACTCCGACAAGTCGATGCCATAGTATGGGTTGTCCCTGCATTCCTTAATTTGACAGAAGGCTTTTTAGCCGATCAGCAAGTTCTTGTGTGGCACATTACGACACAGCTATGCTACCACTAGAAACCTTTGGAGCTGCACCCATTGCAACATCCTCATGAAACTCAACGACAGTCCAAGGGGTTAAGAGCACAGAAGAGCACTTGGCGTGGGATGCAGGCATGCAAGTGCCTGTACAACTATATGTTGTATCATGTGTTGATGCGACCAGAGATAATGGCGACCATTGGAGGAGCGAGCCCGCTGATTTACTGACACGCTTGCTAAGATATGGTACAGTTCATCGAACGACATCAAGAGGATTTGACGTCAACTGTGAACGGCGATGATGAGGTTGAGCAGAAGGCGTGCAGGCTGATGCTGACCGAACCTATAAAATGGATCACATATCCATCTTTGTTTCAGATAGTATGAGCGCTTGTGCAGCTGATTCTTGTGCTTGGGGAGGACCAAGTTGGCAGGTGATCACATCAGCATGGGTGGAGCTTTTGATGCCAGGAGAGAAGAATAGTTTAGCGAGTGAGCACAGCTGGGGAGGCGACATCTAACTTTTGTTTTGCTACTTGTGAAGAATGTGGGAATGGTGGATGCTTTGGATATTGGCAGATCCATGATGGGTGGTGCACTAGACATAGCCAAAAAGCTACCGTCCTTCATTAAACTATATTTAAGAAATCGTCCGCTTTGATGACGACTAGTGAACAAGTGTGAATAATGTGTCCATAGATTCAACTTCGATAAAATCACAAATTCTCCTTCAACTGGTCTACAAAAATTTGTCCTCATAACAATATTGAAGATAATGACACTCTCAAAATAAATACTCTTTCAAAGCATAGTTTTTATACATTTGCTCTTTGAGAAAGATGAAAGAAAGAAAATATAATTTATTGAAAAAAATAATATATGGATGTTTTTTCATAAAGAATAATATAATCACATAGAAATATTTTATGATAATAAATTAATAATATTAGTGATAAAAAAAATCTTATATTTAATGAAAGAACAAAAGGATATAATTTTTTACTCTTTATATTCAAGTTGTTGTATTCATTTAAAGTTATCAAAGCATAAATATAAACAAAAAAAGTAATAGTTGTTCAAATTTTATTTTATAATTTTTTTCTCATTCAATATAAGTAATCTCAACAATTGTTCTATTCTTCTTTTTTTACAATTTTATTTTATTTTGGTATTTTTCTAATAAACAATTGCTATGAATATCATGTTTTTGTGCCCAAAAAAATTCTTTAGATAAAAATTTTTCTTCTCTATTAGCTCAAATAATTTTTATATTAAACTAATATTTTATTTTTATAAGACCATCAAATTCCTTATATTTTTAAAAAAACTTTAATTTATGAACTACAAAAGATATCCAACTCATATGAATAAGGTCAAAACTAAAAAATAAATAATATCTATTGTTTTTGAAATAAACTATTCATTTATTACAAATATCAATAAGATCTAACTCAGGAGACTACATAACTTTCTAAAACTTAAGAATGATGATTATTCATTATTATCAAAAATATTAACTTCCACAAATATAATCAACATTAAAAATAAAAAACTAATCATTCAATATCTTTTATTTTATAACTCAAATCTAAAAAAATACAAATAATCATTCTAATTATATCACAACTAAGATTTATTCTTAACCTCTACTACAAATACATTACATTTAATATGAAATTTTTTTTAAAAACACCTCATTGACACATTTCATCCTCAAATATACAAAATAATGTTAATATATTACTTAACTAATACTTAATGAAACACAAGCTAAAAATTCAAATACTAAACAAATATCATGAACGAATTTTTTTATCTTTTATCCTTCATTATGATTTAAAAAAGTGTCTTGACATCTATTCTATTAACTTAAGTCTTTATTCATATTCACATAAAAATTTCTAGACTTTGAAACCTAAAAAAGTCCACATCATTGTAATACTAAAATTTGAATATAAATGTTAAATGAAATTCAAAACATTGTTTCAAGGGGGCCTTGGTTTACACATCCTTTACACCTCTTTAAAGGGAAAATATTAATTAACTCAAAATCTTAATCAATAATTATTAGCCTCATACATCACATATATATCTTTAACGATTTGGAAACTAATTAGAATGATAAAAGGGAAGCTAAGTAAAGATATAGGTCATAACAATAAATGTGATCCCAGATTGCTGAAATCGATTGGAGTTCCTGAGCTTCACTTCCATGCTATCCTTCCCCTAAACTGCTTACCACCTTGCCTTTGCCGCTTTTTTTCTCTTGTCGAGAACGAGCTGCTCTTTCTCTTTTGGTAGCCAGCGGCATCGCCTTCGAATGCTGCTTCTGCCTATTGCTTAGCACACCAATCTGGTTAAACAATAATAGCAACTTATCTCAAGCCAACCCAGATAAAAATAAGCTTTGAAATAACAAAATCACGTAACAAAACAAAAAAACATGATGCTCTTGCAATTAAAGATGGCAAATGTAACTATGACATACCTTTTTTGTTTCACGACAGTTTTAGCCTTGTACTTTTCTCTAACCCCTCTGTCTGCTCAAATGAGAGCTGCTCTCTCCTGCTTGTTGAGCTTGCTCTTGGCGTGCACCTAAACACAACACACGATTATCATTTGTTAAACAATGGTGTTTAATAAATTGCTTTCAAAAATGCCAAACCAACTTGCATGGATAAAACGTCACTATGTGCACTCAACTCAAAAGTGAGATAAACTTGAATACATCCAAGAGGTTCTGATTGTTCTTATTTCAGCCATTTCAATGAGATCACTCCCAAATTATGGCTGGTGAGAAACATCAAAGAAAGCAACCAAGTTATAAGACAGTAAAAGTAGGAAATTATGAACTATATTTGTGTAGCATTGAGCACATATTTCTTGGTGCTTAAGACAATAAAATTGCTGACACAACTCAGTAATAATTCTTCCATTAGATAATTTCTAAATTGAATATAACTATGCACTTTTGTTGGATGAAATAAAACTCCATTTGGATCTAATTACTTGTGCTAGAAATTACTCATTATTGCCTAATTTTACTTCAAATAATGCATGGTCAAAGTATAAAACATGACTTAATCCCCCTAACAATGAAATTAAGTTATATCCTATGAAGAATTATGTGTCCAATAAAACCACGTCATCGGTATTTCATCTTCAAAATACTAAGTCGAATGATACACCTGTAGGACTAACTATCAGTCTTCACTTCTCCAAACAAGATCAACATTAGCATCATCAGGCTATTAAAAGCCATGAAATATGCATGAATAATACACGTTAAGAAGTGAAATCAGAAGGGCAATTAAACCAATAGAAAGCAACAATGTTAGAGAATTACCTCAAGTTTAGTAGGGTACAAATGTTTTGCACTTAGCTGCTCAAAAGATGGAATTTCAGAAGTTGCTGCTTTATAGCCTTCATCCTTTCTTAATAGACCATGTTGAGACAAGGCCTTCTTTGCCTCTTTATTTGCCTAATAAACATTTGAATATGATTTCTCAAGTTAAACTTCTAGTCAAGACATGAAGACCATATATATAACTTATGGTCATTTATTTGATAACAACAGAGGCTACCTTCAACTTAAAAGCTTGGTCAACAACATTTGCATGAACAAGGAAATCTTTGCAGAAGCCATGCTATCAATAAATCAAGATAATCGACGAGCTACTAGGAAAATTAAATATAGAAGATAAAAACTGATGTCTACTTTCAGTTCTTTGATATGTTGGAAGTCTTCATTAGAAACAATACCATGAGCATCATCAGTTGAAACTTCAGCAGCCTTGATTACTACAAGTCTTTTAACAGAACACTGACTTGCATCGACAGCATTCAGGAATTCAACAAAATTGTCTAGCTTTCACTTCTTTCTATTTGATGGATCTTTCCCATCGTCAGCATCTTCATCTTGCCCATCAATATGTATGGCTTACACTTCTATTTCTTCATTCAATTCTTCAGTGTCACAAATATTAGCCAATTCCCCATCATCTGAACCTTCTTCATCACTGCCATTCTTGCAGGCATCATCTTCCAAACCATCAATACCATTAGATTCTCCACTTTTAGGGAAAAATTCATTGTCACTCTCTCCATCATTTTCTATAGAATACTCATCTTTTTCATATGCAGCTCTAGCACAGATATCATTGTCAACTGGTGAGGAATCATTTTCAGCTTCAAAAACATAAGCAGCCATTTCATCCTCAGAACTACTGTATAAAGTCTTATCAACATCTTTTTTAAGTAACTCAATATCGGGCACGCCATTGGCAACACTGACTTCTCCAAATGATTTTGGTCTGGCTTTTGAATCAATGGGACAACCTCGATCTTTCTTAACCAAAAATGAAGAGCATATCTATAGAAATTAAAAAAGAAAATTGAATTTTTTCCAAAATATAACAAATTTGTCATTCTTTTTTCATTGTACCATTAAGGATGCTGTAAAAAAATTGCAAAGTTAAAAAAATACTTCTCTTAATAATGTGACCAAGAAGCGCGCAGCAATTGAAACAGCTTTCTCATGTGACTTTTTGTACATGACCAAGTCTTGAAGAAGGTCTTCATTCATCAACTAAGTCATAATGAAAAAAAACAAAAAATTATGAAAGATGATGGTAACTACTCCTTTCATGTTGTAGTAAAAAAAATAAAGGAATCCAAATATTCTTATGTTTCTATGAAGAGCAAGAATGAAAGAGAAACAACTCAATTTAGGCTGTTTGTAAATACAAATAGAACTTGCTTCTTAGGTTTTGATCACCTAGAAGCTTTTTTTAAGTGCCAATTAGAAATTCTATATCAGAATTGCAAACTAAAGAATAGTTCATATATTACCACTAATATGCAAATATGAAGGGAAATCATAATGTAAAGAGACAAGGATTCATGATGTCACAAAAGTGCTTGAGTAAATATATAAGGTGCAAATTCCATAATGCATTAGTTCCAACTATCTATCTATAATGCATCTGAACCATGTTACAATTCCTTTCCTTTGAATGCTTGTTTAAGATATGCAGGCACTTAAATCACATATATTTCCATATTTTCAGAGGTGTAATTCATGAAAAATTGTAGTATTTATTACTATATCGTCATGTGCACTGACTAGTCTTTTATATATGTTGTTACCTCTCGAAAAGTGCATTTGGCAGCATCCAATCCATTTTAATTAAATATGTTTGCATATTTAGGTATAATTGAATATATAGTTTAAAAAAATAATAAAAAAAAGAAAACATAAAATAATGTTTTAGAATTTCAAAAATGTTATGAATAAAATATAAATAATTACTAACAGCATGTAATAAAAATTATAAAAAAAAGATAAAAAAATGGAAAGGCAACAAAAGTGACATAAAAGAGTCATCATATGAACAAACTAAAAGTGCAATATAACTTAGTTAAATTGTTAAATTATTTTAAAATATTATTTTTAATTATGATGTACTATGATATGAGCATACTACATAACATATATTTATCCATACATATGTTCTGAGTTATATGACAACATGCTATAATTATATACACACACATTTGGCAATTAAAAAATAAAATAAAAAATTGAAATATATGATAGAAAAAGAAATTAAGAAAAAACAGAGAATGATTAAAAATAAATCTAGAACACGAAAATGATGAAATAAGAATGTGATCATTTCTCTATGACCCTATCTCACCATTGTTCGATGTGAGAGAATCAACTTTTGTATTGTTGGTACCTAAGTTATGAGATACGAAAAAACAAAAAACCCTCCACCGTGAATACAGGATTCTAAGCAATTCTTGCAATGGTAAAATGGTATATGATACGATCACCCTTATTGTCTGTAGTAGCTAAATTTTGAGCCATAGCACGACAAGTACAGCACCATGTCACGACCAAATACTAGACAATGTGAGCGACGGCTCCATGATAAATAATCTGATATGGAATCCTGAGTGAGGATAGTGATCATATGAAAAAATTAAAAATCTTTAAAAAATAAGTAAAAATTTTTTAAGAATAAAATAAAATGAATACAAATATGAGAACAAGAAAAAATAATATGTGATATTAATATTTTATGACAATTATGTGTATTATGAGAATATAAACAATGATTCAGCATTTTATATCTTTTATTGATAGCATATATTATTCATAATTATTGCTCCATCTTTATTTTACCACACATCCATATTATTTTATCTTCTTGCAATTAGTAGTTTACAAATTAATTATATTATTCTTATTTACTTATATTATAAGCCAAGATACAAGCACATACAAAGCTAAGGGTTCTTAAAATATAAATTAAGATTTTGAATTAAATAGAATATTATTTTTTAAACTTGGTGAAAGACATTAAATGTGAAGGCAATCGTTATACTTAGTTGACAAAAATACATTTATATAGTTTTAAACTTATCTTTCATTTGATAGCTTGAGATCACGTTTGTTGCTTTCTATGCTATTATTTTATCTTAAGATATTATATTGGATATTTGATGCTTTTCATTACCCCCACTCAATTTTTGAATTGTGTCCTTTAGATTTGTCACATGCTCTCTTTATTGTATGGTATTCTAATATTGTTGGTATATTTTAATATTAAGCCAAATGGTGAGTGACAATTAGACCATCAAAAGTGCTAACACAATAAATGTGAAGTTTAGGAGTGCATGGACACTATTGGCTTACCAATAGCCCGTTTCCACCCGCAGCAAATTGGATGCTGGCAGAAAGTCATACAGTGATGTCGCTTTCAAGGGGAGCCACTTGCAAGCTAGCACCATCTGTGAAAAAAGTAAGTTGGACAAAAAAATTCATCAAAAAGGAAACCAAGCAAGGACAAAAGCAACCATTAAAGCAAAAAAAATACTTGAAAGAAGTAAAAAACAATTCACAAATAAAATTGATTCAAAGCATAACAAGTTCAACAGAAACCTAATCAGATGAATAGAACACATACCAATGGCATCCTCAAGCACATCTCACTTACCACAATTAACCCAACAGTAATTGCCAAATAAAACACAAGCAGTCGATTGAAATCAATACACCACTCAGTAATGACAAAATATTCAATATCTAAACAGATTATAAAACACCTCAGGATGAGAACGATCATGCACAAATTGAGTCACTATTTACCCGAATTGGAAATTGATAGGAAATTAAATTTAGTCCATCCATAACTAAACATAGCTCCACCAGCAAATACAGTTAATGGAATCCAAAACCAAACCTATCATTCTTTGTATTATTATCTACTATGAATAACTCACAGCATTGATATCAAAACAAAAGTCACTTCAGAAAGGGAAATGAAATGTAATAGGCTACCATGTACTGAAGGAATTAGCATTGACAAGAAATTGAGAATAAAATTTTTCTTCAATCAAAACTCTTAAAAATTACTGTAGTAGGAAAAATGCACACCCCGATCCAACATATTTGATGACATTCTATACCAGCCCTAAGACGTTATCCACTTTACAATTCAATCTCTGAACAGCCCAAAGAAGAATCAAAATGAATATGCAAAGAAGTATGATTCTAATCTTAGAAAGCAATTAATTTGGCAATTGCCTTTAAATTTAAAATGATCATAAAAGCAAGCTCTAGCAACTACTCAACAGATCATGACCTTGAAATTAGACCATTTTGTTAAAAAAATACAAATTCAACTACAGGAATATTTAACGTTTTTTACTTGAAAGGCTGATATATTATGCTCTATGTGGAATTAACCTCGCTTGACCAAAACATGGACACATTTTAAAGCTTTTCATATTTTCCTTAGCATGATTACAAACATCAAAAGCTCCAACGATATTTAAAAATACTAGATAATATTGTACAATTACAAATTTTCAAACTAAGTAGTTTTTAACGATACAGATGAACTATGAATCTAATTCAATGTTCCTCATTCAATCTTCAGTATATACATAATAATAACCCCCAACACACCCATGCAAGCAATCTGGAGCCCCAAAAAGAAGTTAAAAAATAAGTAAGAAAAAATGATAAGGCAAAAATGAAAAAGGGAAAATCTAAGAGAACCAAAAAACTACCATCAAACTGTAAGTATCAACATTCAACGAAGTAAAGGGAAGCAGACATCATTAACAATAGGGAAAACACCATTATAGAATCAATCACGACCAAGAAGTATAAATCTGATTATCTAACAGGTGTCTACATACTAAAGACATAAAATAACTACATGAAGATCGACAAAAAAGCTAACCACCTAAAATCGTTCATTGCATACATGAAGATGAGAGAAGAGCATCTCAGCAAAACCTTGTGGAGTAAGACAAAGTATGAATTACGACTTGGAACAAGAATTTTCAAAAAAAAAAGCAGGACTTCAATTCAAGGTTTTTTAACCAGTGCATCTTTAAGATGAATAAGAGGAGGGTAGGAGTGTGCTACTTCATTTTATGATGATTGACGTTGCTGCCTTTTCATATCACAAACAACACGTTGCAATTTTGCCTTTTTCTTTTCTTGCTCGAATTTGTGCCCTTGTGTTGTGCCCAAATATGTAAAAAGATATCACTATTAGAAAAATATTTAGGAATTCCAGTACCTAACCCAATTCTATAGTAATGATCATATAGAACATGCATTAATCATTGAAAGTGCTCCATAAGTCAAGTTTTTCCTTACAAAACAATTACCATCACCAGCATCTTTGTAATCACATAGACTGTAGGTAAAAGAAAACAAAATCCTTCAAAAACATCAGAGACTATCGAGACCTTCCAATGGAAATACCATGTCTTTTTAAATTTAATAGCAAAAACATGAGTTAAAAAATGTAAACTTGTGCTCAAAGTTTAGCAGAATAGTGTGAGCAACATGAAAATCTACAGATGGAATTGATGCAAAAGAGCTAAAAGTGAGAAGATACATATCGAAGTTCTGATGAACAATTTCTTTGAAATATTTTTGGTAAGCTTATATCAACCAACAAAATTATAGAGGCCATCTGTGAATATTTTTTTACTTAAGGTATAATGATCACATTTGAAAATTCTCGACTAATGCATATCAACTTCTCCACCTCCAAGTGACTAGGTTATTCTTTATGATGAATAAGCATTGTCTCAAGAAATTGCTCTTCTGAATACACAATGGAAAAAATATTAGAATAATATATCAAATCAGTAAGTAAGAAAACCGTTTCCAATATAGCTTTCCATTCAAACATGTCAAAGATAGACTGAAGCACTTATACTAACTCAAGCATGTCTTAACCAAAGCACAAACTTTGAGTCAATGACTAGGCACAAAAAACTGATTGAATGTCCTCAAGTCAAATTGAACAATATTAAAGAAATTTACCCAATTTACCTAATTGCAAAGAGTTGATTCGAATAAAACTTTAGTTTTTCATTATTTAGGTTTTTTGGAACATTAATAAAAAGCTTTTATTATTCAAACGAAAGAATGACTTGCTGGAATGCCATCCTTGTTGATGGAAATCGACATAAAACTTAGAAACAAAAAACTCTGTTGAAACTTCTGCAACTAGATCAAAAAGGCTTTTACTTTATTGAATCAAGACTTGCATAATAGTTTCAATATAAAATATTCAATCCAAAATCCAATACCTTATGCAAATATTTTGAAAGACCCATCATCATCTCAAAGTTAAAGTGCAATATATGTCAATCATTGTTTGCTGACCATTAACACCAACTATATGCCTTATAAACAGCTTCCCTACTAAGAAAGATTTGTGGATTTTTGATATATTGACCATCCTAATCACTTCAGGCTTCACCATCAACACGCTAATAACCAAGAAGAAAACACTGAGCCGATACCATGACCATGTGTTCGGCAAAAAGAAACTATAAAAAAGGCATAATAAAATAACTAATGGGACTTAACAAATTGCAAAGATAAGGAAAATATCAACCTTCAAGAACTGTGAAGAATGCTTTGCAAATAGCATTAGCAGTTCGATCATCAAACCATAATTTTCAAACAAGAAATCATACATCAGTTATTATAATTAACAAAATTAAGAAAAATCAAGAAAAATAGAGTATGTATGACATCATGCATCTAAAGCAATGAGAAAAGAATATTTTGAAGCTTCTTATTTTTTGCTTCATTTCTATGCTTTTTGTTCATGTGTCGAATATTGTGCACAACATAAGAAAATGCAAGTTTTCTGAGGTTTCGATCACCAACGATCTGAAGGTCCATATATAATTCAAAAGGCACATCCAACTCAATAATCTGCCTATACAAATAAGCAAATCATAATTAAAAGCATAAACTTTCAAAACAAATAAGAAAAATCAATAACATACTAGAGAACTTCAATTTCTGTAGAATCATTGGAACAACATACATCTTGTAATACTAAATAATATTATGAAAAACAAAATTACATTTTGGTTATTTTAAGATCATTTGGTTTAAGCCCATAAACTTTCATAGCCTTCATCTAGGCATTTGAGGTTCGTAAAATATTTAACATAAGCAATTTCTCTTATCTTATAGTATGCACTTAAAAACACCACTTATCCATCTCTCCATCCCAATTCTTTCTGTTGACCTTTAGGCAACTCTATGATATATCTTTCCATTTATCTCGGACGCCTCCCAACCATCTACTTCTATGACTTGCACCTCTCCATTGTTCTCAAGGTAGCCAATCCATGGCAATGTATATCCAAAATTGTGTTAAAGCTAATGCTTAGGACTTCCAATAAGCAATGTGATACATTGTCTAAATATACTAAAAGATTAAGAAAGATGGTTATATATACAATGAGTTAATTGAAAAGAAGTAAGGATTCCTACACCATCATTGATGGATACGTATAAAGAAATAAATTCAAGAAGCTAGAATTAAACCATAAATTTGACTAAGTTAATTAACATCACGATTCCTAAGAAGATAAACATTAGTATTGTTCAACAAACTAGGCACATTGTCAGAAAACCAAGGTATTACCAATTTTAGGATTCAAACTTCAATACTCAAGTAAGAATTGAAATAGAAATGGGTTAGTAACATTTTGGATAAGTCTATAAATGGTTATATAATGAATGTTTGTCATGGGATTAAAGACCATATTGAAGAACATAAAATGATTGTAACATTTTCTTATCATTACTTCAAAAAACAAAAAACATTTTCTTAGTTCTACAAGGGAATCATCATGAACTCAAATTTATTATTACTATGATATTTCCCTCACATGCTCGAAAAAGCATTAGAGAAGGAAAAAAAAGAAGTTAGCATTGTACATATTGAAATTATGAAAAACATGTATAACAAAGCAATGATAAGTGTTTAAGGAGGCTTTATATTGATGAGGCATTAGAAAAGATTAAAAATAAATTAAAATTGCAAATATTAAAAATAATTTCACACGCCTAAGGAGAACATATTCAAAATTTCTCAATTACAATCGAATTTCATTATGGCTATGCTTTAAGTCCTTAGATGTGTTCGTAAACTTAATTTCAAAAATGTTTTCTACCAGTGCACCAAAAGCATCAAAAACATTTTGAAAATTTCTCACAACTCCCATGTTTGCACATAAAAAGATAATGCTTCATAAGTACTTTTGCACTCCTCCTTTCATAAAACTTTCTAACAACATAAGTAGTAAAAGACAGCTTTAATTTTACATTAATTATTGATGCAATTGTAAAATTCAAGATAAACCATTATTATGCATTTTGCTAATAATTTTATATGTATTGATAAGACTAAGCAAAGAGATAAATCAAAACTGAGACTAAGCAAATAGATAAAAAACTAAGTCTATGAACAGTGACTATGAAATTTAAACGGTATTGCATTTCTAGTTCTTATAATAAATATAAGGAATTTATATTTAAACAAATAATTCCAAAAACATATTGATTGTAATAGTTATTATAAAAAAGGAATAATATAAAACTTACTTATTTTGACCCAATACTTCAAAATGATAGAAAAATTAACAAAAAATGTCACTAATATGATCCAAGCAGCGAACAAAGAAGAAAATAAAACATACTTCTGAGTGTTGTGTCATTAAAATATCACTCTCAAGGATAAAGGAAAATTTATAAGATTGAATGGTATCAAATGTCAATGTATGAGTACTAACACACAAATAGAATAATTGTTATAGAGATAAAGCTTTGAAGTTTGAAGAGTAACTTACTGTAATGGAGAAAGTTGACATTCTACTAATTAAAGACAAGCCTAAAGATAATCAATCTAGATGGTTTGGTTATATTAAGAAGTTTACTTTGTGATTCTATAAGAGAAGTAGATTACTGAATCTTTCCTATAAAAAAGGAAAAAATATAGAATAAAAAAATGACTATTTACTATTGGAAATGGCTTTAACAACTTTGTATCCAAAAGAAAGGTAGTTAAAGAAAAGAAACAATAGCATCTTAGAATCAATGTATCTGACCTCACTTGATGTGTTAACGGACTCTTCTTTTAATTATAATAACAGAATATGAATTTGGTGTTGGCAGCCTAAACCATTTTAATATTGGAATCTAACAAAAGAAATATACAGCCTCATAAGAAATAGTTAAGATTCTATATTTAAGAAATCATGGGAAAAAAGTGCTTATTTTTGTTTTTTGTAGAGGGAAAACAAATTTTTACCTTGATCAACAATTAGAAAGGCCTAATCAAGTCTAACAACTTATCAACAATTATAATCTTCTCTTAAAGCTCAATGAAGTGCAAGTTTCCCATTTTCTCCAATGCCCAATTCAAAATATAACTTTAATGTGTACAAACAAAAGATATTTCCAACCATTAAAATGTTGAACATAAATATATTTAATAATAGTGGCCCTCCAAATTGAAGTGTATCGAGCACTATAACAGATTCAACCAAAAAATAAAAAAAAATAACGAACCTTCCCATTGACAAGGAGGATGATGGCTTGTGCTAGATTGGAATGAAGGGAAGATGGGAGGGTCCGAACTTTGGATTGAAGGAGATGAGAGACTAATGAGGAAATTCAGCCAGGTTTCGGGGATAGTATGGGGTCGTGTGCGCTAGGAACATCGTGAGGTCACCGAGATCCTTTGAGACCACTGGGTTCGGCGATGAACTAGCACGGATTGTTGATGGAAGAGATGTAGGGACAATTCGAAGTGTCCGTAGATAAGGAGAAGCACCGTCTCGTATCCTTCTGAGTCTAGCTTCATTCTAGATTGAAGCAGAGGAAGGCTCAGCCTATCGGCTACCTTTCCAAATGCATAGAAGGAATCCGGTAAGAGGAGGTTTGCCGCCATCGCCATTTCTACAGATCAATTAACAAAACACTATTCAAAGGGAAGCTCAGAAGAACCAAGCTAAGGAGCTTATGTAGTTTTAGGATGGAAAAAGTTTAAAAACAAAAGATAATTACTATATATTAATAATTTATTAAACAAAAGAAGGGAGTATTGTTTTGAATTTGATTGGTGACACTAGGATTGCTCTACGCGGTAGTATGGGATTAAAGTTTTTAAAATATTTTAATAAAAATAAAATTAATAATATATTTAATTAAAAGATTGTGGTATTATTGCTAAATTTTGGAAACAATAATATCTTTTGTTATATTATTATTAGATTATAATCAATCAATAAGCACACCTGTATTGATAATATTTATTACAATTTTAAAATGCATAAATGTGCATCACAAATTTTCGTTATCAATCTGTAATATAATTATATTACTTTTTTTATAATACCAACAGCTTTAGGTTGGACAATCAAGACTTAATTGGCATCACTTACAATGCTACCGTTTAAGAAGATAATGCACATGATTCATCCATCTCGTACCCATGTCTTCTAGTAATGTTAGCACCTAAGGAGGTAAGTGTAAAGTTTAACTATCCTTTTGACAGTGTCTTGTGTCACCACATGCAACACATCCTCCAAGGAAATAAAAGAAGAAAGATAATATTTGGTCATTCTTTGTTGATGCACAAACTCAAAAAGGAAGTGACACTTAGAGTTTAGTTGAAATAAATAAATTTGCATACTTCAAGAACAAATATTTTTCTAAAGAGGAATAGAATTTTAGTTTATTCCCCTAGTTTTTCTCATCCTCCTTTGTGATCCTCGACTTAGGACACCCCAAGTTATTACTTAATTTTTTTATAATCGTACTAAATAAAAATCTTTACTTAGTTTTTGTTGATTCCCTTGAATCTAAATTTGACATTAACATCTTTTAACATCATTTGTAAGAAACTAGATAAGTAAGTTAAAATGATGACTAAGAATCTATGATATTGTTATTTGAATGAGAATCTCTCAACACTTTTGGTTAGGAAGTAAGAAAAGTTGCTTACATTTCCACCTTATTAGTTTGTAATCTTTCTTCTTCATCCACCAACAATCATTTCCATTTATTTTAATAACAAATAAAATATTTTACCAAATTTATTTCTTCTTATACTTTAAAGGGGTATATAAGGTAATTTAATAACTCTAGAAGGGAGACAACACCAAATCCCTCTCTTCTAATCGAGAGCCCCTTGAGGCTCTTAATATCACTCTTTGACATAATCACTTTGCTTCCATTTTCACAAATCTTATACCTTATAATCCTTCACAACATCATCTTATTGACACCACAACAATGATTTATGAATCAAAGCCTTCCACCTCTCCCCTAGTTAAATTTTTTTTTGCCCTTTACTTAATCTTAAATGTAACAACCCTCAAATCTCAAACTATATCAAATAGAAAAATTTTATATTTAAGTCAAAAAGATTGGGACAAAGTATTATTAAACTTAATCAAATTAATTTCTTAAAGTATATTATTTTTACATAAAAATATTAAAATATATTATTTTTATATAAAATTATTAAAATAACAACAAAGTGCTCATAATATATCATAAGTTCAAACTTAGCAAAAAATATAATGTTTGAGTATATAAATAAATAGAACTCTTGGGAGATGAACTCAATGACATTGAGTTTGTAATTTTTAAAGATCTAAAAAATTTCTTATAAATTATTAAAGATACATGCATAAATGTAATTATCAAATGGACAAGTAAGACAGCTTTGAAATTTTAGAAATTCAGATTTACGTCAAATCTAATTAGTAGTTGATAAATTGATAAATATTAAAGTATACAATGCATCATGTTAAATTTATAATTTTAGAAATTTTTGCTTAAATTAAGAGGAATAATATATTTATAAATATATAAATATTAGATTTTGATGGGGTATATATGTAATTTCTAGATATCATTATAGAAAAATATTAAATAAGATGATATATTTGTAAAAATATAATATTTAGGTGTTTTATAAAGATGTCATATCGAAACCCATGGGAATAAGATTTTCAAATTCTCAACAATCATGGTATGGGTAGGATAAAAAATGATTTTAAGCACCCTCACTTCCTAAGCTTAATTCAATTGTGAGCTTTGAGGAGTTAAGGTCACCACGACCTTGTTGTCTCGGGTTATAAATAGGTTGGCCCAATAGAGGCTAAGCTCAAGTGAACTTATGTGCTCCAATGAGTTTTTTCATATAAGAAAACTGAGAAACAGAGTTGTGCCAATAGAGGAGAGTTCCAAAGGTTGAATCATCGATGATGTAAGTTCCATATTTTTCTATTATATTACTATGTTGAAACTGATAATATTTTTCTATTGTGTTACTATGTAAGTTCTATATTTTTAAATTCAAAAATGAGTTTGACACTGATGGAGATGAACAACAAATATTAAGCTCCAACAACAGGCAAAGAGAAATATCTCTCAAGGAGAGAGAGAGAGAGAAGAAAAAATCACAAAACATTGAATTGAAGGTAGAGTCATATCTGGTGAGTCTCTCCCCCTAAGAAAACTAACAAGTGCTGACTAATACAATAGAATCTAGGGAATGGTCCTAGATCTAAAAGCATCTTTCACTTATCCTCACATGAGGACCTTTATAATTAGACATAGAATAATTTATCTATGATTAATTATAGACTTTTACAATTCTGATATTGATTAAAAAATTTAATTAAATTAATTACAAACATTATAATAATTATAATGGACAAAACTTTATGAGTCTTCTAGCATTTGTGTGGCTCTATTAAAGTAAGTAAAATAGAAGATGCTATTGAGAGTTACTATACTCCAATGAGGTCAAAAGTGACATAAAAATTAGTTTGTAGACTTACTATGATTTCTTGCCACTAGTTCAAATAACACCCATTGGCATATCAAGAAATGCCCAAAGTTAGTAAGAGAATGACCCAAATGCTAATAGGAAAATAGCCCAAAGGCTGGATGTCTTGAAAAATTAAGCATGGGTGTCAAGGTCAACAAAGGTTGACAACATTTTGGACTAATAATAATGACTGGTCAACACAAATTTAAATTTTTTTAAAAAAAATCTTTGATAAACCAATTTTAAATATAAATTAAAAAAAATATCTCCTTTAAAACTATGTCCATTATAGGAGATGTGAAGATTCTCAGTTTGTTGTTAAGGGGAAACTGGGATCCTAGGTGGGAGACAACTGAACCAATCACTGTCGGTCTACTGTAGCAGAGATGGCCGTTGTGAAAGAAGGACGATGAGCCGGACCCCTCCCGATCACCGACTATCTGATTTCACAAAGAGAGAGGTGCAATGATTTCGTTTTCAAGCTTAACCCCACAAGAAATGCTAACATGATGAGTTTGGAAAGAAAAGATTGAGGAGTGCCTCTTTTTCATTAATGATAATTTGACACATGCTTCTTGGTTCTTTAGCAATAAGCCAATACTTCATCTTTATTCTGAGCTTGGCATGGGTTGGTTTTTGTTAAGAGTCAAACCAAGAAGATGTGTTCCTCCACAGCTAGGCTTTGGTTGTTTGTTAAAATTGGATGTATCACATCAAGTAACGGTTGGGTGACACAAAGGTATGTGTTTTAGGTAAAGGTAAGGAAGTTCTAGGAATTAATTTTCATGTGGTATTTATTGTTATAAAATTTTAAAAAAATGAGAAAAATGAGTATGTTGTTGTGATAAATTGCTATTATGTGCTCAAGTGTGACATTATTGAAGGAAAAGCATGAGAAAGTAAACCTATTGCATAGTGGTGGGCTTGAGGCTAAACTAAACCTCCTAAAATTCTTATTATATTTTATTTTCACTTATTACTTACATCTTATTTAACACCTTAGTGAAACCTTAAAAATATTGCTATCTAATAAGAAAATCAAAAGAAGGTGTGGCATTCAAAAAAAGATTGATAACAAGAATTGCTCAAATATTGTTAATACAAAAAAGCTTTATTTGTTATTACTTTTGAAAAAGACTTTGCAAAAATCTTATATCACCAATTCACAACCCATGCCACCTTGGTGTGCCTTGCATTTTCAATAAGTTTTAATTATGTAATACATGACTACTATTAAAATTTTACTATTACATGATTTATGGCATAATAGTTAATAGAACAATTATTAAAATTAGTAACATTACAAAAATATTTTTAAATTGGGTTTAGTATCATCATTATGAAAAAATTATTAGGTCTATTAGGTTTTAAGATAGACAAGATGATTCACAAAAAGGCATAACCCAAAGAGGAGAGGCTTTTAAAGGTAAACTGATGGTGAGAGAATTATCATACAAACTTAATCTAATGAAAAATTCAAAATCTTATTAAACTATAAAAAAGGTCAAGGGACAAACTATGAAGAAATAATAAATTAAAAGGAACAAGAAACAAGAAATAGTATTTATTATTTAGGACATACATGGTTGTCTATTCAGCTTGTGACCTAAGCATGCAATTGACCCAAATGTATAATTATTTGTATTATGAATAATTAATTGTCTATTAAGCATATAATAATAACTTAACATTTTTGGCATTAATAATTATAGGTGATTGTGATGCACTTCATGAGATTCAAGAGTGAGAAAATAGAACTTAGTGTTGTTTTCTTTACTAATTTTCTAGATAATATGATTAAACTTATATGATGGGATTAAATTATTATAATAATTAATTCATTTGGTTTAAAATATATGTTCACATACTTGATTTTAATATGAGAATTTGTTATAATTTGGTTGGAATTTGTATTGTTTACTACAAATTTAATGAAAACGTATATTTTAAATATGTGATATTTTTGTTGTAAGATGAATATTCTTCTAAAGGATTATTTAAGAAAAATGTTTTTTTTAATCAATATTTTTTAAATTAAGAAAATATATTTATAAATAAAAAGATGATGTTTATTATACATATATTATGACCTTTTAAATTGATAAAAGAAGAAATATTTGAAAAAAAGAGAATTTCATGTATTATTTTTGTTAATTATTATTTTATAAATATAAATAAATGATAAGAATCTTATAGGGATGAAAGATGCTTGTTATTAGGTTAAAATAAGATAAGTTGAAATGTGCTAATATTAAAGGTTGACAAATTTGATAATAAGCTAATTAAGAGGCAAGAGCTTTTTAGAAAGTTGAAGTAAGTACATTTGTTTTGAAGTGACGAAAGCATAATAAAAAGCACTCAAAAGCTTGCTTTTTCATTCATGATTAATAGACCATTGAATTTTAACAATGTATGGCATATTTAATTACCTTCCTGTATGGGTTAATGAACCATCTTTTTAACTTTGACAAACAACAAGTTTTAAATGGTTATGACATTATCATGGTTGATTTTATTAATATGGGCCTTACGTTGGACATAATAAGACCGCATAAGCTCAATAATCAAGTTGGGGGTGGAGCTAAAGGACCAAGTCTTTAATAAGAATAGTTGCTGAGATAAGATCCTTGTGGAGAGCATTAAAGGTAATATCAAGAAGCCCTTAGGACTAACTCCTATTTGAGGAATGTGGCTAAGCTTAAGCTAAAGACATCAATCGCAAGCTTTTGTTAATTTATCAGGGAAGGTTTGGTTGGAGATATTTCTAACAATGTAAACTTAATGAGTTCTTAGAAGGCATTGTAAGATCACATAAGCTTAATACTTAGATAAGGTTATAATGTTTTAAATTTGGAGATTTTGTTTAAGCCAATGTAGGGATAATGGACCATGGCTCACAATAAGAGCAATTACTAAACGTATATTTAATGTGAATTAAGTTTGCTGATATCTAATATTAACTAGATACATGGCCAATTGATCTCCTAAATGACTTAGAAAAATTACATAATGAAAGTTCAAAATGTGATAAAATAATAAAGATAAAAAAATGACACATTATGTGTATAACATTAAGTTGTCTTCATTCCATGTATATTAACTTTGGTGTAAGATAAACAAAAAATATTTAAAATTATAGTATTCAAACAAATGGATGAATTTTCACATGGTCTCCATCAACTAATACACTATTTTGCAGGGACATCATAAAATTCATGTTTATACATACTTTGACAAATGCTATGTTCATAATCAAATTAATTCAAATGAGAGCACCTACTTCAAAGACAATAGTACAATAATCACAAAGTTTTTTTTAATCCTAACAATATAATGATAGTCTTAATAGTTGAATTTATATCAGAATAACTTATAATGACAATTGACAATAAATTATAAGGGTTTAAATTTAGAAATTGATGCTTCCTATTCAAGAGCTTGGTTAGATGTCCTAAATTGTCATTCCAAAGTAAGATATTATGCTTATAAATGAAAAAAAGTGATGATATACCAATAAAAAGCCTTATGGTAACAAAAAAAAATTGATAACTATCTATGATAAATCAAGTTGATAAATGGTTTTAGTATCTTTGTAATACATATAATTGAGAAAATTGCATAGTTGCAAGATGAATGTTCACAAAAAAAATGCATTTATGATAGACACAACTCTCTCATTTAAGAAAAATGATTGATGATAATTAGTATATAAGAAAATAGAGGAGTGCATTTATTAGAATTGCAAAAAAAAAAACAAATGATTAAATTTTCCAATGATCTCACATCGTTACCATTAAAGAAACGTATTTTCTCATTAATTTGAAATTCAAATACTTCACAAATTTTTCATTGCTCTATAAAGGTTATTAAAAATAGATATGAAAAAGTATTTAAGAACATTTATATATTGGGCATCTTATTATATTCAAATAAATTATAAAAGTTTATGCAGAAAATAAGATAAATTATGTATTGAACCCTTATGAAAAACATTAATTGTTGCTTTAAACATTTGAAATTTAAAATTTACAACTAAAATAAGAACTACTATTATAGATCACATGTTATATTAAAATAAATAGGCTTTATAGTTTAATTGTAAAAATTTAAAATGTTACATTAATTATGAAATTAACTACATACAACTGAAATAACAATATCTTAAATTTTATATTAAAAAATCATTATTGATTAACCAATTATTATTATATGACTTTTGGCATCATTTGATGGATTAATAATAATAAAAGATTAATTATAAATTCTATAGATATCAAAAATATCCTAATTACATGTACTTATTTTATTACAAAGCAAACAAATTCAATTAATTAGTAACTAGTAAAGAAAAAATACGAGCATAAAGGAATGCAATAGGGGCAACTAAGATACCAACAAGAGAGGCATATGAGATAGGACAATGACATATAAATGAGAGTAAAAGGTAAAAGAAATAATAATCTATATCTTAAGTGGATCAAATTTACATAAAAAAGAAGACATCTTAAATTTTCTTATAACATTTTATGATTTACTTGATTTCATTTATAAGTTTAGCAATTTTAAAATTTTATAATTTAAATCACGATCTATTTTTATTAGTCACTAGTCACTTATAAAAAAAATTAATTTTTGTGAAAAATTAAATTTTGAATAAAATATCATAAAAATTAAATTTTAAACGTTTAAATAAATTCATTCAACTAAATAGTATGACATGAATTTTAACTTTTATAAATTAAAAAACTTAAATCTTACATAGCTAAATATAGTACTTTTTATATTTTTTATTTCCAAGGCAGTTTTGTATTGTTTTATCAGTTATATCAATGTACAAGCCTAATTTATAATATAAAGGAATTATTTAAAATGACATCGCTTGTTAAAATATTATGTTAAACCATTTACGTTATTAAAGCTATACCTTGTTCACACGATGTGGACGTGGACGTCAATGTCGGCCAACATCCATGCGGCGAACTGCATCCGTCGAGAATTTTCTCCGCCCCATCCATTATCGCGTTAAAGAGACAATCCGAGATCGAGGGACGGGGAGATACAGGCCATTCTCTATTAGAAGGTTTGATGGAGAGTGGGACGCGCTGAGCCTGACTTACTCGCGGCAGAAGATCATGTCCTGTTCGTCAACCGGGACGTCGTCGCCGGGCATGTCACCCATGAACCGCCACAATTGATCGGGGTCAGCCGGCGTCGTGAACTTCCGCCGAGCGCAGAACACGGCGGCGCGGGAGGCGGCCCAACGCCTCGCTCGCATCCTGGCACACCAACACCCCAACGAAAAGAGCAGCGAGGATGACGACACAGCTCTTCCCCCGCCCATTGAGCTGTCCAACCCGCGCCGAGCCGCCCGTTTGCCCTCCCCGGCGGTAGCTTTTGTTAATCTCTGTTTTCCGTCTCGTTCTATCCTATTAGCATCTTTCCTTGTTCTTTACACGATACTCGTTAAATAACAGGAAAGTGTGGCCATATAATTATTGGCATTCGCATTAAATGGAAATAATGCGATTTGTGACAATTATGTTTTTCCTTTCGTAAGGACGCTTCATCTGTCCCTGTAATTCTTTGCTGTAGTAGTAACATTTGGTATTGTTAGGCGATGGACTTGCTTTTCTTGGACATGTGCTTCGTTTTGTCTGATTGTTATTAGTTTTTCTTTAGAATCGTTACCACATTGTATAGGTTGTTATGGAGATTTGAACGAACCGTGGACTTTGCAGCTCTAAATTTTGTATTAAGTATAATTGTTATATTGCAAATTTGAGGCAGTTCATTGTTTGAGTTCTTCAAGACATGTAATTCATCAGGAAACTATTTAGGAATTAGAAGGGAGATCATTAACACATAATTGTTACAGTAACTTTTGGGTTCTATCACCAGAGCATCCCATGTTAATGCAATAACTAGTCTACTGTTAATGCCAAGCAATTCTATCGAGAAAAGATACTGGATGGTGATTAAAAGAGGAGATTTAGACAACATATGTAGTGATTGTATGTTTTTAAATGACAATTTTTTTTTGTTTGTGATGTTTAAAAATATTTTAGCAACTGCATACTAATGCATGCTTCTCAAAAAATTTATCAGATATGACCATCAAATATAAAGGGAAATTTCTAATGGGAAAGCTAGGAAGTAGAGATAAATCTGTAATATCATTGTAATATTGCACGTACCTTTGTGTTCCTTCTACTTTCTAAGAATTGATGTTTTATTTTTTTAATATCATTAATACATCTATCAATATATTCCTATAAAGCTAATAGAAAAAAACAAAATCATAAACATCAGTAAGATAACAAATTGCTGAAGAATAAGAAATACTATTACATTTTGTTGTTTCCTTTTTATAAAACACTGTTTAGATTTGCTTTCATTTTTTGTCCATGTGTTGGGTTTAATAAGTTTTTACTTTATTTTAGCAATCTTTAAGTATCTATTGTTTTAGAGTTTCACAATTTTGATAATTAATAATCTACTGCTGACCACCTCAAATGGCTCCACGCTCTGATCCACCTCAATTCTCTTCTTGAGCCTCCCAAAACTCACTCTGCCTGGCATTCCTTACGCAAAGGAATTAATCCCCGTACGCATGCCAGCCACCTCGAGGATCTCGTAAGGTACTATTTAATAGATTTAGCTTATTAGTGTTTCTCTATCCATCGAATCCATTTGTCAAGTGTGGTGTTCTATTATCCTCAGTTTCAAGGGCATTTCGCACTACAATGGCGATTTGGGGGATCACACATCTCTTCCTTGCCCGACTAAACTGCTTGTGGAGGAGCACCATAGCAACTATGGCGAACCATTTGCTGATGGCAGTGATGTCTTTGAGTTCCTTGCCTTTGCAATTGCTCTCAAATCTTTCGAACTCGTACTGGAGGTTGGATGTGGCACTCTTCGTGTTGGTCTCCACTTTATTCGGTACCTTGATTCGAGCCATTTCCATTGTTTTGAGCGAGATGAACTCTCCCTCCTCGTAGCTCTTCGATATGAGCTGCCTTCTCAGGGTCTCCTCAACAAGTGCCCGCTCATCCGTAAACGGGATGATATGGATTTTTCTTGGTTTGGGAAGGATAATTCCTTTGATCTAATCTATGCCAGCACCATTTTTCTTCACATTGCAGATCAACTTGCTTGGTGGGGATTGGAGAGGCTTGCTCTAAAGTTGAAGCCAAAGAAAGGGAGAATCTTTGTATTACAAATTATTAAGTTTTGTAGCAGGATAAAGGAAGAATGCTCAAAGAGACTCGAGAAGATTGGACTGGAGTATAGCGGGAATTACACACATGATAACTTGTTCAATCATTATGAATTGTGGTATGAATTTAGAGGACATGGGAACAAATCCTACCTATAAACCATTCTCATGACTTTTTTCGTTATCAAATTTTTTGGTGCTTGGATTGAAACTTGAAGCCTTACGACGTTGAAGCAGTTGCTGAGATCCTTTCGTATTGGGATATCGTCACAGGATTGTGGATACAATAATTATATATTTTTTTCTTCTTAGGGATCTTTCTAAGCATCAAATAGGCACACCTAAAGAACTTGTGTTGATTTGAGGGTGCAAAGGAGGGTACCAAAATTGGTGTTTTCTTCAAACATTTATACTATTGGGGGTGACGTTGCTGCCATCCTTTGGGTCAAGTTATTTGGGAAAAATTTAGGTTCGCCTTTTATTTATTTGTAATGTTTTGAAAGCACGTGATTGAAGGAGCTTATCCTCAACTGTAAATGTTTGAATAATACAATTATAGGGGATCCATAGCCCTACAATGTAACTAATCCTAATGCCTCTAATGATGCATTTTTAATGAGTTTCATATGGTGTTTATTAAAGGAATTTCTTGTTAGGGAGTTACACAGGTGATTAGAACCAATTCTTTTTATTTTGCACTGTAATGGAGTTAAATATTACATCTTTTGGTAGTTTTTTGTTGTAGCTTTGTTGACTAAAATAAAATAATTACCATTATCTCAAAGATAGATTATTTTCTTCTCTAGTATGTTACACATGGGTGTGAATCCTAGGGGTTTTCATGCAATATCAAGCTTTTCACTATGCATTAACCATATAAAACTAAATGGTGTTCCTAGTTTTTCAAAAGCTACCATATTGAAATATTTTGCCAAAAATGGCCTCGAATTAATCTTTCTTTTTTGTGGATGTCAAGGTGGTTTGCATGGAAGAAACTAGATCTTATTGGAAATGCTATTATTGTCTTGTATGGTTAACATGAAATAATTTTTTATCCTTGTTGATTTCCTAAATTGTACAGATATGTGTGTTAATCATTGTAAATTGTTAGTTACTCATTTGTGGGATAATTTCTTAATTACTATTATGCATTGTTTAATATGATCCTTTTTGTAGAGGTGTTAATCATGTAGGAAGGACTTTCTTCTTGTATGTTGCGATTATGCTAACACATTTATATCATGTTTCCAGCACCATAACATTTTGTATGGTAGTGTGAGTGTGTGTTATTTAGTTTAAACCAAAAAACCGAATTGAATCAACAATATTAGGTCAATTTGATTCAGTTTGAAAAAATTCAAGGTGGTTTTGATTTATGATTTAATATTATTTTGATTTCAGTTTAGTTTTTCACTTTAAGGAACTAAATCATTTGTAACAACTGAATTATTATGTATCTATGTTTACTAGTTCTATGTTAGAGTTTGTTCAATTTAGTTCTATAGTTTTTGGTTTTGATCTAGCAAAAATTTAGTTTATGGATCTTGAATTTGATCCATTAATCAAGCCCAAAAAAGAAGTTTGGTTTTTTTGATTCAGTTTTGTTTTCAAACAATATTCAATTTTTTGATTTAGCGTCATTGTTCAATTTAGTTTGATTTCCAAATTGACTTAACTTGATTTGATTGGTCGAGCTGATTGATTTGCTTAACTAATTGAATTGGTTGAATGTACACCCCTAAATTGTAGAAATCTAATGTGCTTTTGGAAATTATTATGTTTTTTTATCTATTGTATTTCATTGTATATCACTTTGTTCTTGTTTCATCGAGCATATAATGAGTTTATTCTTCTTTAGATGTTTGATACCATGCTTATGATCTACTTCAGAAAATGGTATTTTATCCTTTCTTAAAACTCTTTTCCTGATTATAAAATTGTCTGATATTCTAATTTATGAGGAGATAAAAATTATGTTAAAAAAATTAAGTGGTTAGGTGAGAAAATCACATAAATTATTACTTTAAGATTCCATATTTTCTTAGGTAATAGTAGAATAGGAATAGAAATGTTGTTATTATAATTTTGGAGAGCAATTAAAACATTGATGTAGCAGACATTAATAAACGTATGAATAAAATGTTAGATGTGCAGTTTGTTATAATAGGGCAAGCTATTAGTGTTGTTCGCATGAATGCCTCCAAAGAGTAATATTAGATGCCAGTGTAAAGAAAATATTTTGGATTGATTTGGATAGTCAATAGAATAAAACCTTTTATGTGAAAAGATTTTTTAAGAGAAGAATTATATAGGTTTTTAAGAGTAGTGCAATAATTCAAATGTTATCATGATGTTTACAAGTATGAAGAGCTAATAAATAAGATAAAAAGATAAAATAAAGTTTGCTTTAGTGTGCGATATTATTATTGTTAAAGTTTTTGTTGAAGAAATAATAGGGGGATTAGTTGTATTAGTGGAGCTTGCACAACACAAATTATTTATATAAATAAAATAGATTATTTAGATTGTAAGTATTATATAGTCATGCTTGGTGAAGATTTGACTACTTAATATTAATAAAATATCATCCACCTTAAAATTATAGAAGGTAAAATAAGTCAAAGAAATATTCTAGGATTAAGTGTAGAATTTTAATGATGAAATAAACAATTTATTTAAGAATAAAGTTTTTGAGCTATGTTTTTGAAAAATTGCTTAGTGAGAAACTCTTATATAAAATCATGATAAAAAAGTTATGGTTAATTATGAGGATACTAAACTTTGATGAATTTTTGAAGTCTTTTCAATTGGATTAGAGAAATTTAATTGTTCAAAGAAAACATTAATTTTTAATTTTTTAACCAATGTATTCACAAAAAGAAAAAAAATAAAACATTAAAAAAGATGAAATTTGGAAATGTAGTTGGATTAAAAGCATCTTTTGTTGTTGTTTGAAAATTTTTACAAATAACAACCATATTTTGGGATACAAAACTATACAATATTTTTTTAAAGACAATATATTAGATGAATGACATAAAAGTAAGTTGATATTTATTGATAAAAATAAATGTGATATGTGCAATATAGTAATTATAGAAAAATTAAGTTTCTAAGTATTGCGTTTAAATCAAAGGGATAAAGTGATTGAAGATAAATAATAATATAATACTAATATATCTCATAATGATTTTTAATTTTATATTAGGAAGGTTGACCATGATGCTACGTATAAGACAAGAAAAGAGAACCCTTAATTTTTTTATTTAAAAAGACATAACATAATATTAATAGAAGTATATTAAACAATTGTCTTAAAGAAACAAGTTAATGCTTTATATATTTAAGTCATTATGTAAATCTTGCTTGGGGCAATTGGAACCACATATGATTTCACTAGTTTTTTTTAAATCCAGTTCACTAATTGCAATGTTTTGAATACATGGTTACTTTATGTTGTCGATTGAATTTTCTATGGTTCTGTTGAAATGATTTCTTTGTAATTGGTTGTTCTATGTTCTTCAGGCCATTTTGTTGCAGCAAGAATTAAAGAACCAGAGGACCATGTTGCTATGATTTTTCCCAACAACCAAGACTAGATTTGACATGTATTACCTAATCTTGGTATGTACATATATTATACATGTTATGTTTTAGATGAATAAATAAAAATTAATTTTAAATTTATGTTTCAATTATCCCTTTTAAAACTTTTTTTAAATAATATTGAATACCCTAATATAACGTACATTCACGAGACTTATAACTTTGCCCACACATGACTTTATGATTAGTTGACCATTACTTGATTTGGCACATTTATCATGCTACAAATCTCTAAATTTTCCAATGCCTATTAGTGTTTAAACACATCTGATGTCATTCTTTTAATTTTGGGTTTTGTAAGAATGCTTGAGATCTTTACTTTATCATGCTTTTCATTTAATAATGTCACACTTGAGCTTATAATAGCAATTTATTACAATAACATACTCATTTTTCTCATTTTTTTAAAACTTTATAACAATAAATACTGCATGAAAATAAATTTTTAGAACTTCCTTAGCTTTACCTAAAACACATACTTTTATGTCACCCAGCCATTACTTGATGTGATACATTCAATTTTAACAAATAACCAAAGCCTAGCTATGGAGGAACACATCTTCTTGGTTTGACTCTTAACAAAAACCAACACATGCCAAGCTCTGAATAAAGATGAAGTATTGGCTTATTGCTAAAAAACCAAAAAGCATGTGTCAAACCATCATTAACAAAAAAGAGGCACTCCTCCATCTTTTCTTTCCAAACTCATCACGTTAGCATTTCTTGTGGAGTTAAACTTGAAAACGAAATCATTGCACCTCTCTCTTTGTGAAATCAGAAAGCCGGTGACCCTGAAAGGTCTGGCTCATCGTCCTTCTTTCACAACGGTCATCTCTGCTATAGTAGTCTGACAGTGATCGGTTCAGTTGTCTCCCACCCAGGATCCTGGTTTCTCCATAACAACAAACTGAGAATCTTCACATCTCCTATAATGGACATAGTTTTAAATGAGATATTTTTTTTTAATTTATAGTTAAAATTGGTTAATCAAAGATTTTTTTTTGAAACAAAATAAATTTGTGTTGACCAGTCTTGATTATTATTCCAAAATGTTGTCAACCTTCACTGACCTTGACACCGATGCTTAATTTTTCAAGACATCTGGCCTTTGGGCTTTTTTCTTATTAGCATTTGGGTCATTCTCTTACTAACTTTGGGCATTTCTTGATATGCCAATGGGTGTTATTTGAACTTGTGGCAAGCAATCATAGTAAGTCTCCAAACTAATTTTTGTGTCACTTTTGACCTCATTGGAGTATAGTAACTCTCAATAACATCTTCTATTTTACTTACTTTAATAGTGCCACACAAATGCTAGAAGACTCATAAAGTTTTGTCCATTATAATTATTATAATGTTTGTAATTAATTTAATTAAATTTTTTAATCAATATCAAAATTGTAAAAGTCTATAATTAATCATAGAAAAATTATTCTATGTCTAATTATAAAGGTCCTCATGTGAGGATAAGTGAAAGATGCTTTTGGATCTAGGATCATTCTATAGATTCTATTGTATTAGTCAGAACTTGTTAGTTTTGTTAGGGGAGAGACTCACAAGATATGACTCTACCTTTAATTCAATGTTTTGTGATTTTTTCAACATTGTAACATAATATAAAAATATAGAACTTACATCATCGATGATTCAACCTTTGCAACTCTCCTCTAATGGCACAACTCTGCTTCTCGGTTTTCTTATATGAAAAAGCTCATTGGAGCACATAAGTTCACTTGAACTTAGCCTCTATTGGGCCTACTAGACCTATTTATAAGCTGAGACAATAAGGTCGTGGTGACTTGAACTCCTCAAAGCTCACTATTGAATTAAGCTTGGGAAGTGAGGGCGCCTAAAATCATTTTTTATCCAAAACCATACCACGACTGTTGAGAATTTGAAAATCTTATTCCCATGGGTTTTAATATGACATCTTTATAAAACACCTAAATATTATATTTTTTACAAATATATCATCTTATTTAATATTTATCTATAATGATATCTAGAAATTACATATATACCCCATCAAAATCTAATATTTATATATTTATAAATATATTATTCATTAATTAGTTTTAATTTAAGCCAAAATTTCTAAAATTATAAATTTAACATGATGAATTTTATACTTTAATATTTATAAATATATCAACTACTAATTAGATTTGTCTTAAATCATAATTTCTAAAATTTCAAAGCTATCTTACTTGTCCATTTGATAATTACATTTATACATGTACCTTTAATTATTTATAAGAAATTCTTTAGATCTTTAAAAATTACAAACTCAATGTCATTGAGTTCATCTCCCAAGAGTTCTATTTATTGATATGCTCAAACAATATATTTTTACTAAGTTTGAAATTATGATATATTATGAGCACTTTTTTATTTTAATAATTTTATATAAAAATAATATATTTTAATATTTTTATGTAAAAACAATATACTTTAAGAAATTAATTTGATTAAGTTTAATAATACTTTGTCACAATCTTTTGGACTTAAATATAAAATTTTTCTATTTGATTTAGTTTGAGATTTGAAGGTTGTTACATTTAAGATTAAGTTAAGGGCAAAAAAAAATTTAACTAGGGGAGAGGTGGTAGGCTTTGATTCAAAGAGTGATACTAAGAGCCCCAAGGGGCTCTCGATTAGAAGAGAGGCATTTGGTGTTGTCTCTCTTGCTAGAGTTATTAAATTACCTTATATGCCCATTTAAAGTATAAGAAGAAATAAATTTGTTAAAATATTTTATTTGTTATTAAAATAAACGGAAATGATTGTTGGTGGATGAAGGAGAAAGATTACAAACTAATGTGGTTGAAATGTAAGGAACTTTGCTTACTTCTTAACCAAAAGTGTTGAGAGATTCTCGTTCAAAAAACAATATCATAGATTCTTAGTCTCCATTTTAGCTTCCTAATTTCTTACAAATGATGTTAAAAGATGTTAATGTCAAATTTAGACTCAAGGGAATCAACAAAAACTAAGTAAAGATTTTTATTTAGTGTGATTATAAAAAAATTAAGTAATAACTTGGGTCTCCTAAGTTGAGGATCACAAGGGAGGATGAGAAAAACTAGGGGAATAAACTAAAATTCTATTCCTCTTTAGAAAAATGTTTGTTCTTCAAGTATGCAAATTTATTTATTTCAATTAAACCCAAAGTGTCACTTCCTATTTGAGTTTGTGCATCAACAAAGAATGACCAAATATTATTTTTCTTCTTTTATTTCCTTGGAGGATGTGTTGCATGTGGTGACACAAGACATTGTTAAAAGGATAGTTAAACTTTACACCTACCTCCTTAGGTGCTAACATTACTAGAAGACATGGGTACGAGATGGATGAATCATGTGCATTATCTCCTTAAACGATAGCATTGTAAGCGATGCCAATTAAGTCTTGATTATCCAACCTCAAGCTGTTGGTATTATCAAAAAAGGTTCATCTCTATTATTTATTATATAATTATATTATAGATTGATAACAAAAATTTGTGATGCACATTTAAGCATCTAAAAATTGTAATAAATATTATCAATAAATGTGTGCTTATTGTAGATTATAATCTAATAGTAATATAACAAAAGATATTATTGTTTCTAAAATTTAGTAATAATACCACAATATTTTAATTCAATATATTATTAAATTTATTTTTATTAAAAAATTTAAAAACTTTAATCTCGTACTAATGCGTGGAGCAATCCTAGTGTCGCCAATCAAATTCAAAACAATACTCCCTTCTTTTGTTTAATAAATTATTAATATATAGTAATTATCTTTTGTATTTAAACATTTTCCATCTTGAAACTGCATAAGCTCCTTAGCTTGGTTCTTCTGAGCTTCCCTTTGAATAGGGTTTTGTTAATTGATCTATAGAAATGGGGACGGTGGCGAACCTCCTCTTATCAGATTCCTTCTCTGCATTTGGAAAGGCAGCCAATAGGCTGAGCCTTCCTCTGCTTCAATCTAGGATGAAGCTGGACTCAGAAAGATATGAGGCGGAGCTTCTCCTTATCTACGACCACTGCGAATCATCCCTGCATATCTTTCTTCAAGAATCCATGCTCAGCTCATCGTCCAACCCGGTGGTCTTGAAGGATCTCGGTGACCTCACGATGTTCCTGGTGCACACGATCCCATTCTATCCTCGACGCCTCATTGAATTTCCTCATTAGTCTCTCATCTCCTTCAATCCAAAGTTCGGACCCTCCCGTCTTCCTTTCGTTCCAATCTAGCAAAGGCTATCATCCTCCTTGTCAATGGGAAGGTTCGTTATTTTATTTTATTTGTTTGTCGAATCTATTATAGTGTTTGGTACACTTCAATTTGGAGGGCCACCATTATTCAACATATTTCTGTTCAACATTTTAATGGTTAGAAATATCTTTTGTTTCTATAGATTAAAGTTATATTTTGAACTGGGCATTAGAGAAAATGGGAAACTTGCACTTCACTGAGCTTTAAGAGAAGATTATAATTGTTGATAAGTTGTTAAACTTTATTAGGCCTTTCTAATTGTTGATCAAGGTAAAAATTTCATTTCCCTCTACAAAGAACAAAATCGGCACTTTTTTCCCATGGTTTCTTAAATATAGAATCTTAACTATTTCTTGTGAGACTGTATATTTCTTTTGTTAGATTCCTATATTGAAAAGCCATATTATGTTATTATACTTACAAGAACAGTCCTTTAACACATCAAGTGAGGTCAGATACATTGATTCTATGATGCTATTGTTTTTTTTCTTTAACTATCGTTCTTCTGGATCCAAAGTTGTTAAAGCCATTTCCATTAGTAAATAGGAAAGATTTAGTAATCTACTTCTCTTATAGAATCGCAAAGTAAACTTCTTAATATAACCAAACCATCTAGATTAATTTTCTTTAGGCTTGTCTTCAATTGGTAGAATGTCAACTTTCTCTGTTATAGTAAGTTACTCTTCAAACTTAAAAGCTTTATCTCTACAGAAATTATTCTATTTGTGTGTTTGTACTCATACATTGACATTTGATACCATTCAATATTATAAATTTTCCTTTATCCTTGAGTGTGATATTTTGATGACACAACACTCAGAAGTATGTTTTATTTTCGTCTTATTCGTTCGCTGCTTGGATCATATTAGTGACATTTTTTGTTAATTTTTCTATCATTTTGAAGTATTGGCTCAAAATAAGTAAATTTTGTATTGTCCTCATTTTATGATAACTATTGCAATCAATATGTTTTTTGAATTACTTGTCTAAATATAAATTCCTTATATTTATTATAAGAACTAGAAATGCGATACCATTTAAATTTCCGAGTCATTGTTCATAGACTCAGTTTTTTTATCTTTTTGCTTAGTCTTATCAATTGGTATAAAATTATTAGCAAAATTCATAATGATGGTTTATCATGAATTTTACAATTGTGTCAATAATTAGTGTAAAACTAAAGCTGTCTTTTACTACTTATGTTGTTAGAAAGTTTTATGAAAGGAGGAGTGCAAAAGTACTTATGAAGCATTTTCTTTTTATGTGCAAAAATGGGAGTTGTGAAAAGTTTTCAAAATGTTTCTGATGCTTTTGGTGCACAGGTAGAAAAAATTTTTGAAATTAAGTTTACGAACACATCCAAGGACTTAAAGCATAGCCATAATGAAATTCGATTGTAATTGAGAAATTTTGAATATGTTCTCCTTAGGCGTGCAAAATAATTTTTAATATATGCAATTGAAATTTATTTTTATTCTTTTCTAATGCCTTATCAATATAAAGCATCCTTATACACTCACCATTGCTTTGTTATACATGTTTTCATAATTTCAATATGTACAACGCTAGCTTCTTTTTTTTCCTTTTTATAATGCTTTTTTGAGCTTGTGAGAGAAATATCATAATAATAATTAATTTGAGTTCATGATGATTCCCTTGTAGAATTAAGAAAATATTTTTTGTTCCTTGAAGTAATGATAAGAAAATGTTACAATCATTTTATGTTCTTCATTAAGCTCTTTAATCCCATAACAAACATTCGTCATATAATCATTTATAGACTTATCCAAATTTGTACTAACCCATTTCTCTTTAACTAATTTATACCTTGGTTTTCTGACAATGTGCCTAGCTTTTTGAACAATAGTAACATTTATCTTCTTATAAATCATGATGTTAATTAGCTTAGTGAAATTTATGATTTAATTCTAGTTTCTTGAAATTATTTCTTTATACGTATCCATCCATGATGGTGTAGGAATCCTTACTTCTTTTCAGTTAACTTGTTGTTGATATAACCATCTTTGTTAATCTTTTAGTAATTTAGACAATATATCACATTGCTTATAGGAAGTCCTAAGCATTAGCTTTAACACAATTTTGGACATATATTGCCATGGTTTGGCTATCTTGAGGACAATGGAGAGGTGCAAGTCATAGAAGTAGATTGTTTGGAGGCGTCTGAGATAAATGGAAAGATATATCATAGAGTTGCCTAAAGGTCAACTAAAAGAATTGGGAAGGAGAGATGGATAAGTGGGGTTTTTAAGTGTATACTATAAGCTAAGAGAAACGGCTTATGTGAAATATTTTACTAACTTCAAATGCCTAGATGAAGGCTATAAAAGTTTATGGGCTTAAACCAAATGATCTTAAAATAACCAAAATGGAATTTTGTTTTTCATAATATTATTTAGTATTGCAAGAGGTATGTTGTTCCAATGATTCTACACAAATTGAAGTTCTCTAACATGTTATTGATTTTTCTTGTTTGTTTGAAAGTTTATGCTTTTAATTATGTTTTGCTTATTTGTATAGGAAGATTGTTGAGTTGGATGTGCCTCTTGAATTATATATGGACCTTCAGATCGTTGGTGATCGAAACCTCAGAAAACTTGCATTTTCCTATGTTGTGCACAGTATTCGACACATGAACAAAAAACATAGAAATGAAGCAAAAAATAAGAAGTTTCAAAATAATCTTTTCTTATTGCTACAGATGCATTATGTCATATATACTCTATTTTTTCTGATTTTTCTTAATTTTGTTGATTATAATAACTGATGTATTATTTCTTGTTTGAAAATTATGGTTTGATGATCGAACTACTAATGCAATTTTCAAAGGATGCTTTTAGAGTTCTTGAAGGTTGATATTTTCCTTATCTCTGCAATTGGTTAAGTCCCATTAGTTATCTTATTACGCCTTTTTTGTTGTTTCTTTTTGCTGAACACATGGTCATGGTATCGGCTCTGAGTTTCCTTCTTGGTTATTAGCGTGTTGATGGTGAAGACTCAAGTGATTTGGATGATTAATATATCAAAAATCCACAAATCTTTCTTAGTAGGGAAGCTATTTATAAGGCATGTAGTTGGTGTCTACAATTTATTTATTTTTTTTGCTTTCTTGGGTGGAGTGATGAAGATGCAATAAGCATGATGTGATGTCACAATTATTCCATATGATAATCTAGGTGGTATTAGAGTTCATGATATGTTTTGGTTTTAATGGTCAGCAAAAATTGATTGACATATATTGCACTTTAACTTTGAGATGATGATGGGGCTGCTAGAATATTCGCATAAGGTCTTGGATTTTGGATTGAATAGTTTATATTGAAACTATTATGCAAATCTTGATTCAATAAAGTAAAAGCCTATTTGTTCTAGTTGTAGAAGTTTCAATCGAGTTTTTAGTTTTTAAGTTTTATGTCCATTTCCATCTACAAGGACGGTCATTGTAGCAAGTTATTCTTTCATTTGACTAATAAAAGCTCTTTATTAATGTTCTAGAAAACATAAATAATGAAAAACTAAAGTGTTATTCTAATCAGGTCTTTGTAGTTAGGTAAATTGGGTAAATTTCTTTAATATTGTTCAATTTCACTTGAGGACATTCAATCAGTTTTTTGTGCCTAATTTGGTTAAGACATGCTTGAGTTAGTATAAGTGCTTCAGTCTATTTTCACATGTTTAAATGGAAAGCTATATTGGAAATGGTTTTCTTACTTGCTGATTTGCTATGTTATTCTGATATTGTTTCCCTTGTGTATTTAGAAGAGCAGTTTTTTTGAGACAATTCTCATTCATCATAAAGAATAGCCTAGTCACTTGGAGGCGAAGAAGTTGATATGCATAAATTCAAGAATTTTCAAATGTCATCATTATACCTTAAGTAAAAAAATATTCACAGTTGGCCTCTATAATTTGGTTTGGTGATATAAGCTTACCAAAAATATTTCAAAGAAATTGGTCATCAAAACTTCGATATGTATCTTCTCAATTTTAGCTCTTTCGCATGAATTCCATCAGTAGATTTTAATGTTGCTCACTCTTTTCTGCTGAACTATGAGTTTGAGTTTACATTTTTTTAACTGAACTTTATGCTATTAAATTGAAAAAGACGTGCTATTTCCATTGAAAGGTCTCGATAGTCTCTCAAGTTTTTGTAGGATTTTGTTTTCTTTTACCTGCAGCCTATGTGATTACAAAAATGCTGGTGTTTTTTTTATTGAAAGGAAAAACTTGACTTATGGAGCACTTTCATTGATTAGCACATGTTCTGTATGATCATTGCTATAGAATTGGGTTAGGTACTGGAATTCTTAAATATTTTTCTAATAGTGATATCATTGTACATATTTGGGCACAACATAAGGGAACTACTTCGAGCAAGAAAAAGAAAAGGCAAAATTGCAACGTGTTTTTTGCGGTATGAAAAGGCAGCAATGTTAATCATCAAAAAATGAAGTAGCACACTCCTACCCTCCTCTTATTCAACTTAAAGATGCACTGGTTAATAAACATTGAATTGAAGTCCTGCTTTTTTTTTGAAAATTCTTGTTCCAAACCGTATATCATACTTTGTCTATCTCCATAGGGCTTTGCTGAGATGCTCTTTTGTCATCTTCATGTATGCAATGAACGATTTTAGGTGGTTAGCTTTTTTGTCGATCTCCATGTAGTTATTTTAGGTCTTTAGAATGCAGGCACCTATTAGATAATCAGATTTATTCTTCTTGGTCGTGACTGCTTCTATAATGGTGTTTTCTCCCTATTGTTAATGATGTATGCTTCCCCTTATTTGGTTGAATGGTGATACCTATAGTTTGATGGCAGTTTTTTTGGTTCTCTTAGATTTTCCCTTTTTCATTCTTGCCTTATCATTTTTTGCTTATTTTTAAACTTCTTTTTAAGGCTTCAGATTGTTTGCATGGGTGTGTTGGGGGTCATTATTATATATATAACTAAAGATTGAATGAGGAACATTGAATTAGATTCATAGTTCATCTGTATCATTATAAACTACTTAGTTTGAAAATTTGTAATTGTACAATATTATCTAGTATTTTTAAATATTGTTGGAGTTTTTGACGTTTGTAAACATGCTAAGGAAAATATGAGAAGCTTTAAAACGGGTCCATGTTTGGTCAAGTGAGGTTAATTCCACATAGAGCATAATATATCATCCTTTCAAATAAAAAACATTAAATATTCCTGTAGTTGAATTCATATTTTTTAACAAAATGGTCTAATTTCAAGGTCATGATCTATTGAGCAGTAGGTAGAGCATCCTTTTATGATCTTTTTAATTTTAAAATCTTTATTGAGAATTGTAGAAATTTTGTTTGAAGTTTGTGGTCACAAAAGGCATTTGCCAAATAAATTGCTTTCTAAGTTTAGAATCGTACTTCTTTGCATATTCATTTTGATTCTTCGTTTGGTTGCTCAGAGATTGAATTGTAAGGTGGATAACGTTGTGGGGCTGGTATAGAATGTCGTCAAATATGTTGGATCGAGGTGTGCATTTTTCCTACTGCACCAATTTTGAAGAGTTTTGATTGAAGAAAAATTTTAATCTTAGTTTCTTGCCACTGCTAATTCCTTGAGTACATGGCAGCCTATTACATTTCATTTCCCTTCCTAAAGTGACTTCTGTTTTGATATGAATGCAGTGAGTTTTTTATAGTAGATAATAATAGTAAGAATGGTAGGTTTGGTTTTGGATTCCATTAACTGTATTTGCTGGTGGAGCTATGTTTAGTTATGGATGGTCTAAATTTAATTTCCTGCTAATTTGCAATTCGAGTAAATAGTGAATCAATTTGTGCATGATCTTTGTCGTCTTGAGGTGTTTTATACTCTTTTTAGATATTGAATATTTTGTCATTACTGAGTAGTGTATTGATTTCAATCAGCTGCTTGTGTTCTATTAGGCAATTGATGTTGGGTTAAATGTGGTACATGAGATGTGCTTAAGGATGCCATTGGTATGTGTTCTATTCATCTGATTAGGTTTCTATTGAACTTGTTATGCTTTGAATCAATTTTATTTGTCAATTGTTTTGGACTATTGTCAAGTAATTTTGTGTTTTAATGGATGCTTTTGTCCTTGCATGGCTTCCTTTGTGATGAATTTTTGTGTCCAACTTAGTTTTTTCACAGATGGTGCTAGCTTGCAAGTGGCTCCCCTTGAAAGCGACAGCACTGTATGCCTTTCTACCAACATCCAATTAGGTGCAGGTGGAAAAGAGCTAGTGGTAAGCCAACAGTGTCCATGCGCTCCTAAAGTTCACATGTATTGTATGAGCACTTTTGATGGTCTAATTGTCACTCCCTGTTTCGCTTAATATTAAAATATACCAAAAATATCAGAATACCATACAATAAAGGGAGCATGAGACAAATCTAAAGTACACAATTCCAAAATTGAGTTGGGGTGATGAAAAGCATCAAATATCCAATATAATATCTTAAGATAAAATAATAGCATAAAAAGTAGCAAACGTGATCTCCAGCTATCAAATGAAAGATAAGTTGAAAACTATATAAATGTATTTTTTGTCAACTAAGTATAACAATTGTCTTCACATTTAATGTCTTCCACAAAGTTTAAAAAATAATATACTATTTAATTCAAAATCTTAAGTTATATTAAAAGAACCCTTATCTTTGTATATGCATGTATCTTGGCTTATAATATAAGTAAATAAGAATAATATACTTGATTTGTAAACTACTAATTGCAACAAGATAAAATAATATGGATGTGTGGTTAAATAAAGATGGAGCAATAATTAAGAATAATATATGCTATCAATAAAAGATATAAAATGTTGAATCATTGTTTATATGCTCATAATACACATAATTGTCGTAAAATATTAATATAATATATTATTTTTTCTTGTTCTCTTATTTTTATTCGTTTTATTTTATTTTTGAAAAATTTTTACTTATTTTTTAAAGATTTTTTCTTTTTTCATATGATCACTATCCTCACTCAGGATTCCATATCAGATTATTTATCATGGAACCATTGCTCACATTGTCTAGTATTTGGTAGTCACATGGTGCTGTACTTGTCGTGCTATGGCTCACAATTTAGCTACTACAGACAATAGGGGTGATCGTATCATATACCATTGTACCATTGCAAGAATTGTTTAGAATCCTGTATTCATGGTGGAATGTTTTTTGTTTTTTCGTATCTCATAATTTAGGTACCAACAATACAAAAGGTGATTCTCTAACATCGAACAATGGCAAGATGGGGTCATAGAGAAATCATCACATTCTTATTTCATCATTTTCATGTTCTAGATTTATTTAGTTAATCATTCTCTCTTTTTTTAATTTCTCTTTCTATCATATATTTCTATTTTTTATTTTATTTTTTAATTGCCATATGTGTGTGTATATAATTATAGTATGTTGTCGTATAAATTAGGACACATATATAGATAAATGTATGTTATGTAGTATGCTCACATCGTAGTATCACAATCAAAGTAATATTTTAAAATAATTTAACAATTTAACTAACTTATATTGTAGTTTTAGTTTGTTCATATGATAACTCTTTCATGTCACTTTTATTGCCTTTTCATTTTTCTATTTTTTTAAAAAAAATTTATTACATGTTGTTAGTAATTATTTATATTTTATTCTTAATATTTTTGAAATTCTTAAACATTATTTTATGTTTTTTTTTTTAATTTTTTTTCTAAACTATATATTTTTATACAATAAGTATTCACAAACATGGTTACAAAATGTTTTAAAATCCTTCTTTTGCTTTACGGAACCATCGCCCACATTGCCTAGTATCTTCTACATATGATGAGAGTGTCCTTGTCTTACCGTAGCTCAAAATTTTGCTACCAAGGACAACAGGGTTGATCTTATCATATATCACTATAACATTGCCCATAATTCAGGTGCCAATGATTGTAAAGGTGATTCTCTCATATCGTATGGAATATTTTTGCTTGTCATATTGTGCGATTACTCTTATTGTATGGTATGTGACATAGACTTTCTTAACAACAGTACCAAATTTATCCAAGTATTTGGTTACTTCAAATCCATTGCTCGAGTAGCTCAATAGAAAATTTTACAGCATTCCAAGGGAGGAAAATCTCTATCAAAAGTATACTTTTAACAGTCGTTTTTATGTAATTGAAGATATGAGCTCTTTTATGAAACTCTTTTCCCAAATTGAAGTAGTTTCTACTGTGACTTTCTTAGGTGAAGCTTTGCTTATTACAGCCCTCTAGACCCAAGCACAAGCTATTATCCTTTTCTTTTCTGCCATGCTCTTCTTTTTTTTTCTCAGACCTCCTAATGCATAGAGCATAGCTAAAAAGCATTGGGGAGGTTAAGCTTATTCTTTTTATAATAATAAAGAGGATTATATAAAATATTGTATTAATTTTCTTTTTAAAAATTTATTAAAAAAATTTAAAAGACTTCAAAAAATACAAATAATGTACTGGCATATATCTCATTTCCAGATTTTCTTAATGGTTTGCCCAAGTTTCAAATCTAGCTATTAGCCACATGATATTTTTTTAGATGCATCAAAATATAATGATTTCATAGTGTCGGATCTGTACAGTTTATAATCAACATTAAATACACAAATGCAAATGTATTTTATAATTAAATAATTTAGGCTATCATACTAATGCTCTTGCATTCAATGCAATTGCCTTTCAATTATACCTAAATACACAAACATATCTAATTAAAATGGCTTGGATAATACCAAATGCACTTTTTAAGAGGTAACAGCATATGTAAAAGACTAGTTAGTGCACATGGCAATATAGTAATAAATACTACAATTTTTCATGAATTACACCTTTGAAAAGATGGAAATATATGTGATTTAAGTGTCTGCATATCTTAAACAAGCATTCAAAGGAAAAGAATAGTAACATTGTTCAGATGCATGATAGATAGATAGTTGGAACAAATGCATTATGGAATTTGCACCTTATATATTTACTCAAGCACTTCTGTGACATCATGAATCCTTTTTTCATTACATTATGATTTTCCATCATGTTTGCATATCAGTGGTAATTTATGAACTATTTTTCAGTTTGCAATTCTGATATAGAATTTCTAATCGACACTTAAGAAAAGCTTCTAGGTGATCAAAACCTAGGAAGCCAGATTTATTTGCGTTTACAGACAGCCTAAATAGAGTTATTGCTCTTTCATTCTTGCTCTTCATAGCAACATAAGAATATTTGGATTCCTTTATTTTTTTTACTATAGCATGAGAGGAGCAATCACCATCATCTATCATAATTTTTTGTTTTTTTCATTGTGACTTAGTTGATGAATGACCTTCTTCAAGACTTGGTCTTGTACAAAAAGTCGCATGAGAAAGCTGTTTGAATTGCTGCGTGCTCCTTGGTCACATTATTAAGAGAGGTATGTTTTTTACTTTGCTATTTTTTTAGGGCATCCTTAATGGTGCAATGAAAAAAGAATGACAAATTTGTAATATTTTTGAAAAAAATTCAATGTTCTTTTTTCATTTCTATAAATATGCTCTTCATTTTTGGTCAATAAAGATCGAGGTCATCCCATTTATTCAAAAGCCAGACCAAAAGCATTTGGAGAAGTCAGTGTTGCAAATGACGTGCCCGGTGTTGAGTAATTTAAACAAGACGATGATAAGCCTTTATATAGTAGTTCTGAGGATGAAATGGCTACTTATGGTTTTGAAGTTGAACATGATTCCTCACCAGTTGATAATGATATCTGTGCTAGAGTTGCATATGAAGAAGACGAGTATTCTATAGAAAATGATGGAGAGAGTGACAATGAATTTTTCCCTGAAAGTGGAGAATCTAGTGGTATAGATGGTTTGGAAGATGATGCCTGCAAGAATGACAGTGATGAAGATGGTTCAGATGATGGGGAATTGGCTAATGTTTGTGGCACTGAAGAATTGAATGATGAAATAGAAGTGCAAGCCAAACGTATTGATGGGCAAGATGAAGATGCTGACGATGGGTAAGATCCATCAAATAGAAAGAAGAGGAAGCCAGGCAATTTTGTTGAATGCCTGAATGCTGTTGATGCAAGTCTGCATTCTCTTAAACGACTTGTAGTAAACAAGGCTACTGGAGTTTCAACTGATGAAGCTGATGGTATTGTTTCTATTGAAGACTTCCATCATATTAAAGAACTAAAGGTAGAATTCATCTTTTATCTTCTATATTCAATTTTCCTAGTAGCTCATCGATTATCTTGTATTTATTGATAGCATGGCTTCTGCAAAGATTACCTTGTTCATGCAGATGTTCTTAACCAAGCTTTTAAATTGAAGGTAGTTTCCATTGTTATCAAATAAATGAGCATAAGTTATATGTAGGGTCTTCTTGTCTTGATTAGAAGTTTAACTTGATAAACCATATTCAAATATTTATTAGGCAAGTAAAGAGGCAAAGAAGGCCTTGTCTCAACATGGTCTATTAAGAAAGGATGAAGGCTATAAAGTAGCAACTTCTGAAATTCCATCTTCTGAGCAGCTAAGTGCAAAACTTTTGAACCCTGTTAAACTTGACGTAATTCTCTAACATTGTTGCTTTCTATTGGTTTGATGGCCCTTCTGATTTCCCTTCTCAACGTGTATTATTCATGCATATTTCATGGCTTTTAATGGCCTGATGATGTTAATGTTGATCTTGTTTGTAGAAGTGAAGCCAGATACTTAGTCCTACAAGTGTATCAGTCGACTTACTATTTTTAAGATGAAATACCGATGAGCTGTGCCAGCAAGTTTATTGTCTGAAGCACGAAGTAATCTGTGCTTAATGCTACACAAATATTGTTCATAGGTTCCTGCTTTTAATGTCTTATAACATGGTTTCTTTCTTTGATGTTTCTCACTAACCATACTTTGGGAGTGATCTCATTGAAATGGTAGGAATAAGAACAATCAGAACCTCTTGGATGTATTCAAGTTTATCTTACTTTTGAGTTGAGTGCATATAGTGACGTTTGACCCATCCGAGTTGGTTTGGCATTTTTAAAAGCAATTTACTAAACTTTATTGGTTAACAAATGATAACCATGTGTTGTGTTTAGGCACACATCAGGAGCAAGCTCAACAAGTAGAAGAGAGTAGCTCTCGCTCGAGCAGGCAGAGGGAATAGAGAAAAGTACAAGGCTAAAACTGTTGTGAAACAAAAAAAGGTTTGTCATAGTTACATTTGCCATTTTTAATTGCAAGAGCATCATGTTTTTTTGTTTTGTTATGTGATTTTTTTATTTGAAAGCTTATTTTTATCTGGGTCGGCTTGAGATAAGTTGCTATTTTTTTTAACAAGACAGGTGGGCTAATGAACAGCCAGAAGCAACAATCGAAGGCGATGCTGCTGGCTATCAAAAGAGCAAGAGTAGCTCGTTCTCGACAAGAGAAAAAAAAGCGGCAAAGGCAAGGTGGTAAGCAGTTTAGGGGAAGGATAGCATGGAAGTGAAGCTTGGGAACTCCAATCGATTTCAGCAATCTGGAATCACATTTTTTGTTATGACCTATATCTTTACTTAGCTTCCCTTTTATCATTCTGATTAGTTTCCAAATCGTTAAAGATACATGTGCGATGTATGAGGCCAATAGTTATTGATTAAGATTTTGAGTTAAACAATACTTTCCCTTTAAAGAGGTGTAAAGAATGTGTAATCCAAGGCTGCCTTGAAACAATGTTTTGAATTTCATTTAACTTTTATATTCAACTTCTAATATGAGAATGATGTGGACTTTTTTAAGTTTCAAAGTTTAGAAATTTTTATGTGAATATGAATAAAGGCTTAAGTTAATAGAATAGATGTCAAGACACTTTTTTATATCATAATGAAGGATAAATGATAAAAAAAATTGGTTCATGATATTTGTTTAGTATTTGAATTTTTAGCTTGTGGTTCAATAATATTAGATAAGTAAAATAATAACATTATTTTGTATATTTGAGGATGAATTGTGTCAATGAGGTGTTTTTAATAAAAAAATTTCATATTAAAAGTAATGTATTTATAGTAGAGGTTAAGAATAAATCTTAGTTGTGATATTATTAGAATGATTATTTGTATTTTGTTATATTTAAGTTATAAAATAAAAAATATTGAATGATATTTTTTTGTTTTTAATGTTGATTATATTTGTGAAAGTTATATTTTTGATAAGCACCAATAATGATCATTCTTAAGTTTTAGAAAGTTATGTAGTATCTTGAGTTAGTTCATGTTGATATTTGTAATAAATGAATATTTTATTTCAAAAAAACAATAGATATCATTTATTATTTAGTTATGACCTTATTCATATGAGTTGGATATCTTTTGTAGTTCATAAAGTAAAGGTATTTTAAGAATATAAGGAATTTGAAGTCTTATAAAAATAAAAAAATGGTTTAATATAAAAATTATTTGAGCTAACAAAGAAGAAAAATTTTTATCTAAAGAATTTGATTTTTTGCACAAAAACATGAAATTCATAAGCAATTGTTTATTAGAAAGTACCAAAATAAAATAAAATTGTAAAAAAAGAAGAATAGAACAATTGTTGAGATTACTTATGTTTAATGAGAAAAAATTATAAAATAAAATTTGAACAACTATTACTATTTTTGTTTATATTTATGCTTCGATAACTTTAAATGAATACAACGACTTGAATAGAAAGAGTAAAAAAATATATTTTTTTTGTTCTTTCATGAAAAATAAGATTTTTTTTGTCGCTGATATTATTAATTTAATATCATAAAATATTTCTGTGATTATATTATTCTATATGAAAAAACATCCATATATTATTTTTTTCAATAAATTATGTTTTCTTTCTTTCATCTTTCTCAAAGAGCAAATGTACAAAAACTATGCTTTGAAAGACTATTTATTTTGAGAGTGTCATTATCTTCAATATTGTTATGAGGACAAATTTTTGTAGACCAGTTGAAGGAGAATTTGTGATTTTACCGAAGTTGAATCTATGGACACATTATTCACACTTATTCACCAGTCGTCATCAAAGCGGACGATTTCTTAAATATAGTTTAATGAAGGACGGTAGCTTTTTGGCTGTCCAGTGCACCACCCATCATGTATCTACCAATATCCAAAGCATCCACCATTCCCACATGCTTCACAAGTAGCAAAACAAAAGTTAGAATGTTGCCTCCCCTGCTGTGCTCACTCGCTCAACTATTCTTCTCTCCTGGCATCAAAAGCTCCACCCATGCCGATGTGATCACCTGCCACCTTGGTCCTCCCCAAGCACAAGAATCAGGTGCACAAGCATTCATACTATCTGAAACAAAGATGGATATGTGATCCATTTTATAGGTTCGACCAGCATCAGCCTGCACGTCTTCTGCTCAACCTCATCATCACTGTTCACAGTTGACGTCAAATCCTCTTGATGCCGTTCGATGAACTGTACCATATCTTAGCAAGCGTGTCAGTAAATCAGTGAGCTCGCTCCTCCAATGGTCGCCATTATCTCTGGTCGCATTAACACATGATACAACAAATAGTTGTACAGGCACTTGCATGCCTGCATCCCACGCCAAGTGCTCTTCTGTGCTCTTAACCCCTTCGACTGTCATTGAGTTTCATGAGGATGATGCAATGGGTGCAGCTCCAGGGGTTTCTAGTGGTAGCATAGGTGTGTTGTAATGTGCCACACAAGAACTTGCTGATCGGCTGACAAGCCTTCTATCAAATTAAGGAATGCAGGGACAACCCATACTTTGGCATCAACTTGTCGGAGTGCGGCGATCCCTGCCTTATCGTTGAACTGCCCCCATGACATTTGTAAGCATTTCTGAGCATGTGTAGTGACGACCTCTAGAAGAAGTTGACTGCCTTTGCTGACCTTTGTGAATACAAAGTTTATGATGAAAATCCACTGGTCCAACTCGGGAACAATACCGTTATCTCTTGAAATGCTTTAATGGGTCGTCTAAGCTTGGATTCTATTCTACGTGCCCATTTGTTTATCCTCCTGTTCTTTGGATTGTCTGGTGATACATGTTTCTTCGGCTATACTACTGCATTACTAAAGCAGTTGGTGATTAAGTTGAGTTGTGGCATCTTTGAAGGCCTCCATCTTCTTTCAGGCCACAATCTTCTCCTCATTTTGAGAATGACCTGGGCAAGAAGCAAACCCCACTTGCCCAGTTTCTTAAATTTGAGAAGGAAGATCATCGGCCAGTTGGAAAATGGGAACATGAGAGAAGCCACGGTATCAACACATATGGAAGCACCAAGCAGGACATACATGATCATGATGTCACTAGTGTCAAAGCCATGCTTTGGGGAGAAAACGAACAACAAGAAAGCGAGAAGGGTATCGGGGGAGAAGATCAGCCTGAGGATGACACAGGCACCTAAGCTATTAACGACACCCTTCGTGTGCATCGCATCATACGCATAGCTGAGTTCCATGCTTGTCAGGCCCAAAACTTTCTAGACAGTCATCTCCTTCAACATGTCTTTGATTACCTTATATACGTCCACAAGTGGAATAACATGCACAAAGAAAGGCTTGCAAACAGAGTACATATTGAAAGCTCCTTTGTAAAGGATTCAATTCACCTTTTTCGCTTTCGTCTTGCACATGTGTTACAATTGTCCTATGGTTGGAAGAAATCTTGTTTAATTGACTTTGCTTGCTTGAAATAACCACAGAGCCATAGAAACTGTCAGTGCTGTCTCTGTAGAGCGAGTAAGACCGCTCTGCGTACTTGACGATGGTGACAAAGAATATGGGCAGGGTGGGAGTAAGCAGCAGGTTAGTTGGAAGAGACTGGAATAGAACATAGATGGCAATGGTGAGCTCGTAGGCGATGGCAAGAAGGTGTTGAGCCCACAGCTTATTGTCCTCCAAGGAATAGGCGTTGATGGTGTCTGGGCCACCAAGGTGAACCAGAAGGAAGGGTGCCCAGAATGCCAGGACGGCATTGTTGCTATGGTCGTCCATGCTGCTGCTTAGCTATCCAAGAGTTTCAACATGACATTTTTATAAAATACTTTATTATGCTATTATTTACAAATATATCATCTTAATTAATATTCTTTTATAATGATATTTAGAAATTACATAACATATTGCCATTAAGGTTGTAGAGGCAAATCATCATCAGAGCGAAAGATTTCTTAAATTTAGTTTAATGAAGGACGGTAGCTTTTTCGCTGCGTCCAGTGCACCACCCATTATGTATCCACCAATATCCAAAGCATCCACCTTTCCTACATGCTTCACAAATAGCAAAACAAAAGTTAAAATGTCGACTCCCCTGCTGTGCATGCTCGCTCGAGTATTCTTCGCTCCTGGCATCAAAAGCTCCACCCATTTCGATGTCATCACCTGCCACCTTGGTCCTCCCCAAGCACAAGAATCAGGTGTGCAACCACTCACACTTTCTAAAACAAAGATGGATATGTTATCCATTATATTGGTTCGGTCAGCATCAGCCTGTACGCCTTCCGCTCAACCGCATCATCGCTATTGACAATCGACTTCAAATCCTCTTCATGTCGTTCGATGAATTGTACCATATCTTAGCAAGCGTGCCAGTAAATCAGAGGGCTCGCTCCTCCAATGGTTGCCATTATCTCTGGTCGCATCAACACCACATACAACATATAGTTGAATAGGCACTTGCATGCCTGCATCCCGCATCAAGTGCTCTTCTGCTCTTAACCCCTTGGACTATCGCTGTGTTTCATGAGGATGATGTAATGGGTGCAGCTCCAAGGGTTTCTAGTGGTAGCATAGCTATGTCACAATGTGCCACACAAGAACTTGTTGATCGGCTAACAAGCCTTTTGTCAAATTAAGGAATGCAAGGACAACCTATATTAGGGCATCGACTTGTCGGAGTGCAGCAAGCTCTTCCTTATCGTGGAACTACCCCCACGATATTTGTAAGCATTTCTTAGCATGTGCAGTGACGAGCTCTAGAAGAAGTTGATTGCCTTTGCAGACTTCTGTGAATACGAAGTTTAGGATGAAAATCCACTGGTCCAGCTAGGCAACAATACCGTTGCCTCCTGAAATGCTCTAATGGGTCGTCTAAGCTTCGATACCATTCTGCGTGCCAATTTTTTTATCCTCCTGTTCTTTGGATTGTTTGGTGATACATGTTCCTTTGGTAGTACTGCTGCATTCCTGAAGCAGTTGGTGATCAAGTTAAGTTATGGCATCTCTGAAGGCCTCCATCTTCTTTCAGGCCACAATCTTCTCCTTATTTATAAAATGAGTTGGGCAAGAAGCAAACCCCACTTGCCTAGTTTCTTAAATTTGAGAAGGACGATTATCAGCCAGTTGGAAAGCAGGAACATGAGAGAAGCCACGGTATCAAGACATATGGAAGGTCGAAGCAGGACCTAAGTCATTGTGATGTCACTAGTGCCGAAGCCATGCTTTGGGGAGAAAACGAACAACAAGAAAGCGAGAAGGATACCGGAGGAGCAGATCACCCTTAGGATGACATGGGCATGTGAGCAATTAACGACACCCTTCGTGTACATCGCATCACAGGCATAGCTGAGTTCCATGCGCTTCAGGCCCAAAACTTCCTTGACAATCATCTCCTTCAACATGTCTCCGATTCCCTTGTATACGTCCACAAGTGGAATAACATGCACAAGGAAAGGCTTGCAAACGGATTACATATCGAAAGCTCCTTTTAAAGGATTCCATTCACCATTTTCATTTTTTTTCTTGCACATGTGTTACAATTGTCCTACGGTTGGAAGAAATCTTTTTTAATTGACTTTGCTTGCTTGAAATGACCACAGAGCTACGGAAACTGTCAATGCTGGCTCTGTAGAGCGAGTAAGACCGCTCTTCGTACTTGACGATGGTGACAAAGAATATGAGCAGGGTGGGATCGAGTAGGAGGTTACTTGGAAGAGACTGGAACAGAACATAGACGACAATCATGAGCTCGTAGGCGAGGGCAAGAAGTTGTCGAGCCCACAGCTCCTTGTCCTCCATGGAATAGGCAGTGATAGTGTCTGGGCCACCAAGGTGAAGTGTGTCATATTTTTAAATGAAAATAAAAATTTATTAAATCATATAATTAAAAAGAACTCTCATTTAAGAATATAATTGTAGTTTGCTAATTATTTTTTACGACCTACATAATTAATTACAATTTTTTGAATAATATATATGTATATATTATGAATATTTAAATGGCAAAAAATACTTTTTAATTTAAGCCAATTATCTTTAACAAGATTATTGTTAAATAAGATATTAATAAAGGTTTTAGGTAGTTTAGCGATGTAGCTAACGAAAGAAAAATGGAGGGAGAGAAGGAGAAAAGAGAAAATATAGAGAAGAGGGAAGAACAAAGTTTCAATTCAAGAGGGCAACAAGAAAGAGAAGAAAAGAATTGTGTTGGTCATAAGGAGAGCAGCAAGGAAGACAAAAACGAGACTTACTATTACTATAAGAACAAAGAAGGGGAAGAACGTACTAGAAAGCAACTACAACGAGTCAAAATAGGGCAAAAAAGTTGAAATTATATTTTTTATTGAATTTACTCATTTTAATAAAGGAATTAGAGGTTTTATTTTATTGTAAAAGAATGCTATGTTATTAATTATGGGGGTTTAGAGTTGTCTTATAGTCAAATATAGTTGAGTTTAAGCCTTATGGCTTTGTTTGGAGGTGAGTCTACTATATGATTAGACTCGATATAAAATATGATTATCAATAATTTGTTTAGGGAGTTAATAAACCTATTATACAATTAAGAGAATATATAATACAACTATCGTTAAGTTGGTTCAAGAAGAAAGCTTATTGTGTGGTCCAACAATGTCGTCATATCATAGTTGGAGTGATCATATTGTACCATGGGATTCTCATAAAATATGAATAGATAAAGGTTAAAGAGTAAGATGGACTTCTGATAACTATATTTAGGGAGTTGAAAGAATCATACAGTTTGATGGAGAGGCCATATAATATAATAAGTGAAGAATTAATAACAATGATTTAGTGAGATGCCAATTATGCAACACGATGGGGGAATCATATAGCTTTTTTTATAGTAAGGAAAGTAGAGAGAATGCTTTGGGTTATATAATCTTAAAGAATTTTAGATATTTTTATTATTAAAGATTAATAGTAACTTATGTGCATGTATCTATGAGTTTGTAGAAAAACTAAAAGAAGAGAAAAGTGTATTAAGAATCTTCACCTTAAATTTAGGTAGAAAAGTTTGATAATGGTAATATAAAAATAATATTAAATTAATAGATAATTTGTTCTTAAATTAATACATCTTATATGTCATTTTATGTTGTGTATTTTGATATATGACATAGTTATCTTGATAAGAAGTATTTGTATTACATTGGCTCATAGTTTTCAAAATTCTGTGGATCTTTTATATGATGATTTTATGATAAGGTACATATATTAAATCATAGAGATAGCATGAGAAATAGTTTATATTAGAAATAAAATATATATTTTTTATTTTTAGTTATGGCATGATATTTAAAATAAGTTTTGATTAACTAAAATTAAAAAAACAGTAATATTTATTTTTGTGTTACACCCTTATGTTTGATAAGTCAAGCATAAATGTTTATATCTCATATGGTCTTGCTTTAAGTGAAATTATTAGTATTCAATTAATTCAAGTTATGAACATTCAATGTTTAAAATAATGGTCTTCAAGACTCTTGGAGTGATGGCATGCTTTAAGGAAATTAAAGGCATGCACCAAAATCTTTATACATAAATGTATCTTTATTTTTCTTGAATTTGCTATGTCCAAATTTTGAGACGATGTGGCACACTAGTAGTATTAATATTTAAAAGCTTATATGTTTAATAATTATTAAATTTTTATTTTTGAGCCAAGCATTATTGATGAAAATTATTGACATTGATATTTTAATTTTTAAAATTTTTTAGGATTAATTTTTCATGAATTTCTCTTCATAATTATTTAGGACACTTGTAATACTATCATAATATAAATTTTTTTTGTATACTTATATTCAAAACTTTGACACAAAAATTCTCACAAAACACTATAAAACCACTTTAGTCTCGAGCCCAAGGCCATAGGCAGAGCTGTTGAATGGAACAAGTGAGAAATCAGCCTGTAGCTACTAAACTGAACAAGTGCAAACTTAGCCCACAGAGAAAGCTGACCAGAGCAAGCATGAAATCATGCCAACTAGGACAGAATGATGAAATCTTTGTCGAGGAAGGGGGAGCCAACCAAAAATAGCTTGAGAGACTAATGAACCAAAATTGTTATAGAGAGCAATGGCAAAGAAATTTTGAAGATGTGGGACTAAACTTCCACTCAATTGTCGAAGAAGACGGAATGGCAGGCGAGATCGGATGGCTTAGATTAATCAAGACAAATCGCTGCATAATAACAGAGTAAAATGTCAAGTAGGAGATTCGAAACCTAGCCAGATCTGTAAGAGGATACGGAACCACTGCGGTAAGTTTCTACTTTAGTTGATTTCTAGGCAAATAATTTTAATACATCCAGGACAACCAACGTGCCATCCAATGGCCTAGATCAAGACTGCCTAGATCCAATGGCCAAGATTGATCTCAAATGATAAATTCGAGATTCAATTAGAAGCATTCATTTCATGCTCCAAATGGAACGGTAACTCCTTTGTGTCCATTACCCAAATGACTAGTTCATTTTAGAGTCCTTGAGAATGGATTTAGAGCTCAAATTAAGCTTTATAAATTGGAAATGATGAAGAACTCCTAGAGGTTATCGTTGCTAAGATTTCAAAGCTTTCAAATCACAATATCGAGCAATTTTAAGTGCATACAGTGCTTCTAAAGTCACAAAGTGAAAGCTGCAAAAAAGAATCCAAAATTGGAGGTTTTTGCTCCAACTATTTTTCAATCTCTACACCTCCTTCTTTTGGTATTATGAGTGTCTCATATTTCTCTTAAAATTGTCTTAAGTTTTGCCAATTTTTTGTATTTCTTTCTTTGGGGTAAGTGTATCCTGGCAATTGTGCAAAAGCCTAGGGTTTGAGTTGAGCCCGAAAAACTCAAGTTGGTTTGGGATTAGCCGTAGGTAAAATCCTAAGTAGGTTTGAGGTGAATCGTACGAAAAACTTAGCTTGTAATTTGGTGATTTTAGTGTCACAACACCTGTTAGGGGTGGATGTAGGCTCCATTTTCAATAGAGCCACCTTAAAAATCTTTTGTGTACTATTGTTTCTTATTTTTGCTTAAAAAATTTAAGTTTTAATTGAAATTGAAAGTCGAAAAAAAATTTTATTTTTCATAATTCACCCCCCTCTTGCGGGATTGTCTTAGGCACAAAGAACTTCAATTGGTATCAAAGAGAGGAATCATAAATTACGTGAGGAACATTACGTGGCAGATACACTTGTGCTAAGTGAAGGCTTTCTCACATTCTTTGTGTTTTTGTGATTTTTTATTTTATGGATTCCTCTTTGGTTGATATGGGTGCAACCTTGTGAAGGGCTTTCTTCAATTCGGCCTCCCTTGTTTAAAGGAGAATTTTACTTATATTGGAAAAACCGTTTTAGAATTTTTATTCAATCTATCAATTTAGATTTATTGGAAGTTATGACTAAGCATTGTGAACTTCCTAAAAATTCTTTTATTAATAAAGTCAAGCCCTTTTGTGAACTTAATGTTGAGCATAAAACATTGGCTCAATTGAATGCTATAGCCTTTAACTATCTTCAATATGGAATTTCTCCTAGTGAATTTACACAAATTATAAATTTGCATAAGGCATTTGATGCGTGGAAAAAACTCGAAGTAACTTATTAGGGCACCTCACAAGTGAAAGAGACAAAGATCAACATCCTCACCTATGACTATGAGCTTTTTAGAATGAATCCTGGTGAGAGTATTAAAAGTAAGGCTTTAAGATTTAATGACGTAAGAAATGGCTTCATAAATCTTGTAAGGGCATTCTCAAATGGTGACCTTGTAAGGAAAATTTTGAGAATCCTTCCAAAGGAATATGATCTCCTTGCAACGACTATTAAAGCGGTTAAAGATGTCAACAAACTTTCATTGGATGAACTCCTTGGGGAACTTCTTACTATCGAAATAAAGATGACTAGGAGACTTACGAAGAGGCTTCTACAAGCATGTTAAAGCATGAAAGGAAGAAGGAAGAACCCATTGCCTTCAAAGCCACCAAATTTGATTCGGATTCCAGTTCTACCTCTTCCATGGATTTGGAGGATGAGGTAAGTTCTCATGCTAATGGTTTAGCACAAAATTTTGCAAAAAGAAATGGAAAATAATACTTTTTAATTTAAGCTAATTTTCTTTAATAAAATTAGTGTTAAATAAGATTTTACTAAAAGTTTAGGTAGTTTTCAGATGTAGCTAATGAAAGAAAAGTGGAAGAAGAGAAGAAGAAAAAGATAAAATAAAGAGAAGAGGGAAGAAGAAAGTCTCAATTAAAGAGAACAACAAGAAAGAGAAAAAACATTTTGTTGGTCATAAGGAGAGTAGTAAAGAAGACAAAAAAAACTCACTATTACTATAAGAATTAAGAAGGGCGAGCGTACTAGAAAGCTACTATAATGAGTGAAAATAGAAAGGTTGAAATGATATTTTTTTTGTTGTATTTATTGATTTTTTATAAACGAATTAGTTGTTTTATTTTATTATACAAGTTAAGAATGCTATGATAATTAATTATGAGGGTTTAGAGTTTTCTTATAGTAAAATATAATTGAATTTAGGCCTTATGATTTTCTTTGGAGGTGAGACTACTATATGATTAGACTCAATATACAATATGATTATCAATAATTTGTTTAAGGAGTTAATAAACATATCATACAATTAATAGAATATATAATACAATTGGAGCTAAGTTGGTTCAAGAAGAAAGGTTGTTGTGTGGTCCAACAATCTCATCATATCATAGTTGGAGCGATCATACTCTACCTTGAGCTTCTCATACAATATGATTAGATAAAGGTCCAAGAGTGAGATGCGATTCTGGTAACCATATATAGGGAGTTGAAGGAATCACACTGTTTGATGGAGAGGCCATATAATACAATAAGTGAAGAATTAATAACAATGATTTAGTGATATGCAAATTGTACAACACGATGGGGGAATCATATATAGTTGATGTTTTTGTAGTAGAAGAGAAAGTAGAGAGAATACTTTGGGTTATATAATCTTAAGGAATTTTTGTTATTTTCATTATTAAAGGTTATATAGTAACACATGTGCATGCATTTATGACTTTGTAGAAAAGCTAAAATAAAAGGAAAGTGGATTAAGAATCTTCACCTTAAATTTAGATAGAAAAGTTTGATAACGATAAAATAAATATAATATTAAATTAATAGATAATTTATTTTTAAATTAAGATATCTTATAAGCCATTTTATATTGTGTATTTTCATGTTTGACATAGTTATCTTGATAATAAGTATTTGTATTACATTGGCTCATAGTTTTTAAATTTCTGTGGATCTTTTATATGTTTATTTTATGATAAGGTACATACTTTAAATCTTATAGATATCATGAGAAATAGTTTATATTAGAAATATAATATATAGATTTTATTTTAAGTTATGGCATGATACTTAAAATAAGTTTAGATTAACAAAAATTAAATAAAAAATAATATTGAGTTTTCTTGAAACATTATCCTCATGTTATATGAAGATATAGTTCCATTGGAATGTGTAGGGTGCTCAAGATACTTATTGGATGTTGGCTCATCACAATATTTAGTGTCATTACTACATTGTGTTTTGTGGCTTAGGTATTAGTTAAGACCTTGTACCTAAATGTATAATTGGTATAATATTATAATAAATCCTCTTATGAAAGTAAAACTGTTATTTTATAGTAAAAATTATGGAAGAGATTGTTATAATCCTTTATCCAAACTAGATAAGGTTCTCTTGACAATCAAGTATGTTATCCTTATAAGTGTCAAATATATGACCCTTAATAACCAACTTCTTGAGGATGCTGGTTACTTTAGATTACTTCATTAAATAGCTTAGTTAACTTGTCTAATAATTGAATCCAATTATTAATCTCAATGTTATCACTTGTTTCATTATCAATCATCTTTGTCTCTTTGCAACACATGTACAATAATGTAATCATGTTGCTTGATTTGCATAAAATTGGAGCATAGTTATGGTGACCAAGCTTGCCTTTATTGGGATCGGGTGTCACATCCTCTATTTTTTTAGTTTTAAAATGTACTTTAATTTTAAAATGTACTTTTTATTGAAAATCAAATAAATACATTTTAAAATGTACTTTTTATTTGCATAAGATTTTTGCATGTTTTACAAAAATCCCTGCATCTTTAATTCTTAAAATAAATTATTATTTTAAAATTTAATAAATATGTATTAAATAAAAAATAAGATAATTTAGAAATATAGTACAACAAAATCAAATAAAATCATTTAAAAAACTTTTAAAAAGAAAAATATTTAGAACAGTTAAAAAAATATTTAATTAGATAAAACTTATAAGGGTGAGTGAAACCAAGTTTGTTCTCTCTTAATCTTTCCTTATTTTGAATTACTTCAAAAATATTAATTTAAATAAAAAATAATAAATTAATATTTCAAAATTTAATAAATCTAAAATATGATAAATTAAAAAATATATAATATAACTAAATCAAATGAAATTGAGTGTAACATCATGGTTCATCAAATAAGATATAAATCAAAATGTCTCGTAAGCAATTCAAAAAGCCAAGAAATGAAACATTTGAAAATATAAAAATAAATATTAAAATGAAAATAGCTCTTTCAAATGAGTCTAATGATATTTGTTATATTTTGATCAGGCATTATATAGGATTATTGTGAATTCTCAAGAAAAATAAGCATATATATTAAAACAAAATATAAAAGAAGAAAAATAAGCTTGTTTAAATGACTATAGTGACTTTTGTTATAAAAGAAGAAAATAATAAATAATAATAACAATAAAACTTTTCAAAATTAAGAAAACATATATTAAAGTAGAAATGAGATAAATCAAATCAAGATAATCTAACCAAATCAAAGTGATGTAATCCTTATAGGAGAGGTGACTTAAGGTTATATAGTAATATAACTAAATTAAAACAAATAATTTGAAAAAATAAGATAATTGTATAGAAAAATTACATTATAAGATACTAAGGTGATAAGGTATGGTATCCTCGATCATCAAGTCATGTATAAGTCAAAAAATATTTTAAAATAGGCAAAAATCTCAGAAAAAATCTTTAAAAATATAAAAATAAAATATTTAATTAAAGAGAGCTCAGTGAGATGAGACTAACATGGTTTTTTTAATCTTAATCATGTCTTATTTAGTATTACTACAAATTATCAATATAAATAATCACAAATAATAATATTTTATTATTTAAATATTCAATGAAGATATATTAAAGCAAAGCTGATATAAATAAAAGTTATGTAGCCAAACCAAATCTAAATGATATATATGCCACAGGATAGGAAATTCGAGTTGCATAGCAATATAACCAAATCAATGTGAAAAATTTGTAGAAATGAGATAAATTTTACGAGAAAGTTGTATTCAATTATACAAATCCAAATATCTTAAAAAGCAAAAAAAATATGAAAATAAAATATTTTAAAATTCAAAAATTTATATTTAATAAAATAGATCTCGCATAGACGAGTTCATTAATATTTATTTCATCTTGGTCTGACTTAGCTTGGAATTACTATAAATTGTAAAGAAAAATAAGAGAAAATATGTATTAATGCTGAAAAGTTTATAAATAGAAATAATAAAATATGACCAAATCAAGGTGATATTAAGTTTACATGAGTGGATAATTTGAGTTTTATAGAAATATAACTAAACAAAAGTGAAACATTTCAAGAAATCCAAATATGATACAATCCAAATATCATAAAAAGAGAAGAAAAATCTTAGAAAATAAAATATTTTAAAATTCAAAAATGTCTTTTTAATAAAAATAGATATCTTGTAGACGAGTTCAATAATATTTATTTTTTCTTGGTCAGACTTAGCTTGGAATTACTATAAACTGAAATGACAAATAAGAGTAAATATATATTAATATTAAAAAGCTTATAGATAGCAACAATAAAATATGACCAAATCAAAGTGAATTTAAGTTTACATGAGTGGATAATTTGTGTTTCATAAAAATATAACTAAATAAAAGTAAAACATTTCAAGAAAAGAGATAAATTATATGAGAAAAGTTGTATTCCAAAATACTATTGGAATAAATTAAAAAAATATAATATAACAAAATCTAAGTGATATTAAATTTACATGTGTAGAGAATTTGAGTTTCACCTTAATATAATAAAAAAATTTTTATGAAATGAGGTAAATTATTTTGAAAAAGTTGAATTCAAAAATACTATGGATGATGTGTGCAACGACCTTGTAAGAATCAAAATATCTTATAATAGTGCAAAAACCATGGATAATAAAATATTTGCATTTATAAAACTTATTAAACTAGAAATGTGATGACGTTTGATATATCTCAATTAGAACTTATTTGGATTTATTATAAAATATCAATTTAAATAAGTGTAAACAATAAAAAATTAGTATTTTAATATTTGATAAATATATAATAAAGCTAAAATAAGATAAACTAAAAGAATTTATAATATCTAAATAAAAACTATGTAAATTTTACACCATAGAAGAGTTAGAGTTTCATAATAATATATCCAAACTAAAGAAAAATATTTGATCAAATAAGCAAAATTATTTAAAAAAACTTGTATAGTAAAGTTATACTGCAAGGTAACAAGGAGATCAAATATAACATCCTCAATGATGGAATCAAGTATAAGTAAAAATATCTTATAAAGTAAGAAAAAATATAATAAAAAATATATAAAAATATCAAAATAAATATTTAATTAGATAGAACATATCGAGAAAAAAAGCAACATTTTTTTTCATCTCGTTCAAAACACATTTTATAGAAAATTTGAATTACAAAAACAAATAAGCATAAATAATAGTAATTTATCATCTTAATAATAAGTAAATATATATTATAATTGAAATGAGTTAAATTAAAATATTGTATTACAACTAATAAAAGTGATTAAAAGGTCACATTCGAGGAGATGTAAAGTTAATAAGTCATATAACCTAATCAAATAAAAAAATTTGTGGAAAAGTGATAAATATTATAGAAAAATTGTGATCCAAGATTCTAAGAAGATCTATTGTAGTATCATTGACTATCACATGAGGTTTGGATTGAAATGACTTGCAAAGCATATAAAAACTTTTGAAAATAATTTTTTTAAATTATAAGAAATGAATTTTAATTGAGTGGAACTCTATAAGATGGCAATAATGGTATTTGTTTCATCTCCATTGAAACTTGATTATAATTTTTTGAAATTACCAAAGTAATTAAATAAAAGTTATAATTAATTGTTATTTTAATATTATGCAAATATATGTTAAAGCTAAAGTCAGATAAATTAAAATAATATAATACAACAAGACTATAGAGTTGTAAGGTTAAAGAGAGAAGATTTAGAGCTTCATAAAAATATAAGAAAATCAAAGCAAACAATTTAAAGAATTGAAATAAATTGTATAGGAACATTTAATTTCAAGTTGATTTGGTGGTTGGTGTAACATTGCCAATCACCAAATTAGGTAGAAAATAAAATACCTCGTAAAGAGTGCAAAATGATTGAAAATAAAATTTTTAAAAATAATAAAAAATAATTTTCAATTAAATGGTGACCATGAAGTCGAGTTTAATGACTTTTAATTCATCTTAATCAGACCTCATATTTTATTTTTAAGAAATATCAGAATAAAAGAGCATAAATAATCATAAGGTATTACTTTATTACTAAATAAATAATTATTAAACTTATAATGATACAAAATTAAAACAATATAATATAAGAAAATCAAGAACATATGAATGTAGCACGAGAGATAAAGTTTACGAGAATGTTGCATTCCAATATAGTCAAGAGAATGAGTGTAACTTTCATCATTATCAAATTAGGTAAGAATTATAATATTTTTATTAGGAATACCAAAATATCAAGTTAAAAATATTTTACATTTCAAAAATAAATAACTTTTTTAATATTATATATATATATATATACATATATAACAAAACCAAATCGATGTGAATGCCCTACGATGGTTATTTAGAGTATCGTTACAAAACATGAAAATCTAAGTGAAAACTTGAAACAATGATATAAATTGTAGGACAAAGTTAGTCTTCAAGATGTTAGGATGTCTAGTGTAACATACTCAATTGTAGAATCATATATGAATGAAAACATTTGGTAAAGTTTCCCAAAATATTTAAAACAATATTTAAAAATATCAAAATGAATAATTCACTTGATAGAGCTCATGAAGACGAATCCAAAGATGTGTGTTGTATCTTGATCAAAACTAGTTTAAAAAAACTTTACATAACCAAAGTAAGTAAATATAAATCATAATAAATTATAATTTTAATGTAAAGGAAATATATATTAAAGAAGAAATGTGATATATTGAAGAAATGTAGTGTAACAAAATCAAAGTGATTTAAATGTCATGTGACATGTGATTTATAGTTACATTATAATATAAAAAAATGAAAATGAAACATTTGATGAAATGATATAAACTATATCTGAGAGTTATATTCCATGATACAATGGTGATTGGGTATAATATTCTTAATCAACAAGTTAGATATGAACAATGGAGATTGGGTATAATACAATGGAGATTGGCTTAGTAAAAATTCTTATTAAGTGCAATTATAAAAAACATTAAGTAATAACTTGGGGTCTCCAAGGTCGAGGATCACAAAAGAGGACAAGAAAAACAAGGAGAATAAACTAAAATTCTATTTCTCTTTAGAAAAGTGTTTGTTCTTCAAGTAGGCAAATTTATTGCCTTCAATTAAATCCTAAGTGTCACTTCCTATTTGAGTTTGTGCGTCTACAATGAATGACCAAATATTATCTTTCTTCTTTTATTTCCTAGGAGGTTGTGTTGCTAGTGGCGACACAAGACATTGTCAAAAGGATAGTTAAACTTTACACTTACCTCCATAGGTGCCAACATTGCCAGAAGTATTGTCTTGAGGGCAATGTGGTTTATGATTCATGCACAAGACATGGGTAAGAGATGGATGAATTATGTGCATTATCTCCTTAGGCGATCACATTGCTAGCGAGGACAACTAACACTTAATTGTTGAACCTCAAGCTATTGGATCTTTGGAATCTAACATTAAGCAAAAGAATATAAAGAGTTTGACTTTTATCATAAGATCCACAAACTTTACATCTCTATTATCTATCATAACTATATTGTAGACTGATGACAAAAAAATTTGTTGCACATTTATGCGTTTTAAAATTTGATACATGTTATCCATAAAGATGTGTTTATTGATAGATTATTATATAATAATAATATAATAAAAAATATTATTGTTATCAAAATTTAGTAATAATACCCCAATCTTTTGATTAAATATATTACTAAATTTATTTTTATTAAAATATTTTAAAAATTTTAATCCCGTACTAAGGCATAGAACAATCCTAGTGTTGCCAATCTAATTCAAAATAATGCTCCCTTCTTTTGTTTAATAAAATTATTAATATATAGCAATTATCTTTCGTATTTAAAAATTTGCCATCTCGAAACCGCATAAGCTCCTTAGCTTGGTTCTTCTGAGTTTCCGTTCGACGGTTTTGTTAATTGATCTATAGAATGCATGACAGTGGCGAACCTCCTCTTACTGGATTCCTTCTTTAGATCTGTAAAGGTAGCCGGTAGGCTGAGCCTTCCTTTGCTTCAATCTAGGATGAAGCTGGACCGAGAAGGAAACGAGGTGGAGCATCTCCTTATCTACGGCCACTTCGAATCGTCCCTACATCTCTTCCTTCAGCAATTCTTGCTCAGTTCATCATCGGAGCTGGTTGTCTCGAAGCATCTCGGTTACCTCACGATGTTCCTGGTACACATGACCCCATACTATCCCCGACACCTCGTTGAATTTCCTAATTAGTCTCTCATCTCCTTCAATCCGAAGTTAGGACCCTCCCGACTTCCCTTCGTTCCAATCTAGCACAAGCCATCTTCCTCCTTGTCAATAAGAAGGTTCGTTATTTTATTTATTTTTTTGGACGAATATGTTATAGTGTTTGGTACTCTTCAATTTGGAGGAGGGCTACCATTATTCAGCATATTTCGGTTCAGCATTTTAATGGGTGGAAATATCTTTTGTTTGTTCTGGTTAAAGTTATATTTTGAAGTGGGCATTGGAGAAAATTGGAAACTTCCACTTCATTGAGCTTTAAGAGAAGATTATAATTGTTGATAAGTTGTTAGACTTGATTAGGCCTTTCTAATTGTTGATCAAGGTAAAAGTTTGATTTCCTTCTACAAAGAACAAAACAGACGTTTTTTCCTATGATTTCTTAAATATAGAATCTTAACTATTTCTTATGAGGCTGTATATTTCTTTTTCTAGATTCTTATATTAAAAAGGTTTAGGCTGCCAACACTAAATTCATATTTCGTTATTCTAATTACAAGAATAGTCATTTAACACATCAAGCGAGGTCAGATACATTGATTCTAAGACGCTATTATTTCTATTCATTAATTGCTTTTCTTCTAGATCCCAACTATTTAAAGCCATTTCTAATAGTCAATAGTCATTTTTCTTGTTCTAAATTTTTTACTTTTTTATAAGAAAGATTTCAGTAATCTACTTCTCTGATAGAATCACAAAGTGAACTTCTTAATATAAAAAAACCATCTAGATTGATTTTCTTTAGAATTGTCTTCAATTGGTAGAATGCCAACTTTCTCCTTTATAGTAAGTTACTCTTCAAACGTAAAAGCTTTATCTCGATAGCAATTCTTCTATTTATCTGTTTATACTCACACATTGACATTTGATACCATTTAATCTTATAAATTTGCCTTTATTCTTAAGTGTGATATTTTGATTGCACCACACTCAGAAATATGTTTTATTTTCATCTTATTTGTTCAATGCTTGGATCATATTAGTGACATTTTTGTTAATTTCTTTATCATTTTGAGGTATAGGTTCAAAATAAGTAAATTTTGTATTGTTTCTTTTGTTTATGATAACTATTACAATCATTATGTTTTTGGAATTACTTGTTTAAATATTAATTCCATATATTTATTATAAGAACTAAAAATGCAATACCATTTAAACATCAGAGTCATTGTTCATATACTCAGTTTTGTTTTATCTATTTGCTTAGTCTCAGTTTTGCTTTATCTGTTTGCTTAGTCTTATCAATTGGCATTAAATTATTAGCGAAATGCATATTAATGGTTTATCTTGAATTTTATAATTACATCAATAACTAGTGTACAATTGAAGCTGTCTTTTATTACTTATGTTGTCAGAAAGTTTGATGAAAGAAGAATTGCAAAAGTACTTATGAAGAATTATCATTTTATGTACAAAAATGGGAGTTGTGAGAAATTTTGAAAATGTTTTTGATGCTTTTGGTGCACAGGTAGATAACATTTTTGAAATTAAGTTTACGAACACATCAAAGGACTTAAAGGAAAGCCATAATGAAATTCGATTGTAATTAAGAAATCTTTAATATGTTCTCCTTTGGTGTACGAAATTATTTTTAATATATGCAATTTTAATTTCTTTTTATTCATTTCTAATACCTTATCAATGAAAAGCCTCCTTATACCCTCATTATTGCTTTGTTATACATGTTTTTAATAATTTCAATATGTCCAATGCTAGCTTCTTTTTTTCCTTTTCTAATGCCTTTTCGAGCATGTGAGAGAAACATTATAATAAATAACTTTTTTGAGTTCATGATGATTCTCTTGTAGAATTTATAAAATGTTTTTTGTTCCTTGAAATAATAATAAGAAATTGTTACAATTATTTTATGTTCTTCATTAAGCTCTTTAATCTCATAATAAACATTCATTATATTATCTTTCATAGACTTACACAAAATTGTACTAACTAATTTCTATTTAAATTCTTACTTGAGTATTGAAGTTTGAATCCTAAAAATGGTAGTGCCTTGGTTTTCTGACAATGTGCCTAGTTAGTTGAACAACAGTAACGTTTATCTTCTTATGAATCGTGATGTTAATTAACTTAGTCAAATCTATGATTTAATTCTAGCTTCTTGAAATTATTTCTTTATATGTTTCCAAGCATGATGTTGTAGGAATCCTTACTTTTTTTCAATTAACTCATTGTTGATATAACCATCTTTGTTAATCTGTTAGTATATTTAGACAATATAACACATTGCTTCTTGGAAGTCCTAAGCATTAGATTTAACACAATTTTAGATATAAATTGCCATGGGTTGGCTACCTTGAGGGCAATGGAGAGGGACAAGTCATAGAAATAGATGGTTGGGAGGCATCTGGGATAAATGGAAAGATATACCATAGAGTTTCCTAGAGGTCAGTTGAAAGAATTTGGAAGGAGAGATGGATAAGTGGGGTTTTTAAGTATATACTATAAGCTAAGAGAAATAGCCTATGTGAAATATTTTACCAACTTCAAATGCCTAGATAAAAGCTGTGAAAGTTTATGGGCTTAAACAAAATGATCTTAAAACAACAAAAATGGAATTCTTTGCATAGTACTATTTAGTATTGCAAGAGTTATGTTGTTCCAATGATTATACAAAAATTAAAGTTCTCTAGCATGTTATTGATTTTTCCTGTTTGTTTTGATAGTTTATGCTTTTAATTATGTTTTGCTTATTTGTATAGTCATATTGTTGAGTTGGATGTGCCTCTTGAATTATTTATGGACGTTCAGATCGTTGGTGATTGAAACCTCAAAAAATTTGCATTTTTTATGTTGTGCACTGTATTGGGCACATAAACAAAAAACATAAAAATGAAGCAAAAAATAGGAAGCTTCAAAACATTTTTTCTCATTGCTACAAGTGTGAGATGTCATATATACTCTATTTTTATTGATTTTTCTTTGTTTTGTTGATTATAATAACTTATATATGATTTCTTGTTTGAATGGAGAGGAAGAACTAAGGGCGAGGAGGTCACTTGGTTTACTGTGTGATCTTCATCGACGAAATGTATTGCTTTATGATCGAATTGCTAATGCTATTTGCAATGCATGCTTTCACAGTTCTTGAAGGTTGATATTTTCCTCATGTTTACAATTGGTTAAGTCCCATTAGTTATCTTATTATGCCTTTTTATTACTTCTTTTTACTGAACACAGGGTCATGGTAATGAGCTATCTTATTCATTGCAATGAGCTATCTTACTTGAAAAGATTCTAAGTTTTGGAGTTTTAGTTAAAAGCTTAAGCATAAGATAAAAGATTTAAATAGAAGTATCCAATATCCAAGAGTGAGTTTCAAGTTTAAAGGAGAGAGTGTAAATGACAAGTCAAAACTTAACAAGATGAAACAAACTTTTTTTCCCAAGTGAATGGTATGATCAAAGGGGAAATACTTAGGTACTTAGAAGTTATAAATAAGATTTTGACTTTGCAACATGATAAGATGAGAAGGCAAAAATTCTCAACCTCCATACAATGGATTAGTGATGAAATTAGGAAGGAAAGGAAGAATTGTTCTTGGCATTTGTAGCCTTCACATAATGGAACAATAATGAAGGAAATAAAAAGAGAAAGTAAGATTTATGCTTGTCAAAGCATGCTTACTATGGAATTGTGAAGAAATTCCATGTAATAAAAGGTTCACATAGATGTCAAATTCAATCAAAATTTGATTCAAATTATGTCAACCAAAGCAAGTTGAAATGGTTATTTCAAGTAATGAAAAGACACTTGCATTTTTATTACTTGAGCATTACACAAAAATAATTTAATATAAAGAAATGATTAGGACTGATTATGCTAATAACTTTATTGGGCCTATTCTAATGGGTTATTAACATATGAAATATAACTATCTAAATAAACATCAAAAGAACTTGTTAACTAGCTCTATAATATCTAAATATTGATCTCCCTTTAAACATTTCATGTTCTGAGTTATTGTGACCCATTAGAGGATTTGTTGAAATAGGTTTGGGCTTAATATCAGTGCAAGACAAGGCTATTGGATGATATATGGTCTGACTAGAAAATTTGAAGGGCTAATTTTTAGTTACACTCACATAGATTTGACTTATATTTTCTTTATAGAATTTCATATCTCGAATGATGATCCATGCACGATAAGGTTAGGTTAAGAAACTTAACAATAAATGGATTTGGCATTAGTTTTTCATGTATTTAGAGAATATAAATTATTGAATCATCATATTCACTTTGACTTGTAAGGATGAAATATATTCAACTACAAACTAGATGTAATTAACTTAAATAGTTGATTTGTCAATCTCAAGTGAGAATAGTTATGTTGATTTTCTACCAAAAGAAATAAAAACCCAAGTAATTTGTAATTTTATAGAGGACATCAAATAACTTTTTATTAATGAATTAGCTCAAGAGATGACTTCTTTTAAGATAAAAAGTTTTTTTCTTAGCCCTAAAATAAGTTTATTAAGTAAAATTTTATTAGTTCTAAGATATCTAAATATTATAATTAAAAAAACAGAGTTGACTTTGTTTAAGTTAACAAAATCTTGGGAATGTAAAATCGTGATGCTAAGTATGAAATTTTATTGATAACTTTAGGGAAAGTCAAACAATACCTTTGATTGTTAGCACAAGAAGAAAAGTGTGTAACTTGTAGCATATATTGAGCCTTTTTAAGTGATCCTTACTCTTTGATTGTTGGAGCTCAACGTCTTCCTCTTTATGAAGTTTATAGACATTTGGTCCCAGAACATGCTTGATCAAGTACAATTCTTTCAAGTTTGGAGCAAGCTTATGGAGGCTTTATTAGTGTTGAGAGCTCTTATATTGTCTAATACTTATATTGTCTAAGAATCAAATCTTTGACCTTGAAAGGACAATTCTTAATATGTAATATTTTTTCATATTTTACTTTATATTTAATTTCTTTACATGGTCTCTCAGACACACTTTTCCTTGATTAGGTCCAACTTTTGATGTGCTAGTTTCAAGTTCAAGCTTTTGAACTTGTTAAGTGATTGACCTCGATAGTGATTATAGCTTTGAATCCTTAGAAAAACTTGACATGTTGCAGAATGTGTAGTTCAATACGCTCACAATATGTCAAGGAGATCACCTACCCACCCACCTTTTTTATCATCAAGATGTGGCTTTAGAATTTATAAGGTGTCTTTGTTCATTGCTTTGGTTTGTCTATCTATGTGAGGATGAGAATTTGAGGCATACTTAAAAAAACAACCATACATTTTGCATAAATCTAGAAATTCTTTAGATTGGAACATTATTGTATCATTCATAACAATTGCTATGGAAATATTAATCCTATTATAAATTTTTGTCTAATGAAAACTTTAAATCTTACTAATAGTCTTGCCAACAAGAGGCTTCACTTTGATCCATTTTTAAAGGTTGTTAACCACCATGAGGAGGAACCTCCTTCCATTTCTAGCAATTGGAAATAAAAAATGGAAATTCATACCATAATCTAACAAGAACCAATAAATAATTATTTCTTCCATCTTTGTGAAGAATTAGTATGAAAGGGGAGCATGAACTTGACACCCTTTGCACCATTTGGTAAATAAAGTAATATTTTTTTTCATTATTGGTCAAAAAAAACCTTGATACATAATCTTCATGGCAAGTTTATAGCTAGAGGAACGTCCATCACACTCTCTTGAATTGATCAACTTGATCATATCTTTAACTTCTAAAGGATGGTGTGATGGCCTTAGTTTCTTAAACATTTTTTCCTCTTCTTTGTTCACTAGGGCTTAATTCTTATTATTAATTATTTTTTTCTACCAAAGATAATTGTATATACATATATGACTAAAAATTATTTTGTTGATCAAATGATGAGTTTACAATTAAAAAGATACACAAGCACTCAAATTTCTTTAAACTCTTTTTCTCACTACTTTTCATCCATACACTTTGGGATCTATGGTGTGCTCAATTTATATATTTGAAAATTTTAAATTATCCCTTTTAGAAAATATTGAATAATGAGTGGCAAGTCTTCCATGGACTTACTATGTCAAAAATAATAACTTCAAGAAAAAAATCCATGTTAGCTAAACATATTATAATTAATCTTTTAATTGATATAACTTTAATGATTCATGATAATGTAACATTCAAAGAAGCTAAGAATGTGCAAGATATCATCAAAAGACACTTCATATAATTCAATAAAAAATATTCATATAATCATAATAATTAGTATAATAAAAAATATCATGTTATGAGAATGTAAGCAAAGCAAGTGGATGAGACTTAAAAATGCCAATTAAGAATGAGAGAAAACCATCCAATTATGGGGACATCATGCTTCATATAAAGTATAAGAATGTTATCAAGTATCACATTATTTTATCAAGTATCATAATAAAGATGTCTTGTTAATAACATGTCCCATACAATTTATTCTAGATTTTGGTGATCTTTTTTAATGGGCATATTACTTCCTACCTATCCATTTAATTGTAAACTTCATTATAATGAAAACTCTTATTTTATCATATCTTTTAAGCTTACATGTGAAAATCAATATATGCAACTAAGATACACCTAGAATGATAAGTAGTATTACGGGTTTTTCCTACTCAGTTGTTACAAATAATATTATTACATATTGCCCAATCAAAAGATTTTGTCTGACCTGATTGTGACAAATATCAATGCACTAATTAAAGAGTTTTGCATTACTTGATTGTCACAAATAGCTCATTCATCTTATTAAAATAATATCAATCAATTGGTAACATTGCTTGACTTTGCTGTCTGTTGCACTTGATTATAATTAAAACTTTGATTTTATCTATCAATTTTCAATACATGAAACTAAGAAGTATAATAATATAACCATTCTTATTAAAGTGTTACAAATATTTTTAATATAATTTCATTAATTTTATCTAGCTTGTTCTGACAACCTTATCGATTACAAAATATCTGATATCTCATATTCAATTACATATGTCCAACATCATATATGCATCATCACATATCATTATCATGTTCTCATGACATCTTATGTATATTATTTTATGTTATATTCAATGTATATTATTTTATGTTATATTCATATCTTTTGTTCATCATGTACTTAGCACTACAAAAAGCTGTAAGGGATCATAGTGATGGGTAATTGGCTCATCATTTTAGATTAGACCATGTGTAATGGATGGGCTCTTATAAAGTCAGCCAAGAGGGAGTGTCACATATTAATTTTATGATTAAGGATGTTCGGAAAAGTTTTAAAAGATTACATTTTTTTCTTCACTTAGTGAAATGCTTAATATTTTATGCTCTCAAATGATTTCATCTAAGAATTATGGTTTCAAAATAATATAATTATTTTTATAATTTGTCAAACTTATCGAAGGTTGTCTTAGTTACTAAGATTTTTTAAAACATAACTATTAGCTTGATATAGAAATTTAAATGTCATAGATGAACACATTTGTGTATGTCTTGAGATAGGATTTTTGATAATATTGTTAATCAACAAAAGTATGTTATTCAACATATCACTTGACCATTTTTACACCTAACTTTATAAGGGTTAAAATCCCAAACTTTAGACAAGTGTCATAGGGATTTATCAGTAAGATGGCCTTTTAGGTAGAAGAACTAGGCGATTTAGTAACTCAATACACAACTTCTTAAGATGAGAAAAGTCTTCACTAGAATCTCTTTTATTGGCTAGTAGATCCACTTCTTGATTTTGTTCTTAATGAATAAAAATTAGATATATAGTATCATACTTTTGGAGAAGAGGCCATGCTAGTATTCATAGGATTTTAGTGTAAATCTTTACTTTTTAATAAGACACTACTTATTAGATAGTTGGAAACTACTAAAGATTTTTAAGTGCTTCATTTATAGCCCTCAAGCAAACTAGTGACTTGTAATCAAGGCTTCCTGCTTAGCCTGTTTGTTGGTGATAATGGAAACAATTATGATAACACCTTTAAGCTTTACTTACTAAGAGCTACGAAGGATTGAACTAATGATACAAGACTCTCACATGAAAGCTCAATAAAAAAAGGTTGTCAAAAGTTTATAGGGGTGTTAGGTTTTGAATCAAAAGAGTTTCTCTCCATTAGAAAGCCTTTAAAAACTTAAGATTTCATAAATTAATAGGAAATGAAGTTAATTTCAAACTCGTTATGCTTAATTACTTTCTTTTGCAACCGATTTATATCATCTATTGGTTGAAGGATGTCCCTCATATGTTTATTGGTTTTCACATCTATGATCTGAATATTGGTATAACTGATATGTTGACATAAAGTAAGGCTAGGGGTAGATGCTCTATAAGATAGTATCTTAGCTCTACATTTTTATGAATGAGAGTTACATAATAAATTAGTTGCTGAAATCCATTATTCTCTTGAATTAAAGCAGAGTTAATTATCAAACTTCAAGCAATTAGATATATACATAAAGACTCCCTCAGGACTAGTTTGCTCAAAATTGGAGGCTGAGATAAGTAATAATTAAGCTCTAGAAAAGCCTTTTAACAATCTTCGATTTACTATTGTCTAAATGTATTGTAGAGTAGCTTGATGAATTGTTGAAGTTTCTCTCGATGCTTGAAAATAAAAAAGGTGAACCTGATAAATTTTTTAGCTTGATATTGAGCATCTCGATGAACTTTTTAGGAAGGCATGTTTATCAAATCCTTTACCATGTCTAGATTTACTTAGATTCCTTTTTTTGAGACCATGAAGTTAAGAAACTTTCTCAATAAAGTGCTAAAATTGCCTTCAAAATATTTAGTCCAATGGTACACTTTTTACATGTCTTTAAAGATCTAATTTTCATTAACAATTGTTTACATAATGTTCTAAATTTTTGTATCTCTAACTTTAAAAGATAAAATCAATCATCATTTAACAAATAGCTCTAGCATTAATTAAATCAAATGACATTCCTCAAAATGTCACAAAGTAATTAAGGTTCATGTCATTTCTTTCTCAATCTTTTGATTTTGAAAACACATTTTTTTAAATAAAAAACCATTACCATGATCATTTTTAAAAATCATAGTAAAGCTAATATATGTTTTTATATTTTGAAAATTATAACAAAATCAATATAAAAAATTTAACATGTTTTCAAAAGGTAAATTCTTAAATCACTAAAAAAATACAAAAACTAACAACTTAATAGAAACGTAACAAACTACTAAATAAGATAGAGCATGATCTATCATTCCCTTTGATTGTAACATCGATAATGTGAGACCAATTATATGAATAATATTTTGATATTTTAAATTATCATGTGCTTAAATTAATAAAAAAATTATAATCATAGGTTTGATTTATGATCTTAACAAGATAAGATTTATAATATCCAAAATATAAAGAAAATTGAATTATTGTTATTTTGAATTATTTAGAATTTTAAAGAATTTTTGAAATCTTTAAAATATCATTTATATTTTTCAAAAGTTGTATACCACTAAAGGAGTAACCCCTAAAAAGAAAGAGACAAACTAAGAAATAAAACGAATAAATTATTTGAATATAATGATAATATGTTGAAAAAAAAAATCTTTTGGGTATTAAAATAGAAGATCAGGCATCTATAAGGATTAACTTATGAGCTTGAAAAAGATTTTAAAATAATTAAAAAATATTACATAAATTCACAAAATTATGAAATTTTACTAAGGCATAGAATTTACAAGTATAAGAATAGTAAAAATTTTATGCCTAAAAAAGTAAGTGTGATAGTCATTGAACCAAAAGTTAATGAGGATTTAAAAATATTTTAAGTTTGGTTAAATTATTAAAAATATTAAATATCATTAAAATATATGAAATTTGGCAAACCGATGAAGTTGGCCAAGAAGAATCATACAAAATTAACCACTAAATGTTTGAAGTTCAAATTATTAAAAAAAGCAAGAAATCTTAGAATTTCCTAATTTTGATTAAAAATTACTTTTCAATTTTCCTAACCTTATTGTATTGACAAGATTGACATGACAGTAACCTATGTTTTTGCAAAACTATTAAATTCCAAGGGATATGAAGGCAAGAAGTCGCTAAACTGAAGAGGTCTAATTGTTGAAGGGAAATGAAGCATTGATGCTTAAAAGTGCCAATTTATGTTTGTAATTGGCATATAGTGGCATGCATTTGGTACCTTAATGTATTTGTATTAGTACTTCCCTGTTTATTTTGATATGCATTACCATGATCTGAATTTTTTTAGTCAGAAAACTCTTTTAATGAACTGATTATGATATCAACCAGAAAGCGTTAAGAGCTTATCCTAGTTGTCCTGGAGCTGCGAGGCTTGGTATAGGTTACTGTAGATACAAAGTTGGTCAATTCGGCAAGGCTTGACAACCCTTTCATCGAGTGCTTGATGTAAGTTAGTTTTAATTTATAGTACAAATTTCATGACATGCCCTGTATTTTCTTATATTCCCCTTTTATTTGTTTCCATTGTGTATTTAGATCTAGAAAAATATTGATGCTCTTCTGGCTCTTGGAATTATGGAATTGCAAAGAAATGAAGGTGAGATTGTACTTGTCAATCTAGAAGGTAGTGTAAGTAGTTCATTTTTTTTGTTTGTTCATAATGGGGTGGGTTTGGTTCACTGAATTTTTTTTATTGATGGTTAATTCATCTCAGTGTTATTTTTTTATAGTTTATGGTATTCAAAAAGGAATGCTGAAGATGCAAAGAGCTTTCGAAATATATACATATTGTTCAATGGCATTAAATCATTTCACAAATCATTTCTTCATTACTAGTCAGCATTTTCTTGTTGAATAGTTAACCAAGAAAACACTATCTCTAATTAATCATTGGTTTATGAGAGCTCATTCCAACTACAATTTGGCAAGATCATGGCACTGCAAGGTATGAGCAGTCCCTTTTCCGTGATGTTTATATTATCAACAATTCTTGTTTATACTCTTGACATGACTCTTGATCAATGGTCCCAATGATTGAGTCTTTCTATACTCTTCTATACAATATGATCTATTTCTTTTATTTGTCTTAAATCTTGTTTTATTTGATTGCTTATTAGGATAATTTTGAGAAGTTTGGGTGGTATGACATGGCTTCTATCAAAGAAATTAACCAGACTGGTGGGCTGAGCAACAAGTAGAAGCAGCACTCGAAGGCGATGTGACTGGCTACCAAAAGAGCAAGAGCCGCTCGTTCATTCAAGCGAAAAAAAGTGGCAAAGGCAAGGTGGTAAGCAGTTTAGGGGAAGGAAAGCATGGAAGTGAAGTTCGGGAACTCCAATAGATTTTAACGATATAGGATCACATTTTTTGGTAGGACCAATATCTTTACTTAGCTTCCCTTTTATCATTCTAATTAGTTTCCAAATCGTTAAAGATATATATGCGATGTATGAGGCCAATAATTATTGATTAAGATTTTGAGTTAATTAATATTTTCCCTTTAACGAGGTGTAAAGGATGTGCAAACCAAGGCTGCCTTGAAACAAAGTTTTGAATTTCATTTAACTTTTATATTCAACTTCTAGTATTACAATTATGTGGACCTTTTTAAGTTTCAAAGTCTAGAAATTTTTATGTGAATATGAATAAAGACTTAAGTTAATAGAATAGATGTAAAGACACCTTTTTAAATCATAACGAAGGATAAATGATAGAAAAAAATTGGTTCATGATATTTGTTTAGTATTTGAATTTTTAGCTTGTGGTTCATTAAGTATTAGATAAGTAATATAATAACATTATTTTGTATATTTGAGGATGAATTATGTCAATGAGATGTTTTTAATAAAACATTTTCATATTAAAAGTAATGTATTTGTAGTAGATGTTAAGAATAAATCTTAGTTTTGATATTATTAGAATGATTATTTGTATTTTGTTAGATTTAAGTTATTAAATAAAAAATATTGAATGATGTTTTTTTATTTTTAATGTTGATTATATTTGTGAAAGTTATATTTTTGATAAGCACCAATAATCATCATTCTTATGTTTTAGAAAGTTATGTAGTTTCTTGAGTTAGTTCATGTTGATATTTGTAATACATGAATATTTTTTTTCAAAATAAAAATAGATATTATTTATTATTTAGTTATGACCTTATTCATCTGAGTTAGATAACTTTTGTAGTTCATAAATTAAAGGTATTTTAAAAATATAAGGAATTTGAAGGTCTTATAAAAATAAAAAATTGGTTTAATATAAAAATTATTTGAAGTAATAGAGAAGAAAAATTTTTATCTAAAGAATTTGATTTTTTGCACAAAACCATCAAATTCATAATGAATGCAGGGACAACCAATACTAGGGCATCGACTTGTTAGAGTGCAGCGAGCCCTGCCTTACTGTTGAACTGCCCTCATGATATTTGTAAGCATTTCTGAGCATGTGTAGTGATGAGCTCTAGAAGAAGTTGATTTCCTTTACTGACAGCTGTGAATATGAAGTTTAGGATGAAAATCCACTGGTCTAGCTCGGGAATAATACTGTTGCCTTCTGAAATGCTCTAATCGGTCCTTTAAGCTTGGATTCTGTTTTGCATGCCCATTTGTTTATCCTCTATTCTTTGGATTGTTTGGTGATTCATGTTCCTTTGGATGTACTATTGCATTACTGAAATAGTTGGTGATCAAGTTGAGTTGTGACATCTCTAAAGGCCTCGATTTTCTTTCACGTCACAATCTTCTCCTTATTTTGAGAATGAGTTGGGCAAGAAGCAAACCCCACTTGTCTAGTTTCTTAAATTTAAGAAGGAAGATCATAGGCCAGTTGGGAAGCAAGAACATTAGAGAAGCCACGGTGTCAAGACATGTAGAGGCTCCAAGCGGGACATTCGTGATCGGGACATCATTAGTGTCCATGCCATGCTTTGGGGAGGAAACGAACAACAAGGAAGCGAGAAAGATACCAGAGGAGCAGATCACCCTGAGGATGATGCCGACACGTGAGCAATTAATGACACCCTTCGTGTACTATCTCATCATAGGCATAGCTGAGTTCCATGCTTGTCAGGCCCAAAACATCCTTGACAGTTATCTCCTTCAACATGTCTCTGATTTCCTTACATACGTCCGCAAGTGGAATAACGTCCACGAAGAAAGGCTTGCAAATCGAGTACATGTCGAAAGCTCCTTTTAAAGCATTCAATTCATCTTTTCATTTTTATCCTACACACGTGCTACCATTGTCCTATAGTTGGAAGAAATCTGGTTTAATTGACTTTGCTTACTTGAAATGACCACGAAGCTGTGGAAACTATTAGTGCTAGCTCTATAGAGCGAGTAAGACCGCTCTTCATACTTGACAATGGCAAAAAAGAATATGAACAAGGTGGGAGCGAGTAGGAGGTTGCTTGGAAGAGATCAGAACAGAACATAGACGACAACAATGAGCTCGTAGACGAGGGCAAGAAGGTGTCGAGCCCATAGCTCATTATCCTCCATGGAATGGCAGTGATGGTGTCTGGGCCACCAAGGTGTAGTAGAAGGAAAGGTGCCCAGAATGCGAGGATGGCGTTGTTGCTATTGTCGTCCATACTGCTGGTTAGCTAGCCAAGAATGAAGTCGGCAACCCAGTTGGCCAAAAGATAGTTGCTCCAAACAGCCATACTTATCCATGCTCTCGATGCTGAGGTGTTTCTCAAACATCCAAGGAAGATGAGCACAATTTGTATTGCGAGGCTTACCATTATCAAAATACGTACATCCCACTTGCTCCAGAGTTTCTTATATTTTCCTGGAATATCCATTAATTTTGTGTCTTCTATGAGATCAACAGATTGCAGAAAGTAAAAATAATTTCACTTTCTCCATTCATTTTGATCTCCTTGCTTCGTTTTCCAGCAGGTGGGTGTGAATATATATTTGACGGAGAACCCAAGTAAGTTTGAAGTAATAGCGAAAACATGATAACCTTTCTCATGTCAAAACAACACGAAATATATATTTGTTTAGGGGACACCTCCGATTTATAATTAACATGCAAAGGATAAATAAATTCCTTGCTTGTGCAGGAGACTGCTAGATAGTTAACATCCTTTCCTTGATGCCTTTCAATCTTTCTTAAAGTCATTCTAAAAAACTTACATCATCGATGACTCAAACCTTTGCAACTCTCCTCTATGGCACAACTATGCTTCTTAGTTTTCTTATATTAAAAAGCTCATTGGATTGGGCCTACTAGACTTATTTCTAAGCCGAAACAACAAGGTCGTGATGACCTAAACTCTTCAAAGCTCACTATTGAATTAAGCTTGGGAAGTGAGGGCAGTTAAAATCATTTTTTATCCTACCCGTACAATGACTGTTGAGAATTTTAAAATCTTATTCCCCATGAGTTTCAACATGACATTTTTATAAAATACCTAAATATTCTATTATTTACAAATTTATCATTTTATTTAATATTCTTCTATAATGATATCTAGAAATTACATAACATATTGCCATTAAGGTTGTAGAGGCAAATTTATTCATTTGTATTAGAGTACAGTATATGTGATTTGTGAATGCCATACAAGATGCTCAACTTATTGTACGTTAGGTTATAAAAGTTAAGGAATCAAAAATAATAAAGGATTTGTCGTATAGTGGTTTTACATAAAACATATAATGCAAAGAGTTTAATGTATGGTATGCTATTAAAACATTTTACAAAATATATAATACATTAACTATAAAATATGGCATGCTAATACTATAATAGGGGAAAAATAAAGATGATAATTAGAGTGAAATAATCATAAGAAATATGGTGTGTGTGTGCGTGTGTGTTTGTGTGTATGTTTATATATATATTTAAAAAATTATTTGGTGATGAATATGCATGTTTATATTTGTAAAAAATTAAAAAAAATAATTTGAAAAAAATGTTTTCGTCCTAAATTCAATAAGAAAAACTTGTAATTATGATATATGCACAATATTAAATTAATATATTAAAAGCTTCATAATTACAAAATTTTTGCATATTATTTATTCTTTTTTTAACTCTTACATAGAATATGATTTTTCTAAGAGGTTGATTCTTATTTTATTAGTATATCATTTTATATTTTAATAATATTTATATTTCATGATTTTTCTAAGAGGTTGGAAAAACTATTTTAAAATTTTTATTCCATCTATCGATTTAGAATTATGGGAAGTTATGACTAAGCCTTATGAACTTCCTCGAAATTCTTTTACTATTGAAGTCTAGCCCTTTAGTGAGCTTAATGTTGAGCATAAAACATTGGCTTAATTGAATGATAGGGCCTTAAACTATCTTCATTGTGGAATTTCTCATAGTGAATTTACATAAATTATAAACTTGTATACGACATTTGAGGTGTGGAAAAACTCGAGTAACATTAAGGGCACCTCACAAGTGAAAGAGACGAAGATCAACATCCTTACCCATGACTAAGAGCTTTTTAGAATGAATCTTTCTGAAAGTCTTAAAAGTATGTTTCAAAGATTTAATGATGTAAAAAATGGCTTGATAAATCTTCGAATGTCGAAGGGCATTCTCAAATTGTGAACTAGTAAGGAAAATTTTGAGAATCCTTCCAAAGAAATATGATACCCTTGCAAGGGCTATTAAAGCAGCTAAAGATGTCAAGAAACTTTCATTGGATGAACTCCTTGGGGAACTTCTCACTACCAAAATAGAGATGACTAGGAGACTTACAGAATAGGCTTCTACAAGGAAGTTAAAGCATGAAAGGAAAAAGGAAGAACCCATGGCCTTCAAAGCCACCAAATGTGATTTAGATTCCACTTCTATCTCTTCCATGGATTTGGAGGATTAGGTAAGTTTTCATGTTAATGGTTTAGCAAAAAATTTGGCAAAAAGTCTTCGTAATAAGAAATGGAAGAAGATGAGCAACAAGGAAAGGAAGAGGCTGCCAAGTTGTTTTGATTGTGGTCAAACCGATCATATTAAACCAGAGTGTCCAAAACTCAAGGTCAAGCATATGAAAGAGGAAAAGAAGAAGAAGAAGAACTTGAAGAAAAAGAAAGCTTTCCAAGCTACATGGAGTGCTTTCGAAGATTCAGATGTTTCAAGCTCAAGTAGAGGAGAAGAAGGGATGATTTGTTTTATGGCAAATGAGGCATCTTCAATATCTTCAAGTGAAGAAAAAGAAGAAAATGTGGTAAGCACTTGGACAAGAGATATTTTAAAAAGTAATTATATTGAAATTATGAATGCATTGACTTCTTTAATAAGTGCTTATAAAAAATTGAAAAAGGCTTACAAAGAAAAAGTTGAATTACTTGATTTTATTATAAAAGAAGTTGAAAAGAAAAGAATAGAAAATCAAAATATATGTGACGAAAAGGCTTCCCTTATCATCGGAAATACTTCTTTAAAGTCTGATATTTTACTTTAGAAAGAAAAAATACGATTTTTGGAGCATGCTAGAGTAAGAAAAACTTCACATACTTCTTATGCTTCACATGCTTATTTTTCTTCACATGTCTTCAATTTTGAAAAACTTAAATACATAAGCATGCTTAGGCCATCAAATATTGTTTATTTTTATTGTTGTAAACCTAGACATATAGTGAAATATTGCTTTTTTAGAAGAAATATATATTTACAAAAAATATTTTAGATGGATTGTTAAGAATGAGAACATGAAAGCTCCATTTAGTGCTCAACCCAAGCTTTCATGAGTTCCTAAGAGTAGAACTTAGAAGACTAGAAGAAAATGTCTCCAAAATATTTGAAGACATTCTAGGATAGGTGTAGTGTATTTATAAAACTTAAATTGATGATTTAATTTAGTAGTATGTTTCTAATTTAGATTTTATATCTTATACAGCCAAAACCAAGAAGAAAATAAAAATTCATATCTTTGGTATTCATCTATTAGAAAAGAATATAAAATCTTTAATCTAGAATCCTATAAGATAGAGAAAACAATATATGTTGTGTTTAATGAGTCTATCCAACTAGTTAATGAGAAGTATTTAGAAGATGAAATAAAATTAGTAAAGAACTTAGATTTGAATAAGAATGTAGAAAAATTAGAAAATCTTGAAGTAGAAATGGAAAAAAAACAAGTTACATAAAGGATGGAAATTTGCAACCACACATCCAAAGGATTTGATCATTAGGAGATGATTTACTAATTGTTTAGATTTATGTTGATGATATTATTTTTGGTAGTACAAAAAAAAAAGAAATGTAGAGAATTTGGTGATCTTATGACTAAAGAATTTGAAATAAGCATGATGAGTGACCTAAATTTATTTTTCTTAAGATTTCAAATAAGACAACAACTTCAAGACTATGGTTTAGAAGTCACACATATACCTATTAGAATTGATAAAACTAGTACGTTAGTATTAGTAAAGAATCAAGTTCAGTATTTTAGGACTAAGCACATAGATGTTAGATATCACTTTATTAGAGGCCAAGTGGCCAAAAGATTAGTAGAATTAGAGTATGTTCCCATTAAGCTTGAATTGTTTGACATTTTAATCAAACCCTTACCGTCGAAACAATTTCAAACATTGAGGGAACAATTAGGAATTTTAGATATTACTTAGGGTTCACTCCCTTTTGATGATGTCAAAGGGGGAGAATAGTTAAGAGTTAGGAGGAGCATCGAAATAGGGGGAGCATGTTAATTCTTAATTTCCTCCTTAAAAATTTATTTCTATTTTCTTTTCCACATTTTTATATTTAAAATATTTATGTCTTACCATCATAAAAAGGAGGGATTATTACACCCTTGTGTTTGATGAGCCAAGCATAAATGTTTATATCTCATATAGGCTTGCTTTAAGTGAAATTGTTAATATTCAACTAAGTCATGCCATGAACTTTAATTTTCTAAATATTGGTCTTCAAGACTCTTGGACTAATGGTAAGCTTCAAGAAAATTGAAGGCATGCACCAAAATCTTTATATTTGAATGTCTCTTTATTTTTCTTGAATTTGATATGTCTAAATTTTGAGATGATGTGACACACTAGTAGTATTAATATTTAAAAAATGTTATAAGTTTAATAATTTTTTAGTTTTTATTTTTGGGCCAAGCATTATTAATGAAAAGTATAGACATCGGTATTTGATTTTTTAAAATTATTTAGGAATAATTTTTCATGAATTTCTTTTGATAGTCATTTAGGAGACTTGCAATACTATCATAATATAAATTTTATTTGGAATACTTATATTCAAAATTTTGGCACAAAAATTCCCACAAAATACTATAAAACCACTTTAGTCTCAGGAATTTTCTCTGTAGTGTTGGGAGGGTAGACTATACCCGCGGTTGGTCGGTCTAGGCAATAAGGATTTAAAAAATAAAAATAAAGTAAAAATTGTTTGATAGACCCGAAAGGGGTGAGTGAAGCCCAAAGGCCATAGGAAGAGCTGCTGAATGAAACAAGTGAGAAATTAGCCCACAGTTGCTGAACAGAACAAGTGCGAACTCAGCCCGCAGAGAAAGCTGACCAGAACAAGTGCAAAATCATGCCAATGAGGACCAAGTGATGAAATCTTGGTCGAGGAAGGGGGTAGCCAACCCCAAACTACTCGAGAGACAAATGAATCGAAAGTATTATAGAGAGCAATAGCAAAGATATTTGGACGATGTAGGACAAAACTTTAATTCGATTGTCAAAGAAGACGGAAGGACAGAGGTGCGATCAAAGCCAACCCCAAACGGCTCGAGAGACTAATGAACCAAAAGTGTTGTAAAGAGCAATGACAAAGACATTTGGGCGATGTGGGACTAAACTTCCATTTGATTGTCAAATGGGGCAGAAGGGCAGGTGTGATCGGACGACTTAGATTAATCAAGGCAAATTGTCATGATAATAGTAAAACGTCGAGCAGGAGACTCGAAACCGAGCCAGATCTGCAAGAGGATGCAGAACCACTGTAGTAAGTTTCTATTTTTGTTGACTTCTAAAAAAATTCTTTTAATATATAAAGGACAACCAATGCGCCATCGAATGGCCCAAATCATGGTCGCCTAGATCCAACGACCATGATTGATCTCCAATGTTAAATTCGAGATTCAATCAGAAAAGTCCATTTCAGGCTCCAAATCGAATAGTGACTGCTTTATATTCTTTACCGAAATGGCTAGTTCATTTTAGAATCATCAGGAGTGGATTTAGAGCTCAAATTAAGCTCTATAAATAGGGAATAATGAAGAACTCCTAGAGGTTACCATTGCTAAGATTTCAAAACTTTCAAATGACAATATCAAGCAATTCTAAGTACATATGGTTCTTACAAAGTCCCAGAGTGAAAGCTGTAAGAAGGAACAAAAAATTTGAGGTTTTTACTTCAACTATTTTTTAATCTCTATTCCTCCCTCTTTTCGATATTGTGTGTGCCTCATATTTCTCTTAAAATTGTCTTAATTTTTGCCAATTTTTTGTATTTCTTTCTTTGTAGTAAGGGCATCCCGACAATTGTTTAAACTCCTGGGGTTTGAGTTGAGCCCAAAAAAACTTATGTAGGTTCGGGATTAGCTGTAGGTAAAATCCTAGGTATGTTTGAGGTGAACCGTACAAAAAACCTCGCTTATAATTTGGTGATTTTAGTGTTCTTTTCCCAACACCGATTGTGGGTGGATGTAGGCTCGATTTTTAGTCGAACCACATTAAAAATCTTGTGCACTATTATTTCTTATTCTTGCTTAAAAGATTTAAGTTTTAATTGAAACCAAAAATTGAAAGAAAAATTTGTTTACCACAATTCACCCCCCGTGTGGGATTGTCTTAAGCACAAAGAACTTCATTTTTTTGAAACATTATCCTTATGTTATATGAATATGAGTTCCATTGGAATATGTAAGGTGTTCAAGATACTTATTGGATATTGGCTCATCACATTATTTAGTGTCATTATACTTTGTGTTTGGGGGCTTAGGCGTTAGTTTTAGACCTTGCACCTAAATGTATAATTTGGATATTATTATAAGTATTTTGTTTAGGAAAATAAAACTACTATTTTATGTTAAAGATTACGAAAGAGATTGTTATAATCCTTTATCCAAACTAGATAAGGTTGTCTTGACAATCAAGTATGTTATCCTTGTAAGTGTCAGATATATGACCCTTAATAACCAACTTCTTGAGGATGCTTGAAGCTTTTGATTGCTTCATTAAATAACTTACTTAACTTGTCTAATAATTGAATCCAAATGTTAATCTCAATGTTATCATTTTTTTCATTATCAATCACCTTTGTCTCTTTGCAACACATGTACAATAATGTAATAATGTTGCTTGATTTGCATAAGATTGGAGCATAGTTGTGGTGACCTAGCTTTCTCTTCTTGGGATTGGGTGTCACATCCTCTATTTTTTTATTTTTTCCTAATAGTTTATTTTTGATATGTACTTTTTATACAAATTAAATAAAAACATTTGGTATGCTCACATATCCAAAACAAATGAAAAAATATGCCTAACCTTCGAAATAAATTTTATGTGAAGCAAAATATCTGAAACGACAAAATGATCGTATTACAATAGGCAATTAACATGTCCAATAAAACCTATATGTCTAGCTTATTGTAAAACGTTTGAGGCATAACGAATGAGAGGGGATGAGTGAATTGTTTATTTAAGAAAATTTTCATTTACAAAAATTAGTTCTTCATCTTCATCTTTTTTGACTTCTTTTTCTTCTTCTTCTTCTTCTTCTCCTTTGCCTTCTCCTCCTTTTCCTTCTCCATGTTTTTCTTCTCTTTTTCTTCTTCTTCTTCTTCTTCTTCTTCTTCCTTCTCTTTCTCCTTCTCCTTCTCCTTCTCCTTCTCCTTGTATCTCTACTCCATTTCCTTCTCTGTCTCCTTCTTTTTCTTCTTCTTCCACTTATTCATCTTCTTCTAGTTCTTCTTTTTCTTCTTCTTTTTCCTTTTCTTCTTCCTCCTCTTCTTCTTCTTCTATTTCTTTCTCATCTTTCTCTTCTTTTACTTCATCATTTTCTTCTTCTTTCTTTTCTTATTCTTGTTCTTCTTCTTCTTCCTCCTCTTCTTCTTCTTCTTCTTCTTGTTCTTCTTCTATTTCTTCTAATTCCTCTTCTTCTTCTACTTCTTCTTCCTCCTCTTCTTCTTCTTTCTCTTCATCTTCTTCTTCTTCCTCCTCTTCTACTTTTTGTCTTCTTCTTCTTCTTCTCCTTTTTCTTCTTCCTCTTCTTCTTCTGCTTCTTCCTATTCTTTTTTTGATTCTTCTTGTTATTGTTGTTCTTCTTCTTCTACTATTTCTTCTTCTTCTTTTTCTTCTTCTAATTCTAGTTCTTTTTCCTCTACTTCTTCTTCTTCTTCTTCCTCTTCTTTCTCCTCTTCTACTTCTTCTTCTTCTTCTAATTCTTCTTATTCTTCTTCTTCTTCTCCTCCTTTTTGTTCTTCCACTTCTTCTTCATCGTCAACTTTTTCCTCTTCTTCTTCCTCATCTTCTTATTCTTGGTCTTCTTCTTCTTCTTCTTCTTCTTTTTCTTCTTCTTCTTCTTCTTCTCTTCTCCTTTTTCTTCTTCCACTCTCTCACCCTAAATTTTCTTCTTCTATTTTTGCTTCTTCATCTTCTTCTTTTTCTTCTTCTTCTTCCTCCCCATCTACTTCTCCTTCTCATTCTCCTTCTCCTTCTCCTTCTCCATCTCTCTCTCCTTCTCATTCTCCTTCTCCTTCTCCATGTTCTTCTCCATCTCCCTTTTCTCCTTCTCCTTCTACTTTCCCTTCTCCTTCTCCTTCTCCTTCACCTTTTCCTTCATCTCCTTCTCTTTCTCCTTCTCCTTCTTCATGATCTTCTTCTTCTTCTTCTTCTTCCACCTCCTCCCCTTCTTCTTCTTCCTCTTCTTCGTCTTCTTCTTCATTCTCTTTTCCTTCATCTTCTTCTTTTTCTTCTTCTTCTTCTTCCTTTTCCTTTCTTTTTCTTCTTCCTTCTTCCTTCTTACTTCTTCCTTCTTCTTTCTCCTTCACCCTTCTTACATTTTTTTTTGTTTATCCTTCTTCCCCTTTTTCATCATCTTCTTCTTCCTATTCTTTTTCTTCTTCCATTTCTTCATCATTTTCATCATCATCATCTTCTTCTCATGATACTTCGCCTTCTTCTTTTTTTATTCTTCTTCTTGTTCTTCCCCCACATGTTCCTCTTCTTCTTCTTCTTCTTCTTCATCTTCTTCCACTTCTTCTTCTTCTTCGATTTTTGCTTCTTCATCATCATCATCATCATCTTCTTCTTCTTCTTCTTTTTCTTTTACCACTTCTTTTACATCTTTATCTACTTCTTCTTCTTCTTTTATTCTTCTTCTTCTTCTTCTTCTTCTTCCTCTTCATTTTCTTATTCTTTATCTTCTTCTTCCACTTCTTCATCATCATCTTCTTCTTCTTCCTCCTCTTCATCTTTTTTCTCATCATCATCTTCTACTTCTCTTCTTCTTCTTCTTCTTCTTCTTCATCATCTTCTTCTTCTTCTTCTTCTTCTTCTTCTTCTGCTTCGACTTCTTTTTCTTCTTCTACTTGTTCTTGTTCTGCTAGTTCTTCTTTTTCATCTATTTCTTCTTGTTATTTTACTAATTCTTCTTTTTTTCATCATCATCATCATCATCTTCTTCTTCTTCTTCTTCTTCTTTTTCCTATACAACATCTTCTCCTTCTTCTTGTACTGGTTCTTATTCTTGTTCTTTCTCTTCTACATCTTCTTCCACTTCTTCCTCTTCTAGTTCTTCTTCTACTACTTCTTCTTCTTCTTCTCATTCTCCTCCTTCTCCTTCTCTTTCACATCTACTTCTCCATCTACTTCTCCATTTCCTCCTCCTTGTTCTTGTCCTACTCTTTCTTCTTCTTCTTCTTCTTCTTTTCTTCTTTTTATTTTTTATTTCTTTTTTCTTGTTTCTTCTTTCTCATTTCTTATTTCTTCTTCCTTCTTCCTTCTTCCTTCTTGCTTCTTCCTTCTTGCTTCCTTCTTCCTTCTTCCTTCTACCTTCTTCCATCTCCCTTTTTCCTCTTCCTCTTCCTCTTCCCCTTCTTCTACTTCTTCTTCTTCTTCTTTCTCTTTTCTTCATCTTCTTCCTCTTCTTCTTCTTCTTCTTCTTCTTCTTTCTCCTTCATCCTTCTTATTTCTTCCTACTTCCTTCTTCCTCCTTCCTTCCTCTTTCATACTTCTTAATTTTTCGATATTTTTCTTCCTCTTCTTCTTTCAATTTCTTTTCATCTTCTTCTTCTTCTCCTACTTTTATTCCTCTTCTTCTTATTCTTCTTCTTCTTCTGCTTCTTTTTCATCTACTTCTTCTTCTTGTTCTTCTTCTTCTCCTACCTCTTCTACATCTTCTTCTTCTAATTCTTCTTCTTCTTCTCCTCCTCCTTTTTGTTCTTCCACTTCTTCTTCATCTTCTTCAACTTTTTTCTCTTCCTCTTCCTCATCTTTTTATTTTTTTTTCTTGTTTTTGTTCTTCTTCTCCTTTTTCTTCTTCCATTCTCTCACCCTAATTTTTCTTCGTATATTTTTTTCTTCTTCATCTTCTTCTCTTTCTTCTACTTCTTCTTCTTCTTCCCCTTCTACTTCTCCTTCTTGTTCTCGTTTTCCTTCTCCTTCTCCTTTGCCTTCTCCATCACTTTCTCGCTCTCTTTCTCCTTCTCTTTCTCCTTGTCCTTCTCCTTCTCCTTGTCCTTGTCCTTCTCCCTTTTCTACTTCTCCTTCTCCTTCTCCTTTCCCATCTCCCTCTCCTTCTCCTTTCCCTTCTCCTTCTCCTTCTTCTTTTCCTTCATCTCCTCCTTCTCCTTCTCCTTCTTCATGATCTTCTTCTTATTCTTCTTTCACTTCCTCCTCTTCTTCTTCTTCTTTCCCTTCTTCGTCTTCTTCTTCATTGTTTTTTTCTTCATCTTCTTCTTTTTTTTCTTCTTCTTCTTCTTCTTCCTTTTCCCTTTTTTTCTTCCTCCTTCTTCCTTCTTACTTCTTTTTTACTTCTTCCTTGTTCCTTGTTCCTTCTTCCTTCTTACTTCTTCCTTTTCCTTTATTCTTCTTCACCTTTTCTTCCTCTTCTTCTTCCTATTCTTCTTCTTATTCTTTTTCTTGTTCTACTACTTCATTTTTTTCATCATCATCATCTTCCTCTCTTGCTCCTTTGTCTTTTTCTTTTTCTTATTCTTCTTCTTCTTCTTCATCTTCTTCTTTTTCTTCATCTCCTTCTTCTCCTTCTAGTTCTTCTTCTTCTTTGACTTTTGTTTCTTCATCTTTTTCTTCTTCTTCTTCTTTTACTTCTTCTAAATCTTTATCTACTTCTTCTTCTTCTTCTTTTTATTCTTCTTCTTCTTTCTCCTCTTCATTTTCTTCTTCTTCCACTTCTTCTTCTTCTTTTTCTTTTCCTTTTTCTTCTTCTTATTATTATTATTCTTCTTCTTCTACTTCTTCATCATCATCTTCTTCTTCTTCTTCCTCTTCTTGTTCTTCTTCTTCTTATTCCTCTTCTTCTTCCTCTTCTTCTTCTTCTTCTTCCACTTTATCTTTTTCCTCGTCTTCTTCTTCTTCTTCTTCTTCTTCTTCTTCTTTTTCTTCTTCTTTTTCTTCTTCTTGTTCTTCTGCTCTACCTCTTCTTCTTCTTCTTCTTCTTCTTCTTCTACTTCTACTTCTTTTTCTTGTTCTACTTCTTATTTTTCTAATTCTTCTTCCTTTTCATCATCATCATCTTCTTCTTCAACCTCTTCTTCTAATACGACTTCTTCTCTTTCTTCTTGTACTTGTTCTTATTCATGATCTTCCTCTTCTGCATCTTCTTCCACTTCTTCCTCTTCCTCTTCTTTTTCTTCTTCTTCTTCTTCTCTTCTCCTTCTCCTTCTCCTCCTCCTTCTTCTTGTCCTTCTCCTTCACCTCTACCACATTTCCACCTTGACCTTGTCCTTCTCCTACTCTTTCTTGTTCTTCTTGTTCTTCTTCTTCCTCTTCTTCTTCATCTTATTTTTTATTTCTTCTTGTTTCTTCTTTCTCCTTTCTTATTTCTTCTTCCTTCTTTGTTCTTCCTTCTATATTCCTTCTTCCTTCTTCCTTCTACCTTCTTCCATCTCCCTTTTTCCTCTTGCTCTTCCTCTTCCCCTTTTTCCACTTCTTCTTCTTTCTCTTTTTCTTCATCTTCTTCCTCTACTTCTTCTTCTTCTTCATTCAACTTACTTCTTCTGTCTTCCTTCTTCCTCCTTCCTTCTTCCTTCTTCTATCATGGTTCTTCATTTTTTGATATTTTTCATCTTCTTCTTCCCCATCTTCTTCAAATTCTTTTTCTTCTTCTTCTTCTTCTTTTACTTCTTCTTTTTCTTCTCATTCTCCTTCTTCTCTTTCTTCTCCATCTCCTTCTCATTCTCCTTCTCCATCCCCTTCTCCATATCCTTCTCCATGCTCTCTTTCTTCTTCTCCTTATGCTTCTCCTTCTGCATCTCCTTCGCCTTCTCCTCCTCTTTCTCATCCTCCTCCTCTTCCTTCTCCTCCACCTCCTACTTGTCCTTCTCCTTCTCCTTCTCCCTCTTCTTCTCCTTCTCCTTCACCCCCTCCTCCTTCTTATTCTCCTTCTCCTTCACTCTATCCTTTCTTGTTTCTTCCAACTTTTTCAATCTTCCTTTTTGTTTCTTCCTTCCCCCTTCTTCCTTCTCCCTTCTTCCTTCTTCCTTCTTCCTTCTTTCTTCTTCCTTCTTACTTCTTCTTTCTTCATTCTTCCTTCTTCTTTGTTCCTCCTTCCTTCTTCTTACTTCTTTCTTCCTTCTTTTTTCTACATTCTTCTTTCTTCTTCTTTCTACTTCTTTCTTCTTATTTCTTATTCTTTCTTGCTTTGTCTTTAATTCCTCTTCTTTTTCTCTACCTTTTGTTATTCATTGATTCATTCATTTTCCTTCTTCTTCTTCTTCTTCTTCTTCTTCTTCTCTTTCTTTTTCTTCTTCTTTTTCTTCTTCTTCTTCTTCTTCTTCATTTTTCTTTATTTTTTCTTCTTTCATTTTTCTTTTTTGTTCTTTCTGTTTTGCACTTCCTTCCTCCTTCCTCCATCCTCCTTTCTTCTTCCTTCTTTCTTAATTATTTTTCCTTTTTCATTCTACTTTCTTCTTTCTTCCCTCTTCCATTTTTCTTCTTCCTTCTTCTTTCTTCTTCTTTCTTCATCTTTCTTCTTCTTTATATGTTTTTCTTTCTTTCTTCTTCTTTCTTCTTCCTCTTCTTACTCTTCTTCTTGTTCTTTTTCTTCCTCTTTTTGTCTTCTTTTGCCTTCTTCTTCTACTTTTTCTTTTTCTTCTTCTTCTTCTTCTTCTTCTTTTTCTACTTCTTCTTCTGCTTTTACTTCTTCTTCCACTTCTTCTTCTTCCTATAATTCTTCTCTTCACCCTCTTCATCCTCTTCTTATTCTTCATCTTCTTCCTCATCTTCATATTTTTCTTCTTCTTCTTCCTCTTCTTCTACTGTCACTTCTTCTTCTTCTTCTTCTTCCTCTTCTTCTTCTTCTTCCTCTACTTCTTCTTCCTCTTCTTCTTCTAATACATCTTCTTCTTATTCTTCTTCCTTTTCTTCTTCCACTTTGACTTCATCATTTTCCTTTTCTTCCTCTTCTTCTTATTCTTATTCTTATTCTTATTATTCTTCTTCTTCTACATTTTCTTCATCTTATTCTTCTTCTTTTTCTTCTTCTTGTTCTTTTTCTTCTCCATCTTCTTCTTCTTCTCCTTCTTCTTCTTCTTCTTCTTCTTTCTCTTCTTCTTCTTCTTCTTCTTCTTCTTCTTCTTCTTCTTTTGATTCTACTTCTTCATCATCATCATCATCATCATCATCTTCTTCTTCTTCCTCCTCCTCCTCTTTTTCTTCTTCTTCCTCTTCTTTGTCTTCTTTTTCCCTTTTCAAATTTTTCTTATTCTTCTTCCTCCTCTTCTTCTTCTTCTTTTACTTCTTCTTTTTCCTTTTCTTCCACCTCTTCTTCTTATTCTTGTTCTTATTCTTCTTCTTCTTTTTCTTTTTCTTCCTTTTATTCTTCTTATTTTTCTTCTTCTATTTCTTCTTCTTCCCCATCTTCATCTTCTTCTTCCTCCTCTTATTCTTCCTCTTTATCTTCTCCTTCTTTCTCTTCTTCTTCTTCTTCTTCTTCTTCTTCTCCTTCTTCTTCTCCTTCTTCTTCTTATTATTCTTCTTCTGCCCCTTCTTCTCCTTCTTCTTTTTCTTCTTGTTCTTCTTCTCCTTCTTTTTCTTCTTCTTCTTTTCTTTTTCTTCTTCTTCTTGTTCCTCTTCTTCATCGTTCTTTCTCCTCTTCTACTTCCACTTGTTATTCTTCTTCTTCATCATCTTTCTATTCTTTCTCTTTTTCCTCTTCTTCTTATGTGGCTTCTTATTCTTCTTCTTTCTCTTCTTCTTCCTCTTCTTCTACTTCTTTTTCCTCTTTTTCATCTTCCTCTTTTTCTCCTTTGTCTTCATCTTCATCTTCTTTTTCTTGTTCTTCTTCTTTCTAATCGTTTTCTTCCTCTTCTTTTTCTTCTTCTTCCTTTTCTTCTTCTTCTTCCTCCTTTTCTTCATCTTCTTCTCCTTCTTCGTCTTCTTCTTCTTCTTCTTCCTCTACTTCTCCATCCTCTTCTACTACTTCTTCTTATTCTTCTTTTTCTTCTTCTTCTTCTGCTCCTTCTTATTCTCTTACGTCTTCTTCTTCTTCTTCTTTTTCTTCTTCTTCTTCTTCTTCTTCTTCTTCTTCTTCTTCTTCTTCTTCTCTTCTTCTTCTTCTTCTTCTTCTTTGTAGTGTTCTTCTTCTTCTTCTTCCAACTCTTTTTCTACTTCTCCTTCTTCCTCTTCTTCCTCTTCTTCTTCCTTTTCTTCTTTTTCTTCTTGTTTTTCTTCTTCTTCATCATCTTCTTCTTCAACTTCTTCTTCTTCTCCTTCTTCTAAATATTCTTCTTCTTGTTGTTCTTTTTCTTCACATTCTTCTTTTTCTTCTTCTTCTTCTTCTTCATCTTCTTCGTCTTCTTCTATTCCTCTTCTTCTTCGTCTTCTTCGTCTTCTTCTATTCCTCTTCTTCTTCTTCTTCTTCATCTTCTTCTTCTTTTTCCTCTTCTTCTTCTTCTACTTCATTTTCCTTTTCCCTAAACCCAAATCCCTACCCCATATAAAATCCTTAATCTTTAATCCCTAATCTCTTATGCCTAATGTGTAATCCCTAACCTAAAACTCTTAATAACTAATCCCTATTCCTTATTCCCTAATCTCTACACCCTAATCTCTTATTATTACAAAGCAATACCTAATCTCTAATCCTTAATCCCAATTCACTAAGCCCTAATCGATAATTCCTCTTTACTAATCCCACTCTCCCTAATCCCTAACCTTTAACCCCTAATACTTAATCCTTATTCCCTAATCCCACTCTCCCTAATCTATAATCCATTTTCTCTAATCACTAATTCCAAATCTCTCCCCCCTTAATCCCTAAACCCTAATCCCTAACCCTTAATCTCTAATTGGTATCTTCTTGCTCTTCTTCTTTTTCTTCCTCCTCTTCTCTCTTCTTCTTATTCTGCTTTTTCTCCATCTTCTTCTTCTTCTTCATCATTGCCTTTTTTCTTCCTCCTTTTCTTCCATGTCTTCCCCTTCTCCTTCTTCTTCCTCCGCTTCTTCTTCTTCTTCTACTTCTTTTTGTTCTTCTTCTTCTTCTTCTTCTTCTTCTTCTCCTTCTTCTTCTTTCTTCTTCATCTTCTTCTTCTTTTTCTTCTCCTTCTTCATCTTCTTCTTCATGTTCTTCTTCCTCTTCTTCTTCTTCTTATTCTTCTTCTTCTTTTTCTTCTTCTTTTTCTTATTCTATTTCTTCTTCTTCTACTTCTACTTCTTCTTCTTCTTCTCTTCTTCTTCTTTTCTTCTTCTTCTCCTTCTTCATATTCTTCTTCTTCTACTACTTTTTCTTCTTCTTCTTATTCTTCTTCTTCGTACTCTTGTTCTCTTTTTTTATTCTTCTGTTCTTCTCCTTTTATTTCTCCTATTCTTCCTCTTCTTCTTATTCTCCTTCATCTTCCTCTTCTACTTCTTCTTTGTCATCATTTTCTTCTTCTTTTTCCTCTTCTTCCTCATCTTCCACTTCTTCTTCTTCTTCTTCCTCGATCACTGGGCTAACACTCTCTCAAACTAAACTCCCTTTGGACTAGTGCAAAGATTCATTCTAAGGAATTGAAGAAAAGCTTCTTTTTATATCATTCGTGCCATTTCTTTTCCCTGCTTATCCCCTTTTCTTTGGCAGCAAAAGTCAGGAATCAAAAAAATCAAAAGATGGACATTCGATTATTAATTCACCATCCCTTGTTGGTCGACCCACTTTCTGCCACTTCAATCGATTCAACTATAACTGAGCCATCTCTGAAACTTCTTGACCCGCGGACCCCAGAACACGTTTGGTAGGTTGTGTTACTTCAACACTCTGTTCAGTGACCTTTTGTGGATCACTAGCTGACTTAGAACCAACTAATGTAATTTGCTTGGTAGAACGTTTTGACATGATCGATGCCCCAACCCCAGGTCACTTTCATTGAATGGTAATGGCAACTCATTCTAGTTCCCTTCATTTTATATGTTTAATTTGATAGTAGAGTAGTGTCATTGTTACATAATACCTTATGGGGCTCCCTTCTAAGGATCATGATTCTTAACTTTAGAAAAGTGTTCTCCAATTCATGAAGTGAACAACCCAACCTCTTTGTTTGAAGATTTACTAGAAGCTTCAAAATGCAAGTTGAAGCTTTGCTTTTTGTAATTCCAATAAATGAGCAACAATGATTGGAAAAGCTAATCTTTGATAGCAGACATAAGGAGGGTTTAAAAAATTCTGATCATAGATAGAGACTGAAACTAGTGCATGGGGGTAGGAGCAAATGTAGCCAAACGGATAAAAAAATGGATTGTGAATCAACCATGCATAGCTTCAATTCCTGTGATTCACCCATCCCATTCTTTCCAGTCAATTAGATTTTTAATGTTTCATGATAGGGGTGGAAGAGATGGGGGTTTTTACTTTTGAGCACCAAACAAGTTCTTGGTAGGTAGCCATCCTTATTGTTAGATTACTTCCTCCCTGGAAGCTGTAGTTCTAGTTTAACATATTAAGTCAGTACTATATTTTCTTATCTTATTTCGTTTAATAACATTGAGCAAGAATCATAGTGGAGACTCGCATCTCTAAGTTTTCACCTAGTGCTTGTTTATATGTCTCCCAGGTCCTACAATCTATAGTAGACAAGCTGATAAGCAATAGGGACATATTGTCCCCCCTCCATGTTCTTGCTTTCATGACTAAGGCTACGAGGACCATCACCCAAGTGTTAACATTACTGGGTGACCTATCTGATGAGCTTGGTGACCTGAATAACTATGTGGAGAGGTTGATGCGACATTGGTATGGCAGCACACTGTAGGTTCGTGACACTTGCTAAGGAGGAGCTCATTTTGGTGGAGCACGAGCTTGCAGAGGCACGCCTTTGTGTTGAATCATTAGAGGCCAAGAGGACAGCTTCTAGAGAAGACCTTGCTAAGACTTGTACCTCTACATCAGATCTTCACATTGCCTTGCGTAATTGTAGAGTCGTAGTTATGGCATTGATGACATTGGGAGTCAGGATATCTTTGCCAAGCTGTGTCATCATCCTATCATTTCTGAGGTCCATAATGTTGGTAACCTCTATTTCTTTTTTTTGTAGGAATTGTGTAGGCTTTGATAATTACTAACATATTTGCATATTTTCCATTTTCGTCTGTGAATTGATACAATACTTTACATGTTTCTACTCGTTCAATTTCTTTGAAGAGTACCTGCGAACCATTGTAGCAATTGTTGATATTAATATAGTTCCAAGAGGGGCCCCCTGACTTCAAGCTCTTGAAGTAGCCTACAATAGCCTCTCAAAAATGATTGGTGGGCAAAGAACTTGAAGGTGGTGATGAAACTAGTTTCTTGCATTGATGAGATTGGTGTGTTGCTTGCCCCATTCTAAAAATGCTAATGAGAGTTTACTCTGCCAAACTTGAATAGGTCATGGGATTCACTCTTTGCTCTAAGTCCAGGGTTTGCCTATGTCAAGCCAATAATGAAACGTACTTCCTTGCCATATATTGAAATATGAGTAGCAGGATGGGATTGTCCCCTAACTGAGTAATAACTCTTCCAATATTGAGCATGAACTGGTGTGAGAACATAGTGGCATTCAGGGGACACTTCTTTTCTTGAGTAGAGGACACCTCCTGAATCAGAAAAGGTCCTTCCGACTAATGTTTGAATGTGTTGCATCCAGGTCACATTCATAGGCCTGATTACGACTAGCACTAAGTCTCCCGTCTTGAAAGATCATCTCTGAATCCTTTGATCGAAGGCTCTTAATACACTTGCCTAGTAGATTTCAAGCCTTTATCAAGAACTCAGTCATTTCTTCTCTAGGGCATCTAGATCTTGGAGTATAAGTTGTACTCTGTGGTCCTCTATAAAGCCTTCCTAAATTGCCACTCTAAGGGTGGAGATTTGAACTTCCAGTGGGAGGACTGCTTTTCAACCACTGTCAAGGCATAAGGCATATAGTACGCCCATGGTCCTTCGACAAGTTTCTCATGAAGATCGTTTTTAAGAATAAGGGCGACTGGAATGAGAAGCTTACACAGTGTCCTATTGACTGACAACTCTTCATGCCAACTTGTTGTTGCATTGAAAGGTGTCGAGAAAAAATGTTGCAACTGAAACTTTCTACAAAGTCGATCTATTTGTTGATTTTTCAATGGTGTTCCATTCCATTATCAGAGATCAGGTGAGCAGGACTTTGAACCGATAGATTAGATGATTTTTGATCCACATCATTTCCCTTTACTCATTTCAATGGTGTGGCCTCTGCCCAATTGAAAAAGAATCTGTAGTAGCTAGAATATACATACACCTCTTAGATGTGGGAGGCTGGATGTGGCCAATGACATATATGCCCCTAACCTTAAACAAAACATTACCGTCAGATGTCAAGGTTCTGATGGTTGTCGAATGAAGACTGCATGTATCTTACAAACGTGGCATCTCTTGGAGAAATTAATGGAGTCTTTCGACATGGTGGACTAGTATTACCCTAGTCACCTTAATGATGGTAGAACTTTGTGTTTGACTGGTATGCACCACAAACACCAGCATGAGCTTCCTCCAAAGCCTCTTTAGATTCTTTCTTTGACAAGTGTCTTAAGAGGAATCCATCGAAGCACTCCTATAAAGGACTCTGTTCTCACAAGAGTCTTGTACAGCTCGACGTCTAATATGGTTTCGAGTGGGCACCATCTTATATAGAATCCCCTAGCCTAGTTTAGATATTCAAGCAATTGTTGTCTCCGATCCATTTCTGCAGTCACTTCTAAGGCTTCAGTGCCACTTGAGTTTAGCTGAAAACGATGATCTTCATCTGTTTGCCCTTATTGTTGTGTTTTGTGTAAGTAGCATTGCCTTTTGGTAAAGATGGTGGAAGCCTTTATCCTTCAATGCAAATGTATATGGTATCAAATGGGCTAAGGGCCATAGCTGCTGCTAGGCTTGCCAGTGCATCAGCTTTATGGTTATACCTTCAAGAGTTGTCTTCTATCCGTCAAACTCTGAATCCTAATATAAATTCTTCGACCCTACTGAATAGTGGACTAGCTCCTATTTCTTCATCGAGAAATTGGACCCCTTGAGCCAAACCAACAAAGCATTCCATTGAATGAAGCCCACTTCCCTCCTAGAAAGCCACTTTTGAGGGAGAACTCTTGCTCCCGACTCTCTGAATCTGAGAGTCGAGACAGAAGATGCATAAAATGCAAAGAAGACTATGGATGCGAAGTGATCCACTATCCTATGTCTAGGAGTAGGGAAGAGACCACCTTCAATCAACAAAGCACTTATTTCTTGCTCAACCAAGATGTGTGAAAGGGAACCCTCTTCCGAAATGTCTCCAAAGGTGGATAATGGAACTACTATTCTGCTACTTTGACTTTAAATTTTTTTTAAATACTGTGAGGTAAGAAAGCAAGGAAAGTGAACTTTTTGTAGGTCCGAATAATCGGGTCACTAAGGTCCACTCGTCAACTAAAGCCTCACTTTTTCAGATTCACTAAACCTACCTTTTGACATTGCTAGAAGGTCAAGTATCATAGATTAGAAGGTTAGATTCTCTATAAGCATGTCTAATAAATGAATTTCATGGCCACTTGAAACTAGTGTACAAAAAGCTAAGTTACTTCTAGTCCTCTACTAAGAACTTCTGGCAATCACCTTAGTTGTGATCAACTTCACCCTAACAACTCGACTTGCATAATACCATGACTCTTAATGTGAATGCCCTTCAAAATTGTCCTAAGGTGCAATTAGATAAAGACCCACATCTGACATGACCTCAAGCCAGGAAAGAAAGACGACAGAAAGAAATCCCTTCCGACAAGTCAACCTACGGAGTTGAACACAACAGTGACTTCGAGCAAGTTCTTCTATCAATCTTCTGGGCCTTGTTGAACTCCTTATTCTATGGACCTCTCATTGATTGATTTGATTGAACCCTGTGAGAGCCCTACCTGATTCAAAAGTTCTCAAGAAAAGATTCCCAGAATCATGTCTAGTTAACTAGTGGGGAACCCCAAGGGTAGTCCTCAAACCTGGTTCCCCTCAATTGTCAAGTGAAGTTCCTCTTCTGTTCTCGAAGAAGAGAAGGATGACAAGTGGTAAGATATCATGTAATACATGAATTACCAACCTATTGATTCAGGATGTTCTTACTACAAAGAATGGAGCCATATGATGCGAGAGTGCCACATTGGATTGATATGAATCTAAAGAATAAGTATATGCGTGGCAATGAAGTACATCAGTAGATTTCATATATTCTATGTATTCCTCAGGTATATTTTCATAGGGAGGATGTAGCCCATGAAGATGCCTTTAGAATCAGCTTGTTCATTAGTACGCTAAAAGAAAGTGCATTCAACTGTTATTTCATGCTTCCAGAAGGCTCCATCAACCATGGGCTGAAATGGAGCAAAAAAGAATTTTACACTGATTCGATGAAGATTACTTTATCTGCACAACCAACTCTATTCAACAAAACAAACCAAGCGAGTCGGCATGGGGTCCCCCTTTGGGGTATTGATTTTTGGGAACTTCTTTACGATACTATAATATAATATCAATAATATAAATAGAAGATTCTATTCTAAGAAATAGTCAAATAGAATGAGGTGCAGAAGTACTTTTTTGACCTCGTACTCTTTTTGGTTTGTTTGTTTTTTATTTTTTTTCAATCCATTGAAGTTAGTGTCCTTATGCTAAACACATAATAGGTAAGGAAAGTGTATGCTAATGATCCCCAGAGGGGGCCCCAATTGGCAAACTTAAGGGGGGCTTAGTTCGCATGCTTTCCTTAGCAATTAGAGTGAGCACAGAGAATGAGAGATGGGTTGCTCCATCACTTGTGCTAGGACCGCTCCACACCTCAATCAATTTATCGCCTGGTTTGGGACCAAGGGCACTTATTGTTTTTGATTTTCTTAGTTTGGCCTTATAAAATGGTTGGTGCATTGTTATTGCTAGTAGCTACAGTCCTTCACTAAAGACTAGTATTTGATCGAGCCCTTCTACCCTCATCCCACTTCTCCTAAGGGCCTTTGGGGAAACTTCTCAAAGGCAAAAAAGAGGAACTTATGAACAGGTCAAATAGAGCGATTTATGCCTTTGAAAGATGGCCTATCCCTTACACAAAATGTGAGTTCTGTAAGTAAGAACCCTATATTTTCTTCTCCCCATATAGATCCATGTTCCACCATTTTGTTCTCAATTCTCAATCAATGAATCGGCATTCATCCATTGGTCTATTTTTTAGCAAAAAGGAAAGCTACTGGCTCGAAAGCATTTGGAGATGAACTATTTCAAGCCTAAAACAAGCTTTGCTGCTCCACTGAGGATCCCCACCCCTGTGACTTGAGTCAATCAAAATGGGATTCCCTTCCAACCCTACCAACTCCTTATTAGATAAATGAGTGGATTCTTTTTGGCACAAACAGTGGTCTTATCACCTCAAGTTCCCTCTCTACATAGGACAATTTCCTCTTGGCTTGGTTTCCTCCCTAGTACATGAGTCAATATGATCTCCCTAACCTCCTAGTCACTCAAAAGATTGAATAAGGTCATAACTAAATAATACATAATATATATATTTTTTTAAAAAAATATTCATTTATTACAAATGTCAACATGAACTAACTCAAGAGACTACATAACTTTCTATAACTTAAGAATGATGATTATTGGTGCTTATCAAAAATATAACTTTCACAATATAATCCACATTAAAAATAAAAAAATATGATTCAATATTTTTTATTTTATAACTTAAATCTAACAAAATACAAATAATCATTCTAATAATATCACAACTAGGATTTATTCTTAACCTGTACTACAAATACATTACTTTTAATATCAAATTTTTTTTATTAAGAACACCTCCTTGACACCATTCATTCTCAAATATAAAAAATAATGTTTTTATATCTCTTATCTAATACTTAATGAACCGTAAGCTAAAAATTCAAATACTAAACAAATATCATGAACCAATTTTTTTTATCATTTATCCTTCATTATGATTTAAAAAAGTTTCTTGACATCTATTCTATCAACTTAAGTCTTTATTCATATTCAGATAAAAATTTGTAGACTTTGAAACTTAAAAAAGTCCACATCATTGTAGTACTTGAAGTTGAATATAAAAGTTAAATGAAATTCAAAACATTGTTTCAAGGTGGCCTTGGTTTACACATCCTTTACACCTCTTTAAAGGGAAAATATTAATTAACTCAAAATCTTAATCAATAAATATTGGCCTCATACATCGCATATACATCTTTAATGATTTGGAAACTAATTAGAATGATAAAAGGGAAGCTAAGTAAAGATATAGATCCTACCAAAAAATGTGATCCCAGATTTCTGAAATCGATTGGAGTTCCTGGGCTTCACTTACATGCTTTCCTTCCCCTAAATTGCTTACCACTTTGCCTTTGCTACTTTTTTTCTCTTGACGAGAACGAGCTGCTCTCACTCTTTTGGTAGCCAGTGACATCTCCTTCGAGTGCTGCTTCAGCCTCTTGCTTAGCCCACCAGTCTGGTTAAACAATAATAACAACTTATCTTAGCTGACCCAGATAAAAATTAGCTTTGAAATAAAAAAAATCATGTAACAAAACAAAAGAACATGATTCTCTTACAATTAAAAATGGCAAATGTAACTGTGACATACCTTATTTTTTGTTTCACGACAGTTTTAGCCTCGTATTTTTCTCTATCCCCTCTGCCTGCTGGAATGAGAGCTGCTCTCTCCTGCTTGCTGAGCTTGCTCCTCACGTGCACCTAAACACAATGCATGATTATCATTTGTTAACCAATGAAGTTTAGTAAATTGCTTTTAAAATTGACAAACCAACTTGGATGAGTCAAATGTCATTGTATGCGCTCAACTCAGAAATAAAATAAACTTGAATACTTCCAAGAGGTTCTTATTGTTCTTATTCCTGCCATTTCAATGAGATCACTTCCAAAGAATGGCCGGTGAGAAACATCAAAGAAAGCCTAATCACATACAACTAGAATTTGAACAAACAAAAACCATTTAGTTTATAAGTATTATAGGAAATTTTCATCTCCAAAGCATGCCATGATAAAATTATCTCATTAAGAAATAGTTAAATACAATGCCACAGAAAGTAAAATTTTGAATATCCTAATGCAATGTTAATAGCATACAATATTTTTTCATGTGCACAACTCTTTTAGAAATATAACACTGCTAAAGAGAAAAAGCAGTGAGTGGATATATGAACACACAATAAAATGGCAAAGAAAACTCCTGAGGCTTGTTAATTTCTTTGATAGAAGCCATGTAATACCACCCAGCCTTCTCAAAGTCACCCTAATAAGCAATCAAATACAACAAGATTTAAGACAAATAAAAAGAAAAGTGCAATTTGTATACTAGAGTACAGAAAGTCTCAATCATTGGGACCAATGATCAAGCATCGTGTCAAGAGTATAAAAAAGAATGGTTGATAATATAAACATCACAGATAAGGGACTGTTCATACCTTGCTGTGCTATGATCTTGCCAAATTGTAGTAGGAATGAGCTCTCATCAACCCATGATTAATTACAGATAGTGATGTCTCAGTTAACTATTCAACAAGAAAATGCTGACCGGTAAAGAAGAAATGATTTGCAAAATGATTCAATGCCATTGAACAAAATGGATATATTTGAAAAGCTCTTTGCATCTTCAGCATTCCTTTTTGAATACCATCAACTGCAAAAAATAACACTAAGATGAATTAGCCATCAATAAAAAAAATATTTCAGTGAACCAAACCCACCCCATTATGAACAAACAAAAAAATGAACTGCCTACGCTACCTCCTAGATTGACAAGTAAAATCTCACCTTCATTTGTTTGCAATTCCATAATTCCAAGAGCCACAAGAGCATCAATATTTTTTGGATCTAACTACTCAATGGAAACAAAATAAAAGGCGAATATAAGAATGTACAGGTCATGTCATGAAATTTGTACTATAAATAAAAACTAACTTACATCAAGCACTAGATGAAAGGATTGTCAAGCCTTGTGAAATTAACCAAGTCTGTATCTACAGTAACCTATACTAAGCCTCACAGTTCTAGGACAGCTAGGATAAGCTATTAGTGCTTTCTGGTCAATATCGTAATCAGTTCGTTAAAAGAGTTGCCTGACTAAAAAATTCGGATCATGGTAATGCATAACACAATAAACATGGAAGTACTAATATAGATACATTAAGGTATCAAATGCATGTCACTATATACCAATTATAAAAATAAATTGGCACTTTCAAGATTCACTGAAATTAACACCACATTAGTGATTAAATGCTTGAAATGCCACAATGCAACAAACCAAATATATGCTCAAAAGAACATAGGATGACACATCTTGCCACATTTCAACAGAAAAATACCAAATAGAAGGGCATAATATAGGCTCCCAAAAAATTGAATATAGGAAGAATCTATTTCAAGCATGCATTACCCTACATAACATAGGGGTTTCATGAATTGAACTCAACTTCCAAGTCACAAAAAAAACTTAACTTGAACAATGAGTAAAGCATGCCCTAAACAGTATTTAATTTTTGCTATATAATATTGAAATTGGAATCATCAAGAAAAAGAAAAGTCAATGCACAAAAATATTTTTATCATATGTTTGGCATAAGAAGTGCTTAAACAGACCTTATAATAGTCTAAAGATCTCTTTTATGACTCTATTGCTTTCTGATACTGATCTTCATTCTCCCTAGCATCAAACTCAACACAAGCCTACAGTCAAGAACTTCCAATCAAGGTGGCAACAACAAAATTTAGTGTTTGTAAATAATGATTTTATGTAATAGAAAATAAACAATCTAAAAGTCAAACAAAATAGTAAAGGTTTAAGTCCATGAATTTTTATCTATTATGCAAGAGAGATTTCCAACATTGAATGTTCATTCTTTCTATGCATCTTTTTTTCCTGAAAATTATCTAGTTTTATTCCTTGTTCTATTATCCCTCCTTTTGATAATATGATCACGCTTTATGAAGAAACTACAAAATCATAGAAAATTGAGTTAAAGCTGTTAAAAAAATCATAATATCAACTAGAAAGTAGTACTAAAGATAAAGGTCAAGTGAAATTTAAAATTCTGTAGAATATTTGTAGAAATTCAGATAATAATTAAATAGAAGTATTTCAAATAAAACAAAATTCTGAACAACTCTAACTAGATGTGCAAAGTGCCAAAACGAATTTTCCATATCAAGCACTATGCTTGATCCATCTAAAGCAGGCCAACCAAAAGTAATTGTTTAACTATAGACATATGCTAATGCTTGGTTAAAGAGAGAAGTTCATGCCTGAAGGTCAAGTAAAAAGCAAAAGATTCATAACTGGGCAAAATAAAGAGTAGACTAGAAATTCAAATATCATTATGGAAAAAACTATAATCTAATTTCCATAAATAATTGAAGCACGTGAATAAGCAAGCATTAAATTCCAATGCTAAGCCTAAGTGTCATTTGTTAGTACCTCACACTCCTAAGCTAGACATAATCCAGCTTAAGTGTATTAATTTATTCAATACTAGATATTAGATTAAGAAAGAGATAAATTATTTAGTATGTTTGCTTAAAAACTTATTAATGTCAATAACCATATCAAATATCAAAACATCTCATTAGCAATAATGAATACTTAAGCAACTAAAAAATGAAGATTTACTGTAAAAGAAATAGTTACTTCAAAATTACTAACTAACTAACATTAATATATCATGTTACACATTAATATGAGAGTAAATTTCATTGAATCTTAGTTGTGATCAAATTCTATGTAGGTTCCTTCAAAATTTATAATAGAGCATGCAAGTCAACAAGTATTCCAATAATAAATTCGTCCAAACTTAGTATATTCATTCAAAACACAATGTTTGGGTATAATAGACTTGTGGAGTATCATAATATATTTATAATGTTCTAAAAGTACTCTTTGTTCTAGTCAGCATCTGCTTGTCTCCGCCTTTCCAATAATGATGTCATTTTCTACAATCCCAATCATGTTTTCATCTCTCATCAAAGCTTCCTTAGAGTCCTCCACAAGGCAATCTTTTAAATCGCTTCCTTTTAAGTCTTTCATAATGCCCCTTACTAAAAATAAGATATAACTATGGTGCCCAATGAATGGTCTCCCTTTATAAATTGCTTATAAGTCTACATTTTGCTCTAATTCTCAACAAGTTCCTTCATGATTTATGATAATACATGTAGTTCATAAGTTTGCCAATAATAAGCAAGTCTAATTTTATCAGATTTAATTAAAATAAAAAGTTGATCAGGTTTGCATAGGTTAGGCTAGTGGATTATTATAATATATTTATAAGATCCTTAAAATGCCATTTGTCATAGTAGGACTCCATCTCTCCAAAAATGATACCATTTTCTTTGATCTCAACCATGTTTCCATCTCCTCATCCAAGCTTCTTAAATTCCTTCACAAGGCATTCATTTGAATCACTTCCATTCAAAAATAAGATGCAACAAAGGTTTTCGATGAATGTTCTCCCTTGATTACATCTCTAAATTGAAGGTTATGATCCTTGTTGAAAATTTTTTATACTCTGCTTTATTTTTAATTAATTTTAGAAGTTATTGAATTATAAAAATACTTTCTATTATTTATTTGGTAATAGTAACAACAGCATTTTTCTTTCTCCCTTATTCCCTTTTTTTCAGGTAAACCTCAAGAACCTTTGTGACCCTCACTTGAGAAGGTTTGCAAAGGAATCAGCTACTTGGGAGAAGACATTAACAAAGAAAAGGAATCAGGGATAGGAAAACATAGAAAGAAGAAGAAAGGAGAGCAACATAATAGGAAAAGAGAAACAAAATAAAAATCAGCAACACAAGTTAATTGCAATGCTGAATGAAGCAAGGCAGTCAAAGCAAATGAGCTGACAATAAACCTATTTGGGAGAAGTTTTTGGTTATACTTGTGCTGCCAACAGAGCTCAGCTTTGTATTTCTACTTTTTTTCCTAAAGAAAGAGGTTGTCGTGAATGTTTACAAGCCAGCAAGTGCTAGTGTTGTAGCAAGCTGAAGCTTAATGGGAAAAGAGCATTCTGCCAAACTGGGAATGGGAAACTCTAGTTAAAGTGAACTTCAGCTTTAGTTAAAAATTAAGAAATGTATTACTATTCTGAATAATTATAATGTAGAAAGACTACTCCTATACTTCCAACAAACAAGGGAAAGTGAGAGAAGCCACAACTAAGGAATATTTTGTTAAAATTATTGTTACAACTTAAATCCAAAAAAAAAAGCAAAAAATAGTTTGAGAAACTATGATAAAAGAACTTAGAGGTGATTTTAACTACTGCAAACTAAAAAACAAAATTATTAAGATCAATATCTAAATGCAATTTTTTTATTATTGATACATACATTCTTAAGAATTTTAGGAAATTGAAATAAAATATTTTGGGATATTAAAACCATAGATCCTTATGAGTTATTAATGAATTTCCTTGTAAGAAATGAAAAATAAAAAGAAAGGATAAAAAAAAGATAGATTTTTTTAATCAATGTAAATTCAAATAGATGATAATACAGCAGATATAAAAATTTGAGAATTCAAGTATGGCATACAAGTCTCATGTTTGCATTCATGTTTTGATACATCAATGCTTTTATGACATTGTGTAATTAAAACACAACATAATAGAAATACAATAGAAGATAAAAAGATAAATAAATGAAAAAGTATCTTATAATATGATGTAAATTATAACTGCGTTTAATATCCTGAATTAAAAAAAAGAATAAAAAAAATTCTATATTTTATTTCATGATTCCACTATATATGATGAGCTCAAGACATGATATGCTAAAAATGATTAGCATTAGTTTTATCAAGTTATGAAATGGCATTATAGATCTCCCTACTACTACTAGCACCTTTTACAAAGTTGATGTTCTATAATGATATTATGTGATTGATAGGACTAACCAGTTATGACATGCTTATTAGTAAAGGTGTAGAGATTATGTGATTAGATGTCATACAGTTATGAGATAACATATGATAGAAATATATGATAATAGTAATATAAGAAATATGAGTTCAATTATAATAAATTAAGGAAAAAGAAAAAAAGATAAATAGAGAAATTAATAAGAAAAGATTTATAATATGTATATGAAAAATATATAATATATAAATGTGGACTCTTATATTACAAAGCTTATTTTTTATTACTATTGGCGACTCATTTCTTCTCCGAGTATTATAGAGATGTCATGTTTATACTCATATTTATATCACTATATCATATCATGTTAATGTTACATATAATATTTACTTATTAAACATTGTATAACTTATTTTTCTATTTATATTACAAGACATATTATAAATTCACAAAGAGATAATTTCCAAAGACATGTAAGATGATCATGAATATGATATTATGTAGATTATAGTTTTGTAATTGACATAGCATCTTTGACTTTCAGTTAGAACAGGTATACATATTTATAGTTTTGAATCTATTTTTTGCCACCCACATCTATTTTGACATTAATATCTTCAATAATGCTTCTATAACAAACTATTAGTATGTGCATATAATAGGTGCAAGCAGAGTTAACAACATCTCTATACTATTCTCCATTATCCTTGCCATCCCTTGCCATAATACATCATCATCATTTCTCTTTCCACCTCCATGAACCTCAACAACCATAAAATTAGTAAAGGGTTTAAGGTTTCTCCAATATAGAAAGAAGAAGAGGATTTCGATATTAACTTTGCTTTTTAACATCGTTTAGGTGTATGTACCTACTTTCTTACTATAGGGTACTTAAAAAGACCTAAATGGCCAATTATAAAACTCATGAAACTTTAGTTGAGAATAACCCCCAACACCAAAAACCTATATGCATTTTTTCTAAATTTAATTAATTCTAATAATAGTCTAAAAATTAGTAATTTTGTACATACCTCAAACAAAATACTAAAAAAAATATTATTCTATTCAAAATACTTAATTAAAAGGTCACAAGCTAGTTGTAATTCCTCAATATGCTGCCTTAAGTTTTATAACATTCCCCTCAATACATGTAACAAGCTCTACATCGATATAGAGGACTCATTTAACCAAAGTACATACTTCACAAAGTAAAAGTACCTGATCCAAAAGTGCAGCAACATTACTTTTGTCTTCACCTAAAACAGAATTGAATTGGCTTAATGCTTGATGCTTGTGCTAGGTCACTTTTGGCCACATAAAGCTGTCCTGCAAAAATTACAACCAGTGAAACATAAAGGATTAATTAACTGGAATCTTCATCATGTAATATACCTAATAAAAAACTTTAAAAATTTGTGCAAGTCAAAGAAAATATGTTGATATTGGTTTTGAAGTATAAAATACTTAATTCTAATTTATGTGATCAAGAGAAACATGATAATATTGAAAAGATATTATGTTTTTAAAAGTTGCAAAAGTTTAAGACAAGACACGTCATGATGAAATCATTTAAAAGCAAATGAGTTGTTACCAAAGTAACATTAAAGATGTCGTTAAATGGGATGATTCAACATTATGGCATAGCATCAATCTTCTTAAAAAAATAATTCAAATCATTTTAAATTGAAAAAATGTACAATTATGTTTTTCACTAGAGAACAAAATTATATCACTTTGCACTGTTTGGTTCAAGATCATAATCAACATATCAATTAAGAAAATAGTCCACCTATCCAAAATCAAATGATTATTTAAAGCACATGGCAAAGGCAAAGCTTTACCAAAAAAATCAAAAGTTTTATTGCCCTGACCCTAACGTCTTTTTAGCTCTCTTTCTTGGTGAAAACAATCCCATTCTAATGTTCAATTATGTCACCTTTATCAATAATAACTTCTTAATTACCAAGCATGAGCACCATGTAGCATAACTGGTCAAACACTGGCAATATGAATTTGCCTACCAGTCCTAACAAAGCCTTACCAGATACAACAACAAGCAAACTTTTACAACTTAAATGCATGGCATTAACTCCAAAAGATGGTGCCTCAAGTTATGTCCCAACAATTTGTATAATAAATCCAATATACTTGAAGCATATCCAAGTAGCAATAAATTTTTCCAACATTACCACCATAATCTTTAAACATCATTACCACTACAATTTCGTTTTTATACTCAATATTTAATTCAAAAGCCTTTCTAAAGCTTTCTTACATATTTCAACAGTCCAATTAGTTTAGAAGAGGATTCAAATAGATCTCAAAAAACAGAAAATTTCGTGAAGTACAAACACTCTTAATGAAGGTATTGTATGCTTGTCAAACTCTCAAACTTGGGCTTCAAGACCATGTATTAGAAGTGTCATGTTGCATCACTAATATAAATTTGAAAAAAGCACATTATCATATCCTCCAGAAAATTCTAGGATGTATTGCACATTCTTTTAACAAGTGCCTAACACTCTTCCTAACCCTAAAAAAGGGTGAAAGTTTGACAAGCATCAAAATAATTTGTGTTTCATGGAAAATAGAAATGTTGCATGATGATTGATGTCATTCAAACATTCTTAAGGAAAAAATAACTATTCACTTTGCTCTAATCTTTATAGGTTAGAATCTTTATGCATAATATTCACACTTATGCATAAATTTTTTATAGCATTTTCTTGTAATTAAAAGTAAACTATTATTCATATTTGTATGCTAAAGTTAATGATTTTATACTTATAAATAATTGAATGTTTTGCATGCAATAAAAGTGAAATTTTGTAAGTGTGTAACCTTAATTGTGTGTATTCATAGTTCTCTCTCCACATAATGCATAGTTCTAGTCACATATAGATTGCAACCATTTAAATGTTTTTTTTATTAGTAGGTTACATTAAAATTTTTTACTTTGTGTATCATATAAAATTTTGTGGTTATTCTATTAAAGATTTTTTAAATTCCACAGTCCTTGTATTTAGTACATGTTACATAGGCAAAAGAATGCTCAAGGTTCCTTATCTAATATAGTTTTTACTACTCATAAAGTCAACATGGTCATGCTCATTAACATTTATTAGGTTGATCATTATTCTAATCCAAACTTGTTTTTGAAGTAATATTTTTGATAAATTTAGTCTTTTTCTTCTTTTATCATTACTATTACCATCACCTAGAAAGTATAAATCACCTCTAATATAATCATACCTAAAGTGCACTTCGCAATCTTATAGATATTGACAAAGCTTGTTGTTTCACAAGTCAAGCGCATGCATCTAACTCATTGCCTCGTCCAAACAATAAAAATTGAGCTAAATCTAAAACATATTAGATGAACCATCTTAAGCAGGCCCAACTAGATTATGCTTAAGCCAACTAAAAAATTCATGTATATCTTAAAACTCAATTATAAAGTAAACTCCAAATACATGTTTTCTCATATACTATTTTTGTTTCTTCTACATATATATAAATATAAAAAAAATGTAAACAAAAGCATAGCTAATTTGAGTAATTTAACAAATTTTCTTCAATTTTGTACACAAAAATGCATATTTTACAAAAGCGTTAACATTGCATAGAGGAGAAATCGTAAATGAAAATTAGAATATGTTACATGCTTTTTATAACAACAACAAAATTTAATTCAATGCAACACAATGCCACTACTTTTTAATACTCATCCATTATATATTAAAAAATGTGGTGTTGTATTTTTCTACATATTTGATCATATTTTATATTTTTAATGATTTTGAAAAGAAAAATATGTTTTATTTTGTTGCATGGGCCTTAGTCACTAGGTATTACGAAGAGATGCCCATTCTTGTAACCATTACATGATCAGTTTGTATGGGTGGGAATGATCAAACCATATGAGGTTGCATCACCAATTGTGGGCATGTTCAATTCCAACAAATTCAAAAACAACTTAGGCAAACTAGATTTATCTATTGATGCATAGTGCACATATAGATGCTTGCCTCCCAACTACATATGCACAAATAAAGCAATGCATGTAAATTTTAGTTGCACAAAGAGAGAAATGCCCATAAAAATATTCACTCCACAATAGTTATTTCTATACAAGTGCAGACAATGTCTAATATATGTTTTGGATAATGAGTATAGTCATATGTACAAAAAGAAGTTCATGCGTTCATAAATTACATTATGTACATGCAAACATGGTTATATGAGAACAAAAATCATTATGTACAATCATGCATAAATGAAAACAATGCATCCATTGACCATAAAAAAATTCTAATAAAAATTAATGCATGTATAAGATGTATTAAATGTCTGTAGATACACACACACATAGAAAAATAATGGGCTAGACAAAATGACACAATATAAAACTTTATAAGAGCCAAATACCATTATGAAAGGTTTCCCTTTTTAATATTGTTTTTTATGATATTTTTAGAGAAGAAATAATTGTTGTTGAGCCCAAGATGACCAGAGATTAAAGAACCAGAGGTGCTGGTCGCTTCATGTGTACGTATAGAGGGACCTCTCTCAAGTCTTTCCCTTGGTATATCTTGTCAGTCATGTTTGTTGTACTAGCTCTAACACTTCTTTCTTCTTATTTCTTTGTGTGTCTATATAACTGTTAAAGTAAGAACAACATGGTTTTACATCTTTCTCATGTTACTTTTGTTGGTCCTATAAAAATTGCTATAAAAATATAGTTTCAATAGATATAAGTTCATTGTGTTGTCACTTTCATCTTCATTGCACCACAAAAATTGAAATTTAGATTTCCTCTTATATTTAAATTTTCTTGCAAGAGTTTAATAGCATGCTTAAATTTAAATTCATTAACTACTTTTACTTGGAATTTACCAACAAATTGTTAGACAAAGGATAGTTGCCTTTCAAAAACTTGGTTATTTTGTCTGATTTGCAATAGAGAAGGTTTCAATTATTTGAGTTATTATTTTAAACTGGTCGTCATGCCTCATCAAAATCATAACTTACATATGTCGTTGTTGCAATTAGGTACAAAACACATGTCTTTCAAAATTTATTGCATGCATTTTTTTTCTCATTTTAATTACCATATTTGAATTAACATTTCTTTACTCTGAATTTCAAACACATTATATAAGTCCCATAGTTTGGTCTTGGACATAAAATCCCAAAGACTGCAACTAGACACCACCTCAAACCTTTGAGTGTGCATTGCATTACAATCTCGTTTATCCAAGACCATTACATGAATTATACGACACCATTGCACCATATTGACTCGACATTAAGATTCAAAAATGTCAAGTCCTTTATATTAATTTGTTCTCACCTCTTTCTGGTCTTACTCTTCCACCATTGAATAAGAGAATTGTGATAACCCTTCTCCCTTAACAAATTAATTGATCTAAAATTAACATGTTCAAATCATACAAGAAAACACTCCAGGCAATAACATTTTTATCACTTTGATTATTTCTAATCATATCATTTCGAGTATATCTACCACATGTTCTATTTTGTATACTTGAATTCACACGCAATATTTAAAATCATATAATATTTTTTATTCCACTTGATTTTAAAAAACATATATGTAAAAATGAGTAAGATTTTTTGATCACACAATATAACAAAAGCATTCCTCAATTCCTTCAACATGTTTGAATTAGATTATAACCATCCTATAAATTTTTTTATTTTTTTTAAATTTATATTAGAAATAATGAAATCTCTCTTTTTCTTATATTTTAGTATCATATAATAGTAATCCTTAGCAATTGTACTCTTCTGGGTTTTACTAAAAATGAATTCCATGTTCAGTTAAACATAATAAAATAACCTCTTTCTTAGTGCTATCAACAAAAGCATCATCAAAAGTAAAAATAAGAATGCACCATTGTGAATATAGAACCAATGCAAAAAATTACAATTGAGAAACCTTTAATCAACAATACTTGAATGCACATATGCATCATTACTTTTATATGCATACTTTCATAACTTCAATATGTCTAAAGCTAAGCTTTTCCCTATCACAAGGCCTTTCAAAACACTATTATTGGACTTCAATCATTTCCCTTCTAGATTTCTTCATAGAACCCCTTAGCTAGTGAATAGTCAAAATAATTGATCTTCTAAACACACAACCAAATTGAATCAACAATATATTAGTTTTGTGTCATAATTTAAGCTCTTTAAATGATAAACTTCACTTTTGAAAACTATCATCACTAAACTTATAGAATCATACCTTACCTTTTTTTCATCTTTATTTAATGGCCATTATCATCATATGTTTTATTGTAACATGTTTTACACATCTATAATAAAATCATGATCATATGATGCTTAGTAAAATGTAAGCAAACACAAAAAATACAAGCATGAATGTCAATCATCTTTGTTGATAGATTTCAATTCATTACTTATTATAGTTGCCAAGCATTATATAACACTAAGTAAATATAGATGTATAAGTTTGCTATATCAATTCCTCTTGTAAAGGTCTCCCCTTAAAATAGATATCAAATTATGTGCCATTATATGATCCATATTTCCTTCATTTCATGTGTTTTACACTTACTACAATATATCTTTCCAAATTTCCAAGACTATTTCTCAATTCCCTTACTTGACTAGTTCAACTCATTCCAATAATTTAACAACACTACTTCTCTTCCTCCTCTTCTCTTTAAGTTGTCAACCACGATCAAAATGTTTTAATTTTATTCAAAACACCCTCATCATCCATGGTCATCCTCTTATATACTAAATATTGATGCTTCATTTCCCTTCAACAATTAAACCTCTTCAGTTTAGTGACTTCATGCCTCCAAATCGCTTGAAATTTAATAGTTTTGCAAAAAATTAGGTTATTGTTATGTCAATTTTGACAGTACAATAAGGTTAGGAAAATTAAAAAATAAGATTTAATAAAAATTAGGAAATTCTAAGATTTCTTGCTTTTTTTTAATAATTTGAACTTCAAAAGTTTAGTCGTTAATTTTGTATGTTCTTCTTAACGAAATCCACCTGTTTGCCAAATTTCATATCTTTTAATGAAATTTAATATTTTTAATAATTTAACCAAACCTAAAATAATTTTAAATCCTCATTAACTTTTGGTTCAATGACTCACGCCTACTTTTTTAGATGCAAAATTTTTACTATGCTTATACTTGTAAATTCTATGCCTTTGTAAAATTTCATAATTTTGTGAGTTTATGTAATAATTTTTAATTATTTTAAAAAAATTTTCATGCTCATAAGTTAATCGTTATAAATCTTTGATCTTCTATTTTAATACTCAAAAGAGTTTTTTGTCAAAATATTATCATTATATTCAAATAATTTGTTCGTTTTATTTCTTAATTTGTCTCTTTCTTTTTAAGGGTTGGTCCTTTAGTGGTATACAAATTTTGAATAACATGAAAGGAAACTTTAAAGTTTTCAAAAATTATTTAAAACTCTAAATAATTCAAAGCAACAATAATTCAATTTTCTTTATGTTTTGGATAATATAAATCTTCTCTTCTTAAGATCATAAATCAAATCTATGATTATGATTTTTTTATTAATTTAAGCACATGATAATTTAAAATATCAAAATATTATTCAAATAATTGCCCTTACATTATGTATGTTACAATGAAAGGGAACGATAGATCATGCTCTATCTTATTTAGTAGTTCGTTACGTTTCTATTAAGTTGTTAGTTTTTGTATTTTTGTAGTGATTTAAAAACTTACCTTTTGAAAGAATTTTAATTTTTTTTATATTGAATTTGTTATAATTTTCAAAATATTCAATTAGTTTTACTGTGGTTTTTGAAAATGATCTTCTAATGGTTTTTTATTTAAAAAAATGTGTTTTCAAAATCAAAAGATAGAGAAAGAAATGACATTAGCCATAATTACTTTGTGACATTTTGAGGAATGTCATTTGATTTAAATAATGTTAGAGCTATTTGTTAAATGATGATTGATTTTATCTTCTAAAGTTAGAGATGCAAAAATTTAGAACATTATGTAAAGAATTTTAATAAAAATTAGATCTTTAAAGACAAGTAAAAAGTGTGCCATGGGACTAAATATTTTGAAAGTAATTTTAGCACTTTATTGAGAAAGTTTCTTAACTTCATGGTCTCAAAAAAGGAATCTAAGTAAATTTGGACATGGTAAAGATTTAATAAACATGCCTTCCTAAAAACCTCATCGAGATGCTCAATATCTAGCTCAAAAAATTATTAGGTTCACCCTTTTTATTTTCAAGCATGAAGAGAAATGTCAAAAAATCATCAAGCTACTCTACAATACGTTTAGACAATAGTAAATCGAAGATTGTCAAAAGGCTTTTCGAGAGCTTAATTGATACTTATCTCAGCATCCAATCTTGAGCTATCTAGTCCTTAGGCAGTCTTTATGTATATATATAATTGCTTCAAGTTTTATAATTAACTCATCTTTAATTCAAGAGAATAATGGATTTCAACAACTAATCTATTATGTTACTCTCACTCAGAAAGATGTACAGCTAAGATACTCTCTTAAAGAGCATCTAAACCTAGCTTTACTTATGTCAACCAATCGGTTATACCAATATCCACATCATAGATGTGACAACCAATAAACCTATGAGGCACATCCTCAACCAATAGATGATATAAATATGTTGCAAAAGTGGGTAATTAAGCATAATGAGTTTGAACTTAACTTCATTTCCTATTCATTTATGAAATCTAAAGTTCTTAAAGGTTTTCTAATTGAGAGAAACTCTTTTGATTCTAAACCTAAGACCCTTGTAAACTTCTAACAACCTTTTTTGATGGAGCTTTCATGTGTGAGTCTTGTAGCATTAGTTCAATCCTTCTTAGCTCTTAGTAAGTAAAGCTTAAAGTTGTTATCATAATTGTTTTCATTATCACCAACAAATAGGCTAAGCATGAAGCCATGATTGCAAGTCAATAGTTTGCTTGAGGGCTACAAATGAAGCACTTAAAAATCTTTAGTAGTTTCCAACTAACTAATAAGTAGTGTCGTATTAAAAAGTAAAGATTTACACTAAAATCCTATGAATACTAGCTTGGCCTCTTCTCCAAAAGTATGATACTATAGATCTATTTTTTAGTCATTAAGAACAAAATTAAAAAGTGGCTCTAATAGCCAATACTAGAGATTCTAGTGAAGACTTTTCTCATCTTCAGAAGTTTAGCATTGAGTTACTAAATCGCCTAGTTTTTCGACATAAAAGGCCTTCTTACTGATAAATCCATATGACACTTATCTAAAGTTTGTGATTTTAACCCTTATAAAGTTAGATGTAAAAATGGTCAAGTGATACATTCAATAATATACTTTGGTTGATTAACAATATTATCAAAAATTCTTTCTCAAGACAGACAAATGTGTTCATTTATTACATTTAATGTTTTATATCATGCTAATAGTTATGTTTTAAAAAATCTTATTAAATAAGACAACCTTAGATAAGTTTGACATATTATAAAAATAATTATATTATTTTGAAACCATAATTCTTAGATGAAATCATTTGAGAGCATAAAATATCGAGCATTTCAATAAGTGAAGAAAAAATGCAATCTTTTAAAACTTTTCCAAACCTCCTTAATCATAAGTTTAACTTGTCCCACTCCCTCTTGGTTGACTTTATAAGAGCCCATCCATTACACATGGTCTGATCTAAAATGATGAGCTAATTACCCATCACTACGATGCCTTAAAGCATTTTGTACTACTACCACCAAGGAGAAATAATAGTAATAATAATAATGATAACAATAATAATAATAAGGACAAGCTTGGCTAACCCATTTCTCACATAAACTCTCTTATAAACAGATAGAGGATGATCTTGAGGAGAGAGAACAAAGTTGTGATTACTTTCAATAAAAAAGATAAGAGGGAGATAGAGAGAAAGAAATCTGAGAAAGAGAGAGTGCCCATGAGAGGGCACTTAGAAGCTAAGGGAGCTTCTACAAAGCTAATGCTAATGAGAAGAGCATATCATTAAAAAATTTAAGTAAATCCAAAACTTATTTTTTAAGAACAAATGAAGATGAGTGAGATGATGATAAGAGAGGAAAGAAAGTGTTTGGAAGAAAAACATCATCATAATATTATTAATAATTTTGGTGAATTCAACTAAGTTGGTTCATATAATATTGATATGAATAAATTATCCCAAAATCAAGACATAGCTTACTACTAAATATTCAAGAATATTGGTGTCACTTGCGACCCAAAGCCTACATTAGCATACAAAATTAACCAACTACTCAAGTTAGCCCAAATGACCAACCAACCAAAATTAACTAATGCTAATTTGACACCAAGTTGATCAATAAAAATTGAGTCTCTTGAGATATGTGACTAACAAATTATTATTAAGTTTAATAAAATTCTTTTTACTCATATTTAATAATATTTGTGATACTTAGTTCCATAATTTTGTTGCATGCAAAAATATTATCGAACATAGCTTATATTGAAGAATCATGATGCCATTAGATGATATTACTTGAGAAAATTAAATGCCAATCATGACAAACTTTAAATAAGTATAAAGAGTTGTGCTGGAACTAAGTACATGATGAACAAAAGATATGAATATAACATAAAATAATATACATAAGATGTCATGAGGACATGATAATGATATGTGATGATGCATATATGATGTTGGACATATGTCAATGAATATGAGATATTAGATATTTTGTAATCGATAATGTTGTGAGAACAAGCTAGACAAAAATTTTGAAATTATATTAAAAATATTTGTAACAATTTAATAAGAATGGTTATGTTATTATACATCTTAGTTTCATGTATTGAAAATTGAAAGATAAAATCAAAGTTTTGATTATAATCAAGTGCAATAGACATCAAAATCAAGCAATGATACCAATTGATTGATATTATTTTAATAAGATGAATGAGATATTTGTGACAATCAAGTAAAGCAAAACTCTTTAATTAGTGCATTGATATTTGTGACAATCAGGTCAGACAAAATCTTTTGATTGGGCACTATTAACAATTTGTGACAATAAGGTAATGCCAAACCATTTAGTTATGCACCATGTATTAATATTATTTGTAACAATTGAGTATGGAAACCCCCTCATACTAGTTATCATTCTTGGTGTATCTTAGTTGCATATATTGATTTTCACATGTAAGCTTAAAAGACATGATAAAATAAGAGTTTTCATTATAAACAAGTTTATAATTAAATGGATAGTTAGGAAGTAATAAGCCCATTAAAAAAGATCACAAAAATCTAGAATAAATTGTATGGGACATTTTAATAACAAGACATCTTTATTGTGATACTTGATATAATAATGTGATACTTGATAACATTCTTATAATTTATATGAAGCATGATGTCCTCATAATTGGATGGTTTTCTCTTATTCTTAATGTTATTATCAAGTCTCATGCACTTGCTTTGCTTACATTCTCATAACATGATATTTTTTATAGTACTAATTGTTATGATTATATGAATTATTCTATTGATTTATATGAAGTGTCTTTTGATGATATCTTACACATTCTTAGCTTCTTTGAATTATACATTAACATGAATTAGTAAAGTTATATCAATTAAAATATTAACTATAATATGTTTAGATAACATGGATTTTTTGCTTGAAGTTATTATTTTTGACATAATTAGTCTATGATAGACTTGCCTCTTATTATTCAATATTTTCTAAAAAGGATAATTTGATATTTTCATATGTATATATTGAGGACACCATTGGTCCCAATCAGTATGGATGAAAAGTGGTAAGAAAAAGAGTTTTTAAAGAAATTTGAGTGTTTATGTATCTTTTTAATTGTAAACTCATCATTTAATCAAAAAAATAATTTTTTTTCATATATATATATATATATAATTATCATTTGTAGAAATAAATGATTAATAATAAGAATTAAGCCCTAGTGAACAAAAAAGAGGAAAAAATGTTTAAGAAAGTAAGGCCATCACACCATCCTTTAGAAGTTAAAGATATGATCATGTTGATCCATTCAAGAGAGTGTGATGGACGTGCCTCTAGCTATAAACATGCCATGAAGAGTCTGTATCAAGGATTGTTTTTGACCAATAATGAAGAAAAATATTACTTTATTTACCAAATGGTGCAAAGGGTGTCAAGTTCATGCTCCCCTTTCATTTTAATTATTCACAAAGATTGAAGAAATAATTATTTATTTGTTCTTGTTAGACTATGGTATGAATTTCCATTTTTTATTTCCAATTGCTAGAAATGGAAGGAGGTTCCTTCTCTTGGTTGTTAACAACCTTTAAAAATGGATCAAAGTGAAGCCTCTTATTGGCAAGACTATTAATAAGATTTAAAGTTTTCTTTAGACAAAAATTTATAATAGGTTTAATATTTCCATAGCAATTGTTACAAATGATATAATAATGTTCCAATCTAAAGATTTTCCAAATTTATGCAAAATGTATGGTTGTTTTTTTAAGTATGCCTCAACTTCTCATCCTCACATAGATGGACAAGCCAAAGCAATGAACAAAGACATCTTAAAAATTCTAAAGCCTCGTCTTGATGATAAAAAAAGTGGGTGGGTAGGTGATCTCCTAGACATATTTTGAGCGTATGGAACAACAAATTCTATAACACGTCAAGTTTTTCTAAGGATTCAAAGCTATAATCACTATCGAGGTCAATCACTTAATAAGTTAAAAGCTTGAACTTGAAACTAGCACATCAAAAGTTGGACCTAATCAAGGAAAAGTGTTTGAGAGACCATGTAAAGAAACTAAATATAAATTAAAGTATGAAAAAATATTACATATTAAGAATTGTGCTTTCAAGGTCAAAGATTTGATTCTTAGACAATACAAGGCTTTGACAATATAAGAGCTCTCAACACTGATAAAGCCTCCATAAGCTTGCTCCAAACTTGAAAGAATTGTACTTGATCAAGCATGTTCTAGGACAAGATGTCTAAAACCTTCATAAAGAGTAAGATGTTTTGCTCCAACAATCAAAGAGTAAGGATCACTTAAAAAGGCTCTATATATGCTGAAAGTTACACACTTTTCTTCTTGTGCTAACTATCAAAGGTATTATTTGACTTTCACTAAAGTTTTCAATAAAATTTCATACTTAGCATCATGATTTTACATTCTCAAGATTTGGTTAACTTAAACGAAGTCAACTCTCTTTGTTTAATTATAATATTTAGATATCTTAAGATATAATAAAATTGTACATTAAAAGTACAAAGTTATTTGAGGGCTAACTAAAAAAATTTTTTCTTAAAAGAAGTCATCTCTTGAGCTAATTCAACAATCAAAAGTTATTTGATGTGCTCGATCAAATTCCAAATTACTTGGGTTTTTATTTCTTTTGGCAAAAAATCAACATAATTATTCTCACTTGACATTGACAAATCAACTTCTTAAGTTAATTACATCTTGTTTGTTGTTGAATATATTTCATCCTTACAAGTCAATGTTATTCAATAATTGATATTCTCTTAAGACATTTAAACCTAATGACAAATCCATTTATTGTTAAGTTTCTTAACCTAACCTTATCGAGTATGGATCATCATTCACGATATGAAATTCTATCAAGAAAATATAAGTCAAATCTATGTGAGTGTACCTAAAACTTAGCCTTTGAACTTTTTTAGTCAGACTATATATCATCCAAAAGACTAGTCTTGCACTGATATTAACCCCAAACCTACTTCAACAAATCCTCTAGTGGGTCACAATATAGAACTAGTTGACAAGTTCTTTTGATCTTTATTTAGATAGTTAGATTTCATACGTTAATAACCCATGAGACCTAATCTTTTCTTATATTAAAGGGTTTTTGAGTAATGCTCAAGTAAAAAATGCAAGTTCCTTTTCATTACTTGAAATAACCATTTCAACTTGCTTTGGTTCACATCATTTGAATCAAATTTTGATTGAGTTACACATCTATGTGAACTTTTTATTACATCGATCTTCACCATTCCATAGTAAGCATGCTTTGAGAAGCATAAATCTTACTTTCTCTTCTTATTTCCTTCATTATTGTTCCATTATGTGAAGGCTACAAATGCAAAAAACAATTCTTCCATTCCTTCCAAATTTCATCACTAACCCATGGTATGGAGGTTGAGAATTTTTTCCTTTTCATCTTATCTTGTTGCAAAATAAAAATCTTATTTATAACTTCTAAGTACCTAAGTATTTCCCCTTTGATCTTATGATTCACTTGGGAAAAAAAGTTTGTTTCATCTTGTTAAGTTTTGACTTTTCTTTTACACTCTCTCCTTTAAACTTGAAACTCACTCTTGAAGATTGTATTCTTCTATTTAATTCTTTTACCTTATGCTTAAGCTTTTAACTAAAACTCCAAAACTTAGAATCTTTTCAAGTAAGATAGCTCATTACAATGAATAAGATAGCTCATTACCATGACCCTGTGTTCGATAAAAAGAAGGAATAAAAAGGCATAATAAGATATCTAATGGGGCTTAACCAATTGCAGAGATATGGAAAATATCAACCTTCAAGAACTGTGAAAGCATGCATTGAAAATAGCATTAGCAGTTTGATCATCAAACAATATTTTTCGTAGATGAAGATCACACAGTACAAGTGACCTACTCACCATTAACTCCCTTCAAACAAGAAATCGTACAAAAGTCATTATAATAATAGAAGTAAGAAAAATCAGCAAAAGTAAAGTATATATGACATCACACACCTGTAGTAATGAGAAAAAAATATTTTGAAGCTTCCTATTTTTTGCTTCATTTCTACTTTTTGTTGATGTGCTGAATACAATGCACAACATAAAAAAATGCAATTTTTTTGAGGTTTCGATCACGAACAATCTGAAGGTCCATAAATAATTCAAGAGGCAATCCAACTCAACAATATGACTAGACAAATAAGCAAAACATAATTAAAAGCATAAACTTTCAAAACAAACAAGAAAAATCAATAATATGCTAGAGAACTTTAATTTCTATATAATCATTGGAACAACATAACTCTTGCAATACTAAATAGTTTTATGAAAAAAATACCATTTTTTTGTTTTAATATCATTTGGTTTAAGCCCATAAACTTTCATAGCTTTCATCTAGGCATTTGAAGTTGGTAAAATATTTCACATAGGCCATTTCTCTTAACTTATAGTATATACTTAAAACCTCACTTATCCATCTCTCCTTCCCAATTCTTTCAGTTGACCTCTAAGCAACTCTATGGTGTATCTTTCGATTTATCCCGGACGCCTCCTAACCATCTATTTCTATGACTTGTCCCTCTCCATTGTCCTCAAGGTAGCCAACCCATGGCAATGTATTTCCAAAATTGTGTTAAATCTAATGCTTAAGACTTCTAAGAAGCAATGTGTTTTATTGTCAAAGGATACTAACAGATTAACAAAGATGGTTATATAAACAATGAGTTAATTGAAAAAAGTAAGGATTCCTACAACATCATGCATGGATATGTATAAAGAAATAATTTGAAGAAGCTAGATTAAATCATAAATTTGACTAAGTTAATTAACATCATGATTCATAAGAAGATAAATGTTACTATTATTCAACAAACAAGGCACATTGTCAGAAAACCAAGGTATTACAAATTTTAGGATTCAAACTTCAACACTCAACTAAGAATTGAAAAAGAAATGAGTTAGTACGATTTCGGATAAGTCTATGAAAGATAATATAATGAATGTTTATTATGAGATTAAAGAGCTTAATGAAGCACATAAAATGATTGTAACAATTTCTTATTATTACTTCAAGGAACAAAAAACATTTTCCTAATTCTAAAAGAGAATCATAATGAACTAAAATTAATTATTTATTATAATATTTCCCTCACATGCTCGAAAAGGCAGAAAAGGAAAAAAAAAGAAGCTAGCCTTGGACATATTGAAATTATGAAAAAAATGTATAACAAAGCAATAATGAGTGTATAAGGAGGCTTTATATTGATAAGGTATTAGAAAAGAATAAAAAGAAATTAAAATTTCTTATATTAAAAATAATTTCGCATGCCTAAGTAGAACATATTAAAGGTTTCTTAATTACATCAAATTTCATTATGGCTACGCTTTAAGTCATTGGATGTGTTCGTAAACTTAATTTCAAAAATTTTTTCTGCCTGTACACCAAAAGCATCAAAAACATTTTGAAATTTTCTCACAACTTCTATTTTTGCACATAAAAAGATAATGCTTCTTAAGTACTTTTGCAATTCTTCTTTCATCAAACTTTCTGACAACATAAGCAATGAAAGACTGCTTTAATTTTACACTAATTATTGATGTAATTATAAAATTCATGATAAACCATTAATATGCATTTCGCTAATAATTTAATACCAGTTAATAAGACTAAGAAAAGAGATAAAACAAAACTAATACAAAGCAAATAGATAAAACAAGACTGAGTCTATGAACAATGACTCTGATGTTTAAATGGTATCACATTTTTAGCTCTTAAAATAAATATATGGAATTGATATTTAGACAAGTAATTCCAAAAACATATTGATTGTAATAGTTATCATAAACAAAAGAAACAATAAAAAATTTACTTATTTTGAACTATACTTCAAAATGATAGAGAAATTAATAAAAGATGTCACTAATATGATCCAAGCATTGAACAAATAAGATGAAAATAAAACATACTTCTGAGTGTTGTGTAATCAAAATATCACACTCAAGAATAAAGGAAAATTTATAAGATTACATGGTATCAAATGTCAATGTGCGAGTACAAACACACAAATAGAATAATTGATATAGAGATAAAGCTTTTAAGTTTGAATAGTAACTTACTATAAAGAAGAAAGTTGGCATTCCACTAATTGAAGACAATTCTAAAGAAAATCAATCTAGATGGTCACTTTGTGATTGTATAAGAGAAGTGGATTACTAAAATCTTTCCTATAAAAAGGTAAACAATATAGAACAAAAAAAAATGACTATTGACTATTAGAAATGGCTTTAACAACTTTGGATCCAGAAGAAAAGCAATTAATGAATAGAAAATATAGCATCTTAGAATTAATGTGTCTGACCTCACTTGATGTGTTAAAGGACTATTCTTGTAATTATAATAATGGAATATGAATTTAGTGTTGGCATCCTAAACCTTTTTAATATAAGAATCTAGCAAAAGAAATGTACAGCCTCACAAGAAATAGTTAAGATTCTATATTTAAGAAATCATGGGAAAAAATGCTTGTTTTGTTCTTTGTAGAGGGAAATCAAACTTTTACCATTATCAACAATTAAAAAGGCCTAATCAAGTCTAACAACTTATCAACACTTATAATCTTCTCTTAAAGCTCCATGACGTGGAAGTTTCCCATTTTCTCCAACGCCCAGTTCAAAATATAACTTTAACCAATACAAACAAAAGATATTTCCACCCATTAAAATGCTGAATAGAAATATGTTGAATATTGGTGGCCCTCCAAATTGAAGTGTACCGAACACTATAACATATTCACCCTAAAATAAAATAAAATAAAATAACGAACCTTCTTTTTGAAAAGGAGGATGATGGCTTGTGCTAGATTGGAATGAAGGGAAGCCAAGAGGGTCCAAACTTCTGATTGAAGGAGATGAGTGACTAATGAGGAAATTCAGCAAGGCATTTGGGATGGTATGGGTCATGTGCGCAATGAACATCGTGAGGTCACCGAGGTCCTTTGAGACCACCATGTCCGACGATGAACTGAGCGTGGATTGCTGAAGGCAGAGATGTAGGGACGATTCGAAGTGGCCGTAGATAAGGAGAAGCTCCGCCTCATATCCTTTTGGGTCAAGCTTCTTCCTGGATTGAAGTAGAGGAAATCTCAGCCTATCAGTCACCTTTCCAATTGCAGAGAAAGAATCCGGTAAGAGGAGGTTTGACACCGTTGCCAGTCCTACATATCAATTAACAAAGCCCAAGTCGAAGGGAAGCTCAGAAGAACCAAGCTAAGGTGCTTATGCGGTTTTGGGATGGCAAATTATTAAATATAAAATATAATTACAATATGTTAATAATTTATTAAACAAAAGAAGGGAGTATTGTTTTGAATTTGATTTGTGACACTAGGATTGCTCTACACGTTAGTCTGGGATTAAAATTTTTAAAATATTTTCTATAAAAATAAATTTAATAATATATTTAATTAAAAGATTGGGGTATTATTACTAAATTTTGATAACAATAATATTTTTTATTATATTATTAATAAATAATCATCTATAAATAATCACATCTTTGTGGATTAAATTTATTAAATTTTAAAAAGCATAAATGTGCATCACAATTTTTTGTCATCAGCCTACAGTATAGTTATATGATAAATAATAGAGATGTAAAGTTTGAGAATCTTATGAGAAAAGTCGAACTCTTAATATTCTTTTGCTTAATGTTAGATTCTTAAGATCCAACAGCTTGAGGTTGGACAATTAAAAGTAAGTAGTCATCACTGGCAATGCGATCGCCTTAGGAGACAATGCACATGATTCATCCATCTCATACCAATGTCTTGTGCATTAATCATAAACCACCATTGCCCTCAAGACAATGCTTCTGGCAATATTGGCACCTAAGGAGGTAAGTGTAAAGTTTAACTATGCTTTTGACAATGTCTTATGTCGCCACATGCAACACAACCTCCAAGGAAATAAAAGAAGAAAGATAATATTTGGTCATTCTTTATAGATGCACAAACTCCAATAGGAAGTGACACTTAGGGTTTAATTAATGGCAATAAATTTGCCTACTTGAAGAACAAACACTTTTCTAAAGAGAAATAGAATTTTAGTTTATTCCCCTTGTTTTTCTTGTCTTCCTTTGTGATCCTCGACCTAGGAGACCCAAGTTATTACTTAATATTTTTTATAATTGCACTGAATAAAGATTTTTACTAAGTTTTTGTTGATTCTCTTATTCATATCTAACTTGTTGATCAAGAATATTAAACCCAATCTCCATTGTATCATGGAATATAACTTTCACATATAGTTTATATCATTCTATCAAATGTTTTATTTTGATTTTTTATATTATAATGTAACTCTAAATCTCATGTCATAGGACATTTACATCACATTGATTTGGTTACATTACATTTCTTCAATATATCACATTTCTCCTTTAATATATATTTCCTTTGCATTAAAATTATAATATTATTATTATTTATCTTTATTTACTTGGGTAATATAAAGTTTTTCTAAACCAGACTTGATCAAGAAACAACACACATCTTTGGATTCGTCTTCATGAGCTCTACCAAGTGAATTATTCATTTTGATATTTTTAAATATTTTTTAAGAATTTTTGTAAACTTTACCAAATGTTTTGATTCATATATGATTTGACTATTGAGTATGTTACACTTGATATCCTAACTATCTTGGAGACTTTGTCATACAATTCATATCATTGTTTGAAGTTTTCACTTAGATTTTCATGTATTATAAATATACACTAAATATCCCACGTAGGGCCTTCACATCGATTTGGTTTTTATTTTATATATAAATATATATATAAATATATATATATATATATATATATATATATATATGTAATATTAAAAAAGTTATTTATTTTTTTAATGTAAAATAGTTTTTACTTGATATTTTGGTATTCCAAGTAAAAATATTATAATTCTTACCTAATTTTATAACCATGAAAGTTACACTCATTCTCTTGAGTATATTGGAATGCAACAGTTTGGTAAACTTTATCTATCGAGCTACATTCATATGTTCTTTATTTTCTTATATTATATTGCTTTAATTTGTATAATTATAAGTTTAATAATTATTTACTTTATAATAAAATAATAGCTTATGATTATTTTTGTTCTTTTATTTTGATATTTCTTAATAATAAAATATGTGTTCTGATTAAGATGAAACAAAAGTCATTAAACTCGACTTCATGGGCACCACCTAATTAAAAATTCTTTTTTTATAATCTTTAAATATTTATTTTCAATCATTTTGGCACTCTTTAAGAGGTATTTTATTTTCTACCTAGTTTGACGATTGACAATGTTACACCAGCCACCAAATCAACTTGAAATTAAATGTTCCTATACAATTTATTTCAATACTTTAAATTGTTTGCTTTGATTTTCTTATGTTTCTATGAAGCTCTAAATCTTCTCACTTGTAACCTTACAACTCTATAGTCTTGTTGTATTACATTATTTTAATTTATCTGACTTTAGCTTTAACATATATTTACATAATATTAAAATAACGATTAATTATTACATTTATTTAATTACTTTTGTTATTTCAAAAAATTACAAACAAGTTTCAATGGAGATGAAACAAATACCATTATTGTCATCTTATAGAGTTCCACTCAATTAAAATTTCATTTCTTATAATTTTAAAAAAAATATTTTCAAAAGTATTTATATGCTTTGCAAGTCATTTCAATCCAAACCTCATGTGATAGTCAATGGTACTGCATTAGATCTTCTTAGAATCTTGGATCACAATTTTTCTGTAATATTTATCACTTTTCCACAAATTGTTTTATTTGATTAGGATATATGACTTATTAACTTTGCCTCTCCTCCAATGTGACCCTTTAATCAATTTTACTAGTTGTAATACATTATTTTAATTTAACTCATTTCAATTATAATATATATTTACTTATTATTAAGATGATACTTTATTATTATTTATGATTATTTTTTTTGTAATTCATATTTTCTATAAAATGTGTTTTGAATGAGATGAAAAAAAAGTTGGTTTTATTTGTCTTGATATGCTATAACTAATTAAATATTTTTTTTAAATTTTAATATATTTTTTATTATATTTTTTCTTTCTTTATAAGATGTTTTTACTGATACTTGATTCCATCATTGAGGATGTTATACTTGATCTCCTTAGTACCTTGGCGGATAACTTTACCATATATGTTTTTTAAATAATTTAGCTTTTTTGATCAAAGATTTTTCTTTAGTTTGGATATATTATTATGAAACTCTAACTTTCTATGGTGTGACATTTACATAGTTTTTTTTAGATATTATAAATTCTTTTAGTGTATCTTATTTTAGCTTTATTATATATTTATTAAATATTTAAAACACTAATTTATTATTATTTATACTTATTTAAATTGATATTTTATAATAAATCCAAATAAGTTCTAATTGAGACATATCAAACATCATTACCTTTCTAGTTTAATAAGTTGTATAAATGTAAATATTTTATTACCATGGTTTTTGCACTCTTATAAGATATTTTGATTCCTACAATGTTGTTGCACACATCCTCCATTGTATTTTTGAATGCAACTTTTTTGAAATAATTTATCTCATTTCATAAAAAAATATTTTATTATATTATTGTGAAACTCAAATTCTCTACACATGTAAATTTAATATTTCTTAGATTTTGTTATATTATATTTTTTTTAAATTTATTATGTTAGTATTTTGGAATACAACTTTTCTCATACAATTTATCTCATTTCTTGAAATGTTTTACTTTTATTTAGTTATATTTTTATGAAACTCAAATTATCCACTCATGTAAACATCACTTTGATTTGATCATATTTTTTTGTTTCTATTTATAAACTTTTTAATGTTAATATATATTTACTCTTATTTTTCATTACAATTTACAGTAATTCCAAGCTAAGTCTAACCAAGATAAAATAGATATTATTGAACTCGTTTACAAGATATCTATTTTATTTAATATACATTTTTTAATTTTAAAATTATTTTTTTTCTAAGATTTTTGTATGCTTTTTATGATATTTGGATATGTATCATATTTGGATTTCTTGAAATGTTTCACCTTTATTTGGTTATAATTCTATGAAACTCAAATTATCTACTCATATTAACTTAACATCACTTTGATTTGGTCATATTTTATTATTTCTATTTATAAACTTTTTAGCATTAACACATGTTTACTCTTATTTGTCTTTGCAATTTATAGTAATTCCAAGATAAGTCTAACCAAGATAAAATAAATATTATTGAACTCATCTATACGAGATCTATTTTATTAAATACAACTTTTTGAATTTTAAAATATTTTATTTTTATATTTTTGTATGCTTTTTAAGATATTTTGATTTGTATAATTGAACACAAGTTTCTCGTAAAATTTATCTCATTTCTACAAAAGTTTCACATTGATTTGGCAATATTGTTATGCAACTCGAAATTTCCTATCATGTGGCATATATATCATTTAGATTTGGTTTTGTTACATAACTTTTATTTATATCATCTTTGCTTTAATATATATTAATTAAATATTTAAATAATGAAAGATTATTATTTGTGATTATTTATATTGATAATTTGTAGTAATACTAAATAAGGCTTGATTATCATTAAAAAAACCTGGTTAGTCTCATCTCATTGAGCTCACTTTAATTAAATATTTTGTTTTTATATTTTTAAATATTTTTTTGTAAAAGTTTTGCATGTTTAAAATATTTTTTTATTTATACATGACTTGATAATCAAGGATACCATACATTATCTCCAGAATGTAATTTTTCTATACAATTATCTCATTTCTTCAAATTGTTTGTTTTGATTTAGTTATATTACTGTATAACCTTAAGTCATCTCCCCTATGAGGATTACATCACTTTGATTTTCTTAGATTATGTTGATTTTATTTATCTCTTTGTATTTTAATATATGTTTTCTTAATATTGAAAAGTTTTATTGTTTTTACTATTTATTATTTTCTTCTTTTATAACAAAAGTCATTGTAGTCATTTAAACAAGTTTTACCTAATTAAAATTTCAATTATGTGTTTTTGAATTATTTATTTTTAATAGTTTGGCATGCTTTCTGAGACATTTCTATTCATATGTTATTTGATGATCATAGATGTTACACTATCTTCTTAGGTTTTTTTAATACAACTTTCTTATACGTTTTAATTTTTTTCTTTAAATTTTTTTCTTAATTTTGTTATGTTAGTAAAAAACTATAACCTTCTTTCGTGTGAGGTCTATCTTGCATTGATTCGGTTATATTACATTGTTTCATTTTATCTCATCTTAGCTTTAATATATATTTATTTAAAATTGAAATAGTATTTTGTAAATATATATGCTTATTTTTCTTGATAATTCACAATAATCCAATATAATGCCTAATCAAAATATAACAAATATCATTAGACTCATCTCAAAGAGCTATTTTCATTTTAATAATTATTTTTATATTTTCGAATATGTCATTTTGTTGGCTTTTTTAATTGCTTACGAAATATTTTAATTTACACCTTATTTGATGCACCATGATGTTATGCTCGATTTCATTTGATTTGGTTATATTATATTTTTTAATTTATTATATTTTATTTTTTAAATGTTGACATATTAATTTATTATTTTTTGATAGTTATTTAAGTTAGTATTTTTGAAGTAATTCAAAATAGGGAAAGTTTGAGAGAGAATAAACTTGGTTACACTCATCCCGATAGGTTTTCTCTAATTAAATATTTATTTTTTAATTGTTCAAATTTTTTTGATTTGTAATTGTTTTTAAACTAATTTTATGTGATTTTGTTGTATTATATTCTTAATTTATCTTTTTTTTGATTTATTACATATTTATTAAATTTTAAAATATTAATTTATTTAAAGAATTAAGGATGTAGGGATTTTTGTAAACAAAAATTTTAAAGTATTAAATTTTTTGAGTAACCTAAATTTCTCTGAGTTTGGTTTCATTAAAACACTGATGCGTATTAGATTTATCTCTACTAACTTCAACAAAAAGAAAATAGTTAATGGAAGCCCGATCGGGGATCGAGGGTGGATGTGGGCACAGGTTTTGGTTGAAGCACCTAAAAAATCTTGTGTGTATTTCGTTTATTATTAAGAAATTTTATTTCATATATAAAAAAATTTTAAGGTCGAAAATTTTTTTTACTTATTTTTTAAAAGGAAAATTTGCTTAAATAAACAATTTACTCATCCCCTCTTATTCGTTATGCCTCAAAATGTTTTACAATAAGTTAGACATCTACTTGGTTTTATTGGACATGTTAATTGCCTTTTGTAATATGATCATTACGTTGTTCCATATATTTGGCTTCATATAAAATTTATTTCGAAGGTTAGGCATATTTTTTCATTTGTTTTGGATATGTGAGCATACCAAATGTTTTGAAACATAATGTATATATTTAATTTTCTATAAAAAGTACATTTCAAAATTATTGTATTAAGAAAAAATAAAAAAATAGAGGACGTGACACTCGTTCCCAAGAACGGCAAGCTTGGTCACAACAACTATGATCCAATCTTATGCAAATCAAGCAACATGATTACATTATTGTACATGTGTTTCAAACAGACAAAGATGATTGATAATGAAACAATTGATAACATTGAGATTTATAATTGAGTTCAATTATTAGAAAGGTTAACTAAAGTATTTAATGAAGTAATCTAAAGCATCCAACATCCTCAAGAAGTTGGTTATTAAGGGTCATGTATTTGACACTTACAAGGATAACATACTTGATTGTCAAGACAACCTTATCTTGTTTGGATAAAGGATTATAACAATCTCTTCCATAATCTTTACTAAGAAATAATAGTTTCGTTTTCCAAAACAAAATACTTATAACATTATCCAAATTATCTATTTAAGTAGAAGGTCTTAAACTAATACATAAGTCACCAAACAGAAAGTATTAATGACACTAAATAATGTGATGAGCCAATATGCAATAAGTATCTTGAACACCCTACACATTCCAATGGAACTATATATTCATATAACATGAAGATATTGTTTCAAGAAAACTCAATATTATTTTTTATTTAATTTTAGTTTATCTAAACTTATTTTAAATATCATGCCATAACTTAAAATAAAATCTATATATTATATTTCTAATACTAAGTAGTTCTCATGCCATCTGTATGATTTAATGTATGTACCTTATCATAAAATAAACATATAAAAGTTCCATAGAAATTTAAAAACTATGAGCCAACGTAATACAAATACTTCTTATCAAGATAACTATTGATATATTAAAATACAAAATATAAAATGGCTATAAGATATCTTAAATTAAGAATAAATTATCTATTAATTAAATATTATATTTATATTACCATTATCAAACTTTTCTACCTAAATTTAAGTTGAAGATTCTTAATCCACTTTCCTTTTCTTTTAGTTTTTCTACAAAGTCATAGATGCATGAACATGAGTTACTCTCTAATCTTTAATAATGAAAATATCCAAAATTCCTTAAGATTATATAACCCAAAGTATTCTCTTTACTTTCTCTCTTACTACAAAAACATCAACTATATGATTCTCCCATCGTGTTGTACAATTTACATCTCACTAAATCATTGCTATTAATTCTTCACTTATTGTATTATATGGCCTCTCCATCAAATTGTGTGATTCCTTCAACTCCCTATATATGGTTATCAGAATCCCATCTTACTCATTGACCTTTATCTAATCATATTGTATAAGAAGCTCATGGTACAGTATGATCGGTCCAACTATGATATGATTAGACTATTGGACCACATAAAAACCTTTCTTCTTGAACCAACTTAACTCTAATTGTATTATATATTCTCTTAATTGTACGATATATTTATTATCTCGTTAAACAAATTATGGATAATCATATTGAATATTGAGTCTAATAATATAGTAGACTCACCTCCAAACAAAATCATAGGGCCTAAATTCAATTATATTTTTCTATAAGACAACTCTAAACACCCATAATTAATTATCATAGCATTCTTAACTTGTACAATAAAATAAAACCGGTTATTCCATTATAAAAATTAATAAATTCATTGAAAAAATATAATTTCAACCTTTTTTATTTTCACTCATTGTAGTAGCTTTCTAGTATGTTCTTCCCCTTCTTGATTCTTATTGCAATAATAAGTCTCCTTTTTGTCTTCCTTACTACTCTCCTTATGACTAACACAATTTTTTATTCTCTTTCTTGTTGTTCTCTTGAATTAAGACTTTCTTCTTCGTCCTTCTCTTTATTTTCTCTTTTTCTCCTCTTCCTTCATTTTTCTTTCATTAGCTACATCTCTAAAGTACCTAACACTTTGAGTAATAACTTATTTAACAATAATCTTATTAAAGATAAGTGGCTTAAATTAAAAAGTATTATTTGACATTTCTTTTTGCCAAATTTTGTGCTAAACCATTAACATGAAAACTTACCTCATCCCCCAAATCCTTGGAAGAGGTAGAAGTGCAATCTGAATCACATTTGGTTGCTTTGAAGGCCATGGGTTCTTCCTTCTTCCTTTCATGCTTTAACTTGCTTGTAGAAGCCTCTTCCATAAGTCTCCTAGTCATCTCTATTTCGATAGTGAGAAGTTCCTCAAAGAGTTCATCCATTGAAATTTTGTTGACATCTTTAGCCACTTTAATAGCTGTTGCAAGGAGATCATATTCCTTTGGAAAAATTCTCAAAATTTTCCTTACTAGGTCACCATTTTGAGAATGCCCTTCCAAGATTTATCAAGTCATTTGTTACGTCATAAAATCTTAAAAACATACTTTTAATACTCTCACTAGGATTCATTCTGAAAAGCTCATAGTCTTTAGTGAGGATGTTGATTTTCATCTCTTTCACATATGAGGTGTCCTAATAAGTTACTTCGAGTTTTGTCCACACCTCAAATGTCGTATGAAAAATTATAATTTGTGTGAATTCATTGAGAGAAATTCCACAATGAAGATAGTTCAAGGTCCTAGCATTCAATTGAGCCAATGTTTTATGCTCAACATTAAGCTCATTATAGGGCTTGACTTCATCAGTAAAAGAATTTTTAGGAAGTTCACAAGGCTTAGTCATAACTTCCAATAATTCTAAATCGATAAATTGAATAAAAATTCTAAAACGGTTTTTCCAATATAAGTAAATTCTTTATTAAGTAAAGGAGGTCGAATTGAAGAAAAACCTTCACACAAAATTGCATCCATATCAATCAAATAGAAAGCCATAAAACTAAAAATCACAAAACAACGAAGAATGTGAGAAAGCCTTCACTTAGCACAAGTGGATCTCCCACGTGATTTGGGATTCCTCTCTCTAATACCATTGATGTTCTTTGTGCTTAAGACAATCCCACAAGAGGGGAGGGGGGTGAATTATAGAAAATAAAATTTTCTTTCGACTCAAAATTGAGCTTACATCCACCCCAACTGGTGTTGGGAAAAGAACAATAAAATCACAAATTTACCAGTGAGGTTTTTTGTAAATTTACCTCAAACCTACTTAAGATTTTACATATGGTTAATCCCAAACCTACTTGAGTTTTTTTGGGCTCAATTCAAACCCCAGGCTTTTGCACAATTGCCGGGATGCCCTTACCCAAAAGAAAGAAACACAAAAAATTAGCAAAATTTAAGATAATTTTTAGAGAAATTTGAGGTACACACAATACCAAAAAGAGGGAGGAATAGAGATTGAAAAATAGTTGAAGCAAGAACCTCCAATTTTGGGGTCCCTTCTTATAGCTTTCACTTTGTGACTTTGGAAGCACCGTATGCACTTAGAATTGCTCGATATTATGATTTGAAAGCTTTTAAATCTTAGCAATGGTAACCTCTAGGAGTTCTTCATCATTTCCTATTTATAGAGCTTAATTTGAGCTCTAAATCCACTCTCAATGGTTCTAAAATGAACAAGCCATTTGGGTAACAGACAAAAAGCATTTACCATTCGATTTCGAGCTTGAAATTGACATTTCTAATTGAATCTCGAATTTATCATTGGAGATCAATCCTAGCCATTGGATGAAGGTGGCCTTGATCTGGGTAATTGGATGGCACGTTGGTTTGCCTGCATGTATTAAAATAATTTGTCCATAAATCAACTAAAGTAGAAACTTACTGCAGTGGTTTCGTATCCTCTTACAGATCTGGCTCGATTTCGAATCTCCTGCTTGGCATTTTACTTTGTTATCATGCAATAATTTACCTTGATTAATCTAAGCCATCTAGTCACGCCTGCCCTTCTGCCTTCTTTGACAATCAAATGGAAGTTTAGTCCCACATCGTCCAAATGTCTTTATTATGGCTCTCAATAACTCTTTTGGATCATTTGTCTCTCAAGCAATTTGGGGTTGGCTACTAGACCAAGATTTCATCGCTCGAACCTGGTTGGCTTGATTTTACGCTTGCTCTTGTCAGTTTTCTCTTCGGGCTAAGTTTGCACTTATTAAGTTCAGCAGCTGCAGGCTGATTTCTCACTTGTTCCATTCAACAGCTCTTTCTACGGCCTTTGGGCTTCGCTCACCCCTTCAAGGTCTACCCAATAATTTTTACTTTATTTTATTTTTTAAATACTTAAATCCTGGACGGACCAGCAGTAGAGTCGGGTCAACCCGCCAAACAATTCAGTGAAAACTCCCAAGACTAAAGTTGTTTTATAGTGTTTTGTGAGAATTTTTGTGCCAAAATTTTAGTATAAGTATCCAAAATAATTTTATATTATGATAGTATTACAAGTGTCCTAAATGATTATGAAAAGAAATTCATGAAAAATTATTCCTAAATAATTTTAAAAAATCAAATACTGATGTCTATACTTTTCATTAATAATGCTTTGCCCAAAATTAAAAATTAAAGAATTATTGAACTTATAACATTTTCAAATAATAATACTACTAGTGTGTCATATCGTCCAACAAATTCAATAAAAATAAGGAGATATTCAAATATAAAGATTTTGGTGCATGCCTTCAATTTCCTTGAAGCTTGTCATCGCTCCAAAAGTCTTCAAGACCACTATTTTAGACATTTAAAGTTCATGACTTGACTTAATTGAATATTAACAATTTCACTTAAAGTAAGCCCATATGAGATTTAAACATTTATGCTTGACTCATCAAACATAAGGGTGTAACAATCTCCCTATTTTGACGATGGAAAGACATAAATGTTTTAAATACAAAATGTGACAAAGAAAATAGAAATATTTTTTAAGGAGGAAATTAAGAATTAACATACTCCACCTATCTTGATGCTCCCCTAACTCCTAACTATTCTCCCCCTTTGACTCCATCAAAAGGGAGTGAACTCTAAACAATGTATAAAATTCTTAATTGTTCCCTTAATGTTTAAAATTGCTCTGATGGTAAGGGTTTGGTAAAAATGTCAACCAATTCAAGTTTAATGGGATATACTCTAATTCTACTAATCTTTTGGCCACTTGGTCCCTAATAAAGTGATATCTAATATCTATGTGCTTGTTCCTAGAATGATGAACTTAATTTTTGGCTAATACTAACGTACTAGTGTTATAAATTCTAATAGGTATATGTGTGACTTCTAAACCATAGTCTTGAAGTTGTCTTATTTGAAATCCTAAGAAAATTAAATTTAGCTCACCAATCGTGCTCATTTCAAATTATTTAGTCATAAGATTTCCAAATTCTCCACATTTCTTTTTTTTTACTACCAAAAATAATATGATCAACATAAATCTAAACATTAGTAAATCATCTTCTAATGATCAAATCCTTTGGATGTGAGGTTGCAAATTTTCGTCCTCTATGTATTTTTCCTTTTCAACTTCAAGATTTTCTATTTTTTCTTCATTCTTATTCAAATCTAAGTTGATTACTAATTTCATTTCATCCTTTAAATACTTCTCACTAACTAGTTTGATAGACTCATCAAACACAACATATACTATTTCCTCTACCTTATGAGATTCTAGATTAAAGATTCTATAAGCTTTTCTAATAGATGAATACCCAAGGTGTGGATTTTTATTTTCTTCTTGATTTTTATTGTATAAGGTGTAAAATCTAAATTAGAAACATACCACTAAATGAAATCACCAATTTAAGTTTTATAAATGTTCTAGACCTATCTTAGAATGTCTCCAAATATTTTAGAGATATTTTCTTTTAGTCTTATAAGTTCTACTCTTAAGAACCCAAAAAAGCTTGGGTTGAGCACTAAATAGAGCTTGCATGTTCTCATTCTTAACAATCCATCTAAAATTTTGTTTATGTAAGTATATATATCTTCTAAAAAAGCAATCTTTTATAGTATATTCAGGTTTACAACAATAAAAACAAACAATATTTGATGGCCTAGGCATGCTTATGCATTTAGGTTTTTTAAAATTAAAGATATGTGAAGAACAATAAGCATGTGAAGCATAAGAAGTATGTGAAGTTTTTCTTAGTCTAGCATGCTCAGAAAATCTTATTTTTCTTTCAAAAGTAAAATATCATACTTTAAAGAAGTATTCTCAATGATAATGGAAGCCTTTTCATCAAATATATGTTGATTTTATATTCTTTTGTTTCCATCTTCTTTTATAAAAAAATCATGTAATTCAACTTTTTCTTTGTAAGCCTTTGTCAAATTTTTATGAGCACTCATTAAAGAAGTCAATGCATTAATAATTTCAATATAATTACTTTCTAAAATATCTCTTGTCGAAGTGCTTACCTCATTTTCTTCTTCTTCTTCACTTGATGATATTAAAGATGCCTGATTTGTCATAAAACAAATCATCCCTTCTACTCCTCTACTTGAGCTTGAAACATTTGAATCTTTGAAAGCACTCCTTGTAGCTTGGTAAGCTTTCTTTTTCTTCAAGTTCTTCTCCTTCTTCTTTTCCACTTTCATATGCTTATCCTTATGTTTTGGACATTCTGGTTTAATATGATCGATTTGACCACACTGAAAATAAGTTGCTGGCCTCTTCCTCTCCTTGTTGCTCATCCTCTTCCATTTCCTATTAAGAAAACTTTTTGTCAAATTTTTTGCTAAACCATTAATATGAAAACTTACCTCATCCTCCAAATTCATGGAAGAGGTAGAAGTGGAATTCGAATCACATTTGGTGGCTTTGAAGGCCATGGGTTCTTCTTTCTTCCTTTCATGCTTTAACTTGCTTGTAGAAGCCTCTTCCATAAGTCACCTAGTCATCTCTATTTTGCCAGTGAGAAGTTCCCCAAGGAGTTCATCCAATGAGAGTTTGTTGACATCTTTAGCCGCTTTAAAAGTTGTTGCAAGGAGGATCATATTCCTTTGGAAGGATTCTCAAAATTTTCCTTACTATGTCACCATTTGAGAATGCCCTTCCAAGATTTATCAAGCCATTTGTTACATCATTAAATCATAAAAACATACTTTTAATACTCCTATCTTCGCCTCTTTCACTTGTGCGGTGCCCTTATAAGTTACTTCGAGTTTTTTCCACACCTCAAATGTCGTATGCAAATTTATAATTTCTTTAAACTAGATAAAATTCCACAATGAAGATAGTTCAATGTCCTAGCATTCAATTGAGCATGGTTTTATGCTCAACATTAAGCTCACTAAAGGGCTTGACATCATCAGTAAAACAATTTCTAGGAAGTTCACAAGACTTAGTCATAAGTTCCCATAATTCTAAATTGATATATTGAATAAAAATCCTAAAACAGTTTTTCTAATATATGTAAAATTCTCCTTTAAGCAAGGGAGGTGGAATTGAAGAAAAAATTTCACACAAGATTGCACCCATATCAACAAAAGAGGAAGCCATAAAACCAAAAATCACAAAATCACAAAGAATGTGAGAAAGCCTTCACTTAGCACAAGTGGATCTCCCACGTGATGTTACTGACGTAATTTGGGATCCCTCTCTCTCATACCAATTGAAGTTCTTTGTGCTTAAGACAATCCCAAACAAGGGTTGTTGAATTGTGGTAAATAAAATTTTCATTTGATTTTCGGTTTAAATTAAACTTAAACCTTTTAAGCAAGAATAAGAAAGAATAGTACACAAAAGATTTTGAAGGTTGTTCGACTCAAAATCAAGCCTACATCCACCCCCAACCAGTGTTAGGAAAAGAACACTAAAATCACCAAATTACAAGCAAGATTTTTCGTACGGTTCACCTCAAACCTCCTTGGGATTTTACCTACGGCTAATCCCGAACCTACTTGAGTTTTTTTGGGCTCAAATCAAACCCCATGCTTTTGCACAATTGTCGTGATACAAAAAGTTGGCAAAACTTAAGACAATTTTAAGAGAAATATGAGGCACACACAATACTAAAAAGAGGAAGGAATAGAGATTGAAAAATAGTTGAAACAAAAACCTCTAATTTCGGGTTCCTTCTTACAGCTTTCGCTTTGTGACTTTGAAAGCACCATATACAATTAGAATTGCTCGATATTGTCACTCTAAAGTTTTGAAATATTAGCAATGGTAATCTCTAGGAGTTCTTCATCATTCCCTTTTTATTGAGCTTAAAGTAAGCTCTAAGTCCACTCCCAATGATCCTAAGATAAACTAGCCGTTTGGGTAATAGACAAAAAGTAGTCACCATTCGATTTGGTGCCTGTAATGGACATTTCTGATTGAATCTCGAATTTACCATTTTAGATCAATCCTGGTGGTTGAATCTAAGCAGCCTTGATCTGGGCCATTGGATGGTGCATTGGTTTTCTTGCATGTCTTAAAATATTTTGTCTAGAAATCAACTAATGTAGAAACTTACTGTAGTGGTTTCGTATCCTCTTGTTGATCTGACTCGGTTTGAATCTCCTGCTTGGCATTTTACTACATTATCATGCAGTAATTTACCTTGTTTAATCTAAGCCATCCGATCGTGCCTACCTTTCTGCCTTCTTTGACAATGGAATGAAACTTTAGTCCCACATTGTCCAAATGTCTTTGTCATTGCTCTCTATAACACTTTCGGTTCGTTAGTCACTCGAGCCATTTGGGGTTGGCTCCCCCTCCTTCAACCAAGATTTCAACATTTGGTCTTGGTTGGCTTGATTTTGCACTTGCTCTGGTTAGCTTTCTCTATTGGCTGAGTTCGCACTTGTTTAGTTCAGGAGCTACGGGTTGATTTCAAACTTTTTTGGGTCTATCAAAAAATATTTACTTTATTTTGTTTTTTAATTTCTTAAAGCCTGGACGGATCAGCCGTCATGTCGGGTCGACCCGCCCAATGCTACAGTGGAAATTCCTGAGACTAAAGTGGTTTTGTAAGAATTTTTGTGTCAAAATTTTGAATATAAGTATAACAAAATAATTTTATATTATGATAGTATTACAAAAGTCCTAAATGAATATGAAGAGAAATTCATTAAAAATTTTCTTAAATAATTTTAAAAAATTAAATACTGATGTCTATTCTTTTCATCAATAATTCTTGGCTCAAAAATAAAAATTTAAAAATTATTAAACTTATAACATTTTTAAATATTAATACTACTAGTGTGTCACATCATCTTAAAATTTGGACATATTAAATTAAAGACAAAAAAAGAGATATTCAAGTATAAAGATTTTGGTGCATGCCTTCAATTTCCATGAAGCTTGTCATCACTCCAAGAGTTTTGAAGACCACTATTTTAGATATTTAAGTTGATGACTTGACTTAATTGAATATTAATAATTTCACTTAAAGCAAGCTCATATGAGATATAAAAATTTATATTTGACTCATCAAACACAAGGGTGTAACATAAAAATCAATATTATTGTTTAATTAATTTTAGTTAATATAAACTTATTTTAAATATCAAGCCATAACTTAAAATAAAATATATATATTATATTTCTAATATAAACCATTTCTCATGCTATCTCTACGATTTAATATATGTAACTTATCATAAAATAAACATATAAAAGATCCATAGAAATTTAAAAACTATGAGCCAATGTAATACAAATACTTCTTACCAAGATAACTATGTCATATATCAAAATACACAATATAAAATGACATATAAGATATCTTAATTTAAGAATAAATTATCTATTAATTTACCATTATATTTATAATACCATTATCAAACTTTTCTACCTAAATTCAAGGTCAAGATTCTTAATACACTTTTCTTTTCTTTTAATTTTTCTACGAACTCATAGATGCATGCACATGACTTACTATATATTCTTTAATAATGAAAATATCTAAAATTCTTTAAGATTATAAAACACAAAGCATTCTCACTACTTTCTCTACTACAAAAACATCAACTATATGATTCCTCCATCGTGTTGTATAATTTGCATCTCACTAAAACATTGTTGTTAATTATTCACTTATTGTATTATATGGCATCTCCATCAAATAGTATGATTCCTTCAACTCCCTATATATGGTTAACAGAAGCCCATCTTACTCTTTGACCTTCATCTAATCATTTTGTGTGAGGATCCAATGGTACAATATGATCAATCTAATTATGACGTGACGACATTGTTGGACCACACAATAAGCTTTCTTCTAGAACCAACTTAACTCTAATTGTATTATATATTCTCTTAATTGTATGATATGTTTATTAACTCCCTAAAAAAATTATTGATAATCATATTGTATAATTAGTCTAATCATATAGTAGACTCACCTTCAACGAAAACCATAAGGCTTAAATTCAACTATATTTTACTATAAAACAACTCTAAACCCCCATAATTAATTATCATACCATTCTTTTAGAACAAAATGAAACCTCTAATTCATTTATAAAAATGAATAAATTCCATAAAATATATAATTTCAATTTTATTTTTGCCCTAATTTCACTCATTGTAGTAGCTTTCTAGTACGTTCTTCCCCATATTAATTCTTATAGTAATAGTAAGTCTCCTTTCTGTCTTCCTTGCTGCTCTCCTTATGTCCAACACAATTCTTTCTTCTCTTTCTTGTTGCCCTCTTGAATTGAAACTTTGTTCTTCCCTCTTCTCTTTATTTTCTCTTTTTCTCCTTCTCTCCATCCATTTTTCTTTCATTAGCTACTTCTCTAAAAAACCTAAACTTTTAGTAATAACGTATTTAACAAAAATCTTGTTAAAGATAATTGTCTTAAATTATAAATTATTATTTTCCATTTAACTATTCATAATACATATATGTATTATGAATAAAATTTTAATTGATTATGTAAGTCGTAAAACATTACTAGCAGACTACAATTATATTCTTCAAAGAGTTCTTTTTAATTATATGCTTTATTAAAATTTTATTTTCATTTAAAATATGACACCCTTTTCAAAATAAAATTATTATTATTTTCTTTTAATTAATGAATTTATTGTTTGAAAAAATAACTTTATTGTTATTTAAATTCTCATAATTACATTTATATTAATCAAATCTCAAGATTTGTAATATATTATATAGAGTAAAATTTTAAGATATTACAATAACAAAATTCTTTTTTTGTATGCATTATTTCATGAAATATAAATATATTAAAATATAAAATGATACACTAATAAAATAATAATCAACCTCTTAGAAAAATCATATTCTATGTAAGAGAAAAAAATAAATAAATAATATGGAAAAATTTCTTAATTATGAAATATTTTATATATTATTTTAATATTGTGCATATATCTTAATTACAAGAATTACTTATTGAATTTAGGACTAAAGCATCTTTTTCAAATTATTTTTTTAATTTTTTACAAATATAAACATGCATATTTATCACCAAACAATTTTTAAAATATATATATATATATATATATATATAAACACACACACACTATATTTCATATGATTATTTCACTCAAATTATCATCTTCATTTTTGCCCTTGTTATAGTATTAGCATGCCATATTTTATACTTAATATATTATATATTTTGTAATATTTTTTAATTGCATACCATACATTAAATTCATTGCATTATATGTTTTATGTAAAACCACTCTACGACTAATCCTATATTATTACTGATTCCTTAACTTTTATAACCTAATGGACAATATGTTGAGCATCTTGTATGGCATGCACAAATTGCGTATATTGAACTCTAATACAAATGAATAATATTTGCCTCTACAACCTTAATGGCAATATGTTATGTAATTTCAATATATCATTATAGAAGAATATTAAATAAGATAATATATTTGTAAACAATAGAATATTTAGGTATTTTATAAAAATTTCATGTTGAAACGCATGGGGAATAAGATTTTTAAATTCTCAATGGTCATGGTACGGGTAGGATAAAAATGAATTTAACTGCCCTCACTTACCAAGCTTAATTCAGTAGTGAGTTTTGGAGAGTTTAGGTCATCACGACCTTGTTGTATTGGCTTATAAATAAGTCTAGTAGGCCCAATCCAATGAGCTTTTTCCTATTAGAAAACTAAGAAGCAAAGTTGTGCCATAGAGGAGAGTTGCAAAGGTTTGAGTCATTGATGATGTAAGTTTTTTAGAATAACTGTAAGAAAGATTGAAAGGCATCAAGGAAAGGATGTTAACTATCTAGCGGTCTTCTACACAAGAAAGGAATTTATTTAACCTTTGCGTGTTAATTATAAATCGGAGGTGTCCCCTAAACAAATATATATTTCGTGCTGTTTTGACACGAGAAAGTTGATCATGTTTTTATTATTGCTTCAAACTTGCTTGGGTTCCCCGTCAAATATATATTTGCTCACTTGTTGGAAAATGGACCAGAGAGATGGAAAAGAATGGAGAAAGTGAAATTATTTTTTCTTTCTGCAATCTGTTGATCTCACAGAAGACATAAAATTAATGGATATTTCGGAAAAATATAAGAAACTTTGGAGCAAGTGGGATGTACGTATTTTGATAATGGTAGGCCTCGCGATACAAATTGTGCTCATCTTCCTTGGACTTTTGAGAAACACCTCAACATCGAGAGCATGGATAAAAATGATTGTTTGGAGAAACTATCTTTTGGCCAACTGGGTTGCCGTCTTTGTTCTTGGCCAGCTATGCAGCAGCATGGACGACAATAGCAACAACACCATCCTCGTATTCTGGGCACCTTTCCTTCTGCTTCACTTTGGTGGCCCAAATGCCATCACCACCTATTCCATGGAGGACAATGAGCTGTGGGCTTGACACCTTCTTCCCCTCGCCTATGAGCTCATCATTGCCGTCTATGTTCTGTTTCGGTCTTTTCCAAGTAACCTCCTACTCACTCCCATCCTGCTTATATTCTTTATCGCCATCGTCAAGCATGCAGAGTGGTCTTGCTCCCTCTACAGAGCCAGCACTGACGGTTTCCACAGCTCCGTGGTCATTTCAAGCAAGCAAAGTATATTAAACCAGATTTCTTCCAACCGTAGGACAATGGTAGCACGTGTGCAGAATGAAAATGAAAAAGACAAATTGATTTCTTTAAAAGGAGCTTTCGATATGTAGTCAGTTTGCAAGCCTTTCTTTGTGACAGTTATTCCACTTGTGGACATATAAAAGGTAATCAGGGACATGTTGAAGGAGATGACTGTCAAGGAAGTTTTAGGCCTGACAAGCATGGAACTCAGCTATGCCTATGATGACATGTACACCAAGGGCATCTTTAGTTGCTCAAGTGCTGGCATCATCCTCAGGGTAATCTACTCCTCTGGCATCCTTCTCTCTTTCTTGTTGTTTAATTTCTCCCCAAAGCATGGCTTTGACACTAGTGATGTCACGATCACTTATGTCTTGCTTGGAGCTTCCATATGTCTTGATACCATGGCTTCTCTCTTGTTCCTACTTTTCGATTGGCCTGTGATTTTCCTTCTGGAATTAAGAAACTGGGCAAGTGGGGTTTGCTTCTTGCCCAACTCATTCTCAGAATAAGGGGAAGATTGTGGCGTGAAAGAAGATGGAGGCCTTCAAAGATGCTGCAACTCAACTTGATCACCAACTGCTTCATGAATGTAGTAGTACAGCCAAAGGAACATGTATCACAGGAAAATCTGAAGAACAGGAGGATAAACAAATTGACACGCAAAATAGAATCCAAGCTTAGATGACCCACTAGAGCATTTCAGGAGGCAACGGTATTGTTCCCGAGCTATACCAGTGGATTTTCATCCTAAACTTCGTATTCACAAAATTCAGTAACGGAAATCAACTTCTTGTAGAGCTCGTCATTGCACATGCTCAGAAGTGCTTACAGATATCGTGGGGGCAGTTCAATGATAAGGCAAGGCTCGCTGCACTTCGGCAAGACAATGCCCCAGTATGGGTTGTCCTTGTGTTCCTTAATTTGACAGAAGGCTTGTCAGTTGATCAGCAAGTTCATGTGTGGCACATTGCGACACAGCTATGCTACCACTGGAAGCCTGAGAAGCTGCAACCGTTGCATCATCCTCATGAAACACAACCACTGTGTAAGGGGTTAAGAGCGCAAAAGAGCACTTGGTGCCGAATGTAGGCAAGCAAGTGCCTGTCCGACTATATGTTGTATATGGTGTTGATGTGACCAGAGATAATGACAACCATGGGAGGAGCGAGCCCGCTGATTTACTGGCATGCTTTCATTGATATGGTACAATTCATTGAATGGCATGAAGAGGATTTGACGTCGAATGTGAATAACGATGATGAGGTTGAGGGGAAGGCGTGCAGGCTGATGCTGACCTAACCTATAGAATGGATAACATATCCATCTCATTTTAGGATAGAGCGAGTGCTTGCGAACCTAATTCTTGTGCTTGGGGAGGACAAAGGTGGCAGGTGATCACATCGGCATGGGTGAATCTTTTGATGCCAGGAGCGAAGAATACTCGAGCGAGCATGCATAACAATGGAGGCGACATTGTAACTTTTTTTTGCTACTTGTGAAGGATGTGGGAATGGTGGATGCTTTGGATATTGGCAGATAGATGGTGGGTGGTGTGCTAGACACAGCCAAAAAGCTACCGTCCTTCATTGAACTATATTTAAGAAATCATCCACTTTGATGACGATAGGTGAACAAGTGTGAATAATGTATCCTTAGATTAAACTTAGGAAATCACAAATTCTCCTTGAACTGGCCTTCAAAAATTGGTCCTCATAGCAATTTTGAAGGTAATGAGACTACAAAATAAAAAGTCTTTCAAAGCATAGTTTTTGTGCATTGGCTCATTGAGAAAGATGAAAAAAAAGAAAATATAATTTATTGAAAAAAACAATATATGGATGTTTGTACATAAAGAATAGTATAATCACATAGAAATATTTTATGATAGTAAATTCATAATATCAATGACAAAAAAAATCTTATATTTCATGAAAGAACAAAAAAATATATTTTTTTACTTTTTATATTCAAGTTGTTGTATTCATTTGAAGTTATCAAAGCATAAATATAAAGAAAAATAGTAATAGTTGTTCAAAATTTATTTTATAATTTTTTTCTCATTCAAAATAAGTAATCTCGACAATTGTTCTATTCTTCTTTTTTTTACAATATTATTTTATTTTGGTACTTTTCTAACAAACAATTGCTTATGAATTTCATGGTTTTGTGCAAAAAACTAAATTCTTTAGATAAAAAATTTTCTTCTCTATTAGGTCAAATAATTTTTATATTAAACCAATTTTTTATTTTTATATGACCTTCAAATTCCATATATTTTTAAAACACATTTAATTTATGAACTACGAAAGATATCCAACACATATGAATATGGTCCTAAATAAATAATAAATAATATCTATTTTTATTTTGAAATAAAATATTCATTTATTACAAATATCTACATGAACTAACTCAAGAGACTACATAACTTTCTAAAACTTAAGAATGATGATTATTGGTGCTTATAAAAATATAACTTTCACAAATATAATCAACATTAAAAATAAAAAAATATCATTCAATATTTTTTATTTTATAACTTAAATCTAACTAATTACAAATAATCATTCTAATAATATCACAACTAAGATTAATTCTTAACCTTTACTATAGATACATTACTTTTAATATGAAATTTTTTTATTAAAAACACCTCATTGACACAATTTAACCTCAAATATACAAAATAATGTTATTATATTACTTATCTAATACTTAATAAACCACAAGCTAAAAATTCAAATATTAAACAAATATCATGAACCAATTTTTTTATCATTTATCTTTTGTTATGATTTAAAATAGTGTATTGGCATCTATTCTATTAACTTAAGTCTTTATTCGTATTCACATAAAAATTTCTAGACTTTGAAACTTAAAAAGTCCACATCATTGTAATACTAGAAGTTGAATATAAATGTTTAATGAAATTCAAAACATTGTTTCAAGGTGGCCTTGGTTTACACAACCTTTACACCTCTTTAAAAGGAAAATATTAATTAAATCAAAATCTTAATCCATAATTCTTGGCCTCATACATCACATATATATCTTTAACGATTTGGAAACTAATTAGAACGATAAAAGGGAAGCTAAGTAAAGATATAGTTCCTACAAAAAAATGTGATCCCAAATTGCTGAAATCGATTGGAGTTCCCGAGCTTCACTTCCATGCTTTCCTTCCCCTAAACTGCTTACCACCTTGCCTGTGCCGCTTTTTTTTCTCTTGACGAGAACGACTTGCACTTGTTCTTTTGGTAGCCAGTGGCATCGCCTTCGAGTGCTGCTTCTGCCTGTTGCTTAGCCCACTAGTCTGGTTAAACAATAATAGCAACTTATCTCAAGCCGACCCAGATAAAAATAAGCTTTGAAATAACAAAATCACGTAACAAAAAAAAACTTGATGCTCTTGCAATTGAAAGTGGCAAATGTAACTATGACATATCTTTTTTTTGTTTCACCAATGTTTTAGCCTTGTACTTTTCTCTATCCCCTCTGCTTGCTCAAATGAGAGCTACTCTCTCCTGCTTGCTGAGCTTGCTCCTAATGTGTGCCTAAACACAACACATGATTATCATTTGTTAACCAATGAAGTTTATTAAATTGCTTTTAAAATGCCAAACCAACTTGGATGGGTCAAACGTCACTGTATGTACTCAAGTCGAAAGTAAAATAAACTTGAATGCATCCAAGAGGTTCTACTTGTTCTTGTTCCTACCATTTCAATGAGATCACTGCCAAAGAATGGCTGGTGAGAAACATCAAAGAAAGCAACCATGTTATTAGACATTAAAAGTAGGAACCTATGAACTATATTTGTGCAGCTTTGAGCATAGATTTCTTCGTGCTTAAGACAATAAAATTGCTGACACATCTTAGTAATATTGCTTCCATTAGCTAATTTCTTGATTGAATATAACTATGACGCTTTTGCTATATGAAATAAAACTCCATTTGAATCTAGTTACTTGTGCTAGAAATTACTCATTATTTCCCAATTTTACTTCAAATAATGCATGGTCAAAGTATAAAACATGACTTAATCTACCTAACAATGAAATTAAGTTATATCATATGAAGAATTATGTCTCCAATAAAACCACGTCACCGGTATTTCATCTTCGAAATACTACATCGACTGTTACACCTGTAGGACTAACCATCAGGCTTCACTTCTCTAGACAAGGTCAACATTAACATCATCAGGCTATTCAAAGCCATGAATTATGCATGAATAATACATGTTGAGAAGTGAAACCAAAAGGGCCATCAAACCAATAGAAAGAAACCATGTTTGAGAATTACCTCAAGTTTAACATGGTTCAAACGTTTTGCACTTAGCTGCTTAGAAGATGGAATTTCGAAAGTTGCTGCTTTATAGCGTTCATCCTTTCTTAATAGACCATATTGAGACAAGGCCTTCTTTGCCTCTTTATTTGGCTAATAAACATTGGAATATGATATCTCAAGCTAAATTTCTAGCAAAGACATGAAGAACCTGCATATAACTTATGCTCATTAATTTGATAACAAATGAGTCTGCCTTCAATTTAAAAGCTTGGTGAAGAACATCTGCATGAACAACGTAATATTTGTAGAAGCTATGCTCTTAATAAATAAAAGATAATCGATGAGCTGCTAAGAAAATTGAATATAGAAAATAAAAGATGAAGTCTACCTTCAGTTCTTTGATAAGGTTAAAGTCTTCATTAGAAACAATGCCATCAGCTTCATCAGTTGAAACTTCAGCAACCTTGATTACTGCAAGTCTTTTAAGAGAATGCGGATTGGCATCGACATCATTCAGGCATTCAACAAAATTTCCTAGCTTCATCTTATTTCTATTTGACTGATCTTTCCATCATTAGCATCTTCATCTTGCCCATCAATACATATGGCTTGCACTTCTATTTCTTCATTCAATTCTTTAGTGTCACAAACATTAGCCAATTCCCTATCATCTGAACCTTCTTCATCAATGTCATTCCAGTAGGCATCATCTTCCAAACCAGCCATACCACTAGATAGTCCACTTTCAGGGAAAAATTCATTGTCACTCCCTCAATCATTTTCTACAGAATCCTTATCTTCTTCATATGCAACTCTAGCACATATATCATTGTCAACTGGTGAGGAATCATTTTCAGCTTCAGAACCATAAGTAGCCATTTCATCCTCAAAACTACTATATAAAGTCTTACCATCGTCTTGTTTAACTAACTCAACGCCGGGCATGTCATTGGCAACATTGACCTCTCCAAATGATTTTGGTCTGACTTTTAAATAAATGGGATGACCTCGATCTTTCTTGACCAAAAATGAAGAGCTTATCTATAGAAATGAAAAAAGAAAATAGAATTTTTTTTCCAAAATATAACAAATTTGTCATTCTTTTTTCATTACACCATTAAGGATGCCGTAAAAAAATAGCAAAGTCAAAATCATACCTCTCTTAATAAAGTGATCAAGGAGCGCATAACTATTGAAATAGCTTTCTCATGCAACTTTTTGTACAAGATCAAGTCTTGAAGAAGGTCATCATTCATCAACTAAATCACAATGAAAAGAAAAACAAAAAATTAAGAAAGGTGATGGTAATTGCTCCTTTGATGCTGTAGTAAAAAAATAAAGGAATCCAAATATTCTTATGTTGCTATGAAGACCAACAATGAAAGAGCAACAGCTCAGTTTAGGTTGCCTGTAAATACAAATAAATCTTGCTTCCGAGGTTTTGATCACCTAGAAGCATTTTTTTAGTGTCGATTAGAAATTCTATACCATAATTGCAAACTAAAAAATAGTTCATGAATTACCACTGATATGCAAATATGAAGGGAAATCATCGTGTAAAGATAAGAGGATTCATGATGTCACAAAAGTGCTTGAGTAAATATATAAGGTGCAAATTCCATAATGCATTAGTTCCAACTATCTATCTAACATGCATCTTAAAAGAGATATCTGTTAGTACATTATTTGTGATTTTTTGAAGTCTTATAAATTTTTTTTATAAATTTTTAAAATGAAAATTAAAACAATATTTTATATAATCCTTTTTATTATTATAAAAAAATATGCTTACCCTTCCCAATGCTTTTTAGCTTTGCTCTATGCATGTGGAGGTCTAAAAAAAAAGAAGGGCATGGGACAAAAGAAAAAGATAATGGCTTGTGCTTGGTCTAGAGGGCTGCAATAAGCAAAGCTTCACCTAAGAAAGTCACCATAGAAACTACTTCAATATGGGAAAAGAGTTCATAAAAGAGCTCATATCTTGAATTGCATAAAAAGGACTATTAAAATTAAACTTCTGACAAAGATTTTCCTCCGTTGGAATGCTGTTAAAGTTTCTATTGAGCTGCTCGAGCGATGGTTTTGAAGTAACCAAATACTGGGTTGAATTTATAGTGTTGTTAAGAAAGTCTATGTCACATACCATACAATAGGCTTAATCCCATAATATAACAAGCAAAAATATACCGTACGATATGAGAGAGTAACCTTTACAATCGTTGGCACCTGAATTATGGACAATGTTACAATGATATATGATAAGATCAACCCTGTTGTCATTAGTAGCTAAATTATGAGCCACGGTACGACAAGGACACTATGATCATAAGTAGAAGATACTAGGCAATGTGGGCGATGGTTCCGTAAAGCAAAAGAAGGATTTAAAAACATTTTGTAACTATGTTTGTGAATACTTATTGTATAAAAAATATATAGTTTGGAAAAATAATAGAAAAAAGAAAACATAAAATAATGTTTAAGAATTTCAAAAATGTTATGAATAAAATATAAATAATTACTAACAGTATGTAATAAAAATTATAAATAAAAGATAAACAAATGAAAAGGCAATAAAAGTGACATGAAAGAGTCATCATATGAGCAAACCAAAACTACAATATAAGTTAGTTAAATTGTTAAATTATTTTAAAATATTACTTTTGATTGTGATGTACTATGATATGAGCATACTACATAACATATATTTATCTATACATATGTTTTGATTTATATGACAACATACTATAATTATATACACACACATATGACAATTAAAAATTAAAATAAAAAATACAAATATATGATAGAAAAGGAAATTAAAAAAAAGAGAGAATGATTAACTAAATAAATCTAGACCACGAAAATGATGAAATAAGAATGTGATGATTTCTCTATGCCCCCATCTCACGATTGTTCGATGTGAGAGAATCACCTTTTGTATTATTGGTTCCTAAATTATGAGATATGACAAAAACAAAAAACCCTCCACCAGGAATACATGATTCTAAACAATGCTTGCAATGGTACAATGGTATATGATATGATCACCCTATTGTCTATAGTAGCTAAATTGTGAGCCATAGTACGACAAGTATAGCACCATGTGACTACCAAATACTTGACAATGTGAGTGATGACTCCATGACAAATAGTCTGATATGGAATCCTGAGGGAGGATAGTGATCATATGAAAAAAATTAAAAATCTTTAAAAAATAAATAAATTTTTTTTAAAAATAAAATAAAATGAATACAAATTTGAGAACAAGAAAAAAATAATATAGGATATTAATATTATATGACAATTATGTGTATTATGAGCATATAAACAATGATTCAGCATTTTATATCTTTTAATTATAGCATATATTATTCTTAATTATTGCTCCATCTTTATTTAACCACACATCCATATTATTTTATCTTCTTGCAATTAGTAGTTTACAAATTAAGTATATTATTCTTATTTACTTATATTATAAGCCAAGATACATGCATATACAAAGCTAAGGGTTCTTAAAATATAACTTAAGATTTTGAATTAAATAGCCTATTATTTTTTAAACATTGTGAAAGACATTAAATGTGAAGAAAATTGTTATACTTAGTTGACAAAAAATACATTTATATATTTTTCAACGTATCTTTAATTTGATAGCTTGAGATCACGTTTGCTGCTTTCTATGCTATTATTTTATCTTAAGATATTATATTGGATATTTGATGCTTTTCATCACCCCCACTCAATTTTGGAATTGTGTCCTTTAGATTTGTCCCATTCTCTCTTTATTGTATGGTATTCGGATATTGTTGGTATATTTTGATATTAAGCCAAACAGGGAGTGACAAGTAGACCATCAAAAGTGCTAATACAATAAATGTGAACTTTAGGAGTGCATGGACACCGTTGGCTTACCAATAGTTATTTTCCACCTGCACCAAATTGGATGCTGGCAGAAAGGCATACAGTGCTGTCGGTTTCAAGGGGAGCCACTTGCAAATTAGCACCATCTATGAAAAAACTAAGTTGGACACAAAAATTTATAACAAAAGAAACCAAGCAAGAACAAAAGCATCCATTAAAACAACATGAAAATACTTGACAATAGTCCAAAATTATTGACAAATAAAATTCATCCAAAGCATAACAAGTTTAATAGAAACCTTATCAGATGAATAGAACACATACCAATGGCATCCTAAAGCACATCTCGTGTACCACATTTAACCCAACAGTAATTGCCTAATAGAACACAAGCAGTAGATTGAAATCAATACACCACTCAATAATGACAAAATATTCAATATCTAAATAGAGTGTAAAACACCTCAGGACGAGAACGATCATGCACAAATTGATTCACCATTTTCCCAAATTGCAAATTGGCAGGAAATTAAATTTTGTCCATCCATAACTAAACATAGTTCCACTAGTAAATACAATTAATGGAATCCAAAACCAAACCGATCATTCTTAGTATTATTATCTTCTATGAATAACTCACTACATTCATATCAAAACAAAAGTCACTTCAGGAAGGGAAATGAAATGTAATAGGCTACCTTGTACTCTAGGAATTAGTAGTGGCAAGAAACTAAGAATAAAATTTTTCTTCAATCAGAACTCTTAAACATTGCTACAGTGGGAAAAATGCACACCCCAATCCAACATATTTGACGACATTCTATACCAGCCTTAAGACGTTATCCACTTTACAATTCAATCTCTGAGCAGCCAAAAGAAGAATCAAAATGAATATGCAAAGAAGTATGATTCTAATCATAGAAAGTAATTAATTTGACAATTGCCTTTTGGGACCATAGGCTTCAAACAAAATTTAAATAATTCTCAAAAACTATTTTGAAAATTAAAAAGACCATTAAAGGAAGCCCTAGTTACTGCTCAATAGATCATGACCTTGAAATAAGACCATTTCGTTAAAAAAATACGAATTCAACAATAGGAATATTTAACGTTTTTTACATGAAAGGTTGATATATTAAGCTTTATGTGGAATTAACCTCGCTTGGCCAAAAAATGGACCCATTTTAAAGCGTTTCATAGATTCATTAGCATGTTTACAAAAGCCAAAAACTCCAACAATATTTAATAATACTAGATAATATTTTACAATTACAAATTTTCAAACTAAGTAGTTTTTGACAATACAGATGAACTATGAATCTAATTCAATGTTCCTCATTCAATCTTCAGTTATGTATAATGCAAACCACCTAGAGCGTCCAAAAGAAGTTTAAAAATAAGCAAAAAATTTATAAGGCAAGAATGAAAAAGGGAAAATCTAGGAGAACCAAAAAACTACCATCAAACTATAGGTATCACCATTCAACCAAGTAAGGCGAAGTAGACATCATTAACAATAGGGAGAAAACACCATTATAGAAGCAATCACGGCCAAGAAGTTTAAATCTGATTATCTAATAGGTGCCTGCATAGTAAAGACATAAAATAACTACATGAAGAGTGACAAAAAAGCTAACCACCTCTAATCGTTCATTGTATACATGAAGATGAGAGAAGAGCATCTCAACAAAGCCTAGTGGAGTTAGACAAATTATGAAGTATGGCTTGGAACAACAATTTTTAAAAAAAAGCAGGACTTCAATTCAAGGTTTATTAACCAGTGCATCTTTAAGATGAATCAGAGGAGGGTAGGGGTGTGCTACTTCATTTTTTGATGATTAACGTTGCTGCCATTTCATACCGTGAACAACACGTTGCAATTTTGCCTGTTTCTTTTTCTTGCTCAAAGTAGGGCCCTTGTGTTGCGCCCAAATATGTACAAAGATATCAGTATTAGAAAAATATTTAGGAATTATAGTACCTAACCCAATTCTGCAGATAATACGGAACATGCGTTAATCAATGAAAGTGTTTCATAAGTCAAGTTTTTCCTTACCAGACAATTACCATCTCCAACGTTTTTATAATCACATAGACTATAGGTAAAAGGAAAAAAATAGTACAAAAACTTGATAGACTATCCAGACCTTTCAGTGGAAATAGCACGACTGTTTCAATTTAATAGAATAAACTTCAGTTAAAACAAAAATGTAAACTCATGCTCAAAGTTCAGCAGAACAGCGTGACCAACATGAAAATCTACAGATGGAATAGATGCAAAATGGCTAAAATTGAGAAGATACATATCGAAGTTCTGATGACCAATTTCTTTGAAATATTTTTGGCAAGCTTATATCACCCAATCGAATTGTAGAGGCCATCTGTGAATATTTTTTTACTTAAGGTATAATGATGACATTTGAAAATTCTCGAATTTATCATACCAACTTCTCCATCTCCAAGTGACTAGGTTATTCTTTACGATGAATGAGCATTGTCTCAAAAAACTGCTCTTCTGAATACACAAGGGAAAAAATATCTAAATAATATAGCAAATCAGCAAGTAAAAAAACCATTTCCAATATAGCATTCCATTCAAACATGTGAAAAATTGGCTGAAGCACTTATACTAACACAAGCATGTCTTAACCAAAGCACAAACTTTGAGTCAATGACTAGGCAAAAAAAATTGATTGAAGTTCCTCAAGTCAAATTGAACAATATTAAAGAAATTTACCCAATTTACCTAACTGCGAAGACCTGATTTGAATAACACTTTAGTTTTTAAGTATTTAGGATTTCTTGAACATTTATAAAGAGCATTTATTAGTCAAACGAAAGCATAACTTGCTGGAATGGTTGTCCTTGTAGATGGAAACCATCATAAAACTTAAAAACTAAATACTCGTCTGATACTTCTGCAACTAGAACAAAAGGGTTTTTAGTTTATTGAATCAAGACTTGCACAATAGTTTCAATATAAACTATTCAATCTAAAATCCAAGACCTTAAGCAAAAATTTTGAAAGCCCCATCATCATCTCAAAGTTCAAGTGCAATATATGTCAATCATTATTTGCTGACCATTAACACCACAACATTTCATGGACTCTAAAACCACCAAGATTATCATATGGAATACCTATGACATCACATCATGCTTATTGCATCTTCATCACTCCACAAAAGAAAGCAAAAAAAAAAATTGTAGACACCAACTACATGACTTATAAACAGCTTCTCTACTAAGAACAATTTGTGGATTTTTGATATATTCATCATCCTCACCACTTTAGGCTTGACTATCATCATCATCATCTTGAACACGTTAATAACCAAGAAGGAAACACAGAGCCGATACCGTGACCATGTGTTCGACAAAAAGAAACAATAAAAAAGGTATATTAAGATAACTAATGGGACTTAACCAATTGCAGAGAAAAGGAAAATATCAACCTTCAAGAACTGTGAAAGCATGCTTTTCAAGTAGCATTAGCAGTTCGATCATCAAACCATAATTTTAAAACAAGAAATCATACATCAGTTATTATAATAAACAAAATTAAGAAAAATCAGAAAAAGTAGAGTATATATGACATCATGCATCTGTAGCAATGAGAAAAGAATATTTTGAAGCTTCTTATTTTTTGCTTTATTTCTATGTTTTTTGTTCATGTGCCAAATACTGTGCACAACATAGGAAAATGCAAGTTTTCTGAGGTTTCGATCACCAATGATCTGAAGGTCCATATATAATTCAAGAGGCACATCCAACTCAACAATCTGCCTATACAAAAAAGCAAAACATAATTAAAAGCATAAACTTTCAAAACAAATAAGAAAAATAGATAACATGTTAGAGAACTTCAATTTTTGTAGAATCATTGGAACAACATACCTCATGCAATACTAAATAATATTATGAAAAAAAATCCATTTTGGTTATTTTAAGATCATTTGGTTTAAGCCCATAAACTTTCATAGCCTTCATCTAGGCATTTGAAGTAGGTAAAATATTTCACATAAGCCACTTCTCTTAGCTTTTAGTATACATTTAAAAACCCCACTTATCCATCTCTCCTTCCCAATTCTTTTAGTTGGCCTCTAAGCAACTCTATGATGTATCTTTCCAATTTTCTCGGATGCCTCCAAACCATCTACTTCTATGACTTGTACCTCTCCATTGTCCTCAAGCTAGCCAAACCATGGCAATGTATGTCCAAAATTGTGTTAAAGCTAATGCTTAGGACTTCCTATAAGCAATGTGATATATTGTCTAAATATACTAAAAGATTAACAAAGATGGTTATATCAACAATGAGTTAATTGAAATGAAGTAAGGATTCCTACACCATCATGGATGGATACAAATAAAGAAATAATTTCAAGAAACGAGAAGTAAATCATAAATTTCACTAAGTTAATTAAATGTCAGGATTCATAAGAAGATAAATGTTACTGTTGTTCAACAAACTAGGCACAATGTCAGAAAACCAAGGTATTACCAATTTTAGGATTCAAGCTTCAATACTCAAGTAAGAATTGAAATAGAAATGGATTAGAACAATTTTGGATAAGTCTATAAAAGATTATATAACGAATGTTTGTTATGGGATTAAAGAGCTTATTGAAGAACATAAAATGATTGTAATATTTTCTTATCTTTACTTAAAAAAAAACATTTTCTTAATTCTACAAGGGAATCATTATGAACTCAAATTTATTATTACTATGATATTTCCCTCACATGCTTGAAAAAACATTAGATAAGCAAAAAAAGAAGCAAGCATTGTACATAGTGAAATTATGAAAAACATGTATGACAAAGCAATGATGAGTGTATAAGGAGGCTTTATATTGATAAGGCATTAGAAAAGAACAAAAATAAATAAAAATTGCATATATTAATATTAATTTTTCATGCCTAAGGAGAACATATTAAAAATTTCTTAATTATAATTGAGTTTCATTAAGGCTATGCTTTAAGTCCATGGGTGTGTTCGTAAACTTTATTTCAAAAATGTTTTCTACCTATAAACAAAAAGCATCAAAAACATTTTGAAAATTTCGCACAACTCCCGTTTTTGTACATAAAAAGATATTGCTTCATAAGTAATTTTGCACTCCTTTCATAAAACTTTCTAACAACATAAGCAGTAAAAGACAGCTTTAATTTTACACCAATTATTGATACAATTGAAAAATTCAAGATAAACAATTATTATGCATTTTTCAATAATTTTATACCAATTGATAAGTCTACATAAAGAGATAAATCAAAACAGAGACTAAGCAAATAGATAAAAAACTGAGTCTATGAACAATGACTCTGAAATTTAAATGGTATCGCACTTCTAGTTCTTATAATAAATATAAGGAATTTATATTTAGACAAGTAATTCCAAAAATATATTGATTGTAATAGTTATCATAAAAAAGGAAAAATATAAAATTGACTCATTTTGAGCCTATATTTCAAAATGATAGAAAAATTAAAAAAAGAATGTCACCAATATAATCCAAGCACCGAACAAATAAGTCAAAAACAAAACATACATCTGAGTGTTGTGTCATCAAAATATCACACTCAAGAATAAAGGCAAATTTATTAGATTGAATGGTATCAAATGTCAATGTATGAGTACAAACACACAAATAGAATAATTGAAGACAAGCCTAAAGAAAATCAATATAGATAGTTAGGTTATATTAAGAAGTTTACTTTGTGATTCTGTAAGAGAAGTAGATTACTAAATCTTTACTATAAAAAGGAAAAAATATAAACAAAAAAATGGCTATTGACTATTGGAAATGGCTTTAACAACTTTGGATCCAGAAGAAAGGCAGTTAATGAAAAAAAACAATAGCATCTTAGAATCAATGTATCAGACCTCGCTTGATGTGTTAAAGGGCTTTTGTTATAATTATAATAACAGAATATGAATTCGATGTTCACAGACTCAACCTTTTTAATATAGGAAACTAGCAAAAGAAATATATAGCCTCACAAGAAATTGTTAAGATTCTCTATTTAAGAAATCATGGGAAAAAAGTGCCTGTTTTGTTCTTTGCAGAGGGAAATCAAATTTTCACCTTGACCAACAATTAACAAGGCCTAAGCAAGTCTAACAACTTATCAACAATTATAATCTTGTCTTAAAGCTCAATGAAGTGGAAGTTTCCCATTTTCTCCAATGCTTAGTTCAAAATATAACTTCAGTCAGTACAAAACAAAAGATATTTCCACCCATTAAAATGCTGAACAGAAATATGTTGAATAACGTTGGCCATCCAAATTGAAGTGTACCGAACACTATAACAGATTCGACCAAAAAATAAAATAAAATAACGAACCTTCTCAATGACAACGAGGATGATGGCTTGTGCTATATTGGAACGAAGGGAAGACGTGAGGTCCGAACTTCAAATTGAAGGAAATGAGAGACTAACAAGGAAATTCAGAGAGGAGTCGGGGATAGTATGGGGTCATGTGCGCCAGGAACATCGTGAGGTCAATGGGATCCTTCGAGACCACTGCGTCCGACGACGAACTGAGCGTGGAATGCTGAAGGAACAGATGTAGGGACGATTCGAAGTGGTCGTAGATAAGGAGAAGCTTTGCCTCGTATCCTTCTGGGTCAAGGTTCATCCTGGATTGAAGCAGTGGAAGGCTCAACCTATCGGCTGCCTTTCCAGATGTAGAGAAGGAATCTGGTAAGAGGAGGTTCGGCACCGTCGCCATTTCTACAGATCAATTAACAAAACACTATTCAAAGGGAAGCTCAAAAGAACCAATCTAAGGAGCTTTTGTAGTTTCGAGATGGGAAATATTTAAATACAAAAGATAATTACTATATATTAATAATTTATTAAACAAAAGAAGGGAGTATTGTTTTGAATTTGATTGGCGATGCTAGGATTGGTCTACGTGTTAGTACGGGATTAAACTTTTTAAAATATTTTAATAAAAATAAATTTAATAACATATTTAAATAAAAGATTGGGATATTATTACTAAATTTTGAAAATAATAATATTTTTTGTTATATTATTATTAAATTATAATCTATAAACAAGAAAATGTTTATTGATAATATTTATCACAATTTTAAGATGCATAAACGTGTATCACAAATTTTTTTATCAATCTATAATATAATTATATGATAAATAATACAGATGTAAAGTTTGAGAACCTTTATTGATAATACCAACAGCTTGAGGTTTGACAATCAAGACTTAATTCCCATTGCTTACAATGCTATCATCTAAGGAGATAATGCACATGATTCATCCATCTCGTACCCATTTCCTCTAGTAATGTTGGCACCTAAGGAGGTAAGTGTAAAGTTTAACTATCCTTTTGACAATATCTTGTCTCGTCGCATGCAACACAACCTCCAAGGAAATAAAAGAAAGAAGATAATATTTGGTCATTCTTTGTTGATGCACAAACTCAAATAGGAAGTGACACTTAGGGTTTAATTGAATGATTTCCTCTAGTTTTTCTCGTCCTCCTTTGTGATCCTCGACTTAGGAGACCCCAAGTTATTACTTAATTTTCTAATAATCGCACTCAATAAAAATCTTTACTATATTTTTGTTGATTCCCTTAAATCTAAATTTGACATTAATATCTTTTAACATCATTTGTAAGAAACTAGATAAGTAAGCAAAAATGGAGATCAAGAATCTATGATATTGTTATTTGAAAGAGAATCTCTCAACACTTTTGGTTAAGAAGCAAGCAAAGTTCTTTACATTTCCACCTCATTAGTTTGTAATCTTTCTCCTTCATCGACCAACAATCATTTCCATTTATTTTAATAACAAATAAAATATTTTACCTAATTTATTTCTTCTTATACTTTAATGGGGCATATATGGTAATTTAATAACTCTAGCAGGGGAGACAACACCAAATCCCTCTTTTCTGATCGAGAGCCCCTTGAGGCTCTTAGTATCACTCTTCGACATAATCACTTTGCTTCAATTTTCACAAATCTCATACCATATAATCCTTCACAACATCATCTGATTAACACCACAACAATGATTTATGAATCAAAGCCTACCACCTCTCCTCTAGTTAAATTTTTTATTGCCCTTAACTTAATCTTAAATGTAACAAACCTTAAATCTCAAACTATATCAAATAGAAAAATTTAATATTAAAGTCAAAAAGATTGTTACAAAGTATTATTAAACTTAATCAAATTAATTTCTTAAAATATATTATTTTTATATAAAAATATAAAAATATTATTTTTATATAAAAATATAAAAATATTATTTTTATATAAAATTATTAAAATAACAATTATTTTATATAATAAGTTCAAACTTAGTAAAAAAATATATTATTTGAGTATATTAATAAATAGAACTCTTGGGAGATGAACTCAATGATATTGAATTTGTAATTCCTAAAGATCTAAAAAATTTTCTATAAATTATTAAAGATACATGTATAAATGTAATTATCAAATGGACATGTAAGATACTTTTGAAATTTTAAAAATTATGATTTATGTCAAATCTAATTAGTAGTTGATAAATTTATAAATATTAAAGTATAAAATGCATCATGTTAACTTTATAATTTTAGAAATTTTGGCTTAAATTAAAACAAATTAGTGAATGATATATTTATAAATATGTAAAATTAGATTTTGAAGGGGTATATATGTAATTTCTAGATATCATTAAAGAAAAATATTTATAAGATTATATATTTGTAAATAATATAATATTTAAATGTTTTATAAAGATGTCATATTGAAACCCATAGGAATAAGATTTTCAAATTCTAAATAATCATGGTATGGGTAGGATAAAAAATGATTTTAAGCACCCTCACTTCACAAACTAAATTCAATAGTGAGCTTTGAGGAGTTCAAGTCATCACGACCTTGTTGTCTTGGCTTATAAATAGGTCTAGTAGGCCCAATAGAAGCTAAGTTCAAGTGAACTTATGTTCTCCAATGAGCTTTTTCATATAAGAAAACTGAGAAGTAGAGTTGTGCCATTATAGGAGAGTTGCAAAGGTTGAATCATCAATTATGTAATTTCTATATTTTTCTATTATGTTACTATATTGAATTCATTGAAAAAAGAGGAGTTGTGGTAACACAATATACGATAAGCTTATCATAGAGCTATAAGAAGGTTGTCCAAAATAATTGTATTTTCCATTTTGCTGAATCACACTAATACTAAGATCACAATTATTGCTACATAGATGAATCTATCAAACAAAATAATATAAACATCATATTGTAAAATCTATTTCAGTTGAAAAAGAATTGATAAGTCTAAATAGGTATATTAGTATAATGTTGGTGATTGTAAGGTGCAATTTCAAGTTATATAATTTTAATAGAGTTGAATCATATAATATGATGCATTTATCAAATTAGTATGGAAAGTGAATCATGTTAGCAGAGAGAAATAAAACCATTTAGTAAAATAGGATTAATCATATGATACAATCATTAAAGAAGTCTCCATATCATATAGTGCGATTATGTGTATCATATATAACATAAAAATATAATAAAATATAAGGAGTAGAATTAGAATATATAATACAATATTATTATCGTAGCGTATCATAGTTTTATTAGATTTGTAGATTCGAATAAACTAATATATTACGTAATGAGGAACAAAGCGGATCTTGTAATACAATAATGGTATCCTATATGTAGTACGATATAATATAGATTACTTAATTCTAGATATTTAAAGAATTGTTAAAGTATGATGTAAGTAACAACTTAATGATAAAAAGAGAATTTACATGATTTTAATTACTTATAATTAGGATGTATGTTGACCCTTACATAAATATAATATTTTAATAGATTAAAATAAATTAAAATTCAAATGGGAAGATAACTGTCACATTTATGTAGAAAAATTGGATAACTTGTTATGTAACATGATAGTATTATTTTAGTAATATTTTTTTTATATACTTTATTAAATTTTTTTTAATAAATACAATTTTAAAATATAAATAAATTTATAATTTGTGATCTAAAAAACATTATTTTATTTTTTTCTTTAAAATTATGTTTATTATGATGGAAAATACTTATATATTATGGTTTAGTATGATATTAATGATTTTTTTATATTACTTAGTACATTACTTTATTAATTGATTCACGTTATTTCGTTTATGCATTTGTTACATGGCATCATAAAAAAAGTAAATAAAAGCAATATAAAATAAAAACACTTAAAATATAAATAATGTATATTAGTTTCGATAATAATAAACAAGCTGACACACACACATAGATATATATATATATATATATTTCAATAGTTTCGATTAACATATCATATGATGTTATATATCTGAAAAATAAAAAAAAATAGCTTTTTAAAGATATTGTCCTCAATATTATGCCTAGAAGATGTGATGGTATCGATCTTCAAATTAGACATTTTTAGTGTGTTATGTTATTGATGACACTAAACCCAATAGATGATTTTATGAAGTATTGATCTTCAGATTAAATATATGCCTTGTGTATGTGTTACGACATCACTATTTGTAATTGATGATACTAAGTCAACGAAATTTTATCATAAGATATAGCTACCATACATACCATAGAGCGCTAAGCCTAAGGAGTTATCATGAAGTATCAATATTGTGATTAGACATCTACCTAATATTATTTAAATAGATTAAATAAATGATGATTAGAAGCTACATATTGATATAATTATTTGATTTAATGAGAATAATGACTTAAAGAATACTGAGCTTGATGATTATATAAAATATTAAAAATTAGAATGAATAGAAAATTTGAACTATACATTATAATACAAGTTATATCTGTATTATATTATGATGATAATTTATTTGTATGATATTATTTTAGTTAGTACAAAGGATTTTATGATATCATCATGTCTCTACATAGAATTTACTTTCCTTAATATTTTATAAGCATAAAACACTTCATTTTTTTTATTTTATTAAGTGATTAAGTTGGTACCTGATATTAAGACAATATAACTCTACTTTATTGAGGATTACTCTATCACTTTGATGAGAAATCCAACCTATTGTAGGCATACGAGTATAATGTACACATTTTTTTTATGAGACTTCTCCTAATAAGTAGAACTTATCAACTCTAATTACCTAACCTTTATTTTTATTTTGTTAACTCAAACCCTTGTATTTTTCTAAAGGAGTTCAAGATTATTAATTCTCTACAAGTCATTTCATGAAAATTCTTGCATTACACAAGTGAGAAATCTTTAAAATGGATTCTCCATTATCCTCACAAGAAATCTTTAGAAGATTTTTGTGGCTCATTAATGAGAAAGAATTCTCCTTTGCACTTATTGGGAAGTTAAAAGGAAAAGCATATTTGCCTTAAAAGTGTCTCATCCAATGGCAAAAAAGACTAAGACTTGATTAGAACTTTCCTAAAAAAGCTTATCCAAGTGACCACCACCCTCAAAGCTACTATGCTCAACACGTTGACACCTCTAAAAACACCACCTAAAGGATTATTGGCACAATAAAGAGAAAGGGGAAATGCCTAAAGTTGAGGTAAGTCTTAATGCACAACCAAGGCAAAATAAAGTTATGTAAATTCCATGATGAAAAGGAAATTATTGGTAATTTGCTATCATTTGTTTTATTATATATTTACTTAATATTAGAAGAATACTTCATTATTATTTGTGATTATTTATGTTGATAATTTGCTATAGTTTGAAACAAGGGGATTGGGATGAAACAAATGTGGTTGTACTCATCTCCATGAGCTTTATCTATTTAAATATTTTTTTTAATAATTTTAAATATTATTTTCTAAGGGTTTGGCATGCTTTTAGAGAATTTTTGATTCATACCTAATTTGATGATTGAGGATGTTACACTCATTATCTTAGTGTCTTGGAATGCAACTTTCATATATAATTTATCTTATTTCTTTTAATTTTTTAAATATATTATGTAAATCTTAATTGCTTTGCATGTGATTTTCGAATCTCTTTAATCTAGTTATATTACATTGACTGAATTTATCTCACTTATGCTTCAATAAACATTTCTAATTTTTAAATAATAATCTTTTTGCATACATTTATATATTAATAATAGTAAATGGCTATTTCAATAGTAAAACATATGCAAATGATATTATGCTATGCTAATGCTCATATCATCATGCCATTGCATAATGTTAGATTGGAGTTTAGTAAAGCAACTCTCTTATATCATAATTAATTAGATAACTTATCTAATGGTTTTGAGATATTGCATTCTTGGACACACCTTTTCCTTTATGTTCTTTTCTCATTTTTTATACAATTCATATTATATTTTGTCATCATTGTCACTTTTTATGACAGTCACTTACAAAAACTATTTCAAATAATCTTTAAATAAGACTATATACTTTAACATTTTTAGCTTCATATTATATGGTATGATCTCTATATCAAAACATATGATCCATGGCATATATAGGCAAAATTACAGATTATATGAGAAATCTCTATTAGGCCTTCTTCTAAACCCATCATATTCATCTGATCAGCTCATCATACTTGTATGATGTTAGCAATCACTTGTCAAAAGGATTAAATAAGGCAATTGTTATTGTCTTTCCTAAATCAATCATATTTGTTTAGTTAATTTAGCACACTAGAACAATGATCAACTAACTGAGCCATTTACACAAAGCCAAAGCCCCATCACTGGCTATGTTTTATAGATTGTATCAAATGATTTGGTTGATTGCTTGAATCTTAACAACAAAAAACTAGCAAACTCAACCATAAATCCACCAAAATCACAGAAGATCCACTTCCAAAACACCCCAAATAGCAAATATATGGTTTATGAAGATGAACTCAATTATGAACTTACCTTAAGATGTGATTCTAGTAAAGTGAGGTCTAAAATTTTTTTTCTTCATTTTGCTTTTTTTTCATTTTCTCTATGTTCTCTTTGAATTCCTACAAGAACTCAAGCCAAATCTCCTTTAACACTATCCCTAAGCTCTTTTTCTTCATGCTTCATTTATGCACTACTGAACATTGCAAAATTCCTGAGACAATAGAGAGCATTATGTTGTTTAATAAGAGTATACCTTTATTATTTAATCTAAATTTCTTATCTTTTTATATTTTTTTCCTTTTAAATATTTATAAAAAATTGAAATAGCTTTTAAAAACTTAAACTGCATACATAAAGATTTCTCAAATTGAAACCTTCATGATAATATGCTCAGATTTTGTATTCTATCATTACTATCTTGGCATGCTTTTTAAAAAGCTTATTCATCAATAAATTCTCAAGTTTCAAATATGACATACACAAATTAAATAATTTAAACATATTTAGAAGGAATTTTTAAGTTAATAAAAAAGACTATTACAAATGCACTTTGTTATAAAAAGGAGAGATTGTATAAGGTTTGGCCATAACTCCTAATTAGTTGTAGAGAAGAAAAGAAGATGGGCACTTCGTGAAAATTCTGGAACAAAAGTGTTCCAATGGCATTAGGAATATGAAGGTATTAGAGAATTTCTCATGGAACATGGAGCAATACTTAATCTACTCATGTGCTGGATGCATAGAAAGTGATCGTTTTTACCATGTATCTCATCGAAGATGCAAAAGTATGACGAAAAATCGAGTGTTGATGATGCAAATGATGGACAGATGAAAATTTATATATAAGAAAAATGCAAAAGAGAAATAAAAGATAAATTTCTCCTTTACAAGATTTTGTGGATGGCTTGTGATGTCATCAAAAGGTTAAAACATAGTGGATTCATGAAAGATTATGTAAAGAAATTTAGTTCTTTTATTCTAGATATTCAAAATATATCTAAGAAAGATAAGCTTTTCAACTTCTTGTATTGGCTAACCCTATGGATACAATTGGAACTTTTTTTTGGTAAATGTGAAAGACTTATCAAGTATAATCATTATTGTCGATGCACTTGTATACTAAGAGTCTCCAAAGTTTTAGATGCCCATCAAAATCTTGAGGAAATGATAAGGAAAAGAAAAGAGAATAGAAGAGGGATGCCAAGAAGTTTGGTAAGCACGAGAAAAACGAAGGAAATGAAAGCAAAAGTTATCTTCTTTTCAAGGTACAAAATCAATAATGTTGTTCCTTGTGTAATGAACCTCATCATCCTCAAGATTGTGCTAAGCAAGAGAAGCTTAATGCTCTTATGGTTGAGAAAACCAATGGGGAATTTGATCGAGAAGTTGTTGTACTTGTCAATCTTTTGTCAATGCTTGATGCTTTAATGGTTGGTTTAATCAACTGTTAAACACAATGAGTAATGATGTGATAGTTACACACTCTATGTTACTGCACATCTTGATGAAAGCAAATGGACCAGAAATTATGGCCATGGTTGACATGGGTGCGGCAATACATTTGTTGATACTCTGCTTGTTTAGAAATATAGATTGCAAGTAAGAAAGTTATCTAATTTTCTAAAAATAATGAATGCAAAGGTTCAAGTTGTGGTATAAATGGCCCATGTGTACCTTTGAATGTTAGACATGAAAGATCAACTTGCTGGTGAATCCTTTGGATAGTTTTGATTTGATTCTTCGGGTAACCTTTCATAGGAATTTTAAGATAGCCCCGACGCCACACCTTGATGATATCATGGTGATGTATGAAGACACTCCTTTTCATTCATTACTATTATCCTTATGGAAAGAAGATAATTGAAATGAAGAATAAGCTAGAATGTATTTTCACAATGAGATTGGAAAAGGATTGAAATTAAGTAAGGACAAGCACTTTGCTACATTGATTGAGATTAAGGATTAAGTCATTATGTACTTGATGTAGTTATAGAGGTTTTGAAAGAATTTGAATATTTCATGCTTCTGATGTTGCTTAAAAAGCTGCCTCAAAAAAGGGAGATTGATCATAAAATCAAGTTGCTACCTTGTGTTGTTCCTCTTGCCTATCTTCTATATTATGTGTCACCATTATAGTTGACAAAATCGCTCAAATAATTGAATATGTTGTTGGATGCTAGCTTCATTCAATCATCTAAAGCTCTATTTGGTGCCTTAGTGTTATTTGAAAAAGCATGATGGTTCCTTGTGAATGTGCATAGACTATCATGTATTCAAGAAAGTGATAATGAAAAACAAGTGCCAAACTCCTTTAGTGCAACATTTGTTGGATCAATTATATAAGCTAATAAGATTCACTAAGCTTGACCTACAATCAAGATATCGGCAAGTCAATGTTGTGGTTAAAGATGAAGCCAAGATTACTTATGTGGCTTAATAAGTATCTTTTGAACTTTTAGTCATGCCTTTTAGCTTAACAAATGTACATGCTATATTCTAAAATTTAATGAACAAAATTATTTATGAGTATCTTGATGAGTTTATTGTGGTATATCTTGACGGTATTATTATCTACAATAATTATCTTGAAGAACATTTTGTGTAATTCTCAAAAATGCTATCTAAATTAAGAGAATTTCAACTTTATGCAAATTTGGAGAAGTGTAAATTTGCTAAGGAAGATATCATGTTTCACTATAATTCCATAATAAGTCCTTCTGACATGAAATAATAGTTGTTGGACTAATATGGATAAGCTCTCACAAAAAAATAAATTATTTTTTAATATTTTGTAATATTTATCTCCTTAAAATATTAGAATTTTTTTGTTTCTCAGATAATTTACCTTATTTCTTCAAATTTCCCTCAGCAAATTTACTTATATAAATATTTGACATTACATCACCTCTCTTATAACCTTGACAAGATTTCAATTTGGCATAATTATATTGTCTCAATTTATCTTATTACATCGTTAATATATACATACAAATATATATATATATATATATATATATATATATATATATATATATATATATATATATATATATATATATATATATATATATATATATATATATATATATATATATATATATATATATATATATAGTTAATATTATAGCTATAATTTATTATTTTGTTTCTTATAATTCACTATACTTCCAAACGAGATCCAATCATAAAGAAACAAAAGTTTTTGACTCATCATGATGTACTTTATTCGAATACATTGTTATTTTAATAATTTAAAATATTTTTTTAGGTTTTGACCTAATTTATTAGACATTTTATTCTCACCTAATTTCAGGTTTGAGTATTTTATTTTTTATCTCTTTAGTCACTTAGAATATAACTATCTTGAAATATTTGTCTCATTGTTTCACATTTTTGCTTCATTTGATAATATTCTATTGCATCAATTTATCTAATTTCTTCTTGAATATATATTTATTAATATTAAAATTATAATTTGTTAGTGTTAATGCTTATTTATTATGTTAATTTAAAGTAATTCTAAATGATGTCTGATCTAAATGCTTCACCTACTCGATCTATTTAGAAAATAATTTGTATATTTTAAAATATTTTTTTTTGAAAAACCCTATAAGTCATTTTAATTACTATGTGGTTTCATGATCAAGAATATTACATTCAACCTCTTTGTTATTTTGGAGAGTAACTTTCTTGTACCATTTCTCTCATTTTCTTCAAATATTTTTCATCAAATTTGTTTGGTTATTTTGTAACTCTAAATCTCTTCTCATGTGATTTTTATATAAATTTGATTTGGTTATATTCATTGATTCAATTTAACTTTTTTAGCTTTATTATATATTTACTTAATATTAGAAGAATACTTCACTATTATTTGTGATTATTTATGTTGGTAACTTACTATAATTTGAAAGAAGGGGATCGAGATGAAACAAATGTGGTTGTACTCATCTCCATGAGCATTAACTATTTAAATATTATTTTTTTAATAATTTTAAATTTTGTTTTTCTAAGTGTTTGGTATGCTCTCAAAAACATTTTGATTGATACCTAATTTGATGATTTAGGATATTATACTCATCTATCTTAGTGACCTGGAATATAACTTTCACATATAATTTATTTTATTTCTTTTAATTTTTTATTTGATTTGGATACATTGCTACGTAAATCTTTATTGCTTTGCATGTGATTTTTGCATTGCTTTAATCCAGCCATATTACATTGACTAAATTTGCCTCACTTATGCTATAATAAATATTTACTTAATTTTTAAATAATAATATTTTTTATACATTTATATATAAAGGACTATTTTAATATCAAAACATATGCAAATGATAACATGCCATGCTAATGCTCATATCATGATGTCATTACATAATGATAGATTGGTGTTTAATAAAGCAACTCTCTTATATCATAATTAATTAGTTAACATATGTAATGGTTTTGAGATATCACTTCCATGGAAGCTCCTTTTCCTTTATCTTCTCTTCCAATTTTTTTATACAATTCGGATAATATTTTGTCGTCACTACCAATTTTTATAAAAAAGCACTCACAAAAACTATTTCAAATAATCCTTAAACAAGATTGTATACTTTAACATTTTTAGCTTAATTTTATATGATATGACCTTTATATCACATCGTATGATCCATGACACACATAAGCCAAATTATCGATTATATGGGAAATCTCTATTAGACCTTCTTCTAACCCATCATATTCATCTAATCAGCTCATCATACTTGTACGATGTTAACAATAACTTGTCAAAGAAAAGATTAAATAAGGCAATTGTTGTGATGTCTTTCCTGAATAAATTGTATTTGTCTGGTTAATTTTGTGCACTATAACAATGATCAACTAACTGAGCCATTTACACAAGGCCAAAGCCCGATCACTTTTCATGTTTTATAGATTGTGCCAAATAATTTGGTTGATTGTTTGGTTTAATCATAACAACTAATAAATAACAAACCCAACCATAAATCCACCAAAATCATACAAGATCCACTTCCAAAACACCCCAAATAACAAATATATGATTTTTGAAGATGAACTCAATTAGGAACTTACCTTAAAATGTGATTCCAGTAAAGTGCGGCCAAAACTTTTGTCTCTTCATTTTGCTTTTTTTTCTTTTTCTCTATGTTTTCTTGGAGTTCCTACAAGATCTCAAGCCAAATCTCCTTTAACACCCTCCCTAAGCTCTTTCTCTTCATGCTTCATTTATGCAATACTGAACTTTGCAAAAATGCTCGAGACGACAGAGCTCATCCTATTATTTAATAAGAGGTTTATTTTATTATTTAATCTTAATTTTTTGTATTTCTATATTTTTTAAGTTTTAAATATTTACACAAATTTTAAATAGTTTTTGAAAAATATAAACCGCATACATACAGATTTCTCAAATTGAAACCTTCATGATAATATACATAGATTTTGTATTCTATCATTACTATCTTGGCATGCTTTTTAAAAAGCTTATTCATCAATAAATTCTCAAGTTTCAAATATGACATACACAAACTAAATAATTTAAACTTCTTTAGAAAGAATTTGTAAGTTAATAAAAAAGACTATTACATGTGCACTTTGTTATAAAAAAGAGAAATTGTGTAAGCTTTGGTCATAACACCTAATTAGTTGTAGAGAAGAAAAGAAAATGAACTAAAGGATCACTATGGGAAAAATCGAATTAAAAGAAACAAGGTAAGTTTTCCCCATGATTTACTATTGATTTTGAAGAGATCTAGTTTAAGACCTAAGCTAAAAGTATAAGTATTTTCATGCAAGCTATAAATGTTTCCTTTTTTTCTTACTATGGAGTCATGTATGAAAGATTTGTAAAGGTAACTAAGCCTTATGTGCATGAAATCATAATTGTAGGAGGAAATTTGATGATTTAAAGTAAATACAAGAAATAAACATAGTCTTCATTATATATTCAATGGGACCATCAAATAAAGCAACAAAAGATGGAATGATTTAATGAAAAATATCAAACAATCTAATAATTTTTCAACATTTGTGTTGTGAGTCTTTATCGAATGCTTGATAGACAATCCAATAATCTTTCAATAAGCATTTAATGATCTTACATGTGGATTGAATAGTATGACTTGGACATATGAGGAATTAACACAAGTCAAATAGAGAAGTTGGAAAAATCTATCCATTAGACATACATTGAACAATTAAATGAATTAAATCAAACGATATAATAGGTTGTGGATGATCCAATCGAACCAGTAGACTTTAATATGATGGATCTTTTAGGAGTCAAATTATGGAATTAATTTTAATAATATACTTTAATAGCATGTGTATTATTTAATAAATTTTTATTATTATTAATCTCATTATCTACAATATAAATTAATTAAGTGCATTTATCTGATGGTGAAATAGAAATTAAAGAGAAAGGAGATACATTATTTTCATTAAAAGTAAAAAACTATGTTGAAAAATATTTTTATAAAGTTTATAACATTAAGTGATTTATTACTACTTTATAAAACATTATAAATTTTTAGAAGATGGGATACGAGTCATACAGAGGAAGAAGAAGAATATTAAATAAGGAATATCAAATTTTTAAGAATTTATTATTGTAAATTCATAAATTTAGTAATTAAATTGGCCACAAAAAAAGATTAAAATTATATAAAAATATCACTTGAAATATTTTTGGGAGAAAAATATTAAAATAAACGATGATCTTAAAAAAATTAAAAAATATAAAAAATGATACATTTTTTAGAAAAGAAATTCTTTTTTATGAAAAAATTTATTTAAAAATTAAAAAATATTAATAAAATTAAAAAAATTATGTGTAGTGTAGTTTTATGAGTTTTACAATTTGTTAAAAAATTTGGACATCATTTGTATCAAAAGTTTAAGAAAACTTGATTTTGTTTAAAATTTTCATTAAAATATAGTATTTTCCCATTTCTAAAAATCCAATTTATTCTAAAATTAATCAGTGATCGAATACTCGTGAAATAGCCACTAGTGGCTTTGAATATGTTAAGAAACTTTAGAGAAATGTTGAGTATAGTATAATCTTCATTTTGTTGAAGTTTAGTGTATTTAAGTAGAGTAAATGGACAATTTTGTTGATTTAGAAAATCATAGACATAAAATGATTTTGAAGGGAAATAGTCCAAATTAAAGCTTCAAAATATGAGATTTACTGTGAAAGTTTTAAACATTTCAATAAAGAATTAAAAAGTATTGTTTTCTATTATGTGAAAATTTAAGCAAACTATGTCGACAAACTTTTCTGAAATCCCAAAAATTGGGGCTTTTCCAAATTGGATAATTTGGCATGTGGAGCCAACGTGGGAAGGAAGGTGACAACATTAAATTTCAAGTTAGGTGACTGAATTTTTTTGTACATATGCTTAGTGGTTGATGAAAATATAAATTTGTAGCCTTTAACATCTAAACTAGATTAAATTATAAATCCATATTTTGGGAACTTTAACATTTGGATGTAGATTTTGAGTTATATACTATATATTGCTATGGTATTTAATTTCTTGCATATTTTTTATATGACGTGACATGTTTGGCGTGCAAAAATATTAATTTAAGCATTGTCATATAAGATGGGAAAATTTTCATAATAATTTCAATAACTATTTTAATCATAAATTTTAAAAGTATAAAGATAATTATAAGAATAAGTTTAATGACATCATTAGAAAAATGGATGGGATCTCTATGTTGATAATCTATGCATTTTTCTTATCAAATGGACTCCAAATAATTTTAGACAAAATTTAATATAAGTTACTTATTCAACTCTTCATTTCTATTTTATTTTGATTTTTTTAATCTTATTTGATATTTTAAATAATATATCTTTCTAAAACACTTATTAAAATCAAAATCATATTGTTAAATTCGTAACAATATTTCAAGTATAATCCAAAATATTTTTACAAAATTGAACCGATATTAAAAGTTATGATGTTACATCAACTTAACTTTATATGAAAGGAATCTCCTGAAGAGATCAAAATCCTTGTGATGTATTATTGACATGTCAAAGTACAATATATAGCCCTTAATATCTTTTTAAATTGAAGAAATAGATTTGAAAAAATATTATCTAATTTGTGGTATTATAGACTTTTGATAGGTCTTGATTTACATCAGTAATTATAACCTCTTGGATTTCTTCATCTTTCCTTATTTATAGAGCTCAAATTGGAGCTCTAAATCTACTCCCAACTACTTTAAAATAAACTAGCCATTTGGTAATGGGCACATAGCAGTCACCATTCGATTTGGATCCTCAAATCGATGTTTCTGAATGAATTTTGGTTTTACCGTTTGAGATCAATCATAGCCGTTGGATTTAGGAGTCCTTGTTCTGGGCCATTGGGTTGAGCATAGGTTTCTCCTACATGTATTAGAATATGCTGTCCAAAAACTGTTCGTATTGAAACGTTTACTGTAGTGGTTTCTAATGGCCTCGTAAATCTACTCAAGTTTGATTCCCTAGCTTGTCATTGTGCTGTTTAATTGCATCATTTTATCATGATTAACCCAAGCAGTTGGATTGCGCATTCCCTTCCACGTTCTTTGAAGATCGGATGGGAATTTAGTCCTGTGTCGCAGAAAATACGTAGCTATTATGCTCTATAAGGATTATGGCTCGGTTGTCTTCCCAGCTATTTTGGGGTTGGCTACCCCGTTCCTCGACCAAGGTTTAATTAATTGGTCCTGGTTGACTTGAAGGCGCATTGTTCCATACAGTTTCCCATCTGGCTGATTATGCGCTATTATGTTTACCTTTCCCTGTGGCCATAGTCCTTTGCCTTCGGGCTTCGGTCGCCCCTTCGAGTCAATAGAACAATTTTTTTTAATCCCTAAAGCCTAGACAGGCCAGCGGTCATGTCAGGTCAACCCACCTAATGCTACAGTGAAAAATCCTAAAACTAAAGTGGTTTTATATTATTTTGTGAGAATTTTTGTGCCGAAATTTTTAATATAAGTATACCAAAATAATTTTATATTATGATAGTGTTACAAGTGTCCTAAATGTTTATGAAAAGAAATTCATTAACAATTATTCTTAAATAATTTTAAAAAATCAAATACGAATGTGTATACTTTTCATCAATAATGCTTGGCCCAAAAATAAAAATTCATTAATTATTAAACTTATAACATTTTCAAATATTAATACTACTAGTGTGCCACATCATTTCAAAATTTGGATATATCAAATTAAAGAAAAATAAAGAGAAATTCAAATATAAAAATTTTAGTGCATGTCTTCAATTTCTTTAAGGATTGCCATGACTTCGAGAGCCTTGAAGACCACTATTTTAGATATTTAAAGCTCATGACTTGACTTAATTAAATACTAATAATTTCACTTAAAGTAAGCCCATATGAGATATAAAAATTTATGCTTGACTCATCAAACACAAGGGTGTAACAAAATGTAGTACCAATTTCATTTTGTTGAAGTTTAGTTTTATTTAGGTGGAGTAAATGAGCAATTTTGTCGATTTAGAAAATCATAGACATAAAATGATTTTGATGGAAAATTGTCCAAATTAAAACTTCAAAATATGAGATTTTATTGTGAAAGTAAGTTTTAAACATTACAATAAAGAATTAAAAAGTATTATTTTCTATTATGTGAGAATTTAAGTAAACCAAGATTATTTAATATTAGCTGTTATCTAATCATATATGTTATAGAAATCTATTAGATATGAGTCATTAATAAGTATTCTTTTCTATTATTATTTTTATTCCTAAGTTTTAAAACTCGAAATAAATAAAATCAAAGCATATATCATTCTATAGGATTTAAGTAAAATTTATAGTTGTTGTGTGCTCACATATATTTGCCAAAAGATGTACCATTAGTCACTTAATTTTTTTTATTACCCTCATTCAAAACATAGATGTCCATGTAGACTAAGGAATTGAAGTTCTTTGTGCTTAAGTAAACCTACAAGAGGGGGGTGAATTGTAGTAAATAAAGTTTTGAGATTTTCTTTCAATTTTTGGTTTAAACTAAACTTAAATCTTTTAAGCAAGAACGAGAAAGAGAAGTAGAATAGTACACCAAATATTTTTAAGGTGATCCAACTCAAAATCGAGCCTACATCCACCCCCCATTAGTGTTGAGAAAAATCCACTAAAATTCACCAAATTACAAGTGAGGTTTTTTGTATGGCTCACCTCAAACCTACTTGGGATTTTATCTACGACAAATCGTGAACCTACTTGAGTTTCTTCCAAGCTCAACTCTAACGCGGGGATTTTGCATAATTATTGGGATTCTTTTACCCCAAAGAAACAAATACAAAAATTGGCAACAAATTATAAACTTAAAAAAATTTAAAAAAAGTATGATGCTCACTCAATACATTAAAAATTTCAAAGCATAATCGAAAAGGGGGAGGAATAAAAATTGAAAATAGTTGAAGGAAAAACCTCCAATTTTGGGTTCCTTCTAACAACTTTAACTTTATGAATTTGGAAGCACCATATGCACTTGAAATGGCTAAAAGTTGTGATTTGAAAGCTTTGAGAACTTAGCAATTATAACCACAAGGATGTCTTCATCCTTCCTTTTTTATAGAGCATAATTTAAGCTCTAAATCCATTACAAACTACTCTAAAATAAACTAGCTATTTGGGTGACGAACACAAAGCAGTCATCGTTCGATTTGGACCTTAAAATGAACTTTTTCGATTGCATCCTGATTTTTCCATTCGAGATCAATCCTGGCCGTTGGATCTAGGCGGCCTTGATCTGGGACATTGCATCTGCTCAGGTTCGATTCTCCTATACTTCCTGTATTTTAGCATGATTAATCTAAGCCGTCAGATCGTGCTTGCCCGTGCACCATCATTAACAATCGAATTAGGACTTTAGTCGCACATTGCCCAACTAATTTTACCATTGCACTCTATAAGAAATTCAGTTTCTATGGCTCTCGTGCCATTTGGGTTGGCTCTCTTCTTCCTCGCTTAAGACACTTGTTCCTGGTTAACTTGATCTCGCACTGTTCTGTTCAGCTTTCCTTGTGGATTTATTTCGCCCTGTTTCGTTCAGTGTTCCCAACGGCCTTCTTCCTTTACCTTCAGGCTATGCTCACCCGTTTCGTGTCAATCTAACAATTTTAATTCTACTATATTTTTTTTTAAAAATTCCTAAACACCGAGACGGGCCAGTGGTAGGGTCACATTGACCCGCCCAATGCTACAGTGAAAAATCCCGAACTAACATATTTTTATAGTGTTTTGTGAAAATTTTTGTGCCAAAATTTTTAATATAAGTATACCCAAAAAGTTTTATATTATGATAGTGTTTCAAGTTTTTAAAGGACTATTAAAAAATCAAATACCAATGTCGATACTATTTTATCAATAATGCTTTGCCCAAAAATAAAAATTCAACAACTATTAAATTTATAACATTTTCAAATATTAATACTATTAGTGCACCATATCATCTCAAAATTTGGACATATCAAATTCAAGAAAACAAAGAGAAATTCAAGTATAAAAATTTTAGTACATGTCTTCAATTTCCTTGAAGCTTGCCATGATTCCAAGAGCATTGAAGTCTTCTATTTTAGACATTTAAACTTCATGGCTTGACTTAATTGAATATTAATAATTTTACTTAAAGCAAGCTCATATGAGATATAAACAATTATGCTTGACTCATTAAACACAAGTGTGTAACAGAAATACTGGAGAACATTGATACTAAAAAAGGTATTCTACTTAATAGAAAAATCATCATTATATAAGATATTATTTATTTTAGTATTAAAATTACGCTCAAATTAGGCAAAAGTGTGGTGTAACTTTTCATTCTGTCACAAAGAGAACAATGGAAAAAGAGCAATGATGAATGGATCATCACTATCATAGACAAGTATGGTCGATGAAATAGACCATGATGTCATAATTCATCTTGATTCAAATATTAATATAATGCTTTTTTACATATTTATTATCTTATATATTAATTTATTAAAAATTTATTCCAAAATAATAAGACAAAATCCTAATATCATGTTAAAAAATAATATTAAGTTAAAGATAAAATTTATCTAGACTAATAACAAAATTTTAAATATTACTCAAGAGAAGGGAGTAATTGAGAAAGAGGAGTAATTTGGAAGCAAGAAATCTAAATATTTTCTTTAAGGGAGTAATTGATAACATTATTATCATCCATCTTAGACCATTAGTTACCTCTTCATGAGTTAGAGAATACTCCATTGAATGTATCTCTCAAGTAAATTCTTATTGCCACATTACCTTTGGTTATCATCCATGAAGTCTTTGATTAAAAAAATTGTTTAAGAAAGTTAGCGGCAATAATATTATGGTAAGAAGGGAGAAAGAGAGACATAAAGTTGCTCTCTTAGGTCCTTGTTGGATGGTTAATTGGCTTTATTTAAGAAGAAGCAAGGCTTGACCAAGGGTTTGTAGAGAGAGGATGATGAAAGTGATGGTTTAGAGAGTGAAAGGGAGGAAACAATAAAAAAGGTTGTGATTTAATTTTAGGTGAGGCAAGCTTGAGAAAGGGGAAGCATGTGATATTTTTAGAGGTTTTGGAGTGAGGTATTTGGCAAAAATTTATGCAAGGATGAAAGGGAGAGGGTTTTGAGGTTTAAGATGGTTTTTAGTTTTATTGAGTTTGCTTAGACTAAAAAGGAATAAAAAAGAAAAAAAAGAGAGGAAGAAGGAGGTCATTAAGAGTTTCAAGATGTTGGATTGATATTCAAGTCTAGTCAAACATAAGTGCTCATGCTATGCAAGAGTTATCACCAAAAACAATTATCTAATACTTTCATTTGTCTTATATTTCTTTAATACAAGAGTTTTGAAAAACAATAAAAATGGAAAGAAATGTTCATGGAAATAAAAATCTTAATTAAACTCTTCTTAATTTTCAACAACTTATTTTAGGAAAGAAAGCATGAAGAAATAAAGAGAGATCACAAAGAAATAAAAAAAAGATAATGCTATTCTAAACCTTGGCACTTTTTATATAATTCGTTTAAAGGAATTCATTCAAAAGGGAGCTTAACTAGCCAAAGCATGTATCAAAGACATTGAAAATCCATGAAAAGCTCCCAACCATGCCTCATGTTATATTAATCTATGGAAAGTTGTCCAATGTGCTGTCAAGGGAATGATCCAAGAAAATTTGAACTGAACTATGATGTAATATAATAAACTATGATAAAGCACTCATAAATCATGAAGAGCTATCATATGAAATGAATGAAGTTATGTGTCATCATCTACAAAGATTGTGAAGCAAGGTTTGATTTGGGTAGCTTTGTGATTGGTTTATGCTTTATGTAGTTTCTAGGGATTAAAGGAGTTTTAAACTCCACAATTGGTGTTGCATCACCTTGAAGGAAAACTATTTAAGACCTATCGAGACTTTTCATCTCTCTTTAGGGCCATGGAGACATGTTTAAGTACATGTTAGTGTAATTTTGGTGATCTTTGGAGGGAATCAAGCATGCCCTTATAAAATAATTCTAAAATCTTATAAGGCAAACACTTTGTCAAATGTAATAATGAGAATATTTTATTTGCTTCCAATCTCTTTTGAGCCAAAGCATCTTATTTGTTTAGAATTTCTTAAAACCACCATCATGTTCACATGACTTATTGCAAACATTGATGTGTGTTTGGTATTGTTGATATCGTAGTTTTTTAATTCTTTATTTTGGGATGCCTTAAATAAGATGGGCATTTGTTTAAGTCGTGTTCTCCCCTATGTTGGTTCTCCAATCAACTTCTTGGGAGAATAAACGAAGCTTAAAGTTAGCTTTCTTTTTTCGCATAAGGGAATGAAATATAAGTAGTCATGTAGATGGAAAATTTTATGAACTAGACAATATCATTTTTTTTAATTTTTTATTTAACTATAATAAATAAATTTCACATTATGGCTTCAACACCTTCTGTGTATAAATTTTGCAACCTAGTTTTATTATGTCGAGATATTGCTTCATTTGATCATCTGATTCAGACCAAAGAGGGTTTTATTCTCAAAAAGGTTTTAGACATTTTAAGGCAAAATTATCACATAAATCTCCGAATCATTTATTTATAGTCAATGTGGGATTATTTATTTTTATACCCTTCAAAATAAAATCCCACAAAAAATTACTCTTTGATAAGTAATTTCAATCTTGGTCATCAACCATCAGGTACTCCTCACACTCTTTGATCCCTTGTGTTCAAATAAAGTCTTATGCCATTAGGTTTCTCATGCTTAAGGAGAACTGCTTCAGTTGAGAAGTTGCTACCTGAGCACAATGATGGGAAGTCATGGCATTTCGTCAATTTATTGAACGTCTTGCTCTTTCTTCATAGATATTTTTTTCTATTCTTCTTGATCTTTTAGTTCCTTCCAAAGCATACATATATTTGTTAACTTCAATGGAGAGCAAAGGGTTTGAATTAATAGCAAAGGGAGACCATTCTCTCACCCCTAGCTCAGTACATTGATATTTTTGCATGGTCTATTTTTGATATTGTTGGTGTTCCTTGAGTTATGTTTTACCAACAAGTTGTTGTTAACATTGAATGCTTAAGAATAGGATAGAAGAATACACACTTAGCCAAGAAAAACATGCCCTAACTAAAGAGAACTAGCTTATATTCTTAAGGTTTGATTCATTGTTGTTGTGCAATACCTCAAGTGGTTGGAAAAGCTTTTTCTTGTCAAGAAAAGTAATGACAAATGACACATTTGTGTTGACTGTTTGTTTTATATTATTTGGCTTGACCAAAATTTTCTTTTTTGTCAAGATTTGATGATTCAATGAGCTTGATTGAAACTTTTAATCATTTAATTTTTTTAAATGCCTTCTTTGGATGACAATAGATCAAGAGTTTTGAGTTAGATAAAGAAAACCTTCATCTATCATCAATTTTCAATATTTTGCTAAAAGGCCATGTCATTTGTTTTAAAAACTGAAAGGTCAACATATCAATACATGTTTAATATAGTTTTTAGCCATCAATGAGGAATGAATCTTGATGCATATTTTGAGGAGTTTTTAGTCAAAAGCAATCATTCTTTCCCTATGTTAAGGATGTTAAAGAGAACTTTCAAGAATTATGAAAATTTTGGTTGTATGTCAATCCACTCGAGTGCAATTTTGGCATTATATCAACCACGTTTAAAGAAAGGAAGTGAAGCTAACCCTGATGGTGTTTGAGACTTTTTGAAAATGCAATCACCAAAGAAATTTTGAGACCAATATAAGTTAGATGGTCATATTGCTACATTATGTAGAATCATATCTTCCTATGAAGTCGAGGATTAAACATTTTCAAACCATTGAGAGGCAAAACCAGATTGTAGCTTACAAAAACCTATGAGAATGCGATCGAATTAAGAAGCTCGTCTGTTATGTCTTTCATGTTCTTGAAAATTTGGAATAATGTTATCCAACCTCTCAAGTTGTTTGACATTATTAAATCCATTTATTTTGTGGATTATTGAAGTAGTTCTTTTGGTTATAACCTAGCCATGAGTTTTTTAATAAGAATTTTACTGGCTAACATTGGAAAAGAAAGTTGCGCAATATGTTGAGATTGTAAAATTGTCATTTTAATAGACATTTGCTTTAATGCTAATAGGATCAACGAAAGCCATTAATGTATTATGGCATTTCCTAGTTTATGAAACAATTTTCCTTGGCAAACTTTGGTATTTTGTTGTGATAGTTGATTGCTTCACAAAATAAATTGAAGTAAAATCCTTGGTTAAAAAGGAACAACTAAATGAACTTTAGAATGCTTGTGTAAGGTAGTGCAAGCTCATGAAATAACATAGAAAATTAGATTTTAATCCCTATACATTTTCTATGAAGTTATAAAGTACTTTGAGGTACTTCTTGGACACATGATTATCATAGTAGAAAACATTTTCTGTCTTTACTTTAGAGTATTCTTATCTACTTCACAATAAGTGATCTATGAGTTTACCTATCTTATGATAATTTATAGAATATTCTAGATAGATAAATTAGATTACAAAATAAATATTTAAAGTGTTTATTATTATCAAAATAAGATACTATTTTTATGGTCATGAAATTCAATACTACCTTGTCATGTTAATGGGTTTTCTAATGACTTAGATGTCCATAAATATATTCTTGGCATTTAGCATATGGAGTTGAGAGGAGGGAGGAGAGAGAGAGAGAGAGAGAGAAAGGAGAATATTTAATTGGCTATATTTGATTTTCTCTCTTATGGTCATTTTTTCTTTGTTTATCTCTTTATTATTTCTAAGATAAAATTTTGAACTTGGAAGAGCTTCTTTTTTGTAATACCCCACTGCACCTTATAATTCTTCAACTCAAATTCTCTATGTTTTCTTAAAATCTATAGTAAGCCTCAATACTTTACATTAAGGATGCTAATATAGATGGTCAAGATAGTGATTTTAAAAGTTGTTTGAGTCTAATTGCTTAAATCAAATGAAGCTTTATATGAAGGTATTTTGTATTTCTAAAACCATATAAAATTTTTTAATTTTAAAGAAGCTACTATAACTTTTGATAAAATGTGTTAGATATCATCTGATGCTCTAGCAAGGTCAGAAAATTCATGTAATTGATCAATTTTTATTGCCAACTTATTTCGTGCTACAGATCAAAATAAAAACTGTTATTTTGTTTAATGGGTTTTTTGCATGTCTCTTGATTTATGAACTTAATTATACTTTTGTTTTTTGTATTTATTTATTTTTAAGAGTGTTGGTGTGGGTTAGCCTTTGCTTGGAAGGAATTGAAGTATGATTGGTAGAAATAGCTTGTTGGCTTGGTCCCGTATATTAGTTTATTTTACACTGTTAAATGTTGAAATGGTAAAAAATGAATTAACCGAAGTAGCTAAGCCAAGGCTTAGTGATTTAGTAGAATTTTGTTTTTATCTAACAAATATTTTAATTAAAAGTAAATGAATCTAGAAGTTTAACATATGGTTGGGATAAATTTTTCTCTTATTTTGTTTTTGATGTGTTTCTTTTTTTTCATTCACTTTTTTTTTAAAAATCTTTTCATATATTATTCCTACAATAGACATAAATGTGGACATAAAAAACATCAAATGACCATGCTCACATCACTTGGTCAGCACGATTGAATCGGATGATCCAACCAGTTGTTGAGTTAGTTGAATGCCCAGTTTGGTCTTCAACATTAATTTTCTATCTTGGAGAAAATGCATATAACAAGCTTCAAATCTCATTCATTATTCTTAACTCCTTGTTTTACTATCTCTTTTTAAAAAGGTTAGTATCTTTGCTTATGGACAAACTGGTTCTGTTAAAACTTATACCATAATGGGAAAGCCTGAAGCCCCTGAGTAGAAAGGATTAATACCACGTTCCTTAGAGCATATCTTTGAGACTAGCGAATCATTACAGTGCGAGGGTTGGACTTACAAAATACAGGAGTGAATGTCAATTTTCATGAAAATGCAAATTGTGCTCAATCTTTCCTGCTTTCAAACCATGCTTTTGATCTTTTACAGGCATCAATGTTGGAGATTTACAATGAAACAATTCGTGATTTGTTATCACCCAATTGTAGCACAAGTAGCTATCTAGCTCTTGTTAACAGGCAATATACCATCAAGCACAATTCAGCTGGTAATACACATGTGCCAAACCTTACTGTTGTCGATGTGTGTAGCATAAATAAAATTTCCTTTGTGCTTGATCAAGCTGCAAGAAGCAGGTAATTGAAATCAGCATAGACATAATAAATTGGAGCATGCTTTCATCTTTTATTTTCTTGTTTCTGGTGGCCAACTGAATACATCATGTGTATTTAGTTTCCCAAATGTTCCATATTCTTGGGCACCAAGGTTTGTTTTGCTTGCATGCATGCATTCATCTTCTGTTTCTGGTGGCTAACTGAATATGGCATGTGTATGGTATCATTTCATGTTCCATATTCTGGGGTACCAAGTTGTGTTTTGCTTGCATGCTTTTAAACGTACAATTCCGTATCAGCATTTTTCACTTCTGGATCATTCTTCTCTTTCCCGACCAGACTAGCCACAAGACTATCATCGCAAGAGATTGAACTAATGATTTAGGTTTTACTTTGTTCATCAGGTAAGTTGGCAAGACTCAGATGAATGAATGATCATCAAGAAGCCATTTTGTTTTCACCTTAAGGATAATTGGGGTGAATGTTGTGAGTGGTGACTATTCCTTGTTCCCTTGAGCCATTAAGCTTGTTACCTAAGACATTTGTTGATTTGACTCTTTCATTGTAGGCCACAAAACAATAGGTTCAAGGTTTTTGAACCTGATAGATCTTGCCAGAAGCAAGCTTCTTGCTAAAAGTGGCTCGATCGAAGATCGTCTAAAGGAAATCCAAGCAAGAATTGCTTCTCATTTATGCTGAAAATTCTTGTTTTAGATGCATATGCAAAAATTCATTTTGTCCTCAAAACAAGAAATTAACAAAAGCTTGTCTTCACTGATCGATGTTATATTTGCAATTGCCAAGAAAGAGGATCATGTTCCTTACAGAAACTCAAAATTGACATATCTTCTAAAGGTACATGGCCATTGGATTTCTGGGATGTTTAGTGAATTGCAGTGTGTACAATTTCATTACATTAGTTTTAAAAACGTTCTAAAAAAAGTTGTTTGTTTACTAAAAAATCAATTTTCAACTTTTATCATCTTTAATTTCATCATTCTCTATAATCTCTTGTGTTTAAAGCCGTGTCTTGGGAGAGATTAAAAAACGTTGATGTTTGTTAACATCTCTTTGGAGGTTTCATCGGCCAGTGAATCGATATGCTCGCTCTGATTTGCTGCTCGTGTCAATGCCTGTTAGATTGGGTTTCCTCGTTGTCAAACAAAGATGCGACCACTAGATTCCTGTTGAAACAATGGTTGAGTCATTAATGTACATTTGTCCGTGAGGGTTTCTAACAGCAACTGAAGCAATGCCTTTTTTGTTGTCCCAAGCCATTAAAACAATTTGGTTGAGTGATTAAAGTACATTTGTCCATTAAGGCTTTTAAAATAGGAGCTAAGTGCATTTTTTGTTGCCCCAAGCCATTAAAACAATTCGGTTGAGTGAGTAAAGTACATTTGTCCACAAGGGTTTCTAAAACAACAACTGAAGCAATGCATTTTTTGTTGGCCCAAGCCATTAAAACAATTTGGTTGAGTCATTAAAGTACATATGTCTACGAGGGTTTCTAAAACAACAACTGAAGCAATGCATTTTTTGTTGGCCCAAGCAATTAAAAATATTTGGTGGAGTGATTAAAGTACATTTGTCCACGAGGGTTTCTAAAACAACAATTGAAGCAATGCATTTTTTGTTGCCGCAAGCCACTAAAATAATTTGGTGTTGGCAGAATTTATTTTGCAGATGATGGATTTGATCATTGCTTCCACTTCCATTGCCATAATATTCATGTCAGATGTAATAATTTGTTCGGCATATGATTGATTTACTGCTTTGTGATCTTCGTGTATGGTATTGGGTGATGAACTATATTCCTTTTCATGACCCATTGTTCTGAAAACTAAGTGTTCATCTTCTTTTACTAAATAGCTGTTGATGTTGCGCATAGTATTATATTTTATGTCTTTGATATTTTTCTGTACCATTGGCAAAGAGAAACCATTGTTAATCTAGGTTTTGCTCTTAAAAATTGTATGTTATTAAAAAATATGACCTAGTGAGGTTGTTTTAATTTTTAAAGTGCTTCTATTAATTAGATGGTAGAGTTATAATTAAATAGAGTCCTTTATGCCCTAGAAATGCAAAAATTGGCATGTTTTTGCTTGTATTGCCAATATATTTTACTATATGTTTCTAGAATTTCAGTATTATCCCTAGTATTAACAAAAAAATGAAGCTTTCAACTCAAATCAGGAACATAATTCCCTGTTATAATCTGATTATGATCAATCATTGCTTCGGTATGTGCACGTGTATGAGAATGCATACATTGGCTTATGAATACTAGTATTTTTGAGAACATACTTTTTAGTGATACATTCTATAATATATTTTTTTAATTTATAGTATTTGTATGGATCAAAATATCAGGTATCAGTTTACCAAAGTGTAAGAACTTAATTTTAAAAGAATAGGACAACATGAGTCCTATTTTCTCATAAAACGTGCTGTTAGTGTGACAGTTTTTATTCATAAAAAACCTTCCAATTTTCTTGATTAAGAAAGTGGCCAAATTGGAAACCATTGTCATAATTTAACTCAGTTTGCTATAAACTTTGATGCCTTAAAAAATATATATGTTGCTAAACATGTATTACAGCCTCTAGTGACAAGCAAGCATTAATTGACTTCAAATTAGCCATAATAAAAAAATATAGGAGAGTTCAAATATATTTTTGAATAACAAGTTTTTGAGCAATGGGTATACTTATGATGGCATGCATTGGCTAAGTATCATTAAATAGAGCTGAAATGATCAACTCTACTAACAAATTAATTCAATTTTTTTTTCTACCAATGTTTCCAATAAAACAAAGAGAATTACAAAAATAACCTAATATCATTCAACTTGATCTTAGAAAACGAAGAAATCGAGTAACAAAACACAAAATATATGCCAAATAAGTATAGCATTTTTCTACATAGCTTAAAAGCCAATGATTCTTAATACATCTATTTTGATGTGACCAATTGAGAAATATTATAAAGTATGCTTTCATCTTTTTCTCTTAATATGTTTAGGAACTAATGATTTAGCCTTGGTATACAAAAGAAACAAGGAGAATGTTTGCACCTATTTGGACTTCAACCTCCAGTTCATAAGAGACCCATTAGCACATAAATTACATACCTGGCAATTTTTATTCGAAACACAATCTAGATATAGATATGGAATTGAAAGGGGAAAAGGGCATATTTGATTCAAATTCATACTAAGAGGAGCTCATTTTTCACATCAAAAGCATAATGTTCACTCTTTTCTGAGTGTATGTAGTACAACTATATTCATAAATTGCTATGTTTGATATTTTAGAAGAAATTTCTCTTTGAAAAATATTGATCATGAAATGAATTCTACACTAACAATTGTCTTGAGATGTACATTACAAAAAAAAGGTAATATCTTTTGAAATGTCATTCAGTGGATGAGGATTTTAGTACTTAATAAAAAGCGCACCTCAAAGCTTAAATGAAAAAAATTTAGAGATCAAAATGTATAAGGATGTCACAAGAGATGTTAAAGATTCAAATGGAAAATGTAGAAAACAAAGTGATAATAAATTAAACATATAAATCTATTAGTAATATATTTGATAATTTCTTAAGCTAGACAAACCTTAAATTATTGATCTATTTATTCATTAGATGAAGAAGGTAGTGCTTCAAAAATTTTGGAATGTGAAGACTGAGATGCATATACAGGGGTTCATCCATTTATTCTTTAGATGAAGAAGGTAGTGTTTCAAAAATTTTGGTATGTGAAGACTGAGATGCATATAGTGGGGTAGACTTTGTTAGTGATGGCATGGTTATGGATGCAATTTTTATAGTCTACTAATGGTGAAATAATTGTAAAAATTTGACGATAACAAACAGATGATAGAATGGAAAAAAGCCTGAAACTTTGTAGCATGGACAAATGCTTGATTCACAACATTTGAGAGATGTTGGCTCAATGCTCGTTGGCCCCTATTGAGTATTAAACAATTTAATGAAAAATAAGTTTGAAGAGTGCTGTTAAGTGCTGTTGAAATGCTATGTTTAATGATTTGTTGTTTATAAATATTTATCTTGAATTTGCCGAAAACATCTTTGGTTATTAGTTTAAAAAATAGAAAACTTTGACTTACTTTGTGAGAATAAAAGATCTTTTTGAACTATTAAAATTATAAAATGAAAAATGATAGTGATATCGCCCCTAATTTATAAATAAATATAATTAGTTAAGTTATTTAACATGACCTAAAATAAGTATTTTTTTGATCAAAAGTGCAAAATTTAAGCAATCAAACCAACCCTCGATCTTATAATAACATGTGGAGTATTATTGGTTATAAACTCATTAGTTATGGATGGATAATACATGAAAACATGATTCCAAATTACCTAGAAAAAATAGATTGACTTTATGCATATACTTAAAATAAATATAACAATATTGTAATATTCATGTAATGATTGATTATCCTCAACTTTATCAAATTATTATATGAATATATTTACATAAATATTTGTTTATACATTTTTGAAAAATTAAATCATCACGATTTGATTCCAATTCTATAAACAATATAGATAAATATCTTCCACTTGATGGTTGTAAAAGCTATAATAATAATTTTTTCATTATTTTTAGAAACAAAATTTTGTTCAATCATATCTATTATAACATGTGGTAGTTAAGTAGATTTGTCCTGAACTAAAAATCCCTATTTGAAAGAAAAGTAGAAATTATAAGATTAAAGCACAACATGCAAAAGTACAATGCATGAACTTATAATGAATTTTTAAGAAGAATTAATAAATATTTCAAGACAATCATCATAGGAAGGCAAAAGATAGTATAGTGTAACCAAATTCTCACATACTAATTTGCTTCAATCAAAGCAAGAATTCCTTTACAAATTCCTTAATATGAACACAAATAAGCAATGCAACTAAATCTTATGACATGAAATTTGATAAGAATACAAATAAATTAGAGAAGCCAAATAGGCACCAAACATAAAATGTTGGGAAGAAAAAAGTCAAGTTAACAGATACTTTTCATGGTCTACTGGTTGACCAGGGCAACAAATGTTCAGGGGTGGCCCCCTTATTTTCGATGGAGGGATGGGCCTCACTTGCCTATTTTGTAGTTCAGTAACTCCATCTATTTCTGATACTTAATCTCAAAAAATAAACTATATATTATGTAGATGGCAAATGAAGGATTTGCATTACTACTTGAGAAAAAAAGACCTAAAAAAACTACATATGAGAAGATTCACAGCATGCTTACAGAAGACAGCGAATTCCAAAACAACTTGAGAAGGCATTAACATAAAGTCTAATTAGTTGATTGTAACTGTTAAACATGTTTCAAAAGAGAGAAATTTTCTTATATTTTTTGTTTGATTGGTTGAATTTACAAATCCATGTGCACTTTAGGTTCCACAAAACTTTTGTTTCTTTCAAACAAAATTGTGAAAACCATATCAAAGAATAACTACAGCCAACAAAGAAAACATAAATTGAACTTAAAATGTCATCATTTATAATTCCATGATTTAAATATTCATAAAATGTTAAATTGTATCCAACCAAATGAAACGTAAATATAGGAATCATGATATAAACATTTAGATATGGAAAGCAAACTATACTGTCTATGACCATGGGAAACTCCCCCATACTCTTAAAAGGCTAGCACTATCATGGGAAGACATCCTATTCAAACAGTTGGCCACTCTAATAAGAGTATCATCAATTCTTTAAGCTAAGCTAGCTCCCAAAAACCCTTTACTAGAAAAAGGAAAAAAGGTCAATCCTACATTTTTAGCCCACTTTTCTATTCTAGATTATCATCAGTGCCCACATGCATGCTGATAAAACCATTCACATCAGCAAATTTCCTGAAAGTTGTGGCTAGACAGACAAGAATATTAAACAATGTCTCATGGAGTAGTCTCACACTGACATTACTTTTAGTGTACAAGTTAAATTGTTACAAATATAATCAAATAATATGGCCCCAGTAAGATAGTAATGCTTCCATTTTGCAACTCCAAGCTTGAATTGAAGTACAATGTTAGCACTGATTTCCAAAAAGATGGCCGAAAATGGCAAATGCATAGAGCTTTATGTTTAGTCAAAATGAATCAAAAACATGGTTAATAATATATTCTTTTATATTTCAATTTTCATCAGAGGAGACAGAAAAAACAGGTTGTTGAACATCAGATGAACAAAATAAGCTATTGCTTATCTAATGGCCCCAAAAATTTTTACCAACTTTTCATAAGGAATTGAAAAAAGGAAAATATCAATAACTACAACAGCTATGAAACCTGACCAACATTCCAACTTGCTTATGAGAATGACTAAAATAAGCTTCAAATTATAAGTAATAATCATTATCATCTCTGAGAGAGCTTCCATATTAACCCATAGAACAGATCTTGTTCAAGGTCATCATCATCATTAAATAAATCAAAAAAACAAAAATAGGTATAGAGGTATAAGAATTTAAAATATGTCATATTTGTAAACAAAGTATGTATGAAAGAACATTAAATAAAGACATTTTAGTACCCAATACCACATTAAATTAAATCATAATACAAGCTAAAAAACATGGATGGGGCTATTAGTTTCATGAACACTATGATTGTGAAGAATAAGATTTATGCCCCCAAAATATTCATTTTAAACTTTACAAATTGCAAGGCTATAAATGACTTGATCCAAGCCAGTAGAACAGCGCTTAAGTTCTATTATGTTCAGTCTATTGGAGCTCAGTTCTAGTATAATGGATGGTATTCAAGCTTCTATGATTTAAATCATAAATGCTTAAGTTCACAAACCTCTAACAAGCAACTTGATCAACAAATATATGAACGAGCTATAAAAAGGACAACATGCAATCAACTAAACAAGTTGGCACGTGTTAAATATTTGAGACTTAAAACAAGCATGTGAACATAAAAGTTTTATGAACACTAATTGATACATTACAAAGCATATATATACACTACATTCATGAATATTAATTGATACCTTAAACAATTATGCCTTTTCTAAACCACTAGATCATACTTAAAAAAATGTATTAAAAGGATAGATCAGGTACATAAACCGTCTAAATTATTAATTTTTAGGAAAAAGGTGTGCATGAAAAAAATGAAATCAATAATAATAAAATTAACTTATGCATTTTGTTAAAAATATATATAATGTAATGTATTGAAGAAAAATAAAGATAAGCAAAAGCCAAACAAGTAGAAAAAATAACACAACAAAAAAAACATGTACAAGATGTTAGAACTATAAAATCTGCATGGCATTTGTGAGCTTCTAGAAAAGAATAGTTAACGACTATGACTCAAGATAACTAAACATAAATATTAAGGTAAAACACAGAAAACAACAAAGCCTTGTAATCACAAAATGTATATTAAATAATTAAGCTTTTATAAATTCATTATGTCCAAGAATGGAGCTATTTAACAAAAGCTAAATAATCCAACTTCAAGATTTCATTCAACATCATCTTAATTAATAAGAAAATTACATTAGCTAGCTTTTATAATAAGTCCATCAAACATATCATTCACAAATCAAATAGAGATCTTGGAACACTCTATTCAACTAGCCATAATACTGTGCTTCTAATTGAGAATGGCTACTGTAGTTGAAACCAAGCACATTTTAATTTCAAGATCCGATGAAATGGCATGAGACAAAATCATCACAAAACTCAAAAATCAGACCTTAAGTTATTCACTATTCAAAGTAAAGGAGTGATTTCAAAACTCATGGAACTTTTGGTTGTCAAAAGTGCAAGGCATTCCTTTCCTAAATGATATTTTGATAATGAAGGTGATTTAATGAAAATCTATGCTGTGTAAATATCAACATGGAACTTGGCCCACACTACACAAATTAATCAACATGCAACTAAACTGGCCCTTGTATCCTGATCCAAATAAACAAATTACGAAAGGAAAAAACAAAACTCTACATCAAAAGATACTCATAATCTCGGCTCATAAGAATTACAAGACAATGTGAAGCACCGGATGGATAATAAAACATTAGAACAAAAATACCAGTATCAACTTGAGACCAGGTAGGAAAGAGTAATAACCACTTATAATCATCATGGGCAATAAGCTATTTAAACTCCTACAAGAACCATTTGCCTGAAAGAAGGAAGGTGAGAGAGCGAGATAGAGAGGGAAAAACCTTCAACCTTGGAACACCTGGAGAGCACAAGCGAAGCGATGAGGGTCGAAGGAGACACACAAGTCGTGGAGCTTGAAACGCCTATAAACAGTTGCATTCAGTACATGGAGATCGACAGTGGCAACGGTGGTGGCAGACAAAATCCAAAATATATGGCCGTCAAAGTGAGTAAAGGAGAAGGAAAAAGATGACCTTATGTCTGATGAAAACCTTATAACTCCATAAACAAATCTTCAAAGATTATAGCAACCAAAAAAATTATTTCTAAAAATCGAAACAAAAACAAAACAAAAAAAGAAATTATGTGCGTAAATAAAACCAATCGATACATCCCATGATAATCATTTAAAGTTTTATATAATTGTTTATAACAATTTAAACTTATTGAATTGTATATCATAATAAATCATTTATTATATCATAATTAAAAATTATTCAAATAATTTTTATACTATATGTGATTGTCAAAATAAAACATTAATCCTCTTAAAAAAATAAATATTTATTATTGAGAGAATAAAAAATGATATCAAAAATATTTAATATCAAGTTTCAAGTATATTTAAAAAATTTATATTTATATTTATAAATATCATGAATGACATATAAAAAAAAATATTAACAAAATAAAGAAAAATATACAAACAAATCATCATTATTTATATAAGTTTTAAAGATGAACATATTAAGAGTTGTATAATTTTTTTAGTTACTCAATAAAAACTATGGGTAATTAAGAAACTATGATTTAGTATGATTCAACAAAAACTTTAATACGAGATTGATGGAGGGGACTTTATCATTGAAATGGTAATAAGATATTTAAATTAAGACAGAGTGATTTTTCATAATTATGATAAATCAAATATTGAAAATATAATTTTTTATCTTTAATTATTTACAATGAAATAAATAGATTTATAATGAAATGATTTTAATGTATGTATTTTTTTATTATTAAGCATGATTATAATATTTGATTGAATATTTTATTTTTTTTATAAATTTAGCCAATCATAAAACTATTTAAAGTGATCTATTGATTAGTAGTTAATTATAGGAATAAGTTTTTTAGTATATCATAAGACCAAGATCTTCTATAAAAAGAGTTTTTGTCAATATTTCAAAATATAAGTTTTAATTCAATAGATGAAAAAATTATAAAAATTACTTTAAAAAATATATATATATATATATACACTTATAAAATAATTTTAATATTAACCATTCGATTAATCTAGTTTTAGCACCATATTTATCAAGACTATTTGGAGCACTAATTTCAAACTTATTTTTATTTAAATGAAATCTTTTCAAAATATTATCAAATGTTTGTTTAGCTAAGTTTAAGTACATACTTTTAATTTAAAATACAAAAATCAAAGTCAAAAAATAAATGATTATTTTATCATCATAAAATAACATTAAAAAGTTTAATTCACTTTTTATTAATAGATAAATATTTTCTAATCATTTTTTAAAACAATTAATAACAAATTTATAAATCCCATCAATTTCTTAATAATACTTTTAATAATATTATTTAATTTATTTTAATTAATTAATTAATTTTTTAACATAAAATTATATAAAAAGTATAATAAAAAACGTAATGTTTTCAATTTGCCTCTGTGGCCGGAGAACTAACGCCACGGACTGAGCATCGAATTCCCAGACACTCCTCGCTTAAGTTTTTCTTGTGACCTCCTTAATCCCTCCTTGAACACCTTCGTTTTTTCCTACTCCCTTAACCCTTTCTCATCCCTATGCCTTCTAGTTAAGAACTCATCTGCCTCTTTATCTGCATCTTCGTTTAGCCATCGTGTCGACGTTGATCAATTTAACAGCTCTTCATCGATGCTTCTTTGCATCTGAACGACAACTGTGAAGATTACATTATCTCCCATGGAGTATTTTTCCATCAGTGTACACTATGCAGGCTGAAGGAGGGGGTGGAGTCCTGAGGCCAGAGGTGATCATTGATTGGCTTCAAAATAAAATGGGATACCCTGGTCAGCTTCCTTCCGTTGACTAGATCCACAAGATCTGTCAGGGAAACATGGTTCCTGTGTGGAGCTTTCTCCTTCAAAGAGTGCGGTCAAAGAGAACCACGGCGATGGTTCGTCGAAATATTTTGGTTCATGGAGTGGCGGCACCTACTAAAGGGGTGAAAGCGAGGTGGTAGGACAAGGAAAAGGGAAGCTTGGATTTCGAGGATGGATCATCTTTATAGTCGAAGGATGTGGCAATGAGGGAGAGGGACCTTGCGGAGGAGGAGGCGGTGGGGTTGAGGAATGTCATTAGGCAGCAAAGGAAGGAGTTGAGGTCCCGGATGGCGGAGGTTGAAAGAGAGGAGTCAAAGCAGAAGCGAATGGTCGACGAGAGGGCCATTGCTAGGTGAGTGTTCTACTTTTTTTTATTTGATTTTTAGATTAGGGGATTCTTGTAGAGGTGGATTATTCAGAAGTAAATGTTGGAATTTGGAATTGGAGAAGAGGTTTTTTTGGCATTGTGAGGTCATGAATACGTTATTGTTCATGTTATTGTTCACTAAATGCATATTTTCTGAAGTTGTGTGATATTACTAATGTGTTTTGCATTGGAATGATGACATAATTGCTAATTACCTTTTGGTTTGTACCCGTTTAATGAATAAATATTTCCTTTCCTTTGGTTAACATATATGGTACAAATAGGTGATGTTAGAAGCCTATGATCAGCAATGTGATGAGGCAACTAAGATATTTGTAGAGTACCAAAAATAGCTTCATCAATATGTAAGCCAAGCAAGAGACATTAGGAGATCTATTACAGATAATGCTGCTGATTCTGTTGGTGAGTTCCATTCGCATAGTGAAAAAGAAGCAGTCTACACAATGATCAAGGGTAGCAAATCAACAGATGATGTCATTTTAATTGAGACATCACGAGATAGAATCATTAGATCGACATGCATGTCTCTTGCAAGGCATATGATTGAAAGAATCCAAAGTACCTTCCTGACATATGATGAGATTGGAATGAACTCTAGTATTCAAGTAGATGCTACCAAGTTTCCCGATGACTTAGAAGGTGATGTACCTAAAGATGTAATGGCTGTGACAACTGAGTCTCTTAGAAATCCTTCACAGTTAGTACTATCAATCACTGCATACACATTGCGCTACAACATATTGATCCTTAGGGAGACTAAAAATATTGACATCTGAGCTAATGCAGAGCTTTTGAGGTATTCTTTTTATCTTCGAATCATTGTTTTATTTTTTATTTCCCCATAGGCTGAATTTATAAAAGATTTTCTTTAGCTTTGATAAATCTTTGTTTGTTTCTCAAGTTTTGGAAGTCCTGTGAGGTAGTTAGCATACATTTATAGCTTCAAAAATACATTGCAGCATAATCGTTGTAGATAGGAAAATATGACAAAGTTCAACGTCAATGTCGCACTGCCAGGTGTTTCGTTATGGAAATCGTGTATGTACTGTTATGACTATTGTTTGATACTGTTTAAGAGCTACTTTTTCTTTGTTGTCATATTAATATTACACTTTAATTTCATTTTTTATTGTATAACTTATGCAAAGGCCATATTGATGTTATTTCAATCATCTAAGGGTGCTCTCATTAAAATGTACTAGTGAAACGTTAACCAAAAGTTTAACTTTATTTCATTTTTTTCTTTAATCTTTGTCTATTTCCATCTATAATCTCATTCAATATACACTTATTGTGAAATGTTTTTTTAATTTGTAGTCTATGTTAACTCCTTATGTAGCTTATTAGCATTTGGTTATTTCGGTTTGGTGATGTCACCTCAATTAAGAATACGTTCATGAAGCATTGATAAGATTGGAATACAAATTTAATAGAGCATGAACTAAGGCAAAAAAGAGAGGTTAGAAAAGGCTCTAGAATGGATGGTAGATAGGTTGAATATATTAATCTCTTTTTTATTATTAAAGAAAGTTCATGATTATGATCAGATTTGATTTCTTGCCAGAATTGTAAAAAACTAATGTCAAGGTCGAATTAATGTGTAGAGAAAATGTCTTGTTAGTGCCAAATCGATGTTAGATTGGTATTATGATGAGTTTTGATAATGATGTTTATTTCTCTTTAATTAAATTCTATTTCTTATAGTTTTTTTTATTAAGAATTAGATTTGTGATGAATAATATATTTTATTGGCTATTGTTGGAAGTTGCATAATTTATTCATTTCAATTACATGGTTAATCATTCTTTAAGATAAAGTTAAAAATAGCATACAAAAAAATGGTTAACGAATGATTATGATAATTTTGGTTGTGTTTGGTGAAGTTATATCAATAAATTTTAAGAAGATAATTAAATATTACAATTTTACTAGTATAAATAATATTTTAGGATAATTATTATTTATCCATTCTTTAGTTAAAAGGTTAATTTTTTGTGAATTATTATTTTTACCTTTTTACCACAAAATATTTTATTTAAAAATCAATTATTAACATCTAATTTAAAATTAAGATTTAGAATCTTTTATAGCATTTGTGAATGACTTTATGCTTTGGAAGTACCCAATTTATTGGTCTATCATATTAAATGGATTATCAACTATTCCATTCAGGCACAAATACGAGAATGATATAGTAACAGATACTGCAACTCGGGATGCAAGTTCACCATTACTATATTAGGTTTATGGTAGTCCAAGGAGTGGTACAGATCTATCCTTAAAAGGAACTTACAAAAAACTACTTGAAAGACAAGTATGCCTTCTCCTTATATGTAGAATAATAAAGAGTATGCTATTGTAGTTGCCTATTATTTCTCTTATTAGAGATTACTTAACTTATTATTTAATATCCTGTATTTGGTTATATTTCATAATATTTTATTTGTGATTATCTATCAGGGGGGACCTTATAGTGATTCTCACATTCATTTTTTTTTCCTTATTTGCCACTTTTTTTAGCTTTAGGTATTTTGTTACACCATTTTTTGTGATTAATGTTTCATTTGCACCTTCTGATTTTTTTTCATTGATAAGGTCATCCCTTTTCATATGGCATATTCACATGTACAATAAAATTTTAATTTTAGATTATTACAATAGTGTGCCTAACAAAGTGATTTGTGTTTTTTATTATTAATTCTTATGGGTTCTACCATTAGCTTTTTTTTAAGGGATCTCACCAGTTATATTTAAAATAGGAGTTTTTTTGTGATCTTTTCATTATTGTCACCATAAGCATCATTGTGTTGACATTGGTAAACTTAGCCTAATGAAGAAAGTATAATAAATATTTAAGAAAGTAACTTAAGGATCCATTAAAAAATTACTTGACCATAAGTCAATGTAAGTCTTTTATGAAATTACTACAATAATTCAGGAAATGCATATATGATGGTTGAATTATAAATATCAACTATTGTAACAAATATGGTACTTGCGCAGAAGATGGGACTTTTGCCCTTTAGTGATTTTCATAATGATCCATGTCACAAATGTTTAGATAGTTTGGTAAGCAAAATATAGTCTAGTGAAAAAATGCCTAAATTTTTGGGAATGGATGATGAATAAGGGTAAGGGATACATTTACTGAATACTATAACTATAAGAGTTGTACCTTCTAATTATAAATATTACCAAGTGATAGAATTAATTGTCCCTTTTCATAATAAAGCATGTTTGCAAAGCACTAATTCCATTTACAACCTATCCAAAATTACATTAGAAGACATTAAAATTCTTCAGAAGTCATCAAAGGTACTCCAAAAAACAAGTAACTTACCAAACAACAGAATTAAGCATATGTTGGACATTGCTTTGGCTTGCACATCATTCTCCCACTTTTTAAAATTACTTGACCTTGAGTTGACTCGTGAAGTCTTTTGAGGAGAAAATACTGCATATCTCCATCCTACAATAAGGATATTTTCTTTGCCCTTCTTTTCTACCAAAGGGAAAGCTTGAGCTAGTAGTAATCGAATCAAGTGCTTCATGGAGAAGAATTTTATTAGGGATGTACTACTTGAGTTGTGATTGTGTTTCTTGCAGCTAATAGTATAGTTTCTTTTATTGAGTAGATACATGTATAATATTTACTGTGCCAGGAAGAACACAAATGTATGATTAGTTGTAGTGCTATTTCATTAATTTCACATGAATTAAACTTTTTGGCTCTTAACCAAGCTCCTTTTTTAAATCTCTCATATGTTTTAATTAAGATATTATATAGAAAAAAGATTATATGTTAATATTACATGATCACATAATACATATATAATATATGGGTACGTCAACATCAAATTATTGAGTGTAACATAATCTTTAAGGGTTGTTAAGCTTTTTTTTTACTTGATCTTTGTTTGTAGTTTGTAAGGTAATCTTGATTAAATCTTTATTGTCTTTTTTGTTATAAAAGATTAAATGAGTTAAGGTGGTTTGTAGTGTCTTTGTATGTATTATGTATGTATGTATGTATGTATTTATATATGTACGTATGTATGTATGTGTGTGTGTGTATGTGTGTGTGTGTCTATATATATATATATATATATATATATATATATATATATATATATATATATATATATATATATATATATATATATATATAGAGTTAAATTATCAATTTACATATTTTATGTAACTCAACATAATATGCACTAATTAACTAAATTTAATCATCCAAACTTATTATTAATATTTGTATTGATATTATTTCATTAATCACTTAGGTTAGTGAACTTATTGACTTTTTTGCAAGCTTATTTCTAAAAAACGAAAAAGTTTTTATCCATTTCGATTAGTAGAAAATTTTGTCATTAACCCTTGTTAAGTGATAACTAATAATTAATATTTGTTATTAACTGAAGTAACCTAGCTAATGTAAACATTTCTATCAGGGGGTAGTAAATTCTGTGTTTATTTTTCAACTATATAATTGTTCTTAATTTTTTAAAATCACTTATAAGGGTTATCTACATGAAGAATTGATTGAAATTATATAGATCAACATGTAGATTAAAAAAATTGTTAGGATTGGCTCAACTTGTTCATATACTTGTGTTAAAATGACAGTTAGTATTTTGGGACGGCTTAAGACATCTACCAAATGGGGATTCTTATTTCATTAACATGGAAATATATACTTGATTAACAAATTTCTCATATGGCCAATTGATTTTTAAATGTTTATTTTGTGATTTTAGCCTAAGATTTAACTCTTCAATGCAGAAATTGTAACAAATATTATGGCTGGGCATGTTGTTATCTTTTGGCAAAAGTTTCATTGCCGAAATCTTAAACTACAAGCTATGTTTGTGTGAAGTTGTGATTTAACAAAGTGCTTAACGTTGACCTTGCCTTTAATAGTCTGCTTTGAAAATTGGCCATGCATTAAAGAAAAAAGAAAAAAGAGTAGTAAATTTTTAGTTAAGGAGCTCGTTGTTTAGAAGATTTTCATTGTCTCATTTTCCTTGGACATTTATGCTCTGTATATGGAGCTTTTTTGGGTATTTCTTTTCATAAGTTTTAATGAGATTGATGTGAACATTTTTGGTACTGCTTATAGACAAGTTTGTTTGGTTTATTCGAAAGCCATATGCATGTCGGCTACTTTAGATAACCTTCTACACTTTTAGTTACGGTTATGAAGATATCCACATAACACTAAGGAAATTGTTTCAAATGGAAACACTTATGGAAATGCTTCATCTCATAGGAATCTTCTTTTTGCAATTTTATTGTTTTTCATTTTAGAACTCCTAATGATGTATATCATGCATTCCATTTCCTTTTAGAAAGCTCATGTCTAGTAGTTTGTGGCTACTAAAGATGCACTGAACAAGGCAGCTGAAGCTAAAAGCATTAGACAAAAACTTGTAAAGCAGTTACATGGAAATGGTGAAGTTGGAACAACAACACTACATGCTGGAGTCCAATCCTAGAACCTTGGTAACACAAGGCATTTTTAGGTGATGTGACCTGTGTGATTTCTTAAAATATGACTTTTTGTAGAAAGTTTTTAAACTATAATGTGGATCATCGCTATGTATCATTAATATGGAATTATGTGAATTTTCTTTATTCATGTTTTTGTTCTTATGCTAAGTGTTGTCAATCTTTAGCATGCCAAGCTTCATGGAGTTGTACCTACTATAAGAGTTTCGAAATTATATATTCCTAAAACCATATTTATTGATATTTGGTGCTTACATTATTAGAAAGCAAGCATATATTTTGTTAAAAAGGAGTGCATTTTTGTTGAGCATTTTCATCCAATTATATTCATTACTATTTGAGTTTAAAAGGTAAGGATTTTGATCATGGTTCTCATAGAAAATTTTTAAAACTGCATCGAATTATGTCATAGCTTAGCTTATAGTGTTTTTAACTTCAATTTGTAAAATGCATAAGCTAGCAATGTGAGGATTATTGCACTATAGGAGTTTTATATATGCAATCTTCCATTGCAATGCAATGAACCCTTTCCTTGATTGCATGGCCTTGATCACTCTGTATTATGTTTGTGCTAAAGAAAAAGATGTTGCTAGACAAAAGGCTAGCATTAATACTTTGACATCTGAGGTTCAATGCTTGAACAAGTTGTGTTTGGAGTGGAAAGAAGTAGAAGATTCTTTAGGAAAGAATGGAAGAAAATTGAATAATTTGACTCTCGGAGATCAGAACTTGGGTCTACTTATATTGCATTTCTACGTGCTGACATTGTTAAGTCTCTTGCACACCATATCCTCTTTCAAATGATATATTGATGTTAAGTGAACTTGACGTGTTATTGAGTTACATCCTTGAGTTCATCTGTTGTGTCCTATGTACACTACTTTAGTTCATCTTTTAATACTGATTAGTAATGTATTTCTTTGTGTTAACATTTTTAAGTATCTTGCATACTATATCATCTTTTGATTGCATCTTTTGCTATTTATGTGTGTTTTGTGTTTTTGAATCATTGAGTCAATCTTTTTCTATTTAGTGTACTATTTATCAGATCTAAAAGTGTTTATGTACTGACATTGTTAAGTATTTAACCATTGAATCACTTTTTTTTCTAGGATCAAATAAGTAACGCTTTATAGTGTACTTGAACTTGTACTATTAGGGGCAATCATTACATAAAAGCTCCAAGATGCTTGGGTTTCAAGGAGTGTAGGACATAGTTAATCCACCACGTGTGGTCTCACTTTAGGCATATGGCAATTGCGATAGTGGGAATATGGGATTGTTCAGCTATATGCTATAACAAAGCAAATATGATATCCAATTCTGGCCTAATGCCACATGAGAAGTGAGCACTCCTAGAGTGGCTAAGTCTTTTTTCATGATATTATAATCTTATATATTTTTTAGTTGTAAAGTTAAAATTGAATTATTATATTTGTATTGAGGGGATCTTTTATGAGTCCTTAAAATTGAAGTTTTTAGTGAGTTTTCTTAGGGGAAAAACTTTAGAGTATCATATATTCCACGAATGAACACCAAATATGCATTTTATCTTTAGGTTTGCTTTTTGAATTTGAGAATTAGTATATATTTGAAAAAAGATTTTTTGATCTAAATGAAAGATGGAATTTACAATCCAAATAGAAGTAGAATTATTACTTTCTCTCAAAAGCAAAAAAATTAGAATAGAGAAGGATTGCCTTTTGCATTTTAGTATAAAAAATTATATGTTTTAGATATTTCTAAACAAGGAAAAGTATCATTGATCATGAGTCCTACTTGTATAAGCATTTGTTGAAACATTCTTTTTTAAATTCTCAATAACTCATTATGTTATGTAGAATTGGAATATATTAGGATTAAATAGAAATTTCTTTACGGTTTTGTTTTTTTAGGTCTCAAATATATCATATTTAATTTTTAAGAATCAATATTCTTTTATGAATTTCTAGTGAAACTTTACCCTAACACAAACCTTTTGTTATTTCCATATTGATAAATTGTTAAATATTAATAATGGTACTTAATTTGATTGCAAATAATTTGGATCTACTTTTGTTCTCAAGGGAGGCTTTAAGAGGAATAAAAGACATCTTGAGGGGATGTTGTAGGTCTTGAGAACACTCATGGAAGATAAGAGAGGTACCTTAAGATATTATTCTTAAGAGGTGTTGGTTGGCCTTGAGGCCCATGTTAGTGGGCATGATGTGGATGAATCTTTTAAGAGAGAGCTTGAGTAAGATGTATTCTTTGAGAATGCTTACTTGAGGTAGTTTTGACAATCAATAGGCATATGCAAGTTAATTTATGGTCTTGAGGGACATAGTGGAGGTGTCAGTTCGAGTTTTCGAGGGTTAGGCCTTGAGTATAAGGAATGTGTAACGAAACTTTCTACAATTGTTGAGAAGGAAGTATAGATCTCCAGCTAAGGGGAAAAAGGGCTCAAGGAGTGCCCTTTAGAGCAATCAAGGCAAGTACACATGGGAATCAAATCACATCAAACACTATTGGTGATTTTTGGATTCATTTAAATTAGATTTTGATCGAGTTATGAACTAGAAAGTTTTAGAGAAACTTGTTGGCTTTCTAACTCTATTTTTAATAATTTAATTTCAATATTTGTCGAAGAAGTTACTCCAAATTTATTATAGTTGTGCAATAACATTTGGGTAAGTGCAAATTTAGAATTTGAATGATCAAATTCGTATTTGATTTTTAATGGCCATGGTTTTGGTTTTTTTTATTTCTTAGTAAGTTTTGATTAGAAGTTTTATGTATATCTCTTAATTCTTGTTACTAAGAGCTTTTAGACTATAAAAATGATTTGTGGGGGAGTTATTGGTGTTGGTGCAAGTGGTTTGGTACTTTTGAGTGTCATGTGATTTCATGATTGAGGGTACTGTGAATAATTACTCTAGGTGAGAGGTGTTTTCTTTGAACTTGTTGCCAAGTTTTTGAGAATTTAATTCACAAGTTGACTAGCTTAGGTTTTCTTTAATTGAAAAGTTGGAGTTTCTCTATGTAACTAATTTGTATTGCATTTTATTTCTTTCTACATGTTTTTGTTGTGGCAATGTAATCATTGTGTCCATAAGATGGATCATATTTTTCCATTAGAGTATTAGATCTTACTTAATGTAGATCATGGTAAATGGATGGTCTACTTGAGATGTGGAAATATTGTTGAGGATAAAGGCGACATGGGAAGAGAAATGACTTAGTAAGATAAATATTTATATCATTGTAAGAGCATGTGGTTTTTCTAACTCAACAAGTACAACTTTTGATGGAGATAATGAGACATGAGGTGATTAAACATAATTTTTTGGATCGTTGATAGTTGGAGATGAGTCCACTTCAAGAAGAAGCATAGATGATGATAAGAGGTGAAGAAGAAAGAACTTTACGTGATGGAATGATGACCATTGGGATCTTATGGCTCCAAGTGACAATGATTTCTTGAAATCTTTCAAATTGGTGGCTAAGATAAGCATCCTATCTTGTAGTGATTGATGTAGGGAAGCAGAATGCATGGCTAGATAGTTGGAAATCTATTTTTGCATCTTTGAGTGTACAAGTTTCAGCAAGGTATCCTTTGAAAAACTAATTTATTATGCATTAGCATGATGAAACAATCTTTGTATTATAGAGTTGTAAATATTTGTAGATGGAGTCAATTCAAGTAGTTTCTATCTAAGTTTTATCCCAGCTATGAGGAAGCTAGATAGAGGAAGTAGCATAGCTTGATAGCCATGAAGGTAGTTGATGCAAGATTGTAGCTCATAATTTTGGAGATGAGTGGTCTCTTGTGTTGAATCATGAAAAGAAGAGCTTCTTGATGAAGCATTTGTTAGGTTTACTTAGATTGTCAACATTATCATTCTATCTCTTCAACAATAATGGGAAATCAAGCATGTTTATAATTGCTATTGAGAAGAATTATGGTCGAGTTTGGATGCGAAAGGATGATCGCTTCAAGAGCAAAAGCAAAAAGAAGGAATCCTTAGATTAAGGTATTTCCGTTTTTTATAAAGTTTTTTAATTTTGTCTTTCTTGGAGACTTAGTTATATCAAGAGATATTGTTGAAAATTATGTTCTAAATTTAGGAGATTGAGGGGCAAGGATGATCATCAGAAAGGGAAAATGGGATTGGTGTTGTTATTAAGAATAATGTGATTTTTGTTAGGTTAAAGGAACTTGACTGTAGTCTATCATTAATGATAAGAAGGTTATCAAGGCAATAAGGTTGTAGAGGAGGGGACTACCCTTAAGTTGTTTCTATTCAAATCTAAGTCAAGAAGATATTGGTGAAATTTATCTCTAATGATGGATGCTAATGCAATCAATCCTAGTGACTATGCTTGAATTTGAGACAATGTTGAATTTGCATCCATGTATGATAATTGGATTCATTATCGTGCAAAGGTCAAGTCAAAGAAACTTAAGTTGACACGATGGCCTCTAATGTGCGCCACTTCAAGCTTTTCAAATGATTTTGATGATGGGTACATGTGGCACCATGATGCAATTTACTTTTAATGACAACAAAGCATTGTGCTTCGCAAAGAAGAGAAGATTTACTCATTTGACGGGGATTGAGAAGTGTTGTCTACAAGACTTTTGTAAATAATTGTGTCAAGTATGCTTTTTCATATTGTAGATTGAAGGAAATATTTAATTTGACATTGAGAAGGGCATTGAAGCATGAACGACAATAGCAAGCGGAAGGAGATTGTGCAACACATTGGACGACAATGGATACCATAGGAGGCAACAAATGTATTGTGAGAACTTAGTATTCCTTAGCTCTAAACATCATATTGGAGTGAATCCTTACTTCAAAAGAGGGGTATATCTTCTAAGAGAATCTTAAAGTTGTCTCGAAAAAGGTCTAAAAAGGAAGAAATCATGAAAGGATGTTGTAGGCCTAGTGAAGGCTCAAGGATCATAAAAAGAACATAAAGAGGATATGTTGTAGGCCTAGTGAAGGCTCCAAGATATAAAAGGAACCTTGAGAGGCTATTCTCGACAGATATTTGAGATTCAAGGTGAATGAAGATTTTAAGAGGAAGATTGAAGAAGATGTTTATGGTTGTGAGAAGGTATACTTGAGGTGGTTTTGACACTCAATGCTTAAAGTAAATTATCATCTTGAGGGTATGTTTGAGTTTTTAACTAAATTTCTTAAGGCTTAGTCCTAGGGAAGAAGGAACGTCATGCAAGACATTGCTAAAAAGGATCGTCTTCGAGGTGACTAAGACAAAGCTCAAGGAGTGTCCATAAGAGTAGTCAAGGCAAGGCTTTCTGGACACATTTTAGTTGAATTTTTGTCGAGTTATGATCTAGAAAATTTTATTGAATTTTTCTTGCTTGTCAAATCCCTTTTGGATTATTAAATTTCAATATTTGTATAGGTTATGCTCCATTTACTATAACTGTGCAAGAGTTTTATAGATGAGCATGAATTTGAAACCTGACTACATCAAGCAAAGGTTTGGTAGATTTTTGTTTTTAAAATGTTTGTATTTAAACATATTTAGTTCCTAATATTTTAAGATTGGAATTATAATGTGCTTCTCTTATTTCCTAATGTTCCTAGGATTTGGTTAATAAAATGGGAACATTAGTTAAAGTTTTAGTATTGATATGATTTGCTCGATACATGAACACAACATGTGGATGTGGGCCGACAGTATTGAGGGTATCTACTCCTTATGAGAGGTGGTTTTGCCTTGAAATTATTGTCAAGAGTTTGAGAATCTTTTTTATAAGTTGATTTCCTTAAGTTTTGCTTTAATTAAAAGGTTAGAGTTTTTTCATATATCTTGTTTACATCATGTTTCCTTGTTCTTCTCACTAGTTTCTTGTTGTGCCACTTGAAAAAGATTTTTTTGGAACAAGTCATTCCATGTCTTACGTTGGTTCTGATAATGTCATAAAATGTTTATTCATTTTAAAGTACAACATCATAAATGTTATTTCTGAAAAGTTTATTACAAATTACTCAAAGACAATTGATCACTGATAATATTTGTTTAAATGGCATGAAATTTTTAGAGTAGCTAAATTAGCTAGTCCAATTGTTCTTTATCTGTAGTATTCATGGGGGTTCATGAAGGCTTAAAACAATTGATTGCATTAATTGGATTATATATGGAATTTTACAATTGATCATACAAACTGATGTGTTTTTGTTCTTTTGATGCATCTCTTTAACGGGGCTTTTTGTGATCATTCACTTTCTTGTATTATACTAAGAGGAAGCATCAGCCTTCTGGGACCTTCAACAAACAACCACACAAGAACATGCGATGAGGATGATCATTCCAGCTTGCAATTCTGTGGCAAAAGTTTCATCTACTTCTAAGGATCTCATGGAGAATGAGCTGTCCACTTTCAATCGAACCTCATAGAAGTTTCATCTACTTCTAAGGATCTCATTAAGAAAGAGCTATCCACTTTCAATCGAATCCTGGATAATAGATTATATGTGATGCCATCAACACCTCAAGTTTTTCATTAATCTATATCTTTTTATGTTAATTTTATTTTAATGTTAACCATTTATGTGCTATGAGTGGCCAAAATAATTTCATGTTCATCAAGGTAAATTGTAAAGTAATTCTATTTTGTTCTTAGAAGTGACATCCCAATAGATCATTATAATGTTTTATTTATTCACCCTTTTAATTATCATCAAGGCCATGGGATACTTGGATTCGTGTCATTTGGTAAAATGGGTTTTCCATTAAATAAGTTTTATAATTTTTTTAATTAATTGTTGTTCCTATTGCTTCTTTGGGTGCTTTCTTTGTGAACAGGTTCTTCTTGAGTCTATCGGCTCTGTTGTAGCTATTGGTCCTGAAGCACACGTAGCTGTTGAAAAAAGTGCTTTTTTAATTACAACAAGAGCCGGAGCTGGAGCTGGAGATCCATCAGCAATACCTTCAATATGCCGTATCTCTTCATCTCTTCAATATCATTCTGGTACCTTTTGAATGTTTTGATTTAGGTAATAATTTTTTTTGCTAGATGTGATCCAAAATTTTCTCCCTATATTTAATTTCTTCTTTATCTTTTAAAATTTTAATTTCCATATCCATTATTCAAAAGCAAAAGGGAGGCCTCTGCTTATAAACTTAAGCAAAAACTAACTAATGATATTAGCTGGTGTTTAATATCTTGAAGGTTTGGAAGAAATAGATCATGCCTTGACATCTGTTTTGGGGGTAATGGACTTCTGTGTGAAACTTCCATGTTCGATAAAAAATATGAAAGGTATAGCTTTGATTTAGTTTTAGGTTTTATTTCTAAAAAATATTAAGATTAAAAGTATACATACTTGCCTAAAATTCCATAGGAACATTGCATGCTTTTCAACTTTTTGAGTTGAGAAACCCGATCAGTTATCGGGGATGGATATAGTCAAAGATTTTGGCTCAACTACCTAAAAGTTTTTCATGCATTTTTTTTATTATTTAGTAATCTTATTTTTTTGATAATATTTATAAAATAAAAATTTTATTTTAAAGCTAAAAATTTATTCTCTAATTTTTGGAATCAAAAAATTTGTTAAACGCATAGCTCTCCCTTATTGTTTGTTTTACTTCATATTTTATTGCAACGATCACTTATTTCTCTATTGTTTGAATATCCATTTCTATTGATAATAGTTTGACTGTGAGGTTATGACCTTTAGATTAATAATTTTAAAATTTTAATTAAATAATAATCTCTCTAGTGGATCAATTAGAAACAAAATATATATATGATCATGAAATTGTTACAAGTTAGAAGAGATTTTGAGATACAAAACATTTGCAAACAATCTATGATTGAATCGAATGTTCCCTCCACTATCAAGTGTGTGATGTGATTAGTTGGTGAAATCCAATGAATCTCATTCCAAAAATACTTCTTTGAAGAAACATTGCATCGCTTCGTGTTAACTAAACCTCTCCAAGGTTATATAAGCAGTTCTCATTCAAGAGGTATCACACAAAAGACATATGAACTCTAATATTTATAGTCAAACATAAATTTAATATATCAAAATAAATTATAAAATATAAAAAATTAATTCAATGATTAAAGAAATTTTATGGGTTAATGGTATATTTTTTAGCCTCTTACTGCAACATTCTGTCCTCGGGTGGCTGGTGGTGCATATTCTTCTCCTCCCTGAGCCTAGCTCCTACTGCATTCCCTTCCTCCATGCCATAATGGCTAGAGGCAAAGGCAAAGAAGCCTTCTCCTCAAAGTGGAAATGGTCTTGGTGATGCTGTGGCATAGCTGGAGGAAGGTGTCTGTCATCAACATCATGATCCTAATCGTCCTCGTGGTGGTTTACGCCTTTGCATGGGACTTCAAGAACATCAAGTGGATGGACAATGGTGAAGCCTATGGGTAGGCCAGGATGACTAAGAGCAAGCCGAGCAGGTTCTTGTTTTAGGTCAAGCTTGAAGAATCCTTTATGTTTGCATATGTGATCTGTTGATGTTTTCGATGGTTTCATGTTATTTTAGTCATATTGTCATGAAGTTTTTTGAGAATTATTTGAAATTAATACAAGGACATCAACTTCTGTTCTATTAGTGAGCTGACAAATATTTAGATTTCTTTTTTATATATTTGAAGTTAAATTTTATATTACTATTATTGAAATCTAAATTAAATAATAAAAATATTATTTTGAAATGATAATCAAGAATTTTATTTCAAAAGAATAATAATTATTATTAAATTCTTTTCATTTTTTAATTTTTTAAAAATAAATTAAAATTTTCATGTTATATGCAAAATTTAATAAATATATATTTCTAAAAAAAATATTTTTGAAACCATGAATGATAGGCATGATCAAGTTTTTAATATGGGAAATTAAAAAATTTGAGAAACCATTTTGACACAAATTTAAAAACAAAAGGAAAATTAATTTAAGAGATGCTTTAAAATTCTTCCCTAACAAGCATTTTTACACACCTAACTGTCGTGATGTCGTGTATCAACCAAGAAAAATTGTTATTTTTTGGATTTAATTGGATTTTTGGAGATTTTTTAAAATTTTTTTAAGTATTATTTTATACTTTTTCAAATAATTGTATATCGTAAAAAGGAGTTATGACATCTCAAAAAAGACATATAAAGTGAAAAATAAAATGTATGAGTTATTTGGAGTCTAATGAAACAATATTGTTAAAATTTAAATATTTTGTAGTATTTGAAAAATTAGTTTTGGATTAATAAGAAAATATTTATAATTTTAAAAAGTCCCAGAAATTAAAAAAATATTAAATGATTAGCAAAATTAACACCAAAAAGAAGCTCGACGATCGTAGAATTAAAAATAAAAAATAAATTAAGAAAAATGATACAATGAGTTTATTGAGGATTTTTAGTTTAAAAAATTATTAAAAATATTAAATGTCAACAAAAAGGATGAAATTTGGTTAAGAAGTAGAGCTCATTAATATGAATCACACAAAATTAATTAGTTAACTTTTGGAGACTTAATTGATTGTAAAGTATATGGAATATTATAAATTTTTAATTTTGATTTAAATAAGAATTTAATTAATTCCTAAACTCCTAAAAATTCTTAATTACCCTAAGACCTAATCCAAGAAACACTGGAAGAAACCCATTTGTTAATGACCCGAATCAATGACAAACTTTCAAATTCTAAGTAAAAGAGTGGCATGGTGTTCTTTGGAGAGACATGACTATTTAGAGGGAGTTGGAGAGTTGATAACTGATAGGGATAGAAATTGCTTTGTCCAAGAGTTTAGAGAAAGGAGGGTAAGAGGAGGTGCTATTGAAGCATTTGGGATAGCCAAATAATGGAATCACAAGAGAGATCTAAAATTTAGGAGAAATATTATAACAACTGGTATAACATGGAAAGTAGAAGATTGATATAAATTTTAAGATCAATTCTTTGGTGTGACCACTACAAATAGAAATAGAGGTAAGTAATATTGTGTATCATAAGTGCATTTGCATGATGTATTGGTGTTCCACATTAGCATTACCAACTTGTCAAATCATTGTTTTTTAAATCCAATCATATGAGTTAGGTTTGAATTCTAATTAAAACCAAATAAAAGATATATGTTTAATTTTTAAATTTGTGTTCGTACAACAACTATTGCAATATAAATAAAATATAAGCACTAAAATATGACCCATATCCTTGTTTTCATTATAGTGTTATACATTAATAAAACTTTCCTAACACAAGAACTATAAGACAAAGTAAATGCAAAAAAATCCAAGACCTCTTACTTATCCCCTTAAGTCTCATGATGTGCTTAAGATTTTACCTAAAATTTTTAACACCAAAGAAAAACAAAGCACATGACATTAGCTTAATAAACAAAAACTATATAACATACATCTTTGGCTTATGCCACATGTTAGGTCAAGTAAAATATTATAAAATTTACAAAATATTAAAATTAATAACATAAACAAACATAGTAAAGAAATGCTCTTACTATATGGAATGAAATACTATCCCTTTGTTAATTTTAATTTTTCAAAGGATCAATTTATCTTTTTTCTTAATCATCAATGATCTCTTGACCTTAAGTTTAAAATTCCATGGAGCCTTAGCAACACCTTATGATGAAACAACAAACTGAAAGTGCACTCTAGTGAGCCTCATTCAATTAGAGTAGCACTCATTAATAAATATCTCATGAAAATTTACATTTTTATTTTAATGAATCTCATATTAAATTTAGGATGGACACTTGAGAGGCCCTGTTTGATCTAAGTAACACCTTTGAGTCATTTGCATATATGATTGGTTTTCTTTGTGAGGAATCTCATAATAATTCTTTTATAATTTCATAGTGATTTTAATGGTGATGTCTCAATTTTTTATAAACATAACTAACATAATGCCAAAAAATATGAAACATCCCATAATAGTTTTAAGCATGTCAATGCTAACATGTGAAATAAAACATGATAATCTCAACTATGACTAACAAACAAGGTTTACATCCAAGCAAACTATCACCCATGAAACAATTTGCTTAAACACGAATATACTTTGCTAACATTTCACTAATAGTAATATATCATACATGTAATGCATGTGCAACTATGCAAACCAATAATCTTTTTCTTTTATAAATCCAATCTAAAAGTAATAAAAAAACACCCGCCAATACATCATAATAATGCACCTATGATACGCAACATTGGTGACTAATTTTCTGATGTAATAGTCACACCAAACAAATTGATTTGTATTCAGGAATCCTTCACTAGCAAAATCCTCCCCTTTATCCAAGTAATTGATTTATCTCTCTTACTTCCTTTCTTTCTCTTATATGATAACATCACAAATTTTTATTTTTTGCTTTTACTTTGCTTTAGGCTTTGCTCCTCATTTTTTTTCTCAAACATTTTCACAAAATTCCCTTTTTCTCCACTCCCCACCAAAATTTCTCATAGTGTCTCTCTTTTTTCCCAAAACTTTGCTATAATACTTCACTCTCTTCTCTCTCTCCTCTATTTTTTCCTTTTTCATTTTTTTTCTTTTTTGTCAACGCTCTTCCTTGCTCTCATATGCTCCTATTGTATGCATGTTATTATGTTTCCTTTTCTCTCTCTCTCTCTCTTATTCTATTTGCTTTAATGTCTCACTTTTTTTGTTTTCACTTGATGCTTCCCCCTTTCTCTCTCATAGTCTCTTCTCTTCCAATGGAGACCCTCTTAATGGTTCGCTTATGTTTACTCCTCTTTCTCACTGGATGGACTTTCTCTTCGCTCTTGGCCTCTCCATAAGTATCAGGGGCTTCCTTTCTATAATAAGCTTCATTATAATTTCTAAGATATTGTTTATGATAGATTTATATATTTGAAATTTTTTGTTTGATTAAATTTAATTTGTAGAGAGTAGAATCATAAATAATAGAAAATAAATTATAGTTAGCTATATTAATGATTTTAAGAATTTTAGCATAATTATAATTAGGTTTATAGAAGATACAATTATAAATAATAAAATATTGGAATGATAAAATATTAATTTCTATGGCTATAGTTTTCTACTATCTTCTTATGACATTTGACATAGTGTTAGAATTGCATTTCAATGATAATTATTTGTTTGAAATAGATGTGACATAATTAATTAAATAAAAGAATTAGTTTTTTATTTTTCATGCACTTAATCAAATCACCTACATGTTTTTCCTTAATCAAATTTTTGGAATGGCATCGTTACTATGTTGCAATTTTCATTTAGCAAAGGAGAAAGTGTGAAGAAGACACTTGGATATAGAGAGAAAATTATAAGAAAGAAAGAGAAGTTGTGAAACTTTTGAAGAAAGCCTTGTTTTAGGTCGAAGAAGAGATAGAAAATATGTGGAGAAAAAGAAAGACTACAAAAAGAAAATAACAATGGAAAATAAATAACTAAGAAGAGTTTAAGTATTTAAATTGATTTTTTATTAAATTTACTTTGATTTATGCAAATAAAAATAATAATATTGGTTGTGTAAGAACTACGTTTAAGTTGATTATGATGTAGTATGAAATAAATTGATGGTGATTTGAAGTGAACTCAAGAAATAAAGGAAAAGAGATATTGGTTATTAATGTATATTGTATGTATGTTGATCTACATTTTATGATATGATTAGTTTAAAATCATAAATAATAAAGGATCAAAATGCTATAATGAAAGATGGCATGAGACAATCATATTAAACAAAATTTTGATTTGTACTAGTATGAGAAGAATTTAAGTTATACGTTGGGATATCGAGTTCAACACATAAGGATGATATGAGTGTTGTACTTTTGCAATGTGTTGAGTTGTCAGGTTCACTATACGAAGGCAATATGTGTATTGACTTTGTATGATGTAATTAAGGTAAAATATATGATTGTATTATGATAATTATAATGATTGTATTAGATGATCCTCTAGGTTAAAGGTCAAGTAGTGAGAATCATATAAGTATGATGCTTGAAATCATATTGTATGAAAGAAATAGTGATTTAATTGAAGCATGAGACAAGTTTGTTAGAAGGATTGTGTAAAGATTTCTAGATGAAATCTCATAAAATATGACTGAGTTGATCATACTGGATGATTAGTCAGAGCTATTGACAAAATAGTTAATTCTTAAGAGAGAAGACATTATAGTGACACTTCAATGTTGTGTATCATTATAGGTTATGATATATTATGGTGGATTAACAGTAGAAATGTATGGTATGCTCAAGGGATCATATTGTCTGAAAGAGAAACAATGAGTTGTTCATACTTTACAATAAGGGCATCACAGTAATATGAATGATTAACAAGCTAGTAGGACAAAAAGAGAGAGAGAGAGAGAGCAAAAATCATATAGTATAATGTTTTGGGAAGTGTTCTGTGTTAAATAGGAAATATGAATTATGTTAAAATAGGGTATCATTGTATAATATGATCCTAGTGATCAAAGTGTATGTTGAAAAATGACATGAATAATAGAGTGCTAATTTTGGGAATTAGATGATACAATTGAGAGATTATAAAAGTTCAATATAATTCAAGATGCTTAGTTTTTTTAGATTTTATGATATAATAAAGAAACCATATAAGTACATTCCAAGACAACAACTTAAGTGTTTATAAGAAATTAATATGATTTTAGTTGTTTGCTAAGCATACTACATATATGATATATGTTGACGAATACATATGCATGACATTATAGAAAATCAAGAAAAGAATAAGATTAGAAAAGGAAATCAACTCATCCATTTAACTAGATAAACTTGATAACTAGGACACAAATACACTCGTAAATTAATTTATAATTTATCTATAAAATGATATAAATTTTTATATCTTTTAATAAGGATTATAAGTATTGAAATTTTTTAATTTCATTTTTTGTACAAATACACTCGTAAATACACTAGTAAATAATTTTTATGTTATTAAAAAAATGACATATTTTCAAGTTATCTTTTTGAAAAGCATCAAGGACGTAGGGGCATCTAATATTAGCTCACAAACATACATCTATTAGCATCACACAAGTTCCATAAGTTTATCATTGTAAACTTTTGTTGAAATTTGCTTAAAAAATACTTAAAATTAATTTTTTTTTTTGGATTTTGTCGACTTTTGCGATCTGCCACCATCACCCCCACTATCGCAACATAAGCCAACCCGACACCCATGTGACCCAAATTGACTCAAGAACACTAGTTGATCTGCTTGACTTGCATCAACCTACACCAACCCACCAGTCCTTGCCAAACCAGTTCAGTTCTTCATGATCTTCGCTTACCCAAAAATTAGACTAGCAACTTTGTCTATGCTTCTTGCCCCATCATTTTGTTTCTTGTCGTTATTGTCTCCCAAAATGCATGGATAGTTGGAAAACTATTTAATTTATTTAAATTTGTAGTTTTTTAATATTTTTTTTTAAATTTATTGATGAACCTTTGAGATCCTTATAAATAGGGATATTCACTATGTTGAAGAGCAAAGTGTGTGCACCAAATTCTAGTTAGAGAGATTCCAACTTCCTTTGTGAGAGACAATGAGCAAATGCGTGAGAAATTTCATCAGGGGAGTCAACAACCAAACTCTTATAAGAGACTGATTGAATATAAGAGAACTTCCATCAGAATAGTTGATAACCTAAAAAAAATTCTTATTTCCATCGACACCCACATCATGATAAGAAAAAGGTACTTTCTTTTAGTTAATGTTATCATGCAGCAATTTACCTTGATTAATCTAAGCCGTCCGATCGCCCTTGCCTTTTTGCCCTCTTTGAGAATCGAATGGGAGTTTAGTCTTACATCTTCCAAATGTCTTTGCGATTGCTCTCTATATCACTTTCAGTTCATGCACCTCTCGAGCCGTTCAGGGTTGGCTCCCCCTTTCTCGACCAAGATTTCATCAGTTGGTCCTGGTTGACTTAGTTTTGTGCATGTTTTTGTCAGCTTTCTCTGCGAGCTGAGTTATCACTCGTTTCGCACTTGTTTCGTTCAGCAGTTGTGGGCTGATTTCTCACTTGTTCCATTTAACAGTGCTCTTCATATGGCTTTTGGGCTTGCTCGCCCCTTTTGGGTCTATCACACAGTTCTTACTTTATTTTATTTTTTTAAATTACTAGAGCCTGCACGGACCAGCAGTCAAGTTAGGTCAACCTGCTCGAATGCTATAGTGAAAAATACCGAGGCAAAAGTGGTTTTATAGTGTTTTGTGAGAATTTTTGTGCCAAAATTTTGATCATAAGTGTATCAAAATAATCTTATATTATGATAGTACTATAAGTGTCATAAGTGAATATGATAAGAAATTCATGAAAAATAATTTCTAAATTATTTTTTAAAATCAAATACCAAAGTCTATACTTTTCACCAATAATGCTTGGCCCAAAAACAAAAATTCAACAATTATTAAACTTATAACATTTTCAATTGTTAATACTACTAGTGTATCACATCATGTCAAAATTTGGACATATCAAATTCGAGAAAAATAAAGAAAAATTCAAGTATAAAAAATTTTAGTGCATGTTTTTAATTTTCTTGAAACTTGCCATGACTCCAAGAGCCTTGAAGATCACTATTTTAGGCATTTAAAATTCATGGCTTGACTTAATTGAATATTAACACACTTAAACTAAGCCCATATGAGATATTTATAAACATTTATGCTTGACTCATCAAACACAAGGGTGTAATAGAGGATAAGATTAAGATGACAATTGGTTTAGTTGGTTTATAAAAGTTAAATGTAATCACATAATATTTGAATAGGAAGTGGCTAATTATAGAAACTCTATATTTTGATAGAGGAGAAGAAAAAAACAAAAAATATAAGGTATTGAAAAGGACTTAAGGTGCTAAAATCTTAGTGAAGATGTGTTCAGTACATAGTGTGTAATAGTATCAAAAAGTTTTATATAGTAGACACATTTGGTTGGATTACTGACTATTCTTAGCATTAAAGCTGATTAATTATTAGTTTTTATGTGATAAGGTAGTTTATTATTGAGGTTGTACAAGTGAATATATGATTGTATTTTAAATGGTTATTTGATATTTTTTATTTATGAAGAATATGAATATGTATGAAAATTCCTTTTACTTATCCTTCATGCTAGTGAATGCATATACTTGATACAAAATATGTTCACAAACACGAGGACTTAGCTATGTTCCTGGGGTTCTGTGCTATTGCAGGTAATGCCCCTACACATCTTAAAAAATTATAAAATTTTCTTTTTTTTGCCTTCACTTTATAATAATTATGCTCATATTTTATTTGTACTTTTAAAATTAAATGATAATTTTATATTCGTGTAAGGTTGTTTCTTTCCATGACTCCAAGGGCTTTGAAGATCACTATTTTAGACATTTAAAGTTCATGACTTGACTTAATTGAATATTAACACACTTAAACTAAGCCCATATAAGATATTTATAAACATTTATGCTGAACTCATCAAACACAAGGGTGTAATGGAGGATAAGATTAAGATGACAATTGGTTTAGATGGTTTAGAAAAGTTAAATGTAATTACATAATATTTGAATAGGAAGTGGCTAATTATAGAAACTCTATAGTTTGATAGAGCAGAAGAAAAAAACAAAAAATATAAGGTATTAAAAAGGACTTAAGGTGCTACAATCTTAATGAAGATGTGTTCAGTACATAGAGTGTAATAGTATCAAAAAGTTTTACATAATAGACATCATTTAGTGGGGTTATTGACTATTCTTAGCATTAAAGCAGATTAATAATTAGTTTTTATGTGATAAGGTAGTTTGTTATTGAGGTTGTACAAGTGTATGTATGATTGTATTTTAAATGGTTATTTGATATTTTTTTATTTATGAAGAATATCAATATGTATGAAAATTCCTTTACTGATCCTTCATGCTAGTGAATGCATATACTTGATACAAAATTTGTTCACAAACACTAGGACTTAGCTATGTTCTAGGGGTTCTGTGCCATTGCAGGTAATGCCCCTGCACATCTTAAAAAATTATAAAATTTTCTTTTTTTTGCCTTCACTTTATAATTATTATGCTAATATTTTATTTGTCCTCTTAAAATTAAATGATAATTTTATATTCGTATATGGTTGTTTCTTTCTAAGAATGCTTTATCCTTATTGTTTATCAAATGTTGCACATTTAAACAAGATATTTTGACAACACTTTTCAACAATGCATTTCTAGTGTAATAGATTTAATTAGTAGGTGATTTAAATGTGTTTAGCATAAACTATGTATTTTTTGTTAGGATAATAGTTATTAGATTTTTGTTTTTATAAATAGAAGAAAAAAATAGTGTGATCGTACTGAACTAGTGATCTTCATAGATTTGGATTAACATTTGTTGTATATGATTACCTCGTTTGGTGCTTCTTTTGGCTTTGTGAAGGAAAGTTAAAATTGAATTATTGTTATGTACTTAATCTAAGAGCCGTTTGGTAATTATTTTGAAAGTTGAGATTATTTTTTCTCTTCCTCTTCTAGGTTAATCAATACACTTGACTTATGCAAATGCAACAACAAAAAAATAGTATTATCTGTACGTGCAATTGATCATTTGCCTTCCATTATGTAGTGGGGTTATGTTGTCATCAGAAGTCCTAATGGAATATTGGACCACGAGGAAGCTACGAGAAAAAATGTTGGTGGTTAAGTTCTTGGCTTTTTCCACAAAGAGTTGGTTTTTCTTATGTGTTAATGGCAATCTGGAAGGTAAAATCTTGTAATGATGACATGCTTCGTTCAAGTCGTTGTGTTCTGCTTATAAATGAAATGCATGAACTAATTCTTGATTTATTCATCAAAATTGCGTAACACCAAAATGTTGCATTTTATGTGGTTATTATGATTAGTGTGTGATAAACTATTATGTATATGCCATATAAGATTGGTAATGTATTTAAATAAAGTAGTTTTACCTGTGAATATTTTGAATAGAAGTGGAGTACAAGAAAGTGCTAATTTAAAAGAATTTACATTTTAAAATAATTTAATTATTCAATTTTAATACTATTTATAAACATTTATATATTATTCAAATTAAGATTTGTTTTCTTATTGACATTGATCAGGTGCTATAGATGCACTTAAAAAATGACAATGTAACATCTTGATTACATTTCTCAAAAAACATTCTAAATAATTATTATGATATTTTTTGAAACTTTATCAAGTAATTACTAAATAATTTAATTTAAACTAAAATAAATGTGTTGTAGAATAAAAAATAAATGAACTTTCAGATTAAAAATACATCTAATGAACAACATAAAATGAGATTATCATCATTAAAAAGAATTCAAGAGTAATTTTAACCCCACACTAAAATAAATATATCCAGTGAATAGTACCTGTGAAAAATAATTTTAAGCCAACACTTTGAAAACAACAAAAGAAAATTTTCATTTAAAAAAAATACTATTATTTTTCACAAAAACTCAATTATCATTATATAATTTAATGATAAAAGATATTCCAAAAGTACTTGTTTGTTACAGTAGATATTTTGTGAATTTAGTAAATCGAAAAAATATAAACTAAAATAAGTTAAATCATTCATCGCATATTTTATTAGTAAAACTTAATAACAAAAAGCTAAAGGAGATATCATCAGTCATAAAACATAAAAATAGCAAATATCAATATCATGTAAAAACAATAACTAATAATTGATATCATATCATATAATATAAAACTAAAAACATTAATTAGAGTTAAGTGGGCTTTTTTTCAAAAATGTCTTGATATTTTAATATCATAGTATCTAATGTATACATATTAAGATCTTTTTTAAAAATTAATAAAGGGTTATTCATTTCTAAATTCTTAGAGACTTGTTAACAAAAATAATAATATTGCTTTCTCAATTCAATCAACTCCCTCATCAAGTGTTATATTATATTGAAGGCTTTGGTGCTCTTTCAATTCTCATGGAACCTCTTCTTCAACAGATGATCCATTATTATAAATGCTAATGAAATTTAATGATTCATAATATAAATTTTTGTAATGAAACTTAACAATTTTTTTCTGATCAAGTGATTAGGAGCTTTTCAATCTTGCACAACAACCAACTTTCATTCTTCTCCGTAGCATAAAAAAAATTAGACAACACACTTAAGTAACATAGTTTTATTATATATTTTGTAATTAGTAGGATTGATAAAATATAATTAATTATTTGCATCAAATATCTATTCACCTTCCTTTTAATATGAGGCACAATAATAAAAATTTCCCATTATTTGAGTGGTAGTTGTTATTTAAAATAATTGATTTTACAAATTACAAATTTTATGACAACCTAAGTCATATATTTATTTATTTCACCTATCATATCTTTTAAAGGCACAATCTTAATAAAAACATATTAATTATTATAGTGTTATTATAGTATGCATTGATGAATAATCTTTATCATTCATCATGACAATAATTTTATATGTTTTCTCACATTAATTCTTGCAACTAATATTGATTTTAAATTTTGTAATAACACGATATTCACATTCTTAGAATTTATTGGAGATTTGTGAAGAAACATATAACTATCATATGAACTTTAATCTTTATAGTTAAACATAAATTTAATATATGAGAATAAACAATAAAATATAAAAAATGAATTCAATAATTCAAGAAATTTTATGATTAAAAGATATATTTTCTTAGAAAATGTGTGGTTATCCTACAATCTATATTTTATTCTCAAACTTTTTCAACATCATTTATGAGTTACTAAGGAAGATATTCTTTTTTTAATTTTTTAATTTTGAATCAACAAAATTGCCTTTTTTATGCAAATAAAATATGTATAACCCACAAACCACAATAGGATTTTGGATTGAAATTTTGGGTGAGACTTCAGACGACTAAACAATTTAGAAATCAGGAACACTAACACGTGCCACTCTGCCTTTATTTCTCCGACAACAATCACTAACCCTTCTCTCTCTGCACTGCTTGGAATGGAAGGCTTCTATTTCCCTGCGACTATCCCTCTGGCGAGTTCTGGATGTCAACAGCTGTAAGGCATGGAATCAAGCTAGTGTACAAGGAAACTCACGAGGTCCAAGTTCACTTCACGGATGGCAGTCCGGGTTTTTGCCAACATCAGATCCATCACAGAATTTGAGAGGCAGTTCTCCACGGATCTTTCTCAGATTTCTTTGTCGACATCCAAGGGTGATCATGCTTTGATTATTTTGCACGACTGGGCAATGGGTAAATCTCCCCCAAAACGGCATTTCTAATCCTTTTCATCATTGAAGCCTTCCCGTGTGGTTCGCTTCATCCCAGATTGGTGCATCATTCTATCTGGAGATACAATGTAGTGATACAATTTCTCGATTTAGGTTTTGGGGGTGTGATTGCATATAATCTTTCCCTTTGCTGGTTAGTCGTTTTTCTTTAGGGATAATTTTGTTTGAATCACTTGAAGAAGTTGTCGAATAATTCGTATGTAGTATTTGAGAGAGATAGGTTTTAAGTATGCATTGGTCTTGGGTAATTTTTTTAAGCATTTGATTGATTTTTTTTACTGCACATATCGATGCAAGGAATCACTGGAAGATTATTTTCAGAGGATTAAACAGCGGCATAGTAGGGATCAGAATGGTGAAACTGGGTATGGAGATGATGTTTTTGATCAAAAGAATGATGAGCTAGTGTACGATGCTTAATTAGTTTAATCTTCGTATAGATTGTTGTTAAAAATTATATAATTTTTTTGTTTATCCCCCTTTACCATGGTACTCCAGGGGAGGAGGGCACCTTGATCTGCATCGTAAGCTACTGTGTGGCAATGAGAAGATCTTGAAAGGTGTTTAAGGGTTTGAAATTACAGCGAAAGAAATATTGCCTATGTATTTAGCGTGGATTTGGTGGAGCAGTTGTTCTTAAAAGCCTCAACAAGGTTGGCAAGAGATCGTAGAGCTGGTTCTGATGAATCCTTGACAAGAGCAATATAGTTAATAATCTAAAAGCCAGCAGGAGTCCATTGATGCTTTGTTTTATGTATAATGTAGTGCTAATTCTAAATATATTTTGTAATTTTATAAAACATTTTTTGTATAATGAGTATTATTTTAAATATAATGGATATTTCATGCTGTTTGAGCTTAAAAAAATTGAAACTTCATAAGAATTGTGATGAAAATTTTACATAAATAATTAGAAAGTAGGAACACAGCAAATATTTATATTGACATTTTATGGAACATATATCGAAAATAGTTATTTGTTAGTCTCATTTTGTTTTGATTATCTATGATGAGATTAACTTCACAAAAAGATCTCATCAATAGAATCATTGAATTCATTTGACATTTTCTACTAAAGTCATATATAAAATATATAATAATCAAAGTTTTGTCACACATAAGTTTGCATCGTGCTTCTTTGATCCATTGGCATTTTGCATGAGAACAATTTGTTAAAGTGTGTGAGTAAACACTCAACAAGAGAGAACCAACCAAATTGTTGTTGCATGTCCTAAAAGAGTATGACTGCAAGGAAGATGTACTTGGTTAACTTCGATAGAAAAATATGATTGTTTATTTTAAAGATTTCAATTCAATTCCTGAGATCATCAAAAATTATGGAGCATTGTTTGCAATACCATCTACACTACACATGATTAAAAGTATAGAGACTTTCCTTCTATAGCATTTTTTCCCTTCTATAGCATAGCCATTATATGTTCAAAAGTATAGAGACTTTCCTTCATGCAATATTGTATGTGAAACTTTTGTTAACAATATATTAATTTGTATTGTAGTATTTTTATTGTTCATATACTACTGCTTATTTTGTATCTATTGCCTAATACTTATATAACCCTAGCAATAATGATTCCATGAGGTTTTAATTTACCATTGAGTAATTTTTTTCTTAAATACTAATCAAAATAAAGAAACGAAGCTTTATGAGACATAAAAATTGTATGAGCTTAGCTTCGTATACATCATTATCCATACATTGCATGAACATGTTTATGATATAAACTTTTTTAAAATCATAGTTTTGCATATGAAGGTTTATTATTAGTGATATAATATGACTAACATGATTTTCTAACAAATTGCGTGTGTCTATTATCTAACTTTCCAAAAAGACATTTGTGTATATTACATTCATTGATGTTTAATATAACTTTCTTATGGTCATTTATTTGTTAGAGCTTGTTATAATTGTAAACAGATATTATATTTATGTAGTTCAGAATTAAAGATAAATATATTATGCAAGGTATCAATACTAGCTTTTTAACAATACTTTTGCACTTCTTATTTTTACAAAAATATCATGTATATTTTTTTTCTTAACCTCTTCAAACCTAACTTAGTTCTCCTTCTATTTTTTTCTCAAACCTAGCCTTGTCATCACTTTACCTCATCCTAACACCCTAAGGCTATTATCATTGTCACTACTTTCAACAATCCAAGCTAATTCCCACCTAAACAAATCTTATTTTCTCTACTAATGTTAAGATCATTATTTTTTATCTTCTAAGCTCATCCCAAAACTTTTATAGCTATTATATATTCTCATATTATGTACACTTATCTACCAAATGCAAGACAATGAATGTTATTTTGAGCCTTATCTTTCACCCTCTTATATACACAAAGATATTATTAAAGATGTTCTTTATTTTTTTTCTAATGATATATTAAAATATATGAGCTATCTATACCTAAAAAAGCTATATTCTTTTGCTTATCTTGAGCTTAAACATGTTATCCTTATACAAGAGATCATAATTATATTTTATTGAACCAATGTCTCGTTTATTTTATAAATGTATTTATTTTATTAATATGTTTGACAACCTTTTGATTGAAATTAAGTCATACAAATGAGGTGTTTTTTTGTAATACAACAAGAAATTGATATAATGAAAATTTAGTTAGAGTAAATAAAATTGTTTAAAAATATTATTTTATTATAATTTTGGATCAAGATTGGGCTAATATACTATATTAATTTATAAGTTTAGTTATGGGTCAGGACTACTCCAAGATTTTAATTCTTCATAATTTATGTTATTAAAAAAAGAATACCACTTTAAAAAAATAAAATATTTTTTTCCAACAATCTTCTTCAAGGATAATTTTTTTGGCTCAATTAAAAGCATAAAAAAGTAACATCTAATTTGTGGGTTATATTCCCCATTTTTGTTTATAATTCAATACCTCTCCATTTAAACAATATCATAAGCAAAACTTAAAAGTGTACCAAATATTTTATGTAAAATTACCAAAAAAATCCTCATTTAAAATAAATATTTTATATATAAGTAAAATTAGATAAAGAAAATGATGATCAAAGATTGTTTTCAAGCATATAACAAATTTAAATATAAAAAAAAAAAGTCATTGGTTGACTAAGACCATGCATTGGGAAGGCCAAAGTTGGCATCATAACAAGGCTTCTTCATATTTTGCCAAGAAAAACTTTAAAAGGAGAGTGTTCTATGATGTTTATTTTTGGGATTCGTTTAACATTTCAATTATTTTTTTTTGTTAATTTGTTCAATTTCTTCAATCTAACGATGGTGACAAAATCTTCTTTTTCATTTTACACATCGTTTAACTGCAACACTGTCTAACGATCCGTTAAAAGGTCTTCTTTTTTATTTTTGTTCTTTTATCTTATTTTATCAAGATAAAAAACAAAACGCTGTATATATCTAGTAGAAAAAAGGAAAATTTTAACAAATATTCAACATATTCATATAGTTGAAAAATAAGTTATTTATATTTATTTTGAACTTAAAGTCATCCAAATTACGTTTTGTTATACCTTTTGACTTCTTTATATTTGACATCTATATAAATTCAAATTTATGTAGATTAAGCCATCAAATTGTGTTCAATATTTATGTTATAGTTCTTACTCAAACAAATCGAGACTATTGGAATACTCCATGAGATCTAACTAAAACAATACAAAGTTCAATAAAATATTAGTAAATACTTTGGCTTTATTTTGTGATAATCATATTAAAAGGTATGACTATCTCCCAATTAAGGATTATAAAACTAAATCTAAATGAAAACATAACATTAATGGAAAAATTAAATTATTTAATATTCAACATTATAGTATATAGCTTATGTGATAACTCATATACTCCTCTTAAATTCTAGCTTACCATCACCCATAATTCTCACGCTTAGTTCTCTCCTTTTTTTGTAATAATTCAAAGGGGTTAATGACACCTAAGCTTAATCTAAATTTAATTAATACTTCAATAGTCAATGTCTCAGTACCAATATCAACTAATTATGTAGATGATGGTTTTTTATACATGCTTTCCAATAAAGTTATACCATAATTCTATATGTTTCGTCCTTTACCTGGTTGTTTGGTCTTCGATTTTGAAAATATGAAAATATTTGACTCAAAAAATATAAAAATATTTGATTCAAAAAATATAAAAGTATTGGACTCGGGTTGAACTTAAGTCAATTTAGGATTTGCTTGGAACATTCATCTTGTTTGATGTTGTAGGTGAACACAAAAGGCCAAAAGAACGTTATCCCATTCTTTCAGATGTGTTGAGCTCCACAAATTCATGTACATTTGAAAAAAGGCTTCTTTGTTTCAGCAATAGATTTTTCTCTTATCCATGTCAAAAAGGGGTCCTTGTGCAACACATGTCTTGGGAGAGCCTTGCTTTCTTGATTTTTATAGCCTTTTTTCCTTTTTTTTTTAAATTTATATTTATGAGCTAAATTTGGAAAGGGAAAGTCGATATGGGAATTCCAAGCTCAGCTTACGTGATCGATGATTGTGAGAACTCTATTCACCCAATGAACAATCCTTCTTGACATTATCCAATCTAATGAGAATCAAAGGAATTTGACTGGAATTGGAATCCAATCAAATAGATTATCTAGTTCCCTGGATTGTGCCCTTGTCGACCCCTCCTCGAGAGAAGAGTCTGATATCATAAAAGCTATGACAGGGAGGTCTTTTGGCACGAGAAATTTTCCCTCGCAGTAGCCCGAGCATTCTGGACATCAATGTTGCTCTCGCAATTCTATGAGAAAACATCACTTATCACAAAACCCAAATTCTTTGAATTACTATTTTGAGTCTATGGATGAGTGTTATTGGAGTAGTTGGTCTGGCTCTGAGGCCCGACTAGCATCGTTCAAACAATCGATGGTGGTGAAAGATGAATACTCGTGTGAGCTTCATGGCAGTACAGGCCGACAGAAGCTGGAGATGTTGCATTCTCTTTTTGGTATAGAGCTTAGATTTTAAAGGTGCTACTACGGACAAAGAATTATGGGGGCCGGGCCACCCTCTTCTTCGAGGCCCCTCGTAAGTAAAGAATCGGAGCAGAGGCTTTTCCATTCCATTTTTGATTGCCACGATATCTCCCTGGTCGAGAGATCCGGTTGGGGTTCGAGCTTAGGCAAGAAAAAGCCCTAAAAGAGAACTTCAAGAAGGCCCATCAGATCTGTCCAAATTCAAAGTTCGTATTGTGCCCCCTCTGGAGACTCTTTAAACTAGAGAAAGATTCAGATTAATTACATGTCTTTCCTTCCCTGGCAAAAAATGATCCATTCTAGGTCTACATTTGTTAGAATAAAATGTTTAGCTAATTTTAAATAATAAATAAAATCTAAATTTTAGAAAGAAAAATTAGAAACAGAAAATAAAATAAAAGTAATAAAAACCAGATTCAGCAGTCTTTCAAAAACCATGGGTAAGTAGTTAATCCTAAGTCTAATTTCTCAACCATGAGATGCACAAAAATGGATTCGATTTTGGGGCCTTTCCCTAGGAGCCAATTGATGATTGAATTCCACTTCTGACCTGCCCTCGACAGGTTTTATGCAAACTGGACATATGGGAGTCTCTTCAAATGAAAAGTGAGACTCTTTAGAAAATTTAAGCAGTTTATTTTATTATTTCCGCTTTCCGTCATCTTCCACCTTAGGGTTAGGAACCGAAACCCTAACAGGCTCCTTTGCTTCGTCCATTTGTCATGGCCTGGCTCCTCTGCTTCTGCCTTCTATCTTGGCCTAGCTCTAATACCAATTGTTAGGGTTTGGAAGAAAAACTCTAAGGTGGAAGACGATGAAAAGCCTGGTTGCGTTACTAGGAAAAATAAAAAATAAACTACAAATTTCATTAATTAATCACAAGCAATTTACACACTTAAATAGCCTAATGCATGCTTAATAAAGGCCTAACAAACAACACTAAATACATAAAACCACCAACCCTACTGAAATATTGTAGATCTATTTTGAATTGTTTGATTGTTTTGAATCAAACTCTAACATACTCAAGCTCCTTTGCTGGCCATATCCTTTATAATGAAGCCTCCGAGGCCAACGGTCCCAATCAGTGCAATTCTAAACTTTTTTCGTAAGTTTTTGTTGATAGAATTTTCGATGGGTCAAGGTGTGTCATCTTCGACCCTATTGGTGAGTTCTGAAACTTTTATTTTATGTTACTCTTCTATTCTAACATGAAAGAGAGGTGTCATTAGAGACAAAGAATGTGGTTCAGAAAAAACTAACAACTTTGGAGGAATCTAGGGCTTTTTTCTTGAAATGAAACACAGTAAAAGTCAGTAACTCAAAAGCTAGGATACCACAAAGATCATTAGCACCTCTTCTAGTTGCAAGAGAGCAGACTGAACTTCTTGCATCAATCGAGGATACTCGAAAAAAGGAATTGCTCGATAGGAGCAACAAGACACTCCCTGAGCTAGATGCATGACACTTCGGGTTTGATCATAAAGACTTTTGATCGAAACTATCGAGAAGCTCTGAGTGCTAAGAAAAAAGTTCCCCTACGAGGTCCCTTTCCTATCTTGTGAAACCAATAAACTGATCAAGGCAAAAACTACAACCAAGAGGGAAAGTTGACAATCACCTCTCAACCCCTTTTCTTAATTTCTAATCTTCTAACATTGAGAATCTGCCACATTATTATCTTCTCTGTGACAAATTTAAACATTTTCTTCATCAAGTCATTGAGACTTTGAGGTTAGTGGGGAGTCCACTCTCTGCTCGCTGGTCCTCGATAGCCTCAAGGCAATATTTAATCGATGCTTGCTTGAGTTGACTCTTGCTAAGGGAAAAATATTTGATTTCCTTGGTTGTCGGGTGTCAAGAATATAGCTTGGTTTTATTGAAATGTGGCAAAAGAAACGAAAATCATGGACCGACCCCATCGTCTCCACCCTGGTCGCCTAGAAGAAAGAAAGAGACTAAACTGGCCTACTCACAAAAGGTCAAATAAAAAATCAATAAAGATTGAATTTTTTTTAATTTTATTTTTTTATGGCAAAAACTTCATTCATCTCGAGAAGGTTAAGAGCCTCCTTTTCTTCTCTGCCTCAATTGCGGATCCGTTTCTTCCAATGAAACATTTCTAGGACCAGCTCTTTTTGAAAAATAAGGGCTTGGGTGCACTTGATATCTCAGCTTGAGGGCCTCTTGTTTGGATTCTTCTTCTAAAAGATTGCACTTTCGACACCTTTAAGTTGCAGATGCCCATGCTTTGATTCAAACATGGTGTCAGAAGTGAATTATAAGTCGGACCAATATGTGCTTCTCAATACCCCTTCTTCGTCCCTCAGGAAAGCGAAGCTCAAAGACATTCCATAAGCTAATTATGAGTCTCACTTGATGACAGTGTTCAGGTACTCTTTATCGAGAGGTTTCTGCTTCCTTGCTTAGTGCTATGGATTGGTATGCCATTACTTTCCTTTGCAATCCCTTTTCTTTTGGGTCAAAGATGTCCTTTCTTTGCATTTATTGTGATAGTTTTTTCACAAATATGAAAGTTTGAATAGTCTAGTTACTTCAAAGAAATCTATTTATGTTCTTTTGTTGTGCAAAAATTGGATATGCATTTGTCTTTTCTTAATGGAAGACCTTCAAAACCCTTGCATGATCAAAGTCTAAAACTGGATTCCATGTAGGGGGAATAACTTTTCAAGTGATTCACACCTCAAGGTAGCTTGTATAGGGAAAGCATACTTCATTTGAAGTTGATGAGATAGCGCAACGAAACTGATTCTGTCAAATAACACGTTGAGCAGAATAAACGGTCTATAAGAGGTCCGACCGAAGGAAAAATGTCCTGAAGATGATTGCTCACCATAGGCTTCAAAAGTTCCCCAAAGGGAGCCCTCCATTCAATATCCAATGCTGATCAGAGGCCAACTCGTCAGCCATTCAATTTTAGCATGCTTTCTTCCTACCGTTCTAGGACTTTTTTGTGAATGTGTTTCACCATTATGGGAATGGGATCATTCCAGCACGGCTTGATCAAGCTAGAGTTTGGAAGTGAAAGATGATCCGCAATTAGTGAAAACGAAAAGAACAAAATAGATGGCTGCTCTCCTTGATCACTTTAAGCTGCTCATGGTTGCTGCTCGTGCTGCTAACCTAGATATAGCAACATGAATGAAAGAAATCTCCGTTTTTGTATTTAAGAAGTTTGCCCAAAGGCCCTTGGGAGAAGTGAAATTAGCTAAGGTTCTATCCTACGAAAATGATATGTGAAAAAACTCTCAAATTTTTTTCCTTTTTGGCAATAAAAAAACAATCAACTTATTTCTATCTATTGGAAAAACAAAAAGTATCAATAGAAATGATTTTTCTTTTGTGTTTAGCGATCGGATACCGTTCGATTAGATATATTCAAGAATATGGCCTTCTTTTGGGGATTCAGAGGCAGAAAAGCATGTCCGTTATACAGAATATTCTTTTTCTTTCATCACTTTTTTTCAAACACATTTGGGCTCTTTGAACTTTTGCTTTGACGTCAATTTTGGACTTGAAGTACCTGAGCTAGAAGTGAAAAGTAATTGTCTGCTTCAAACAGACTGTTGATTGCATGGAAGGAGCCCCCGCTCTCATCCACCAAGTCTTGTTCAGGTGTTGCCAAGGTAGCAAGTTCCTCTATTCGGCCTATCATACTTTACGTAAGGGGATTAACGATGGCTCAACACATACTTATATGGGAGCTCATCAACTTGAAATATATAAAGAGTTAGAATCTAAGACCCATTCTCAGTTCGGATTGTAGGCTGCACGGTGACGAAGAATCAAAGTATAACTATATTTCGGTGAGAATGAAAATTTTGTTGGGGGATTCCATAAATTGAGCTATCTTGATAGTGTGCCCTTTGACTTTGAAAGTGAAATTCGATGAAAGAAGACATTATGGAGCGAGAACCTTTCAAGATCAACAGTTTGAGTAGAACGTCTCCTTACCAGTCAGCAGGCATGATTGGAAGAGATGCCCCGCACCGCCCCTGACTACTTGGTGGGCCTACTCTATCTTATGCCAACCTGAACATGAACCAGAGACCTCGCCCGTGAAGTAAATAATATTGTAGATGGTCCAACCAATTTGGAGAGAATCAATAGATTCTGAGAGGGTGAGGGTCGGAGCAAGAATTCATTGAGTCTAATATGGGATAACGAGAGAGGTCTCAGTCATAAGTTCTTTTGACGAAAGAAGGTGTAGAAAGATTCGATTCTGAATATGGGCTAGCAAGTCAGCCAGGCAAGCAGTTCTCTTTTGTTCCTTCCTCATTAGGGGATGTTCCATTCTTCCCATGAGTATGGGAATGTCTTTGTCAAACCAAAATAGAAACAAAACTTCTTCGTCATCAAGGGGAAAAAATCTATGAGAAATCTGCCTTATGGGGCTATGTAATGCATCCCATCTCCTTAGCACTCCTATATCTTGGTGTTGTCATGCCATCCACAAACATTCCTGAAGAAAATGCTCGATTGTCACTTCTAGAGATATATTGAATATTCATATGTTTTTGAATAGATCAAAGTCTCAAAAAAATATAAGAAAAAAAGAAGAAAAAGTGAAGAAAGGAAAAGAAGATTTTTATTTTTATTCAAGAAACCACCTATGTGATAATGTATAAAGATACTGAGGAGAAGTCACCTATTACACGGCTCAAAGCTCTTCCGGGTGTGGGTGGTGATACCTATTCTTTGTCGGCGGTACGGCGAGCACAGGGGACCTGGGTTTGCTGCGTGGACTTTCTATGTATTTCCAAATGGAACCCAGCTTAGCTCCGTAGAGCATGGAGGATGTGAGTTGATCGCCAAGCCATCATGTGTGAGCACTATGGTTGATCAGCTGGAGTTTGCTGGTTTCGTGCCTCCTTCAATCAAATCAATCATCCTTCTTTCCTTTCGTGAGTACGAAAACTTCATCACGAGTTTCCTATTGTACTTTCTATTTTTATAAAACGGTTTTTTTTGTGTCAATTTTAATTTGAGCTCCACTCAGGTTCGAGAATCCTTATCCGCCTTGTTTTAGTTTTATTTTCGGGGCCTTCTCCAAAGTTTCTTTAAACCAAAAAGATGAAGAAGTGGTTTTTTTATGTAGAAACCCATTTCTTTGACTGGTTTATGGAAAAAGGAAAAAGATTGTGACCGCTCTCGCAGTTCTCCTTTCCGAGTGCGATTTCTATGTTATGTATGGTCGTGTAGAAAAAACACAGGGTGGAAGTGCCAGTGGTGCAATAAGCATCACCTACATTTGATTTGCCTACATAGAGTGCGATATGGCTAGATGAAAAAAAGGAGTGAACATTATTAGTAGACTGTGCCTGGAAACTTGGGATCACTTCAACTCTTTTTGCTTTCATGAGTGCCTCTTTTCACTGCTTCATTTTCATGGTCACTACTAACCATGTTGCTCAATATTTCGTGCTCTTGCTATAGTTAAACGATATTCTTCTTTGCAAAGCTTCATCCATTGTTTTCTTTAAGAATATCCCTGTATACAAAAGACTCTTCTACAACAAAACTAAAAAGACCTCTCAAGTACTAGGATAACTTCAAAACTACAGACACACATCTCTTATATTCTCATACTAAAGGATTGTTCAGCCTTCTCCCCTTTACTACTGCACAACTCTGAGAATTTGACCCTGAACAAGCTGTGGTTTCAACACTAGTGTAGCTTAGGCATGTGACATCCAAAACACCTTTTAGAGTTTGTGGTGCCTTGCAAACCAAAGAACTCCTCATCTCCACCAGTCACATGTCTTGTATTACTTTATAGCATTTCATTATTTTGTCCTGCATTGAACAAAGGAATCAGAACTCCAAAGCATATATTGTTTGAAATATATAGAATGCAGTAGCTTTCCTTCTACATGTAGGCACAATGGTTCAAGACGTTGTCTATTAACTTTTTGTTAGCATTACCCAAGACAGCAAGTGCAATAGCAGTAGCCACCTTCGAAGGCTTGAATTTTATAGGACAATTTTTTGCATTGACTTTTACATAAAAGTATTACAAGAGCTCACTTTTGATTTCCAAATGATTCCATAGCAATAGAATAAAGCAAACCTACCTCTACATGTATTTAAAATGAGCTCAACGCAATGGTTGATTTAGATTGTTTTGGGAGGCTGCCATTACTAAACTTATGGACAAAGTAGTCCATAAAGGAGAAAGATGTCATAGAATGCATTCTCCATTCAAGTGTGCTCAGTACCAAAAGCTCCATCCTTTTGAATAGTCTTTGCCTCCAAAACATACTTAGCATTGTCAATCAATGTAATGCACCGAGTCAAATGTAGCAATTAGGAGAAAAAATAACACTCAAGAAGAAGGTTTGCCTATAGATCAAGAGATAAGGGGACTTCAGTTTCCTCCATCTTTGCAGCCAAAGATAGGCAGGCAACGGCTAGTAATTGTGTCATCCAAGCCTTCTCGCTCTACACAAACAATTGAAATCTCTTTATTATTAAGGATTAAAAGAAGATAAATACCTGTTGCATTGAAACATTTGTGCAAGTATTAGGCATATAGATCCCAAAAAACTCATATAGCATGGTTCTTACGTAGAGCTCATATGTAGAGAGGAAGTGATCCAGATAATTTACTGATAAGTAGGTACTTAGAGACCCAAAGCTGTATTACGAATGAACCTGCAAATGTGCATCCCAAATCAATTCAATCAACCATAAAGTAGCCAAAAAAAGTGTTGAGAAAGGTAAAAGAAATCAGATAAAGATAAATGTAGTTACATCTTTTACAAGAAGAATATTGATGCGAGCTGAAAGGTATATCGTGTGCAGAATATGCTAACAAATACTAACATAGAGGAACTGTAATCGTCAAAGAAGACAAAAATAATCGAAAAAGAGGGATAACGCAAAGAAGAGTCCACCTTCATAATCCAATTGTCGGCATTCTTTCTTACGGATATGTCCAAAGACTGTCACATCAACCGCTGGGCATATTCCTTTGTCGGAGTATGCTCAAATTCTTTCTTTAGCAATGCAAATAGGCATTCTTCGGAGTGCGATGAGAAAAGAAAGGAATCTCAAAAAAAAGAAGTCTTTTGCTCGCATATTTTTCCAAGCCCCATCCATTGAGCTTTCCGATTGATGCCCAGCTCCTCCTCCTCGTCAAAAGAAAGGATGCTGCCATTATCCTCGACACATAAAAGGATGGAAGTAGTGGCAACTAAATCCCATTGTAGCTGGATCGGAGATACAACAGGCAATACTTTCCTTACGGATGGACATGTGCTCTCTTCTTCTTCTACTGCGGGGACTTCCCCTGTCATAAATGGTTGAAGGAAAGAGAAGAAGGAAGAATAGTGATGGATAGGATAATGGCTGCTATATATATGGAAGAAGAAGAGTTGCTGAAGTGATGGACAGGGTAAAGACTGCTACATATATGGAAGAAGAAGAGTTGTTGAAGTGATGGATGTTGAAGCTTTAGGGTAACTAAGGAGGGTGGAAAAGGAGGTGTCTTTTGTTAGAGGGATATTTAGTTAAGCCTTACAGAGAATTATGAGTTTATTATTTGATTATGGAAATATAATTATGCAAATCATGTAGATTTTAAATAAACTTTATAGTGTTACTATAAAATTCTTTAGTATTTAAACCTGGACTATTGTTTGGATAATTTGTGTCACATAAGATTTAATTTAATTAGTTTTAAAAAAAAAAAGAAATTATCATATATATATATATATATATATATATAATTATTAGTCTTTTTATCTAACAATTTTATTTTTTCCTAAAAAATGTTTAAATTAAGATTTATGTGACTATGTACAACTTTGACCATTAACCTTTGATCCAAACAAACCTAAAATTGAGTTGGGATTAAATATCAGATTGTTTAAAACTAATATCTTTGATTATCATATAATATTACTTAATAATATAAATTATTTTTTCAATTTACTTGAAATTATAAACTCGCATGTAAAATACAGTAGATGTTACTTCAATTTGAATTTATATAGATGTCAAATTTAAAGAAGTCAAAAGGTATAACAAAATGTAATTTAGATGACTTGATGTTCAAAAAAATATAAATAACTTATTTTTTATCTATACGAATATGTTGAATATTTGTTAAAGTTTTCTTTTTTTTTGCTAGAATTATACATCGCTTTGTTTTTTATCTTAATAAAATCAGATAAAAGAAAAAAATAAAAAAGGCGACCATTTAACGGATCGTTTGACACTGTTGCCGTGAAACGATGTGTAAAACGAAAAATAAGATTTTGTCACCATCGTTCTATTAAAGAAATTGAACAAATTATCAAAAAAAATAATTGAAATGTTAAACTAATCCTAAAAATAAACTTCATAGCCAACTCTGTTATTAAAGTTTTTCTTAGGAAAATAAGGAGAAGCCTTGTTATGATGCTAACTTTGGCCTTTCCCCATGCCTGGTCCTAGTCAACAAATGACTTTTTTTTCTGACATTTAAATTTGTTATATGTTTGTAAACAATCTTCGATCATCATTTTCTTTATCTTATTTTACTTATAAATAAAATATTTATTTTGAATAAGGATTTTTGGATAATTTTACATGAAATATTTGGCACACTTTTTAAATTTTGCTTATTGATATTGTTTAAATGGAAAGGTATCAAATTATAAACATAATTGAGGAACATAACCTACAAGTTAGATGTTACTTTTTTATGCTTTCAGTTGAGCCAAAAAAAATTGTTGTTGAAGAAGATTGCAGGAAAAACAATATTTTTTTTATAGTGGTATTCTTTTTTTAATAACATAAATTATGAAGAATTTAAATGTTGGAGTAGTCCTAACCCATAACTAAACTTATAAATAAATATAGTATATTTGCCCAATATTGATCCAAAATTATAATAAAATAGGATTTTTATACAATTTTATTTACTCTATCTAAATTTTGATTATATCAATTTCTTGTTGTATTATAAAAAAACTCCTCATTTGTATGGCTTAAATTCAAACAAAAGGTTGTAAAACATATTAATAATATAGATACATTTATAAAATAAATGAGAAATTGGTTCAATAAAATATAATTATGATCTCATCTATAAGGATAACATGTGTAAGCTGAAGATAAGCAAAGAAATATAGCTCCTTTTAGGGATAGATAGTTCATAAATTTTAATATATCATTAGCAAAAAAAAGGAAGAACATCTTTAGTAATATCTTTGTACATTTAAGAAGGTGAAAGATAAGGCACAATATAATGTTCATTGTCTTGCATTTGATCAATAAATGTATGTAATATGAGAATATATAATAGCTATAGAATTTTTGGGATGAGCTTAGAAGATAAAAAATAATCATCTTAACATTTGTAGAGATAATAAGATTAGTTTAGGTGGGAATTAGCTTGGATTGTTCAAAATAGTGACAATGATAATAGCCTTAGGGTATAAGGATGAAGTAAAGTGATGACAAGGCTAGGTTTGAGAAAAAAATAGAAGGAGAACTAAGTTAGGTTTGAAGAGGTTCAGAAAAAATATACATGATATTTCTATAAAAAATAAGAGGTGCGAAATTATAGTTAAAAAGCTAATATTGATACCTTGCATAATATATTTATCTTTAATTATGAATTATACAAATATAATACATGTTTACAATTATAATAAACTCTAACAATCTAATGATCATAAGAAGGTTATATTAAACATCAATGAATGTAATATACACAAATGTATTGTTGGAAAGTTAGATAATAGATACACAAAATTTGTTAGAAAAATATTGTTAATCATATTATATCACTAATAATAAACCTTCATATGGAAAACTATGATTTTAAATAGTTTATATCACAAACACGTTAATGCTATGTATGGATAATGATGTATATGTAGCTAAGCTCATACAATTTTTATGTCTCATAAAGCTTGGTGTCTTTATCTTGATTAGTATTTAAGAAAAAAATTACTCAAAGGTAAATTAAAACCTCATGGAATCATTATTACTAGGGTTATATAAGCATCAGGAAAGAGATACAAAATAAGCACGTAGTATATGAACAATCAAAATACTACAATAAAAATTAATATAATGTTAACAAAAGTTTCACATACAATATTGCACGAAGGAATGCCTCTATACTTTTGAACATATAATGGTTATGCTATAGAAGGCAAAACATATTATTGAATGTGTACTCCAAAAAGTTCTAAATCTGTACAATAGATGTACTTAGATTAATATCTTTAAACCCCAATAATCAAACCTTCAAATCAACAAGAAAAATGTACTCCAAACAAATGCGTGTAATGCAAAATGTCCTCCAAACTCTTTCAAAACACTCTCAAATTAGTATTATAGCATTCCTACAACAACAATAGTAATATCCCATTGATACAATGTAAAAACAAAGGCAAACAAGTAACAAAATGTAGTGGACAATAAAGCACGATAATCAAGTCAACACTAATTGCAATTTGGAAAGAGCAAAGCAAGCAAATCTATGATATTATTCTATTGTGAAAATGGTTTATAGCATTCTTTCATCATAGTCAATCATGTTCTTATCCATCATGTTAGTTTTCACTTTGTAAAAGTCTAAGAGAAGAATTGTTGCATCGCTTTACATCCCCATTATTGTGAGGAAGACTATGCACAATGAAAGAAAGAGTAAGAAAAATGGCATGAGCAAGATGCAACCCATAACATAAATGCATATGGTGTTAGGGATTAAGGGGGGGTTTAGTCGGCTAATGTCAAAAGATTAGTTTAAAATTCCATTAAGGTTTGAGCGCTCTTGATAATGAATGCTTCAAATAGTTTTTATTTGATAATTAATTTTACAAATAAATATGAGCTTTTGAAAATATTTTCTTTAAAAAAGTATTTTGTTAAATGCATTTTATGTGATAATAAAAATGAATTATAAAAAGTTATTCAGTAAATTTTTGATATTTTGAGGCTAGAAAAGATAAATTAACTTCAAGAAATAATTTTCAAAAACAAAACTAATCTTTTAAGGGTTTTCATTTCAATAAAGAAGTAGCAACAGGGACTTTTTTGATAATATTTTGCTAAGAAATGAATGAAAATTAAATGTTATTATAGAATATGCTAAAGTTCTTAGATTTTTACAATCATTTAGAAATATATAGTTGGATAATTGTTCATGAAAAGAAAAACAAGAAACCCAAATTATGGGCATATATTGTGGAAAGGATATGCAAATTGAAAACATTTTGTAGGAGAAAGATGCGAATCATATGGATGATTATCTCTATATATAGTTATTTTCTAGAAATTGTTTGAATAAGATTGTTGAGTTTTAACTTGATCCATTCCCTTATCTTTCTTTTTTTCTCTAACCCTTTAAACCATCTCTTTCACAAATCAAGCCACTTAAGTTAGTAAAGTTTTGTCCTTAAGCCAAGATGTCTTCTCCGATAAGCTGTCTTCGAGTGAGTTCTCTTCTTTGCCAATTATTTTTATTTCTTTTTCCATGTTATATGATCTCAAGTTTACTCGGTGGGTGAATGTTGGTCAACTTCAAGACAAATATTTAGTGGATTTAATAATGTTAATTTTACATATAATAGTCATAGGTGTAACCTAACTATCAAATATTTTGATTTGATGTTGGTTTAGAAAATTCAAGTTAAATTTAGTTCAAATCTTAATTTTACAAAATAATAAAGAAAAAAAGACTATCATGAAGCAGTTGGAGTATACAAATTTGGTGGTATTATGATATTTATATTTAATCTCCATGAACTAGATGACTTTAAAAAATATAGTTTATATTAAGATTAAAAAAATGTTATTTAATTTGAGATTTAATTTAGTCTAAATTTTTTTATTGAAGTATATTATTTTTTTATTAATAATAATTTAATCATCTGTAGCGTAGTTCGTATTGCGAACAGTGCTTTATAATTTTTGATGATCTTAGAAATTTAATTGAAATCTTTAAATTCAACAATCATATTTTTCTATCGAAGTTAACCAAGTACATCTTCCTTGCAGTCATGCTCTTTTAGCACATGCAATAACAATTTAGTTGATTCTCCCTTCTTGAGTCTTTACCCACACACTTTAACAAACTGTTCTCATGCAAAAAGCCAATGGATCAAAGAAGCACGATGAATACTTATGTAGTGAAAAAACTTTTATTATTATATATTTTATATATGACTTTAGTAGAAAACGTCAAATGAATTCAATGATTCTATTTATAAGATCTTTTTGTGAAGTTAATCTCATCATAGATAATCCAAACAAAATGAGACTAACAAACAACCATTTTAGATCTATGTTCCATAAAATGTCAATATAAATATTAGCTGTGGTCCTACTTTCTAATTATTTATGTAAAATTTTCGTCACGCTTCTTACGAAGTTTCATTTTTTTAAGATCAAATCGCATAAAATATCTATTATATTTAAAATAATACTCATAATACAAAAAATGTTTTGTTAAAATTACAAAACATATTTAGAATTAGTACTACATTATACAAAAAACATAGCATCAATGTAATCCTCCTGGCTTTTAGATTATTAACTACTATTGCTCTCGTCAAGGATACATCATAACCAGCTCTATGATCTCTTGCCTACCTTTTAGAGGCTTTTAAGAACAACTGCTCTACCAAATCCATACTAAATACATAGCCAATATTTCTTTCGCTATAATTTCAAACCCTTAAACACCTTTCAAGATTTTCTCATTGCCACACAGCAGCTTACGATGCAGATCAAGGTGCCCTCCTCCCCTGGAGTACCATGGTAAAGGGGGATAAATAAAAAAATTATATAATTTTTAACAACAATTCTATACGAAGATTAAACTAATTAATCATCGTGCACCAGCTCATCTTTCTTTTGATTAGCTATCTATCATCGAAAACATCATCTTCATAACCAGTTTCGCCATTCTGATCCCTACTACGTACAAATTATTCAACAACATATTCAATTTGATTAAAAAAAATTTCCCTAAAGAAAAACGAGTAACCAACAAAGGGAAATATTATATGCAATTACACCCCCAAAACCTAAATAGAGAAACCGTATCACCACACTGTATCTCCAGATAGAAAGATGCACTCATCTGGGATGAAGCCAAACCACAATGGAAGGCTTCTATGATGAAAAGGATTAGAAACGCCGTTTTGGGGGAGATTTACCCGTTTGCCCGGTCGTGTAAAATAATCGAAGCATGATCACCCTTGGATGTCGACAAAGAAATCTGAGAAGGATCCGTGGAGAACTGCCTCTCGGATTCAGTGAAGGATCAGATGTTGGCGACAACCAAGACTGTCGTCCGCGAGGTGAACTTGGACCTTGCGAGTTTCCCTGTACACCAACTGGATTCCACATCTTACAGATGTTTACGGCTAGAACAAGCCAGAGGGATAGTCGCAGAGAAATAGAAGCCTTCCATTCAAAGCAGTGGAGAGAGAGTAGGGCTAGTGATTGTTGTCGGAGAAATAAAGGTGGAGGGGCACGTGTTAGGGTTCTTAATTTCCAAATTATTTAGCCGTCTGAAGTACTGTCCAAAATTTGAATCCAAAATTGTATTGTGGTTTTTGAAATAGAAATATTTTATTTGCATAAAAAAGACATTTTTGTTTATTCAAAATAAAAAAATTAACAAAAGAATATCTTCCTTAATAGATCATAAATAGTGTTGAAAAAGTTTAAGAATAAACAATAGATTGTAGGATAACCACAAATTTTCTAAGAAAATATATCTTTTTCGCATAAAATTTCTTTAATCAATGAATTCATTTTTTTAATATTTTATAGTTTATTTTGATATATTAAATTTATGTTTAACTAAAAAGATTAGAGTTCATATGATAGTTATATCTTTCTTCACAAATCTCCAATAAATTCTAAGAATGTGAATACCGTGTTATTACAAAATTTAAAATCAGTATTAGTTGCAAGAATTAATGTGAGAAAACATATAAAATTATCGTCATGATGAATGATAATGATTATTCATCAATGCATACCATAATAACACTATAATAATTAATATTTTTTTATTAAGATTGTTCCTCTAAAAGATATGATATGTCAAAGAAATAAATGTATGACTTAGGTTGTCATAAAATGTGTAATTTGTAAAATCAATTTTTTTAAATAACTACTACAACTCAAATAATGGGAAAATTTTGTTGTTATGCCTCATATTAAAGGGAAGGAGAATAAATATTTTATGCAAATAATTAATTATATTTTATCAATCCTAATAATTAGAAAATATACAATAAAAGCCATGTTACTTAAGGGTGTTGTCTAATCTTTTTTTATGCTACAAAGAAGAATGAAAGTTAGTTCTTGTGCTAGATTGTAAAGCTCTTAATCACTTGATCTGAAAGAAATTGTTAAGTTTCATAACAAAATTTTACATTATGAATCATTAAATTTCATTTACGTTTATAATAATGGATCATCTTTTGAATAAGAGGTACCATGAGAAATGAAAGAGCACCAAAGCCTTCAATATAATATAACACTTAATGGGGGAGATGAGTGAATTGAAAAAGCAATATTATTATTTTGGTTAACAAGTCTCTAAGAATTTAGAAATGAATTGTACCATATTAATTATTAAAAAAGATCTTAATATATATATATATATATATATATATATATATATATAAGATACTATGATATTAAAATATCGAGACATTTTTGAAAAAAAACCTACCTAACTCTAATGAAATTTTTTCAGTTTTATATTCTATGATATGATATCGATTATTAGTTATTGTTTTTACATGATATCGATATGTCCTATTTTTATCTTTTAAGAATAATAATATCTCCTTTAACATTTTATTATTAAGTTTTACTAATAAAATATGTGATGATTGATTTAACTTATTTTAGTCTCTATTTTTTATATTTACGAAATCCACACAATATCTATTGTAAACAATCAAGTACTTATGGAATATCTTTTATCATTAATTATATAATGATAATTTACTTTTTATTAAAAATAATAGTATTTTTTAAATGAAAATTTTCTTTTGTTGCTCTCAAAGTGTGGTGTTAAAATTATTCTACACATGCATTGTTCGCTTGATATATTTATTTTAGTGTGGGGTTAAAAATTACTCTTGAATTCTTTTTAATTATGATAATCTCATTTTATATTGTTCATTAGATATATTTTTAATCTAAAAGTTCATTTATTCTTTATTCTACCATACATTTATTTTAGTTTAATTTAAATTATTTAGTCATTACTTGATAAAGTTTCAAAAAATATCAAAATATTTAATCAGAATGTTTTTTGAGAAATGTAATCAAGATGTTACATTGTCATTTTTTAAATACATCTGTGGCACCTAATCAATATCAATAAGAATACAAATCTTAATTTGAATAATATTTAAATTTTTTAAATATTATTCAAATTGAATAATTAAATTATTTTAAAATGTAAATTCTTTTAGATTAGCACTTTCTTGTACTCCAAACTTGTTCAAAATATTCGTAGGTAAAACTGATTTATTTAAATAGATTAGCTTTCTTGCACGGCATATACATAATAATTTGTCTCACACAAATGATAATAACCACATAAAATGCAACATTTTGGTGTTATGCAGTTTTGATGTATAAATCAAGAATTAGTTCATGCATTTCATTTATAAGTAGAACACAATGACCTGAATGAAGCATAACATCATTGCTAGATTTTATCTTCCAGATGGCCATAACACACACAAGAAAAACCAACTCTTTTTGGAAAAAGCCAAAAACTTGGCCACCAACGTTTTGCCTCATAGCCTCCTCGTGGTCCAATATTCCATTAGGAGTTGTGATGACAACATAACCCCACTGCATAAGGGAAGGCAAATGATGAATTGCATGTACAGATAATACTATTTGTTTGGTGTAGTGTTTGCATAAGTTAAGTATATTGATTAACCCACGAGAGAGAAAAAATAATCTCAACTTTCAAAATAGGTACCAAATGGCTCTTAGATTAAATACATTACATTAATTCAATTTTAACTTTCCCTCACAAAGTCTAGAGAAGCACAAACAAGGTAATCATATACAACAAATGTTAATCCAATCTATGATGATCACAAGTTCAGTACGATCACACTATTTTTGGATTCTATTTATAAAAACAAAAATCAAATAACTATTATCCAAAAAAAAATACATAGTTTATGCCAAACACATTTAAATCATCTACTAAGTATATCTATTACACAAGAAATGCATTGTTGAAAAGTGTTGTCAAAATATGTTGTTTAAATGTGACAACATTTGATAAACAATAAGGATAAAGCATTCTTAGAAAGAAACAACCATATGCAAAAATAAAATTATCATTTAATTTTAAAAGGACAAATAAAATATGAGCATAATAATTATAAAGTGAAGGAAAAAAAAAGAAAATTTTATAATTTTTTAAGATGTGCATGGGCATTACCTACAATGGCACAACCCTTAAAACGCAGCTAAGTCCTAGTGTTTGTGAACATTGTTTGTATCAAGTGTATGCGTTCACTAGCATGAAAGATAAGAAAAAGGAATTTTCATACATATTCATATACTTCATAAATAAAAAATATCAAATAACCATTAAAAATACAATCATACATACAATTGTACACCTCAATAATAAACTTCCTCGTCCCATAAAAACTAACAATTAATCAGGTTTAATACAAAGAATAGTTAGTAACCCCACCAAATGATGTCTACTATGTAAACCTTTTTTATACTATTACACTTTATGTACTTAACACATCTCATTAAGATTGGAGCACCTTAAGTCCTTTTCAATACCTTATATTTTTTTTTCTTCTCCTTTACCAAAATGTAGAGTTTCCATAGTTAGCCACTTGCTATTCATATATTATTTGATTACATTTAACTTTTCTAAACCATCTAAACCAATTGTCATCTTAAACATATCCTCTATTACACTCTTATGTTTAAGGAGTCAAGCATAAATGTTTATAAATATCTCATATGGTCTTACTTTAAGTGAGTATATTTTTAATTAAGTCAAGCCATGAACTTTAAATATCTAAAATAGTGATCTTTAAGGCTCATGGAGTCATGGCAAGTTTCAAAGAAATTAAAGACATGCACAAAAATTTTTTATACTTGAATTTCCTTTTATTTTTCTTGAATTTGATATGTACAAATTTTAAGATGCAATGGCACACTAGTAGTATTAATATTTGAAAATGTTATAAGTTGAATAATTGTTGACTTTTAATTTTTGGGCCAAGCTTTATTGATGAAAAGTATAGACATTTGTATTTGATTTTAAAAAATTACTTAGAAAATATTTTTCATGAATTACTTATCATATTCATTTATGGCACTTGCAACACTATCATAATTTAAAATTATTTTGGTACATTTATGTTCAAAATTTTGGCACAAATATTTTCACAAAACACTATAAAACCACTTAAGTCTCGATATTTTTCATCGTAGCATTTGGGTGGGCCGACCTGACTCGATCGCTGGTCTATCTAGGCTTTAGAGATTTAAAAAAATAAAATAAAGGTAATTCGATAGACCAACAAGGGGCGAGCATAGCCTGAAGGCGAAGGAAGAAGGCCGCAGAGAAACCTGAATGAAATAGCACGAAATCGGCCCACAAGAAAGCTGAACAGAATAGTGCGAAACCAAGTCGACCAGGACCAAGTGATCAAACCTTGGTCGAGGAAGGGGAAGCACCCCCCAAATAGCTTGAGAGACATACAAATCGGAATCCTTATGGAGAGCAATGACAACATAATTTTGGCAATATCGGATTAAATTCACATCTGATTGTCAAAGAAAGTGGAAGGGTAGGTACGATCTGACGGCTGAGGTTAAGCCATGTAAAATACTACAAGTAAACAGTAAAACGACGAGCAAGAGCTTCGAACCCGAGGCAGATTTCCAAGACGATGCAGAAGACGGAACCACTGCAGTAAGCTTCTAATTCAAGTAAGTTATGGATACATTATTCTAATACATACAGGACAACCTATGCGTGATCCAATGACCCAAATGAAGGCCACCTAGATCCAACATCCTGGATTGATCTCGAACGGTAAAATCAGGATTTAAGAAAAAACAACCATTTCAGGATTCAAAACGAACGGTGACTACTATGTTCCATTACCATTGCTAAGTTCTCAAAGCTTTCAAATCATAATTTCGAGCTATTTCAATTGTATACAGTGCTTATAAACTCAAAATGTGAAAGTTACAAGAAGAAACCCGAAATTGGAGGTTTTGCTTCAACTATTTTCAATTTCTATTTCTCCCTCTTTTTAGTTTTTCCTTAGAATTTTTTTTGTATTAAGTGTGTCTCATACTTCTTCTAAATTGTCTTTAGTTTATAATTTGTTGCCAATTTTTGTATTTGTTTCAGTGGGGTAACGGCATCGCGAAAATTATGCAAAAGCTCGAGGTTTTAGTTGAGCCCAAAAACACTCCAGTAGATTTGGGATTAGTCGTAGGTAAAATCCCAAGTAGGTTTGAGATGAGGCGTAACAAAAACTCGCTTGTAATTTGGTGAGTTTAGTGGCTTTTTCCCAACACTAGTTGGTGGATGTAGGCTCGATTTTGAGCCGAACAACCTTAAAAATCTTTTGTGTACTATTTTACTACTCTTTTTTTTCTTACTTAAAAGGTTTAAGTATGAATTTACACTAAAAATTGAAAGAAAATCTCAATATTTTATTTACCACAATTCAACCCCTTCTTGTGGGTTTACTTTAAGCATAAAGAATTTCAAAAACACATTTACTACTCAAGCTAAGTTCAAAGTTTGAATTGAACATTTTTATGATGATCTTAGATTAGAATTAAGTCAAATTGAGATTGATGATAATCTATTGTAAATAGACAAGTACTTATGAAATGTCTTTTATGATTAAATTAGGAAGAATGAGTGAAGACCAAAGGCATTAGTATTAGAGGGACAAAATCGATGAGGGCCAGTCGTGGTTAGGCAGTCAGAAAGTAGGAGGCAATTGTTAGTTGATTTAGAAAACTTTTGGAAAGGTTGTCGATGTCACCAAGTGAGCTGAGGGTAGTGCAGTTGCAGGGTATGTGAGAAAGTTAGCCAACAAAGTAGTTGGTGGAAGTGAGAAATTGGATTAAGAGTTGGCAATTTAGGGTTTGGAAGTGAGGGGTGGCCAAATTTAAATTGGATACTATTAAACAAAAATCATGAGGATTAATAGATTGGAGAAAAGTTGAAAAAATAGAAAAAGGATTATCAAAGGATGAACTACAATGAAATTTGATAATAACAAAAACTCTCCATTTGCGTCATAATTTTCACCCTCTAAAGAGCTAATTCAAAGTTCACCAAGTTTAATTTAACTCATCAATAGATTTGTATCAAATAACTAATTCTAAAACTCATTATATTATTCAAAATTGGCTAAACATAAGAACCTAAGCCTCATTACATATAGAGTTTATATGTAAGTCATGTAATGCTTTCCATTACATAGGACTAAAAGATAAAATCTTGAAAGAAGAATGATAAGGGGATCTTGCGATACAAATTTCACCAACAAACCTAATATTTATTCAAAACAATGTTGTATAATGATACTTTTTTGTTATCATGATACATTTTTGTTATCCCAACATGCATCACATACTTTTATCCATAAATTTCTCATAATAAAATAGGTTTTACCTCTATTTTATTGGTTCTAAGCCACTTTCATCACTTAAATAAAAATATGATCCATGTCCTTCCCAAAGTTAAGATGCCTACTTTAGTGTCATCAATATGTTCAAACTATTTTTTTCTTAAATCCAATTACATGTTTTAGTTTCAAATTCTTATTAAAATAAATAAAATACTTTATTATATTTTAACATTCAAGTCCATACAATAATAAGTGGAGTAGAAGTAAAATAAGAAGTACAAAAATAGGACTCATTGTGATGAGCCTTTTTCTTTCACTCAACCTTTTTTTGATTTTAATAGCATTAATTTTCTTTACTTATTTTGTTTACTCATTTTGAAACCATTAAAGATTTTCACTCTTTTTAAATCTTTAAAAATCAAGTAACTAAAAAAATTAAAAATATTTAAAGGAATAATTTTAAATGAATTGCAAAAGTGAATAAAGCAAACAATCCATGCAATTCTAGAAATTACAAGTTTTCACACTTTCTTTTAAAATCACAAATTTCATCCATCACTACTTAATGAGATTATAATGCATGTCATTTTGATCAAATAATCCTAATAAACCCATAACAACACTTCTATGACAATGTAATATCTTTCAAATCATTACATTCTAGATCTCACTTTTTCTTGATATTTCCATGGTATTTCACATTTTGATCTAAACGTGTTCAGACAAAAATAGATTGAGCCAACTGTCACTCGCGTAGTGCCAATATATGTACATTACGTAAAATATGTAATATTTGGGTAGCAAATTGCAAGGTCAATTTTAAACAATATAATATATTAAAAGAGCATGTAAGCACATGTATGAGCTACAAAAATAAAATCAATTACACAACAAAAACTATTAGCACCTTTAGCATTTTTATCTTTTCTAATCTTTATGCATTAGCTTGTTACTTTTAATTGTTTCGATCTTTTACATCCATTTAATGTTGGGCGTAAAAATAGGCCAATTTATAAACAAATTAGACATATTTTGAAATACATCATTCAAAATATAATTAAATCAAATGAAGGCTCATTTGGCTCATTTCTAAAACTATAATTCTAAAGTAGTTGTCACCAGTTTGGATAACAATTAGCTTTTTCATTTTTTTAACATTGTCCTTTCTTTACCAAAATTTTTTCTTTTTTCTTTTTTACATTTATTTTTTAATTTTTACTTTGGGTCTATTATCACAAGTAATATTTTCTTTCTTTTGTTTTCTTATTTTGTGATCATTATCACAATAATATTTTTCTTATCTTTCCTTATTTGCAAAACTTGTCACAAAATAGGTAAATAAATAAAGCAATACAATATTTCATACTCAAGTAATATATCAAAATAAATATGTTGTGAAAAAATTGCTTTTTATAAAGAATCTATCATCCTCAATAATTTTCTTTTAAACCATCTCTTAATGGTTTCACACTTCTAACAAGCATCAACATAATTTTAAGATTGTTCACTCTATTTCTCTATGATTCTTTTTCTTCAATTAAGGTATCAATTTCATTTCAATTTAAATAATAAGGAATCCATAAGCACATTGAAAACATAACAAACAAATGAACAAATTATCAAACTCAAGTTGAATGATTAAATTCTTTTTTCATTATGAAGTTATTACTTTTGATCAATAATGCATCCAATAAGCTTATCTACACAACAATCTCAATTTACAATTTCATATCATCATTTAAGGGAACTCTTGTCTTCTAACATACATAAAACATAGTCACTTATATGCAAGTTATTTATATAAGCATCATCAACAAGTTATTTCTCAAATGAATAAAACCTATAGCCTATAATACACATTACATCGAAATATATACACATAGTGTGAGATTTTTTACCTCTTAATTTCTATGTAATAGTATTGCCAAGAATCAAAATTTAGCACAAGTTCACTTTCATCTCTTAGGTGCTACAATACCTGTGACTAAATCCTTTGGTTCATGGTAGTGCTTTCTTTCACTTTTTCTTCAGTCTAATGCACTTGGTTGAGCTAATCTCTTTGATTTTTCTTAGAAATTTTTGTCCAAGCTTGACCTGACATTTTTATTATACATAGCCCATGTTCCTTTACATTCTCATCAGTTCCACTTCCTCCAATAGCTATGTCCTTTCATTTAGGTATATTCTCACCTCATGCCTTCATAACTCTAATGGTTTCTCATCAATTATCCTCTCTCCATTATGATTTATTTATTCATTTGCTATTTAGGATTAATATGCTTTCAGTTATGTGGTGTCGTACTATACAATCCTTTCATTTCGTATCAAACAAATTATGATATTCAACTTTGTCTATTATTAATTCTACTAATTAACCTTTTATAATTTCATAATCATACTTGTATGCTACCTTTTAATGCACATTTGTTTATGTCATAATCAATGATATTCACATACAACTTTACTGTTAACTTGATCATACTTATATGATTATACCCATCATATTTTATGATATTTTTTAATTTTGTCATTCATTACTCATCTTTTACAGTTAACTATTCTCACCCTGATGGGTTATACTCACCCTTTATCATTATAGCAGATCTATATAGGTATGGATGACTTATCCTTGTTATATATCATATATATTAAAAAGTTTAAACATAAATAAGCTATCCTTATCCTAGGCTTTTCTCACCTTATTTAGGTATAATAAACTATGTAGATACATATAAGCAATTCTTGCTCTATATAATATATAATAGAACACTATAGATATGGAAAGTGATATTCTTTCCTTGGGTTGTCCTCGTATTATATCATATCTAATAGAAATTGTATAAATATAGATGAGCTATTCTCATCTTGTATCATATATATTTGTGGTGTCTGAGGTTATAATATGGTATAAGATTATTTGAGAATAATATATTTAGATGTATATCGATAACTTTGTTTTCTTAATTGAAAATCAAGCATACCAAATATCTATATTCCAAATTATTTTTATGATTAACTTATAAAAGTTTATATTATATTGCTTGTCAATATCCTTATTATATAATACCATAAATTAATAACTCATGAATTAAATACTAGATAAATAATGATAACCAAAGAAAATAATTACATAATTATTACATTTGTATAAAAATTTTCTAATATCTATGAATTTTATAAAAAAGATAACATAAAAAGAATGTGATTTTATAAATAATATAAAAATAATTTATCAGCATATTCACATCATAATTACTAAGTTTATCTATTATCCATAATGCATAAAAAAATAAAATAGAAAATATTCTAATGCTCATAAAGTTTATTAAAAGGCAATAACATCAAAAAATTTATCACTTTATAAAAAATAATAAATCAATTTGCTAATATACTTATATCATAATTATCAAACTTATTTATCTAAATGTAAAACTTAACTTCTTTTTTTAATCAAAAGTATGATTAATTAACTCTTTCTCACTTTACATAATACAATCTTCTTAATCAAATCATACATTTTCATTGTTAATCCACTGCCAAAATATCATAGCTTACAATGACACATGATGTACAACTCTAATGTAGCCTCTTCTCTCTGAAGACTTAATCATTTATCCATAGCTTTAACTAACTGTTTAGCACGATCAACTTAGTCACACTATATAATATTTTATCTAAGAATTTCTACAATATTCTTTTACAATCTTGTTTCTCATAATTAATAAATTTTGTATTTTAAAAATTTAGCTTTGATTAATAATTTTATTGATCCCACAAGACATTATGTGATTTATGTTGGTATTTACAACTGCCTTCATATGATGAACCTCACAACTCAGTACATTATACAAATATGACACGTATATTGTTCTAATGCTATGAACTCGACACCTCAGCTTATAACTTAAATTCTTCTCTGACTTTTATAACCCCAAAATTTTTCTAATGTTATTATCTTATACCATGTTTGATCATGGCTTTCCTTACAAGATTAAATTGATTATACCATATGATTTAGACCAAATTATTTGAATTATGCATATTAATAATAGCTAACATCTCTCATTCTATATGTCATGGGTTCAATTCAAATTAGCATCGATTCACTCCATACCACATCTAAATTAATTTAAATCTAGTTCTTACTTATAACATGATCTTTTTTTTATTTACGAAAACTAAATTAAATTTAAAAAGAATCAATTTAAATGTCTATCTTTTCTTTGATAACTACTACTCAATTTCCTTTGCTATTTGCTTGTGATAGTCTCTCTTCTTCTCATCTTCTTGCTTTTGATCCTCTCATCAAGCTACAACAAAGTTTTCACAATGGTTCTTCATTCTTATAGTTTTCTCTTTATAATAGAGCTTTACCTTCACTCTCTCTTCTTTGCTTGCAAAACTCATAGCATAGTAATGATGCCTTACTCGAGAACCTTCTTGACTCACTCCTTCTTGGTGGTTCTTAACAGCACTACGCAACTTTGTAACAAGCTTCACACATTGATCTTTCAAACATCTTTTCTTTTATAGACTCAAACCTTAATTCACTCTCATCAAATTTTATAAGTGTATTAAAAACATCATTATTAATTTATAATTGAAAAGATTAGGGAATAATGGATGTGCAATCATATGAAATGCATGTGTATGAAAAAACATTTCTTCTATTCAATTATTTGTATCATATTTATTTTGAAAAAATAATTATCATTGAAATACACTTCTAGCACCACACACCACACAAAATGGTCATAAGAAGCCAACAAAAATCATAATCATAAAAATTAATATTCTACCCCACCTACATTTTATTATTTAGAATTCTATATATGTGTTATGAGTTTTAGAAAACAAAACATGAAAGATGTAGAATAAAAAAATGAAAGATAATGATTGACTAGATAAGCTTAATGATATATATCATCATGAGAAATGTGAAAATTAGAAGATAAAATTTTATATACGACTTTATCTCATAATTGATCAATATGACTTTATCTATGACTTTGTCTCTTGTTATTATTAGTACTTAAATTGAGGGGCATAATTGAAATGTGAAAATTAGAAGATAAAATTTTATCTATGACTTTATCTCATAATTGATCAATATGACTTTATCTATGACTTTATCTCTTGTTATTATTGGTACTTAAATGAGGGGCATAATAGATAGAGATCTCACTATCATTATTACTTTATACATAACAATGTTAAAGTGTGATTCCATGTTAGAGTTGATATTTGACCTCATTTTTGTTGTTGTGAGAACTTCAATACTAGGTAACAAAGAGTAAAGACCCATTTCTATTAGTATTTTAGTGAAGGCCAGTGGTAGTAGGAGATATACTTTGATGGCTTGGCCAATTATCGATAGAGGCCATGTGATATGATTGATACCACATAGATATAACATAATATAGAATCTTATGAAGTAAGGATAGTAGTCAAATTAAAAAAAGGCCTTAATAAATAAAGAAAAGAATAAAAAGAAATAATAAGAAAAAAATTAAAATTAAAAATAAGAAAAGAAAGAGATAATATTACTACTATATAATATTAGTATTACATGATAATTATATACATACTTGATTATAAAACATACAAGCTCATATGTAAATATTCAACATATTTAATATTTTTTTATCATGCATTCTTATTTATTGCTTCATATTTATTTGTATGCTATATATCATGATTTCACACTATTTTACTACTTAAATCTAAGAGTTTATTTGTTATATATATTGTATTTATACATACTTATATTATACATTAAGAATGAGATATTTATAGAGTTTAGGATTCCTAGAAGTTATAACATTAGATCCTTTATGTGAGGAGATGCTTTCTATTGAGAACACTATCAGGTGTTTCGTAAGTATGACAGATATTGTATAAAAAAGCTATTTCAACTTTTATTTTTGAATAATAGCTTTAAGAAATGAGTATAATTATTTATACAATTATTTAATTGAATTTAATATTTTAATTTGTAATGTTTTTCATCATCTATATTTTACATGGTGCCTTCAAGGTTTTTGTTTCTTACTTTATTTATTTACTCAATAATTAGGTATTTTTCAGTATATTAATACCTTTAATTAATATTAAATTGAGTAGTGCATGACACAAGTAGTGTATTGTTATACTTCGAGATCGAGGATTGTAAGGTTCAATAATCAGATAAGAAAAAGGAGAATTTTTTTTATATAGGTAAAATCATAATTTTAAGTTGTAAAAATGAGTTTTAGAAAATAATCTACTTTGATTTATGAATGATGACCAAAGATGATAAAGTCATTAACATAGTAAATTCAGGTTATGACCATGATGTAACGTAGTTTTATGATAAACTAAGTAAAAACTTTGTTGCCTCATAATATCCAAGACTAAAGCAAGTAAGTAGTGATCATAATGCAATATCTTAAGGTTAAAATCATTGGACAAGAAACATCCTCTAGCAAGCATCAAGATAAAGCGGCATATATATGAATAGTCTTACAATGACAGCAATAAGAATGATTCTGGTTATATATATAAGGCTATTATTTTAAAATATAATTTTTTTTATAACAAAACTTATTTTAACTGACATAAATTGAAAATATGGGTTGATACTTCAAAAAAATAAAAAGAGAGGTGACATTACTCATCCACTTACAACAAGTAAAGAGTTTGACATTTTGGCTTTGGACATTAGACTTTGACTTAGTCCATGTTCTTTCCATTTCTCAAGAGTGGAACCCAATGACTTAATTCTCTTCTTCTAACCAATAGATTTAACAAATGGATAATTTTTCTTTACGCTTTTGCTCCGAATGATTAATAATACTCATTGATAAAAAAATACCTAAATAATTGGTGACTAGCTATGTAGACAATAATAATACTATTTTCCTTTGTATCCCATTTAGTCAGCACAATTGCTTCCAAAATAGGTACGTTTTGCTTCTTTGGATCGTCTTCCTCTATAGTCATAGTAGCACTCTAACTTTATTTGAGACATGTTTTCTCCTTGTATTGGCTTTGAGAAAAGAAGGCCTCATGTTCGTTCATCATGTCGAGTTCAACTCTAATGGGAATATGAACAAGCCTCTCCCTTCATAAGCCCATCGTGATATAGTGCCATGATTTTTGTTTTTCTACCAACTTAGTTGATCTTCAAAAAATACAAATGTGGCCATTGGACAAGTAGCCATCATTTTATTCGAACCACTTGAGATGTGGATTCAACTACAACTTGCGAATGCATCAAATTTTGGAGGAGTCATCACCTGAAGAACATTATGGGATCTGATCACTCTTAATAACTATAAAGGTCATCATTTAAAGGAAGGTTAATGGTGTGATCACTATGGATTGCTTAAGGGAAAACCAAGTTGAGTATTTTTCACTTTCAAGTATATTATCCAAGGCCCAAGTAGAGAACTTGCTGATTTTGATTATGCAAGACAATGGTAATGTCAAATTTGAATAGCTCTCACTTGAGGATTACACTTAGAAAAAGAAGAAGATGAATCATCAACCTATCAAAACCATTATATATAGTTGAATATGCATATTTTTTGACATGTCATATGATAAGCTAATCATATAGTCTTTCATTTCTTATCATAGACATCCAAATAATAAAAAATCATATGACAAATTAAAATATAATTTTTTATTTTCATAATAATATTGAAATGCGTTTGGCAAAACCAAAGAAATAACATGTATCAGACCAAGATCAAGTTTCTTAACTCTAACAAAATAATGCTTATCTTATGAGCTTTTTGTTAGCTAATTTCATTTTCTTATTAAGTATTTAAAAATCTCATATTCTAATAATATTTTTTGCACTGTTTATCATTTGGGTACAACCTTTTTACCTTAGTTTTCAAAATAAACTATAAAAAGGCTTTTTTAAAAGCAATAATTGAAAAAAACATATTTTTTTCCATAAAAGGCTCCACAGATGCATTCTTTTCAGGACACGTGGTCTTTTCGTGAAATGAAAAGCAGAGTTAGAAGTTGTGCTTATTGTGTGAACAACCCCTACACGTCAAAACGACTGAATCAGCCTCAGAACATCATCTAAAATGGTCTAATATCAAAGCAACGTCAGCAAGTCACCAAATCATCTTGTAATTTTCAATTTTCACCTACTTAAATGTAAAGTTTTATTTTAATAATTATTTACTATTAACTAATTTTGTTTCAACAGTTAGCATTTGGTCGTCTGGCAAAAAGTCTAAACGTGAGAATTTTGTAGAAGGCCAATCGAGTAGCATTAAGAATTTGACATGTGTATTTCAGTGTGGCTTCCCATGTAGAGAAAGCCCAAATGGGGTTACTGCCATATGGAAAATACAATGGTTATGGCTTCCGCAAAAGAGCCGTTGCTTTCGCTTTTCGTACGGCCCCATCTTTTCTAGGTTTTTTAAGATTAAAATAATAAATTGTAAATCAGATAATATTTAATAAATTGAATAACGAACTATTGGGATGTGCAAAATGGTTCATTCATATTTTAATAGGGCTTGTTTTGAGGGCTTGCATGGAAGTACAAACTGAGCATTCCGAGAAGGAATTTTAAAAAGCGGGCAGGAGAGCAGACGGGCCACGCTTTTTGAGATATACCAACCTCTAAAACAAATTTCTTTGCAACATAAATGATACAAATTTATTGAAACGATATAGATATTGGTGAAAGATATAAGAATACAAAAAGAAACATAAAAAAATACTTGTATTTCACTCATTTAATACATGTTATAAAATTATGTTGTAGTGGAAATTTTTCTTTGATCTATCTTAAGCATTAGTTTTCACTTTCTAAAAGATTTTCATCATAAATTTTATACTTTTATTTACTTATGTCTTTTTTTAAATTATGTTATTATTCTTTGCATTTTGATAATTATCAACTCTTAATTTTATTTTTCATATCATTAAGATTTTACACATTTAATTATAAACAATATGTGGGTGTACATATATACTTGTGCTCATCATAATATTGTATATATATGTACACACAAAAACACAAAAGAAGAGTTGAAATTTTTTTGAAATAATATTAAGATTTAAAAGCCATATATTAACATAAATGGAAGGATGTGGATGTGAACAATAAATATTAGCAACATGTGTACAATAAAAGGAAGGTTAGATTATTTATTACTAAAACATTAGCAAGTTTATTTTTGTGAAAGATATATGAATACAAATATAAGCATACAAACAAAGGATTTTTGTTTTGGATACATTCAATAGATGTTGTAAAACTACGTTGTAGTAGAAGTTTTTCTTTGACCTATCTTAAGCTACATTTTTGCTTTCTAAAAAATTTCCATCATAAATTTTATAAATTTATTTACTTATGTCTTGTTTAAGATTATCTTATTATTTTTTGAATTTTTATAATGATTATCGTCCAATTTTAATTTTTCATCAATAAGATTTTACATATCTAACTATAAACACACACACACACACACACACACACACACACATATATATATATATATATATATATATATATATATATATATATATATATATATATATATATATATATATATATATATATATATATATATATATATATATATGACACAAACACACACAAAGAGAGTTGAAAATTTTTTAAAATATTATAAATATTTAAAATGTTTATATAAACATAAAAGGATGCATGAAAATGTGCACAGTAAAGATTGGCAACATTTGAACAAAAGACATAACGAGTCTATAGTAAATGGTTCAAACTTGAAAATAAGGGTTCAATATATGCTATGTTAAGGAAACAATTTTTTAGAAATTTATTCATGAAGAATTGATATTCACTACAATAATATGTAGTTCTTTTTTGTATATTTTACTTTACTTTTTAAAAGTATATAAAAATTTAAATTTATTGATTAAGTTGATAAGAACAATATTCATTTAAATTTTTTTTGAAAAGTATTCAACAAGATTCACTTTATTTTATCAAAGTTTATTTATGGTATTATTAAGTATTATTTTTAGTGTATACGAGATGTGGTTTAGTAAGAGGAAAATAAATTATTAAGAATAAAGTTCTAGTTTTTTATAAAAACATTTAAGAAAATAATTAAAAAATTATTTCTAAAAAGTTTGAGAAAATATCTAAAAAGTAATTTTATGTCAAAAATATACACAGGTAATGGACACATAGCATTCACCGTTTCATTTGGATCTTGAAATAGACGTTTCTGATTGAATCCCGATTTTGCCATTCAAGATCAATCCTAGCCGTTGGCTGTAGGTGGCCTTGATCTAGGCCATTGGATCGAGCATATCTCGCATATCTGGCTCGAGTTCGAACCTCTTGTTTGGCATTTTACTATGTTTACTTGTAACATTTTACCTTGATTAATCTAAGTCGTCGGATCGTGCCTGCCATTCTGCCTTCATTAACCTCAGCCCCCCGATCGCACTTGCCCTTTCGCTTTCTTTGACAATTGGACAAGAGTTTAGTCCCATATCGCCCAAATTACGTTGCCATTGCTCTCTATATGCTTCTCAATTCGTATGACTCTCGAGCCATCTGGACTTGTCTGCCCCTTCCTTGACCAAGATTTGATCACTTGGTTTTCGTTCAGCTTCCCTTATGGCTTGATTTCATACTGTTCTGTTCCATTTAGCTTTCCCTCCAGGCTAATTTCACTCTGTTTTGTTTCATTCGGCATTCCCTACTACCATATTCCATACAATATATGCATAAAGATTGCTTGATGAATAGTACATACTATACATAATGTAAAAATTAACAATATCAATTATAATATCTAAAAATCTTTCTTATTAGAATAGATGCCTAAACGTCAACATCATTATTATTGAAGGATATTACCTTATTGTCGATGATGTCTATAGCTTTGTGATTAGCATCCAATCCTTAACACTGTCAAATCCCACCTATATTATTGTATTAAGTATCATTTTGAGTAATTATTAAATAAGAATTTCAATATAAAAATTGAGAAGAAAACTAAATCTCAAGTGAGAAATAATAGTACAACTCTAATTTGCCAATCGAGTTGAAATTCCTCTCTAGTTAAACTAGAATGACAACTATTTAACTCTTAAAGCTAATTCACAACTTTCCTTTCCAAAACATTAACTGCACATTCTTCTTTGTTCCCCAATGAGCTTCTTGAAAATTCCTTAATCCTTTATATCGTTCATCGCATTGGGTGAGAAAGATAATACAAGAAAATGCTCTTAATATTTATATATATATATATATTAAATTCCTAAAACACTAATCCTTTAACTAGATGGACTAAATAAATATCAATATAAATAAGTGATCTATTACAAAAAAATATATAACCATCCAATCCAAAATAAATACAATAGTAAATTTATATAAAAATGCTTAATAGAATCATTGTACTAGCTAATAAGTAAAATTCTTATCTATGACATCCAAATTTATATCTCATAATATAATTGATACATTACTTATGACATAAATACTAGTAAGACTTTAAAGAGTTTAATAAGTAAACAAATAAAATAATAATATATAAAAAAAAGATATAATAAAAAGGTATAATTTTCTCATAGTAATTAAAAATTATACCCATAATAAAATGTTATTATATAGAAAAGGTAATAAATTTAACAAAAAATATGAACATGTATATGTATATTTTTTTATTTTCATATTTCTTATTTGTTACATTTTGTGACACTTAAAGATAAGTTCATTATTTCTTCATTCCTTTCATTTCTATTACAATTAGACATATCCCAAATTCCACTCACTTTAGATTGTTATTCTCTAAAATCAATGCCAATAATATAGATGTCATAATAGAATATCCTAACCATAATAAGCTTTCTTCCTCCCATATCATTTATAGTAGAATTTGTTGATATAAATATGATATCCTGACTTCGTATCATATAAAATAAAATTATGTAGCTATAGATGTACTAAACTCACCTTATGTCGTGTATAATAGACTCATGTAGATTTAAAGGGCCTATTCTTGCCCTATATTATATATAATATAATTTTATAGAAATAGATAAGTTATCCTCACCATAGGTTATTCTTATTTATTATCATGTGAAGAAGAATTTTTATAGATATAAAGGAATTATCATTGTCTTATATCATGTTCATTGATTACATGTGAGGTCATAATATAGTATATGAATATTTGAGAATAATATATTTAGGAGGTATTTCACTCATTCTACTTCATTTTCTGATTTGGTAATAAAGCATGTCAAATATTTACATCTAAATCATTTTTTATCCATTAATTTATAGAATTTTTTATTATATTACATGTCAATGTCCTTGTTATATAATGTTATAAAAGAATAACATATGAGTAATATGTCATATTGCAACGTATTACAAAAATATGATAACTTAAGAAAATAATTACATAATTACTAGATTTGTATAAATCATATTATAATATATTTGTTGATGTATAATAGATTTAGATTTTTATCATGGTCTATTTTGGAGTCTATAATATTAGAGATGCTTAATAAATTATTAAGAAATATGAAAAAATACTATAAATTGATTAGGATTAGATGATGTGTACGATATTTTAAAACTATTTAAGGATTAGTATTTGAAACTTGTAATGTTGATTATTAAGTTGAGTAAATGGTAATATTTTGAGTGTTAAGCATAAAATATTATAAGTTGATTTTTATTACATTCAAATTCATACATATAAAATAGAGAATTTAAGATAAACTCTACATGAAGTATTTTAATAGAAAATGATAATTGAAACTTTAAATTACTAACTAGAAAAAAAAGTGACTAAAAGAATGTACCTTTTTTTATCATGATGTGGGTGTCGTTGGAAATAAGAATTTGTTAGGTTACCAACTATTCTGATGGAACTTCTCTTATATTCGATCATAGTCTTTTATAAGGGTTTGGTTGTTGGCTCTCCTGATGAAATTTCTCATAGATTTGATCATTGTCTCTCACAAAGGAAGTTGGAATCTCTCTGACTAGAATTAGGTGCACACACTTTGCTCACAAATGTTAAAGTATACAAATAAAAGAAATTTAATTCCATCATTTTTTCTCTTCAACACAGTGAATATCCCTATTTATAAGGAACACAAAGGTTCATCAATAATTTTTTAAAAAATTAAAAATAAAAGATTAAAAAACTACTAATTTAAATAAATTTAATAGTTTTCCAACTATCCATGCATTTTGAGAGACAATAACGACGAGCAACAAAATGATGGGGCAAGAAGCACAAACGAAGCTGCTAGTCTAATTTTTGGGTAGGCAAAGATCACAAAGAACTAAACTTGTAGGCAAGGATTCGTGGGTTGGTGTAGGTTGATGCAAGTCAAGCAGATCAACTAGTGTTCTTGAGTCAATTTGGGTCACATGGGTGTCGGGTTGGCTTATGTAGCAATAATGGGGGTGATGGTCGCAGATCACAAAAGGCTACAAAATCAACAAAAATAATTTAATTTTAAGTATTTTAAAGAAAATTTCAACAAAATTTTACACAGATAAACTTATGAAACTGGTGTGTTGCTAATGGATGTATGTTTGCGAGCTAATATTTGACGCTCCTACGTCATTCATGCTTTTCAGAAAGATAACATGAAAATATGTCTTTTTTTAAATAACATAAAAATTTGTTTATTAGTGTATTTAGATTTACCTGTCATAAATAATGTATAAAAAATGAAATAAAAAAATTTCAATGCTTATAATCCCTATTAAAAGATATAAAAAATTATGTCATTTTATAGATAAATTATAAATTCATTTATGAGTGTATTTGTATCATAGTTATCAAGTTTATCAACTTAAATTGATGAGTTGATTTCTTTTTCTAATCTTGTTCTTTTCTTGATTTTCTATAATGTCATGTATATGTGTTGGTCAACATATATTATATATGTATTATTTTAAGCAAAGAAATAAAGTCATATTAATTTCTTATAAACACTTAAGTTGTTGTCTTGGAATGTACTTATACAGTTTCTTTATTATATCATAAGATCTACAAAAAATAAGCATTTTGAATTATATTGAACTTTCAAAATCTCTCAATTGTATCATCTAATGCCCAAAATTAGCACTGTATTATTCATGTCATTTTTGAACATGCACTTTGATCACTGGGAACATATTATATAATGATACCCTATTTTAACATAATTAATATTTCCTATTAAACACACAATATCGCCCATAACATTTTACTATATGATTTTTACTCTCTCTCTCTCTTTCTCCTAGTAGCTTATTAATCATTCATATAACTATGATGCATCCACTGTAAAGTACGAACAACTCATTGTTCCTCTTTTCAGACTATATGATTCCTTGAGCATACCATAGGTTTTTATTGTTAATCCACCATAATACATCATAACTTATAATGATACACAACATAAAAGTTTGACTATAGTGTCTTCTCTCTGAAGAATTAACTATTTTGTCAATAGCTCTAACTAATCATCCAGTATGATCTACTAAGTCATATTTTATGAGATTTCATCTAGAAATCTTTACACGATCCTTCTAACAAGCTTGTCTCATGCTTCAATTAAATCACTATTTCTTTCATAGAATATGATTCCAAGCATCATACTTATATGATTCTCACTACTTGACCTTTAACCTGGAGGATCATCTGATACAGTCATTATAATTATCTCAATACAATCATATATTTTACCTTAATTACATCATACATAATCAATACCCATCTTGCCTTGGTATAGTGAACCTGACAACTCAGCACATTGCACATGTACAACACTCATATCATCCTTATGTGATGAACTCAATATCCCAACCTATAACTTAAATTCTTCTCATACTAGTACAACTCCAAATTTTGTTTAATATGATTGTCTCATGCCATCTTTCATTATAGCATTTAGATCCTTTATTATTTATGATTTTAAACTAACCATATCATATAGTGTAGATAAACATACATACAATACACATTAATAACCAATATCTCTTATCCTTTATCTCTTGAGTTCACTTCAAATCACCATCAATTTATTTCATACTACATCATAATCAATTTAAACCCAATTCTTACACAACCAATATTATTATTTTTATTTGCATAAATCAAAGTAAATTTAATAAAAAAATCAATTTAAATACTTAAACTCTTCTTAGTTACTTATTTTCCTTTGCTATTTTCTTTTTGGAGTCTTTATTCTTCTCCACTTATTTTCTATATCTTTCTCGACTAAAACAAGGCTTCTTTTCAAAAGTTTCACAACTTCTCGTTCATTCTTATAATTTTCTTTCTATACCCAAGTGTCTTCTTCACTCTTTCTCCTTTGCTAAATGAAAATTACAGCATAGTAATGATGCCATTCTAAAATTTTTAAACTCTATTGGTCACCTCCTCCTAATGGTTCTTGATGATGCTACCCAGCTCTTTGATAACCCTCACACACTCAAGTTCTCAGTCACGTTCACTCATATAGACTCCAACCCAAATTCTCTTCCATCAGATTTTATTAGTGTGCTAAAGGTCATCATTATTAATTTAATAATTGATTTGATTAAGGAAAAACATGTAGGTGATTTGATTAAGTGCATGTAAAATTTTAAAAACTAATTCTTTTATATAATTAATTATGACACATCTATTTCAACCAAATAATTATCATTGAAATGCACTTCTACCACTATGCCAAATGTCATAACAAGCTAGTAGAAAACTATAACCATAGAAATTAATATTTTATCATTCCAATATTTTATTATCTATAATTTTATCTTCTATCAAGCTAATTATAATTATGCTAAAATTCTTAAAATTGTAAATCTAGCTTAGCATAATTAACTTTTTATTATTTATGATTCTACTCTCTATAAATTTATTTTAATCAAACACAAAATTTCAAATATTATAAATCTATCATAAACAATATCTTAGGAATTATAAAGAAGCTTATTATAGAAAGTAAGGCCCTGCTATTGATGAAGAAGCCAAGATGGAAGAGAAAGACCATCAAGTGAGAGAGAGGAGTAAAGAGAATGGAACAATTAGGAGGGTCTCCATTGGGAGAGTACAGACTAGAGAGAGAAAGGGGGAAGCATCAAGTGAAAACAAAAGAGAGAGACATTAAAGCAGGTAGAATAAGAGAGAGAGAAAAGGAAACATAATAACATGTACGCATTAGGAGTATATGGGAGCAAGGAAGAGTGTTGACCAAAAGGAAAAAAATGAAATAGGAAAAAATAGAGGAGAGAGAGAGAGAAGAGAGTGAAGTATTATAGCAAAGTTTTGGGTAAAAAGAGAGACATTGTGAGAAATTTTGTGGAGAGTGGAGAAAAAGGGAATTTTGTGAAAATGGTTGAGAAAAAATTGAGGAGCAAGCTGCAAAAAAATAAATATTTGTGATGTTATCATACAAGAGAGAGAAAGGAAGAAAGAGAGGTAAATGAATTACTTGGATAAATGGGAGGATTTTTAAAAAACATCCAATAGCAATTGATCAATCAAGGAAGATAATCAATTAAGCTAGTGAAAGATTCATGAATAATAATCAAATTGTTTGGTGTGACTATTACATCAGCAACTTAGCCACCAATGTTGCGTATCATAGGTGCATTATTATGATGTATTGGTGGATGTTGTTTTATTACTTTTAGTTTGGATCTAAAAAAGAAAAAGATTATTGGTTCACATAGTTGCATATGCATTACATTTATGATATATTACTATTAGTGACATGCTCGTAAAATATATTCATGTTTGAGCAAATTGTTTCATGGGCGACTATTTGCTTGGATGTAAACCATGTTTGTTAGTCATAGTTGAGATTATCATGTTTTATTTCACATGTTAGCATTGGCATGCTTAAAATTATTGTGGGATGTTTCATATATTTTTGTATTATATGAGTTATATTTATAAAAAATTGAGACATCATCATTAAAATAACTATGAAATTATAAAAAAATTATTATGAGATTCCTCACAAAGAAAACAAATCATATATGAAAATGACTCAAGGGTGTTACTTAGGTCAAACATGGCCTCTCATGTGTGCATCCTAAATTTAATATGAGATTCCTTAAAATAGGAAGGTAAATTTTCATGAGAAATTGATTAATGAGTGCTACTCTAATAGAATGAGGCCCAATAAGGTGCACTTTTAGTTTGTTGTTTCATCATAAGGTGTTGCTATGGCTCCATGGAATTGTAAACTTAAGGTTAAGAGATCATTGATGATTAAGAAAAAAGATTAATTGATCCTTTGAAATATTAAAATTAACAAAGGAATAGTATTTCATTACGTATAGTGAGAGCATTTCTTTACTATGTTTGTTTATGTTATTAATTTTAATATTTTGTAAATACTATAATATTTTAGTTGACCTAACATGTGGTATAAGCCAAAGATGTATGCTATATAGTTTTTGTTTATTAAGCTAATGTCATGTGCTTAGTTTTCTTCAGAGTTAATAATTTTAGGTAAAATCATAAGCAGATCATGAGACTTCGTGGGATAAGTAAGAGGTAATGGATTTTTTTGCATTTAATTTGTCTTAGAATTCTTGTATTAGGAAAGTTTTATTAATGTATAACACTATTATGAAAACAAGGATATTGGTCATATTTTAGTGTTTATATTTTATTTATATTGCAATAGTGTTGTACGAACACAAATTTTAAAATAAAACATCTATCTTTCATTTGGTTTTAATTAGAATTCAAACCTAACTCCTATGATTGGATTTAAAAAACAATGATTTGGCAAGTTGGTAATGCTAATGTGGACCACCAATATATTATACAAATGCACTTATTATACACAATATTGCTTACCTCTATTTCTATTTGTAGTGGTCACACCAAAGATTTGATCTAAAAATTTATATCAAACTTCTACTTTCCAAGTTATAGTAATTGTTATAATATTTCTCCTAAATTTTAGATCTCTGTTGTGATTCCATTATTTGGCTATCCCAAATGCTTCAATAGCACCTACTCTTACCCTCCTTTCTCTAAACTCTATGACAAAGCAATTTCTATCCCTATCACTTATCAACTCTCCAACTCCCTCTAAATAGTCATGTCTCTCCGACGAACAACATGTCACTCTTTTACTTAGAATTTGAAACTTTGTCATTGATTCGGGTCGTTAACAATTGAGTTTCTTCTGGTGGTTCTTGGATTAGGTTTTAGGGTAATTAAGAATTTTTAGGAGTTTAGGAATTCATTAAATTGTTATTTAAATCAAAATAAAAAAATTTATAATATTCCATATACTTTACAATCAATTAAGTCTCCAAAAGTTAACTAATTAATTTTGTGTGATTCATATTAATGAGCTTTACTTGTTAACCAAATTTCTTCCTTTTTGTTGACATTTAATATTTTTAATAATTTTTTAAACTAAAAATCCTCAATAAACTTAGTGTATTATTTTTCACAATTTATTTTATTCTTTTAATTCTACAATCGTCGAACTTCTTTTTTGTGTTAATTTTATTAATCTTATTGTTTTAAGCTCTGGTGTTTAGCAAAATTTCATAATCTTTTTTGTTTATTTAGTATTTTTTTAATTTTTCTAAACTTATAAATATTTACTTATTATTCCAAAACCCATTTTTTTAATACTTCAAAAATATTTTAATTTTAATAATTTTGTTTCATTAGATTCCAAATAACTCGTACATTTTATTTTTCACTTCATATTTCTTTTTTGAGATGTGATACCTCCTTTTTATGATATACAGTTATTTGAAAAAGCATAAAATAATACTTAAAAAAATTTAAAAAATCTCCGAAAATCTAGTTAATTCCCAAAAGATAACAAATTTTTTTGGGTTTGTACACAACATCACGACCGTTTGGTGTGTAAAAATGCTTGTTAGGGAAGAATTTTAAAGCATCTTTAAAATTAAATTTCATTTTATTTTAAAACTTGTGTCAAAATGGCTTCTCAAATTTTTTAATTTTCCATATTAAGAACTTGATCATGCCTATCATTCATGTTTTCAAAAATTATTTTATTAAAATATAAATTTATTAAATTCTGCATATAACATGAAAATTTTAATTTATTTTAAAAAAAATTAAAAAACGAAAATAGTATTCTTTAATATCATTTTAAAATAATATTTTTTATTATTTAATTTAAATTTCAATAACAGTAATATGAAATTTAACTTCAAATATATAAATAAGAAATTTAAATATCTGTCAGCTGACCAATGGAACACAAGTTGATGTCCTTGTTTCAATTTCAAATAATTCTCAAGAAACTTCACAACAATATGATTAAATAACAAGAAACCATCAAAAACTTCAGCATATCACATATGCAAACATAAAGAATTTTTCAAGCTTGACATAAAACTGGAACCTGCTCGGCCTACTCTTAGTCATCTTGGCCTGCCCATAGGCTTCACCATCGCCCATCCACTTGCTGTTCCTGAAGCCACACGCAAAGGCATAAACCACCACGAGGACAATTAGGATCATGATGTTGATGGCTGACACCTTCCTATAACTATGCCGCAGCATCGCCAAGACCATTTGCACTTCAAAGAAGTATTTTTGGAATGAGACTCATAGGATTTCCCCAACTAATCATATCACACACTTGATAGTAGAGGGAAGATTCAATTCATTCATAGATTGATTGCAATTTGACAAATGTTTTGTAGCTTAAAACCTCTTCTAACTTATAACGATTTCTTGATCATATATATGTCTTGTTTCCAATTGATCCAGTAGAGAGATTATTATTTAATTAAAATTTAGAAATTATTAATCTAAATGTCATAACCACACTTCCAAACCATAATCCAAAGAAATGGGTATTCAAACCATAAAGAAATAAGTGATCATTGTTATAAAATATGAAGTAAAAAAAACAATAAGGGAGAGATAAAAATTATGCGTTTAACGAATTTTTGATTCAAAAAATTAGAAGAATAAATTGTTAGCTTTAAAATAAAATTTAATTTTTATAAAAATTATCAACAAAATAAGATTACTGTATAATAAACAAAATGCATGAAAAACTTTTAGGTACTTGAGCCAAAATCTTTGACTATATCCATCCCTTATCCCTGATTGGGTTTCTCAGCTCAAAAAGTTAAAAAGCATGCAATGTTCCTAGAGAATTTTAGGCAAGTATGTATACTTTCAATCTTAGTCCTTTTAAAAATTGAACTAACACTAAATCAAAGCAAAATAATACCTTTCATATTCTTTATTGAACATGCAGGTTTTACACAGAAGTCCATTACCCTCGAAACAGATGTCAAGGCATCATCTATTTCTTCCAAACCTTCAAGATATTAAACACTAGTTAATACCATTAGTTAGTTTGTGCTTAAGATTTTAAGTAGAGGCCTCCCTTTTTCTTTTGAATAATGGATATGGAAATTAAAATTTTAAAAGATAAAGAAGAAATTAGACATAGGGAGAAAAGTTAGGATCACATTTAGCAAAACAAATTATTACCTAAATCAGAACATTCAGAAGGTACTATAATGATATTGAAGAGATGAAGAGATACGACATATAGAAGGTATTGCTGATGGATCTCCAGCTCCAGTTCTTGCTGTAATTAAAAAAGCACTTTTTTCAGCAGCTACGTGTAATTCAGGACCAATAGCTACCGCAGAGCCCGTAGACTCAAGAAGAGCCTGTTCACAAAGAAAGCACCCAAGAAGCAATAAGAATAAGAATTAATTAAAACAATTATAAAAATTATTTAATAGAAAACCCATTTTACCAAATGACATGAATGCAAGTATCCCATGGCCTTGATGACAATTAAAAAGGTGAATAAATAAAAAATTATAATGATCTTTTGGGATGTCTCTTCTAAGAACAAAATAGAATGGCTTTACTATTTACCTTGATGAACATGAAAATATTTTGGCCACTCAAAGCACATAAATGATTAACATTAAAATAAAATTAACATAAAAAGATATAGATTAATGACAAACTTGAGGTGTTGATGGCATCATATACAATCAATTATCAAGGATCCTATTGAAAGTGGTTAGCTCTTTCTCAATGAGATCCTTAGAACTAGATGAAACAGTTGCCACAGAATTGCAAGCCGGAATGATCGTCCACGTCGCATGTTCTTGTGCGGCTGTTGGTTGAAGGTCCCATAACGCTGATGCTTTCGATTAGTATAATACAGGAAAGCGAATGATCACTAAAAGCTCCATTAAAGAGATTCATCAAAAGAACAAAGCCACATCAGTTTTTATGATCAATTGTAAAGGTCCAGATATAATCAAATGAACACAATCAATTGTTTAAAGCCTTCATGAACCCCCATGAAACCTACAGCTAAAGAACAACTGGACTAGCTAATTTAGCTACTCTAAAACATCATGACATTAAAACAGAGATTATCAGTGATCAATTGTCTTTGAGTATTTTGTTATAAACTTTTTAGAAATAACATTTATGATGTTGTACTTTAAAATTAATAAAAATTTTATGACATTATCAGAACCAACATAAGACAATGAATGACTTGTCCCAAAAAAATCTTTTTCAAGTGGCATAGCAAGAAACTTGTGAGAAGAACAAGGAAACATGTTGTAAACAAGATATATAAAAAAATCTAACCTTTTAATTAAAGAAAAGATTAAAGAAATCAACTTATAAAGAAGATTCTCAAACTCTTGACAATAATTTCAAGGCCAAACCACCTCTCATACGGAGTAGATACCCTCAATATTCTTGGCCCGTAGCCACATGTTGCCTTCATGTATCGGGCAACTCATATCAATACTAAAACTTTACCTAATGTTCCCATTTTATTAACCGAGTCCTTAGAACATTAGGAAATAAGAGCTGCACATTATAATTCCAATCTTAAATATTAGGAACTAAATATGTTTAAATACAAACATTTTAAAAATAAAAATCAACCAAACCTTTCTTTGAAGCAATTAGTTTTCAAATTAAAGCTTATCTACAAAACTCTTGCACAATTGCAGTAAATGGAACATAAACTCTACAAATATTGAAATTTGATAATCCAAAAAGCAATGGGAAGCAAGAAAAATTCTCTAAAATTTTCTAGATCATAACTCGACAAAATTCAATTATATTGTGTCCAGAAAGCCTTCCCTTGACTGCTCTTAAGGACACTCCTTGAGCTTTGTCTATGTCACCTAGAAAACCATCCTTTGTAGCAATGTCTTGCATGACATTCCTTCTCATCTAGGACTAAGCCTTAAGAACTTCAGTTAAAAACTCAAACATACCCTCAAGATGATAATTTAAATTAAGCATTGAGTGTCAAAACCACGTCAAGTATATCCTCTCACAACGACAAACATCTTCTTCAAGCTTCCTCTTGAAATCTTCATTTACCTTGAATCTCAAATATCTCTCGAGAATAACCTCTTAAGGTTCATTTTTTCATCCTTGAAACTTCACCAGGCCTACAACATAACCTCTTAATGTTCTTTTTATGATCCTTGAGCCTTCGCTAGGGCTAACACATCCTTTCATGATTTCTTCCTTTTAAGATCTTTTTCGTGATAACTTTAACATTCTCTTAGAAGATATACCCCTCTTTTGAAGGAGGGATTCACTCCGATATGATGTTTAGAGCTAAGGAATACTAAGTTCTCACGATACATTTGTTTTTCATGCTCCAATGCCCTTCTCAATGTGAAATTAAATATTTCATACAATCTAAAATATGAACTAGCATGCTTGACACAGTCGTTTACAAACGCCTTGTTGACAACACTTCTCAATCCTCGTCAAATGAGTAAATCTTCTCCTCTTTGTGAAGCATCATGCTTTGTTGTCATTAAAAGTAAATTGCATCATGGTACCACATGTACCCATTATTAAAATAATTTGATAAGCATGAAGAGGCACACATTACAGGCAGAATGAAAAAAAAAAAGAAATGGTTCGGTAGTGTTCGTCTTGAAATCAAAACAAGATTCATTAATTCAAATGGATTGTTCGAGTCTTCATCGAAATGAAATAGAATATAGCCTTAGCTATATTGGATGCGAATTCAACATCGTCTCAAAATCAACCGTAGTCACTAGGATTGATTGCATTAGCATCCATCATTAGAGATAACTTTCACCAATAGCTTTTTGACTTAGATTTGAATAGAAACAACTCAAGGGTAGTCCCCTCCTCTACAACCTTGTTGTCTTTATTACCTTCTTATCATTAATGATAGACTACGATCAAGTTCCTTCAACCTAACAAAAATCACATGATTCTTAATAACAGCACCAATCCAATTTTCCCTTTCTGATTATCATCCTTGCCCCTCAATCTCCTCAGTTTAGAACATAATTCCCAACAATATCTCTTGATATAACTAAGAGTCCAAGAAAGACAAAATTAAAAAATTTTAGAAAAAATGGAAATACCATAATCTAAGGATTCCTTCTTTTTTTTATGCTCTTGAAGCAATCATCCTTTGCCATCCAAACTCAGCCATAATTCTTCCCAATAGCAATTATAAACATGCTTGATTGCCCGTTATTGTTGAAGAGATAGAATGATAACCATGACAGTCTAAGTAAACCTATCAAATGTTTCATCAAGAAGCTCTTCTTTCCAAGATTCAACACGAGACCACTCATCTCCAACATTATTAGTTACAATCTTGCATCAACTACCTTCATGGCTATCAAGATATGCTACTTCCTCTATCTAGCTTCCTCATAGCTGGGATAAGACTTCCATAGAAACTACTTCAATAGACTTCAACTAAAGATCCTTACAACTATAGAATACAAAAGATCGTTTCAACATGCTAATGCATAATAAATTTGTTTTTCAAAGGATACCTTGCCGAAATTGGTACACTCAAAGATGCAAAAATACATTTCCAACTTTCTAGTCATGCATTCTACTTCCTTACATCAATCACTACAAGATAGGATGCTTATCTTAGCCACCACTTTGAAAGATTTCAAGAAATCATTGTCACTTGGAGCCATAAGATCACAATGGTCATCATTCCGTCACCTAAAGTTCTTTCTTCTTCACCACTTATCATCATCTATGCTTCTTCTTGTAGTGGACTCATCTCCAACTATCAACGATCCTCAAAATTACGTTTCATAACCTCATGTCTCATCATCTCCATCAAAAGTTGTACTTGTTGAGTTAGAAAAACCACATGCTCTTATAACGATATAAATATTTATCTTACTAAGTCATTTCTCTTCTCATGTTGCCTCTATCCTCAACAATATTTTCACATCTCAAGTAGACCATCCATTTACCAAGATCTGCACTAGGTAAGATCTAATACTCTAATGGCAAAATACAATCCATCTTATAGACAAAATGATTACATTGCAACAACAAAAACATGTAGAAAGAAATAACATGCAATACAAATTAGTTACATAGAGAAACTCCAACTTTTCAATTAAAGAAAATCAAAACTAGCCTACTTATGAAGTAAATTCTCAAAAACTTGGCAACAAGTTCAAAGAAAACACCTCTCTCCTTGAGTAATTATTCATGATACCCTCAATCATAAAATCACATCACACTCTAAAGTACCAAGCCACTTGCACTAACAACAATAACTCCTGCACAAATCATTTTTATATTATAAAAGCTCTTAGTAACAAGAATTAAAAGATATACATAAAAAATCTAATCAAAACTAACTAAGAAATAAATAAAACAAAAATCATGGCAATTAAAAATCAAATCCTAATTTGATGCATTCAAATTCTAAATTTGTGCTTACCCAAATGTCCTTGCACAACTATAATAAATTTGGAGTAACTTCTTCGACAAATATTGAAATTAAATTATTAAAAATAGAGTTAGAAAGCCAACAAGTTTCTCTAAAACTTTCTAGTTCATTACTCGATCAAAATCCAATTGAAATGAATCCAAAAATCACCAAAAGTGTTTGATGTGATTTGATTCCCATGTGTGCTTGCCTTTATTGCTCTAAAGGGCACTCCTTGAGCCCTTTTTCCCCTTAGCTGGAGATCTATACTTCCTTCTCAACAATTGTAGAAAGTTTCATTACACATTCCTTATACTCAAGGCCTAACCATCGAAAACTCGAACTGACACCTCGACTATATCCCTCAAGACCATAAATTAACTTGCATATGCCTATTGATTGTCAAAACTACCTCAAGTAACCTTTCTCAAAGAATACATCTTACTCAAGCTCTCTCTTAAAATATTCATCCACATCAAGCCCACTAACATGGGCCTCAAGGCCAACCAACACCTCTTAAGATAATATCTTAAGGTACCTCTCTTATCTTCCTAGAGTGTTCTCAAGACCTACAACATCCCCTCAAGATGTCTTTTATTCCTCGTAAAGCCTCCCTTGAGAACAAAAGTAGATCAAAATTATTTGTAATCAAATTAAATAGCATTATCAATATTTAACAATTTAACAATATGGAAATAACAAAAGGTTTGTGTTAGGGTAAAGTTTCACTAGAAATTCATAAAAGAATAATGATTCCTAAAAATTAAATATGATATATTTGAGAGCTTAAAAAATAAAACAATAAAAAAGTTTTCTATTAATCCTAATATATCCAAATTCTACATAATATAATGAGTTATTAAGAATTTTAAAAAGAATGCTTCAACAAATGCTTATACAAGTAGGACTCATGATCAATGATACTTTTCCTTGTTTAGAAATATCTAGAACATATAATTATTGCCACCTAAGATGATTTTTGATACTAAAAAGCAAAAGGCAATCCTTCTCTATTCTAAATTTGTTTTTGTTTTTGAGAGAAACAAATAATTCTACTTCTATTTAGATTGTCATTTCCATGTTTCGTTTATATCAAAAAAAAAATCTTTTTTCAATATTTACTAATTCTCAAATTCAAAAAGCAAAACGAAAGATGAAATGCATATTTGGTGTTCATTCATGCAATATAAGATACTCAAGAAGTTTTCCCCTAAGAAATGTCACTATAACTTCAAGTTTTAAGGATTCATAAAAGTTGCCCTCAGTACAATTATAATAATTTAGTTTTAACTTTTACAACTAAAAAATATATAAAATTATAATATCATGAAAAACGACTTAGCCACTCTAGGAGTGCTCACTTCTCATGTGGCACTAAGCCTTAATTGGATATCATATTTGTGTTGTTATAGCTTATAGCTAAACAATACCATATTCCTACTACCACGATCACCATATGCCTAAAGTGAGATCACACTTGGTGGATTATCTATATGCTACACTCCTTGAAACCCAAGAATCTTGCAGCTTTTATGCAATGTTTGCCTCTAATAGTACAAGTTCAAGTACACTATAAAGCGTTACTTATGTGGTCCTAGAAAAAAAGTGATTCACTAGTTAAATACTTAAAAATGTCAGTACATAAAAACTTTGGGATCTGATAAATATACACTAAATAGAAAAAAATTGACTCAAGTATATCTTTCAAATACACAAAACACACATAAATAGCAAAAGATCGAATCCAAAGATGATATAGTATGCAAGATACTTAAAATGCTAACACAAAGAAATACTTTATAAATAAGTAGTAAAAGATGAACCCAAGCAGTGTACATAGGAAGAAAAAGAACGAAATCAATGTTGTAACTCAATAACACGTCAAGTTCACATAACAACAATATATCATTTGAATGAGGATATGGTGTGCAAGAGACTTAACAATGTCAGCACATAAAAATGCAGTGCAAGGAGACTCAAGTTATGATATGTGAGAGTCAAACTCTTCAATTTTCTTCCATTTCTTTCATAAAGAATCTTCTACTTCTTTGCACTCCAAACACAACTTGTTCAAGTGTTGAACCTCAGATGTCAAGGTATTAATGCTAGCTTTTAGTATAGTAACATCTCTTTCTTTTGCCCAAACATCCAGCTAAACTATACATAATACAGAGCGATCAAGGCCATGGAATCAAGGAAAGGGTTCATTGAATTGCAATGGAAGATTGCATATATAAAACTCTTACAGTGCAATAATCCTCACGTTGCTAGCTTATGCATTTTACAATTTGAAGTTAAAAACACAATAAGTTAAGCTATGATATAATTCGATGTAGTTTGTTAAAATTTCAATGAGAAACATGATCAAAATCCTTAACTTTTTAACTCAAATAGAAATGAATATAATTGGATGAAAATGCTCAACAAAAATGCACTCTTTTTTGACAAAATATATGTTTGCTTTTGATGATGATTAATAAAAAGAAACATGCATAATGTAAGCACCAAATAGCAAAAAATATGGTGTTAGGAATATATAATTTCGAAACTCTTATGGCAGGTACAACTCTATGAAGTTTGGCATGTTAAAGATTGATAACACTTAGCATCAGAACAAAGACATAATATAGAAAATTCAAAAGATTCCAGATCAATGATACATAGCGATGATCCACATTATAGTTTTAAAATTTTCTACAAAAAATCCTATTTTAAGAAATCGCACGGGTCACATCACCTGAAAATTCCTTTTGTTACCAAGGTTCTGTGACTAGACTCCAAAATGTAGTGTTGTTGTTGCAACTTCACCATTTCCATGTAACCGCTTTACAAGGTTCTTGCTCATGGTTTTAGCTTCAGTTGCCTTGCTCAGTGCGCCTTTAGTAGCCACAAACTACTGTACATGAGCTTTCTGAAAGGGAAAGGGATGCATGATATCCATCATTACGAGTTCTAAAATGAAACACAACAAAATTGCAAAAAGATGATTCCTATGAGATAAAGCATTTCCATATGTGTTTCCATTTGAAACAATTTCCTTAGTGTTATGTGGATATCTTCATAACCATAACCAAATGTGTAGAAGGTTATCTAAAGTAGACAACATGCATATAGCTTTTAAATAAACCAAACAAACATGTCTATAAGAAGTACCATAAAAGTTCACATCAATCTCATTAAAACTTGGGAAAGGAAATACCTAGAAAAGCTCCATACTATAGAATGCAAATGTCCAAGGAAAATGAGACCATGAAAATCTTTTGGACAACGAGCTCCTTAACTAAAAATTTACTACTCATTTTTCCAGTTTCTTTAATGTATGGCCAATTTTCAAAGCAAACTATTAAAGGCAAGGTCAACTTCAAGCACATTGTTAAATCACAACTTCACACAAACATAGCTTGTAGTTTAGGATTTCGACAATGAAACATTTTCCAAAGGATAACAACATGCTCAGCAATCATATTTTTTACAATTTTCCACATTGAAGATTTAAATCTTTGGCTAAAATCACAAAATAAACATTTAAAAATCAATTGGCCATATGAGAAGTTTGTTAATCAAGTAATTATTTCCATGTTAATGAAATATGAATCCCCATTGTTTAGACGTCTTAAGCCGTCCCAAACTACCAACAATCATTTTAATGCAAGTATATGAACCAAGTTGAGCCAATCCCAACCTTTTGTTTTAAACTACATGCTGACCTACATAATTTCAATCCATTCCTCATGTAGATAACCCTTACAAGTGATTAAAAAAAATTAAGAAAAATTATATAGTCAAAAAATAACCATAGCATTTACTATCCCTCATAGAAATATGTTTACATTAGCTAGGTTACTTCAATTAATAAAAAATATTAATTATTAGTTATCACTTAAAAAGGGTTAATGACAAAATTGTCTACTGATCGAAATGGACAAAAGTACTTTTATGTTTATTAGAAATAAGCTGGCAAAAAAGTCAATATGTTCACTAACCTAAGTGATTAATAAAATAATATCAATACAAATATTAATAATAAGTTTGGATGGTTAAATTTAGTCAATTAGTGCATATTAAGTTGAGTTACATAAAATATGTAAATTGATAATATATCTATATATTCACACACACACAAACATACACACACACACACACACATGCATACATACATACATACATACATACATACATCATACATACAAAGACACTACAAACCACATTAATGCATTTAATCTTTTATAACAAAAAAGACAATATAGATTTAATCAAGATTACCTTACAAACTACAACCATAGATCAAATAAAAAAAAAGCTTAACAACCCTTAAAGATTATGTTATTCTCAATAATTTGATGTTGAGGTACCCATATATTTTATGTATTATGTGATCATGTAATATTAACATATAATCTTTTCTATATAATATTTTAATGAAAACATATGAGAGATTAAAAAAAAGGAGCTTGGTTAAGAGCTAAAAACTTTAATTCCTGTGAAATTAGTGAAATACCACTATGACTAATACAACAATCTCTACTTGTCCAAGTTTCTTGCTCAAAAGAACCAAAGAAAAAATTGCATAAGACAAATTCTATGTTTACATTTGTGTTGTTCATGGCACAATAAATATTATACATGTATCTACTAAATAGAGGAAACTATACTATTAGCTGCAAGAATCACAATCACAACTTAAGTAGTACATCCTAATAAAATTACTCTCCACGCAGCACTTGATTTGATTACTACTAGCTCATTATGTCGAGCTTCCCTCATTGCTTTGCAAGCTTTAGCTTTGGTAGAAAAGAAGGACAAAGAAAAATATCCTTATGGTATGATGGAAATATGCAATGTTTTCTCCTCAAAAGACTTCACAAGTGAACTCAAGGTCAAGAAATTTTAAAGAGAGGGAGAATGATGTGCAAGCCAAAGCATTGTCCAACATATGCTTAATTTTCTTTGTTTGGTAAGTTACTTGTTTGTTGGAGTAGCTTTGATGACATCCCAAGAAATTTTAATGTCTTCTAATCAAATTTTGGATAGGTTGTAAATGGAATTAGTGCTTCACAAACATGCTTCATTAAGAAAAGGTACAATTAATTCTATCACTTGGTAATATTTCTAATTAGAAGGTACAATTCTTATAGTTATAGTATTAAGTAAATGTATCCCTTACCCTTGTTCATCATCCATTCTGCAAGTTTAGGTATTTTTTCACTAGACTATATCTTGCTTACCAAACTAACTAAACTATTTTGCCATGGATCATTTTGAAAATCACTCAAGCGCAAAAGTCTCATCTTCTTTACAAGTATCATATTTGTTAGAATAGTTGATATTTATAATTCAGCCATCGAATATGTATTTCCTGAATTATTGTAGTAATTTCAGAAAAAGTAAACTTTGACTTATGGTCAAGTAATTTTTAATGGATTCTTAAGATACTTGCTTAAATATTTATTATTCTTTCTTCATTAGGCTAAGGTTACAAATGTCTCTACAATAGCAACACAGAGATGCTTGTGGTGACAATAGCAAAAAAATCACTAAAAAACTCCTCTTTTAAATATAACTGGTGAGATCCCTTGAAAATAGCTAGAGGTAGAACGCTTAAGAATAAATAATAAAAAACCCAAACCACTTTGTTAAGCACTATATTGTAATAATCTAAAATGAAAATTTTATTGTACGTATCAATATTCCTTATGAAAGGGATGACCTTATGAACGAAAAAAAATCGAAAGGTGCACATGAAACTTAATCACAAAAAAGGTGTAACAAAATAACTAAAGTTTAAAAAAAGTGGCAAATAAGGAAAAAACAAATGAATGTGAGAATAACTATAAGGTCTCCTCTGATAGATAATCACAAATAAAATTTTAAGAGATATAACCTAACAAAGGATATCAAACACTAAGTATAAGCAATCTCTAATATGAGAAATAATAGGCAACTACAATATGATAGTCTATATTATTCTACATATAAGGAGAACGCATACTTGTCTTTCAAGTAGTTGATTGTAAGTTCCTTGTAAGGATAGATCTGTACCACTCCATGGACTACCATAAACCTAATAGAGTAAAGGTGAACTAGCTTCCCGAGTTGCAATATTTGTTACTATATCATTCTTATATTTGTACCTGAATGGAATAGTTGATAATCCATTTAATATGATAGGCCAATAAATTGGGAATTTCCAAAGCATAAAGTCATTCACAAATGCTATAAAAGATTCTAAATCTTAATTTTAAATTAGTTGTTCTTAATTTATTATTAAATAAAATATTTTTTGGTAAAAATGTAAAACTAATAATTCACAAAAAAATTAACCTTTTAACCAAAATATGGATAAATAATAATTATCCTAAAAATATTATTTATACTAGTAAACTAGTAATATTTAATTATCTTCTTAAAATTTATCGATATAACTTACTTCACCAAACACAACCAAAAATATCATAATCATTCGTTAACCATTTTTTTATATGCTATTTTTAATTTTATCTTAAGGAATGATTAACCATGAAATGGAAATGAATAGATTATCCAACATCCTACAATAGCCAATAAAATATATTATCCATCACAAATCTAATTCTCAATAAAAAGCTATAAGAAATAGAATTTAATTAAAGAGAAATAAACATCATTATCAAAACTCATCATAATACCAGTCTAAGATCAATTTGGGACTAACAAGACATTTTCTCTACACATTAATTCGACCTTGACATTAGTTTTTTACAATTCTAGGAAGAATACAGATCTGATCATAATCTTAAACTTTCTTTAATAATAAAAAAAACATTATTATATTCATCCTATCTACCATCCTTTCTAGAGCCTTTTCTAACCTCTCTTTTTCGCCTTAGTTCATATTCTATTAATTTTTTTTTCCTCTATTATCAATGCTTCATGAACAAATTCTTAATTAAGTTCACATCATGAAACCCAAATAACCAAATGCTAACAAGCTACACAAGGAGTTAACATAGACTACAAATTTTAAAAAAACATTTCATAATAACTGTACATTGAATGACTTTATAGATGGAAATAGACAAAAATTAAACAAAAAAATGAAATAAGTTTGTTAATGTTTCACTAGTACATTTTAATGAGAGCACCCTTAGATGATTGAAATGACATCAATATGGCCTTTGCATAAGTTATACCATAAAAAATGAAATTAAAGTATAATATCAATATGATGACAAAGAAAAAGTAGCTCTTAAATAGTACCAAACAATAGCCATAACAATACATACACTATTTCCATAAGGAAACAATTGGTACTGCGACATTGATGTTGAACTTTGTAATATTTTCCTTCCTACAACCATTATGCTCCAATGTATTTTTGAAGCTATAAATGTATGCTAACTACCTCACAGGACTTTCAAAACTTGAGAAACAAACAAAGTTTTATCAAAGCTAAAGAAAATCATTTATAAATTCAACTTATGGGGAAAGAAAAAATAAAACAATGATTTGAAGATAAAAAGAATTACCTGAAAAGATCTTCATCAACTCGGATGTCAATATTTTTAGTCTCCCTTGACCATTGCGTAGATTGCTTCTTTCTCTCTATGCGAATGGATCTCACCAATAGAATCAACAGCATCATCTGTAATCAACCTCCTAATGTCTCTTGCTTGGCTTACATATTAATGAAGCTGTTCTTTGTACTCTACAAATATCATAGTTGCCTCATCACATTGCTTATCATAAGCTTCTAACATCACCTGTTTGTTCTTTATATGTTAACCAAAAGAAAGGAAATAGTAATTCGTTAAACGAGTACAAACCTAAAGGTAATTAGCAATTACATCGTCATTCCAATAGAAAACACATTAGTAATATCACACAACTTCAGAAAATATGCATTTAGTGAACAATAACATGAACAACGACGTATTCATGACCTCACAAAGTAAAAAAAACCTCTTCTCCAATTCCAAATTCCAACATTTACTTCTATATAATCCACTTGCTACAAGAATCCCCTAATCTAAAAATCAAATTAAAAAAAAGTAGACAATTCACCTAGCATTGGCCCTCTTGTCAACCATTCACTTCCGCTCCGACTCCTCTCTTTCAACCTCTGCCATTCAGGACCTCAACTCCTTCCTTTGCTGCCTGACGACATTCCTCAACCTCACTGCCTCCTCCTCTGCAAGGTTCCCCTCCCTGATCGCCACTTCGTTCGCCTCTAGAGATGATCCATCCTCGAAATCCAAGCTTCCCTTTTCCTTCTCCCACCTCCTCTCCTTCACCCCTTCAGCAGGTGCGGCCACTCCATGAACCAAAGTATTTCGGCTAATTGTCGCCGTGGTGCTCTCCGACCGCAATCTTTGAAGGAGAAAGCTCCACACGGGGACCATGTTTCCCTGGCAGATCTTGCTGATATGGTCAATTGAAGGAAGCTGACCAGGGTATCCCATTTCATTTTGAAGCCAATCAATGATCGCCTCTGGCTATGGAACTCCAACCCATCCTAGAGCCTGCATAGTGTACACTAATGGAAAAATTCTCCATTGGAGAAGAATGTAATCTTCATGGTTGACGTTCAGAGGCAAAGAAGCACCAAGGGAGAGCTATAAAACTGAGCAACATCGACACTAAGGTTAAAGGAAGACATAGATAAAGCGACAGATGAGTTCTGATCTAGAAGGCGTAGGGATGAGAGAGGGTTAAGGGAGTAGAAAAAAATGAAGGTATTCAAGGAGGGTTTGAGGAGAATGGCGTAGGAAAAGCTGAAGTGAGGTGTGTCTGGGAATTCGATGCTCAATCCATGGCGTTAGTTCTCTGGCCGCAAAGGCAATTGAAAATATTATGTATTTTGATTATATTTTTTATAATATCTTTATGTTAAAAATTTATTTGATTAATTAAAAAGTAAATTAAATAATATTATTAAAAAGTATTATTAAGAACTTGATGGGTTTATTAATTGTATTGAAAAATGATTAGAAATTTTTTTTTCTCTTAATAAAAAGTGAATTAAACTTTTTAATGTTATTTTATGATGATAAAACAATCTTTTACCTTTTAACATTTTTTTTAAATTAAAAGTATGTATTTAAACTTAGCTAAACAAACATTTGATAATATTTTGAAAAGCCATTTAATAAAAAAAATAAGTTTGAAATTAGTGCTCCAAATAGTGTTAATAAATATGGCACTAAAAGCAGATTAATATAATGGTTAACATTATAATTATTTTTTAATTATATATATATTAAAGTAATTTTTATAATTTTTTCATCGTTTGAAAAAAAATTTTTATTTTTAAATATTGACAAAATTGTTTTTATAGAAGATCTTTGTTTTATGATATACTAAAATCCTTATTCCTATAATTAACTATTAATCAATAGATCACTTTAAATTGTTTTATGATTGGCTAAATTTATAAACAAAAAAAAATATTTAATCAAATATTATAATCATGCTTAATAATAAAAAATACATACATTAAAATCATTTCAATATAAATCTATTTGTTTCATTGTAAGTAAATAAAGATAAAAAATAAAAATTACATTTTTAATGTTTGATTTATCATAAATTAAGAAAAATCACTTTGTCTCAATTTAAATATCTAATTACCATTTGATCGATAAAGACCTCTCCATCAATCTCATACTAAACTTTTTGTTGAATCATACTAAATCTTGTTTCTTAAGTACCCATAGTTTTTATTGAGTAACTACAAAAATTATACAACCCCTAATATGTTCATCGTTAAAATTTGTAATAAATCATGATGATTTGTTTGTATATTTTTCTTTATTTTGATAATATTTGTTTTTTTATATGTTATTCATGATATGTATACATATAAATATAAGTTTTTTGAATAATTCTAATACTTGATATTAAATATTTTTATATCATTTTTTATTCTCTTCATAATAAATAGTTATTTTTTTAAGAGGATTAAAGTTTTATTTTGACTATCACACATCGTATAAAATTATTTGAATAATTTTTAATTATGATATAATAGATATTTATTATTATATACAACTCAATAAGTTTAAATTGTAATAAACAATTATAAAAAACTTTAATTGATTATTATGGAATGTATCGATTGGTTTTATTTACCCACATAATTTATTTTTTTCTTTTGTTTTTGTTTTGATTTTTAGAAATGATTTTTTTGTGGCAGAAGGTCTTCCTTTCCCTTCTCCTTTTCTCGCTTCCACGGCCTTATAGTTAGGATTTTGTCGGCCTCTGCTGGTGCCACTATCGATCTCGATTTCCATGTACTGAATGCCACTGTTTATAGGCATTTTAAGCTCCACGACTTGTGTCTCTCCCTCGACCCTCACTGCTTCGCTTCTGCTCTCCGGGTGTTCCAAGGCCGAAGGTTTTTGCCTCTCTCTCTCGCTCTCTCTCGCCTTCCTTCTTTCAGGCCAATGGTTCTTGTAGGAGTTTAAAGAGCTTACTGTCCATGATGATTATAAGTGGTTATTACTCTTTCCTACCTGCTCTCAAGTTGATACTAGTATTTTGGTTCTAATGTTTTGTTATCTATTCGGTGGTTCATATTGTCTTGTAATTCTTATGAGGCGAGATTGTGAATATCTTTCTATGTAGAGTTTTGTTTTTGTCTATCATAATTTGTTTGTCTGGATGAGGAAATAAGGGCTTGTTTAGTTTCATGTCAAATAATTTATGCAGAGTGGGCCAGGTTCCACGTTGATATTTACACTGCATGGTTTTTCATGAGGTTTGAAATTGCTCCTTTACTTTTAATAATGAAAAACTTAAGGTCTGATTTTTGAGTTCTATGATGATTTGTCTCATGACATTCCATCGGATCTTGAAATTAAAATGTGCCTAGTTTCAACTACAATAGCCACTCTTAATTAGTAGCACAATATTATGGCTAGTTCAATAGAGTGGTCCCAGATCTCTATTTTATTTGTGAATGATATGTTTGATGGTCTTATTATAAAAGCTAGCGAATGTAATTTCCTTATTAATCAAGATGGTTTTGAATGAAATCTTGAAGTTGGATTATTTAGCTTTCGTTAAATTGCTCCATTCTTGGACATAATGTATTTATAAAAGCTTAATTATTTAATATACATTTTGTGAATACTAGGCTTTGTTTTTTTTTCTGTTTTTTACCTTAGTATTTATCTTTAGTTATCTTGAGTGATTGTCATTAACTATTCTTTTCTAGAATCTCACAAATGCCATGTGGATTATATAGTTCTAACATCTTGTATATGTTTTTTTGTTGTGTTATTATTTCTACGTGTTTGGCTTATGCTTGTCTTTGTTCATCTTCAATACATTATACTATATATATTTTCAACAAAATGCATAAGTTATTTTTATTATTATTGATTTCATTTTTTTCATGCACACCTTTTTCCCAAACATTAATAATTGAGATTATTTATATACCTGATGTGACCTTTTAATACATTCTTTTAAGTACGATCTAGTGATTCAAAAAAGTATACTTGTTTAAAATATCAATTAATATTCATGAATGTAGTGTATATATGCTTTTTTTAATGTATCAATTAAAGTTCATAAACATTTTATGCTCACATGCTTGTTTTAAGTCTCAAATATTTAACACATTCCACCTTGTTTAATTGATTGCATGTTGTCCTTTTTACAGCTCATTCATATATTTGTTGATCAAGTTGCTTGTCTGGGGTTTGTGAACTTAAGCATTTATGATTTATATGAGACAAGCTTTAATACCATCCATTATACTCGAATTGAGCTCCAGTAGACGTAACATAATTCAAATTGAGCCCTGTTCTGCTTAGTTGGATCAAGTCATTTACAGCCTTGCAATTTGTAAAGTTTAAAATGAATATTTTGAGGGCATAAATCTTATTCTTCACAATCACAGTGTTCATGGAACTAATAGCCCCATCCATGTTTTTTAGCTTGTATTATGATTTAATTTAATGTGGGATTGGGTACTAAAATGTCTTTATTTAATGTTCCTTCATACATATTTTGTTTACAAATATAACATATTTTAAATGCTTATACCCCTATAACTTTTTTGTTTTTTTTGATTCATTTAATGATGATGATGACCTTGAACAAGATCTGTTCTATGGGTTAATATGGAAGCTCTCTCCGAGATGATAATGATGGTTACTTATAATTTGAGGCTTATTTTAGGCATTCTCATAAGCAAGTTGGAATGTTGGTCAGGTTTCATAGTTGTTGTAGTTATTGATATTTTTCTTTTTGAATTCTGATTGAAAAGTTGGTAAAACTTTTGGGATCCATTAGATAAGCAATAGCTTATTTTGTTCATCGGATGTTCAACAACTTGTTTTTTCTGTCTCCTCCTTTGATGAAAATTGAAATATAAAACAATATATTATTAACCGTGTTTTTTTTTCATCTTAACTAAACATAAAGCTCTATCCATTTGCCATTTTTGGCCATCTTTTTGGTAATCAGCAGTAACATTGTACTTCAATTCAAGCTTTGAGTTAAAAAATGGAAGCATTGCTATCTTACTGGGGCCATATTATTTGATTATATTTGTAACAATTTAACTTTTACACTAAATGTAATGTCAATGTGAGACTAGTCCATGAGACTGTTTAATATTATTGTCTATCTAGCCACAACTTTTAGGGAATTTGTTGTTGTGAATGGTTTTATCAGCATGCATGTGAGCACTGACGATAATCTAGAATAGAAAAGAGGGGTGAAAATGTAGGATTGACCTTTTTTTCCCTTTTTCTGGTAATGGGTTTTTTGGAACTAGCTTATCTTAAAGAATTCTTGATGCTCTTATTAGAGTGGCCAACTGTTTGAATAGGATGTCTTCCCATGATAGTGCTAGCCTTTTAAGAGTTTGGGGGAGTTGCCCATGGTCATAACAAACATAGTTTGCTTTACATATCTCAATGTTTATATCATGATTCCTGTATTTATGTTTCATTTTGTTGGATACAATTTAATATTTTATGAATATTTAAATCATGGAATTGTAAATGATGACATTTTAAGTTCAATTTATGTTTTCTTTGTTGGTTGTAGTTATTCTGTGATTTTGTTTTCACAATTTTGTTTGCAAGAAATAAAAGTTCTGTGGAACCTAAAGTGCACATGGATTTGTAAATTCACCCAATCAAACAAAAAATATAAGAAAATTTTCTCTCTTTTGAAAAATATTTAACAGTTGCAATCAACTAATTAGACTTTATGTTAATGCCTTCTCAAGTTGTTTTGGAATTCGCTGTCTTCTGTAAGCATGCTATGAATCTTCTCATATATAGTTTTTTTAGGTATTTTTTTTCTCAAGTATAAATACAAATCCTTCATTTTCCATCTACATAATATATAGTTTATTTTTTTGAGATTAAGTATCATAAAATAGAGGGAGTTACTGAACTACAAAATAGGCAAGTGAGGCCCATCCCTCCACCGCAAATAAGGGGGCCTGCCCTGCACATTCATCACCCTGGTCAACCAGTAGACCATGAAAAGGTATCTGTTAACTTTACTTTTTTCCTCCCAATGTTTTATGTTTGGCGCCTATTTGGCTTCTCTAATGTATTTGTATTCTTATCAAGTTTCATGTCATAACATTTAGTTGCATCGCATATTTATGTTCATGTTAGGGAAGTTGTAAAGGAATTCTTGCTTTGATTGAAGCAAATTAGTATGTGAGAATTTTGTTACACTATACTATCTTATGCCTTCCTGTGATGATTGTCTTGAAATATTTATTAATTCTTCTTAAAAATTCATTATAAGTTCACGCATTGTACTTTTGCATGTTGTGCCTTAATCTTATAATTCCTACTTTTCTTTCGAATAGGGATTTTTAGTTCAGGACAAATCTACTTAACGACCACATGTTATAATAGATATGATAGAAAGAAATTTTGCTCCTAAAAATAATGAAAAAATTATTGTTATAGCTTTTACAACCATCAAGTGGAAGATATTTATCCGTATGGTTTATAGAATTGGAATCAAATCGTGATGATTTAATTTTTTAAAAACATATAAACAAATATTTATGTAAATATATTCATATAATAATTTGATAAAGTTGAGGATAATCAATCATTACATGAATATTACAATATTGTTATATTTATTTTAAGTATATGCATAAAATCAAACAATTTTTTCTAGGTTCTATGGAATCATGTTTTCATGTATTAGCCTTCCATAACTAATGAGTTTATAAACAATAATACTCCACATGATATTACAAGATCGACGGTTGGTTTGATTGCTTAAATTTTGCACTTTTAATCACAAAAATACGTATTTTAGGTCATGATAAATAACTTAACTAATTATATTTTTTTATGTATTAGGGGGGATATCACTATCTTTTTTAATTTTTATTATTTTAATAGTTCAAAAAGATCTTTTATTCTCATAAAGTAAGCCAAAGTTTTCTATTTTTAAAACTAATAAGCAAAGATGTTTTGGGCAAATTTAAGATAAATATCTATAAACAACAAATCATTAAACATAGCATTTCAACAGCACTTAACAGCACTCTTCAAACTTATTTTTCATTAAATTGTTTAATATTCAATAGGGGCCAACGAGCATTGAGCCAACATCTCTCAAATGATGTGAATTAACCATTTGTCCATGCTACAAAGTTTTAGGCTTTTTCCAATCTATCATCCATTTGTTATCCTCAAATTTTTACAATTATTTCACCATTAGTAGACCATAAAAATTGCATCCATAACCATGCCATCACTAACAAAGTCTGCCCCACTATATGCATCTCAGTCTTCACATACCAAAATTTTTGAAACACTACCTTCTTCATCTAAATAATAAATGGATGAACCCCTCTATATGCATCTAAGTCTTCACATTTCAAAATTTTTGAAGCACTACCTTCTTCATCTAATGAATAAATAGATCAATAATTTAAGGTTTGTTTAGCTTAATAAATTATCCAATATATTACTAATAGATTTATATGTTTAATTCATTATAACTTTGTTTTCTACATTTTCCATATGAATCTTTAACATTTCTTGTGACATCCTTATGTATTTTGATCTCTAAATTATTTTAATTTAAGGTTTGAAGTATGCTCTTTATTAAATACTAAAAATGCCCATCCACTGAATGATATTCAAAAAGATATTACCTTTTTTGTAATGTACATCTCAAGAAAATTGTTAGTGTAGAATTCATTTCATGATCAATGTTTTTCAAAGAGAAATTTCTTCTAAAATATCAAACACAACAATTTATGAATATAGTTGTACTACATACACTCACAAACAAGTGAATGTTATGCTTTTGATGTGACAAATGAGCTCCTCTTAGTATGAATTTGAATCAATTTGCCCTTTCCCCTTTCCATTCCATAACTATATCTAAATTGTGTTTCGAATAAAAATTGCTAAGTATGTAATTTATGTGCTAATGAGTCTCGTATGAACTGGATGTTCAAGTTCAAATAAGGGCAAATTCCTCAAATTCTCTTAAAAAATGTAAATGGTGCGAACATTCTCTTTGTTTCTTTTGAATATCAAGGCTAAATCATTAGTTTTTAAACTTATTAAGTGAAAAAGATGAAAGCATACCATATAATATTTCTCACTTAATGGTCACATCAAAATAGAAGTATAAAGAATCATTGGCTTTTAAGCAATGTAGATAAATGCTATACTTATTTGGCATATATGTTGTGTTTTGTTACTTGATTTCTTAGTTTTCTAAGATCAAGTTGAATGATTTTAGGTTATTTCAGTAATTCTCTTGGTTTTACTAGAAACATTGGTCCAAAAAATAAGTTGAATTAATTTGTTAGCAGAGTTGATCATTTCATCTCTATTTAATGATACTTGTGCATGGCATATACAGCGTCTGTATATTCCTAAAAATTCCTTTTTTTGTCACTTAGCCAATGCATTCCATCATAAATATACCCATTGGTCCATAACTTGTTATTCAAAAGTATATTTTTACTCTCCTATATCTTTTTATTATGGCTAATTTGTAGTCAATGTAATGCCTGCTTGTCACTCGAGGCTGTAATCCATGTTTAGGAACATATATTATTTTTTAGGCATCAAAGTTTATAGGAAGCTAAGTTAAATCATGATAATGGTTTTCCAATTTGGCCACTTTTTCAATTAAGAAAATTGGAAGTCTTTTTATGAATAAGAACTGTCACACTAAGGGCATGTTTTGTGAGAATAACAGGACTCATGTTGTCCTTTTCTTTTAAAATTAAGTTCTTGCACTATGGTAAACTGATACCTGATATTTTGATCCATAAAAGTACTATAGATAAAACAAAATATATTGTAGAATGTATCACTATAAAGTACATTCTCAAAAATACTAGTATGCATATATCAATATATGCATCCTCATACACATGCATATACTGAAGCTAAGATTGATCATAATCATATTATAACACGGAATTCTATTCCCGATTTGAGTTGAAAGCTTCCTTTTTTTGTTGTTACTAGGGATAATACTAAAATTCTAGCAACATATAGTAAAATATATTGGCAATACAAGTGAAAACCTGCCAATTCTTGTAATTTTAGGGCATAAAGGACTCTATATAATTACAACTCTACCATCTAATTAATATAAGCACTTTAAAAATTAAAACAACCTCACTAGGTCATATTTTTTAATAACATATAATTTATAAGGGCACAACTTAGATTAACAATGGTTTCTCTTTGCAAAGGGTACAGAAAAATATCAAAGGCATAAAATATAATACTATGCGCAAACACCTATTTAGTAAAAGAAGATCAACTTAGTTTTCAGAACAATGGGTGATGAAAAGAATGATAGTTCATCACCCAATACCATACACAAAGATCACAAAGCAGTGATCAATCAGATGCCAAACAAAATATTACATCTGACATGAATATTAGTGTAATGGAAGAGGAAGCAATGATCAAATCCATCATCTGCAAAATACATTCTGCCAACACCAAATTGTTTTAATGGCTTGGGGCAAAAAAAATGCATTCTTCAGTAGCCGTTTTAGAAACCCTTGTGGACAAATATACTTTAATCAGTCAACCAAATTGTTTTAATTACTTGGGCCAACAAAAGTTGTGTTTCCTTAGTTTTTGTTTTAGAAACCCTCGTGGACAAATGTACTTTAATCACTCACCCAAATTGTTTTAATGGCTTGGGCCAACAAAAAATGCATTGCTTCAGTTGTTGTTTTAGAAACCCTTGTGGACAAATGTACTTTACTCACTCAACCAAATTGTTTTAATGGCTTGGAGCAACAAAAAATGCACTCAGTTGCTCTTTTAGAAATCCTCGTGGACAAATGTACTTTAATCACTCAACCAAATTATTTTAATGGCTTGGGGCAACAAAAAATGCGTTGCTTCAGTTACAATTTTAGAAACCCTTGTGGACAAATCTACTTTAAACACTCAACCATTGTTTCAACGGGAATCCAGTGGTCACATCTTGGTTTGACGGCGAGGAACCTCAATCTCACAGGCATTGACATGAGCAACAAATCAAAGGGAACATATCGATTCATTGGCTAACAAAACCTTTGGAGAGATGTTAACAAACATCAAAGTTTTTTAGTCACCATCAAGATAAGGCTTTAAACACAAAGAAACTGTAGAGTATGATGAGAATGAAGATGGTAAAAGATGAGAATTGATTTTCTTAGTAAACAAACAGGTTTTTTGAGAACGTTTTTAAAACTTATGTAATGAATTTGTACACACTGCAATATACTAAACATCCCAGAAATCCAATGGCCATGTACCTATAGAAGTTATGTCAATTTTGAGTTTCTATAAGGAACATGATCCTTCTTCTTGACAATTGCAAATGTAACATCGCTCAGTGAAGGCAAGCATTTGTTAATTGCCTATTTCAAGGACAGAATGAATTTCTGCATATGTATCTAAAACAAGAATTTTTAGCATAAATGAGAAGCAATTCTTGCCTGATTTTCCTTTAGACGATCTCCAATCAAGCAACTTTTAGCAAGACGCTCACTTCCGACAAGATCCATCAGGTTTCGTGGTCTGCAATTAAAGAATAAGGTCAACAAATATCTTAGGTAACAAGCTTAATGGCACAAACGAACAAGGAACAGCCACCACTAACATTCACCACAGATATTATTAAGGTGAAAACAAAATGGCTTCTTGATGATTGTTCATTCATCTGAGTCTTGCCAACTAACCTAATGAACAAAGTAAAACCTGAATCATTAATTCCAATCTCTTGTGAATATAGTCTTGTGGCTAGTAAGTTTAGGAAAGAGAAGAATGATCCAAAAGTGAAAAAATGTTGATACCAAATCGTACGTTTAAAAGCATGCCAGCAAAACACAGCTTGGTACCCCAGAATATGGAACATGAATGAAAGCATACACATGTCGTATTTAGTTAGCCACCAGAAACCAGAAAACAGAAGATGAATACATGCATGCAAGCAAAACAAAGCTTGGTACCAAAGAATATCGAACATTCGGGAAACTGAATACACATGTTGTATTCTATTGGCCACCAGAAATAAGAAAACAAAAGATGAAAGCATGCTCCAATTTACTATGTCTATGTTGATTTCAATTACCTACTGCTTGCAACTTGATCAAGCAGAAAGGAAATTTCCTTTATACTACACACATCGACAACAGTAAGGTCTGGCACATGTGTATTACCAGCTTAATCGTGCTTGATGGTATATTGCTTGTTAAGAAGAGTTAGACAACTGCTTGTGCTACGATTGGGGGATAACAAATCATGAATTGTTTCATTATAGATCTTTATCGTTGATGCCTGTAAAAAATAAAAAGCATGGTTTGAAAGTAGGAAAGATTGAGCACAATTTACATTTTCATGCAAAATTGACATTCACACCTGTATTTTGTAAGTCCAACCCTGGCACTGTAGTGATTGGCTAGTCTCAAAGATCTACTCCAAGGAACGTGGTATTAATCCTTTCTGCTCAGGGGCTTCAGGCTTGCCCATCTTGGTGTAAGTTTTACCAGAACCAGTTTGTCCATAAGCAAAGATACAAACCTTTTTAAAGAAGAGATAGCAAAACAAGGAGTTAAGAATAATGAATGAGACCTGAAGCTTCTTATATGAATTTTCTCCAAGATAGAGAATAAATTTTCAAGACCAAAATGTTCATTCAACTAGCTCACGAATTGGTTTGATCATCCAATTCAATCATGCTGGCCTAATGATGTGAGCATGGTCATTTAATGTTTTTTATGTACACATTTATCTCTACTATAGGAATAAGATATGAAAAGAACTTTGAAAAAAAAGTGAATGAAGAAAATAGGAACCCATAAAAAAAATAACTGAAAAATTTATCCCAACTATAGGTTAAACTTCCAGAATCATTTACTCAAAATTAAAATATTTGTTAGATAAAAACAAAATACTACTAAATCACTACTCCTTGGCCTAGCAACTTCAGTTAATCCAATTTTTACCATTTTAGCATTTAACAGTGTAAAATAAACAAATATACTAGACAAGCTCAACAAGTTATTTCTACCAATCATACTTTAGTTCCTTTCGAGAGAAGGCCAACCCACCCCAACACGCTTCAAAAAAAAAAAAAATAAAAACAACAAAAGTATAATTAAGTTCTAAAATCAAGAAATGTGCAAAAAAACCCATTCAATCGAATAACAGTTTTTATTTAGATTTTTAACATGAAATAAGTTGGCAATAAAAATTGATCATTATATGAATTTTCTAATCTTGCTAGAGCATTGGATGATATGTAATTGATTTTATCAAAAGTAATAGTAGATTTTTCAAAATTATAAAAATTTTGTATGGTTTTAGAAATACAAAATACCTTCTCATAAAGCTTCATTTGATTTAATCACTTATACTCAAACAATTTTAAAAATCACTATCCTGACCATCTATCTAGCATCCTTAATGTAAAGTATTGAGGCTAACTATAGATTTTAAGAAACAATAGAGAATTTTAGATGAAGAATTACTAGGTGCAGTGGGGTACTACAAAAAAGGAAGCTCTTCCAAGTTCACTATTTGAACTTCGAAATAATAGAGTTAAATAAAGAAAAAATGACAATAATAGAGAAAATCAAATATAGTCAATTAAATATTCTCCTCTCTCTCTCTCTCTCTCTCCTCCCTCCTCTCAACTCCATATGCTAAATGCCAAGAATATATTTATGGACAACTAAGTCATTAGAAAACCCATTAATATGACAAGGTAGTATTGAATTTCATGACAATAAAAATAGTATCTTATTTTGATAATAATAAACACTTTAAATATTTATTTTGTAATCTAATTTATCTATCTAGAATATTCTATAAATTATTATAAGATAGGTAGACTCATAGATCACTTATTGTGTAGTAGATAAGAATACTCTAAAGTAAAGACAGAAAATGTTTTTCTACTATGATAATCATGTGTCCAAGAACTACCTCAAAGAACTTTATAACTTCATAGAAAATGTTTAGGGATTAAAATCTAATTTGCTATGTTATTTCATGAGCTTGCACTACCTTACACAAGCATTCTAAAGTTCATTTAGTTGTGCCCTTTTAACCAAGGATTTTACTTCAATTTATTTTGTGAAGCAATAACCTATCACAACAAAATACCAAAGTTTGCCAAAGAAAATTGTTTCATAAACTAGGAAATGCCATAATACATTAATGGCTTTCGTTGATCCTATTAGCATTAAAGCAAATGTCTATTAAAATGACAATTTTACAATCTCAACATATTGCGCAACTTTCTTTTCCAATGTTAGCCAATAAAATTCTTGTTAAAAAACTCATGGCTAGGTTATAACCAAAAGAACTACTTCAATAATCCACATAATAAATGGATTTAATAATGTCAAACAACTTGAGAGGTTGGATAACATTATTCCAAATTTTCAAGAACATGAAAGACATAACAGACGAGCTTCTTAATTCGATCGCATTCTCATAGTTTTTTGTAAGCTACAATCTGGTTTTGCCTCTCAATGGTTTGAAAATGTTTAATCCTCGACTTCATAAGAAGATATGATTCTACATAATGTAGCAATATGACCATCTAACTTATATTGGTCTCAAAATTTCTTTGGTGATTGCATTTTCAAAAAGTCTCAAACACCATCAGGGTTAGCTTCACTTCCTTTCTTTAAACGTGCTTGATATAATGCCAAAATTGCACTCGAGTGGACTGACACACAACCAAAATTTTCATAATTCTTGAAAGTTCTCTTTAAGATCGTTAACATAGGTGAAGAATGATTGCTTTTGACTAAAAACTCCTCAAAATATGCATCAAGATTCATTCCTCATTGATGGCTAAAAACTATATTAACCATGTATTGATATGTTGACCTTTCAGTTTTTAAAACAAATGAGATGGCCTTTTAGCAACATATTGAAAATTGATGATAGATGAAGGTTTTCATTATCTAACTCAAAACTCTTGATCTATTATCATCCAAATAAGGCATTTTAAAAAAATTAAATGATTAAAAGTTTCAATCAAGCTCATTGAATCATCAAATATTGACAAAAAAGAAAATGTTGGTCAAGCCAAATAAGATAAAACAAACAGTCAACACAAATGTGTCATTACTTTTCTTGACAAGCAAAAGCTTTTCCAACCACTTGAGGTATTGCACAACAACAATGAATCAAACGTTAAGAATATAAGCTAGTTCTCTTTAGTTAAGGCTTGTTTTTCTTAGCTAAGTGTGTGTTCTTTCATCCTATTCTTTAGCATTCAATGTTAACAATAACTTGTTGGTAAAATATAACTCAAGGAACACCAACCATATCAAAAAAAGACCATGCAAAAATATCAATGTGCTGAGCTAGGGGGTGAGAGAATGGTCTCCCTTTGCTATTAATTCAAACCCTTTGCTCTCCATTGAAGTTGACAAATATACGTATGCTTTGGAAGGAACTAAAAGATCAAGAAGAAAAGAAAAAAAATATCTATGAAGAAAGAGCAAGACGTTCAATAAATTGACGAAATGCCACGACTTCCCATCATTGTGCTCAGGTAGCAACTCCTCAACTGAAGCAGTTCTCCTTAAGCATCAGAAACCTAATGGCATAAGAGTTTATTTGAACACAAGGGATCAAAGAGTGTGAGGAGTACCTGATGGTTGATGACCAAGATTGAAATTACTTAACAAAGAGTAATTTTTTGTAGGATTTTATTTTGAAGGATATAAAAATAAATAATCCCACATAGACTATAAATAAATGATTCGGAGATTTATGTGATAATTTTGGCTTAAAATTTCTAAAAACTTTTTGAGAATAAAACCCTCTTTGGTCTAAATTGGATGATCAAATGAAGCAATATCTCGACATAATAAAACTAGGTTGCAAAATTTATACATAGAAGGTGTTGAAGCCATAATGTGAAATTTATTTATTATAGTTAAATAAAAAATTACAAAAAATTATATTGTCATGTTCATAAAATTTTCCATCTACATGACTACTTATATTTCATTCCCTTACGCGAAAAAAGAAAGCTAACTTTAAGCTTCGTTTATTCTCCCAAGAAGTTGATTGGAGAACCAACATAGGGGAGAACACGACTTAAACAAATGGCCATCTTATTTAAGGCATTCCAAAATAAAGAATTAAAAAACTACGATATCCACAATACCAAACACACATCAATGTTTGCAATAAGTCATGTGAACATGATGGTGGTTTTAAGAAATTCTAAACAAATAAGAAGCTTTGGCTCAAAAGAGATTGGAAGCAAATAAAATATTCTCATTATTACATTTGACAAAGTGTTTGCCTTATAAGATTTTTGAATTAATTTATAAGGGCATGCTTGATTCCCTCCAAAGATCACAAAAATTACACTAACATGTACTTAAACATGTCTCCATGGCCCTAAAGAGAGATGAAAAGTCTCGATAGGTCTTAAATAATTTTCCTTCAAGGTGATGCAACACCAATTGTGGAGTTTAAAACTCCTTTAATCCATAGAAACTACATAAAGCATAAACCAATCACAAAGCTACCCAAATCAAACCTTGCTTCACAATCTTTGTAGATGATGACACATAACTTCATTCATTTCATATGATAGCTCTTCATGATTTATGAGTGCTTTATCATAGTTTATTATATTACATCATAGTTCAGTTTGAAATTTCTTGGATCCTTCCATTGACAGCACATTGGACAACTTTCCATAGATTAATATAACATGAGGCATGGTTGGGAGCTTTTCATGGATTTTCAATGTCTTTGATACTTGCTTTGGCTACTTAAGCTCCCTTTTGGATGAATTCCTTTAAACGAATTATATAAAAAGTGCCAAGGTTTAGAATAGCATTATCTTTTTTTTATTTCTTTGTGATCTCTCTTTATTCCTTCATGCTTTCTTTCCTAAAATAAGTTGTTCAAAATTAAGAAGAGTTTAATTAAGATTTTTATTTCCATGAACATTTCTTTCCATTTTTATTTTTTTTCAAAACTCTTGTATTAAAGAAATATAAGACAAATGAAAGTATTAGATAATTGTTTTTGGTGATAACTCTTGCATAGCTTAAGGGCTTATGTTTGACTAGACTTGAATATCAATCCAACATCTTGAAACTCTTAATGACCTCCTTCTTCCTCTCTTTGTTTTTTCTTTTTTATTCCTTTTTAATCTAAGCAAACTCAATAAACCTAAAAACCATCTTAAACCTCAAAACTCTCTCCCTTTCATCATGCTTAAACTTTTGCAAAATACCTCACTCTAAAACCTCTAAAATTATCACATGCTTCCCCTTTCTCAAGTATGCCTCACCTAAAATTAAATCACAACCTTTCTATCGTTTCCTCCCATTCACTCTAATAACCCTCAATTTCAACATCCTCTCTCTACAAACCCTTGGTCAAGCCTTGCTTCTTCTTAAACAAAGCCAATTAACCATCCACCAAAGGACCTAAGAGAGCTACTTTATGTCTCTCTTTCTCCCTTCTTACCATAATATTATTGCCGCTAACTTTCGTAAACAATTTTTGTAATCAAAGACTTCATGGATGATAACCAAAGGTAATGTGGCAATAAGAATTTACTTGAGAGATACATTTAATGGAGTATTCTCAAACTCTTGAAGAGGTAACTAATGGTCTAAGATGGATGATAATAATGTCATCAATTACTCCCTTAATGAAAATATTTAGATTTCTTCATTGCTGAGGTGAGCTCATTGGTAATTTCCTTAAGCCTTCTCTTGCTTCCAAATGTGTTGGAAATAGATAAGTCTTGTTCATTAACTAAGAGTAATAAAAATTTTTCAGCAAGATATTAGACAACAAACAAAGCCTTGGTTTGTCAAATTCATTGGCCCAAAGAAAAAATACTAAAGATGCTTGAGTCACCTAGGTTTCTTCTAGCACTACCTCACTTAGGCTTTCTTGGAAACATTGGAGGTAAAATTTGGAGCTTTCTTTTTAATTTTGACTAAGATCTGGCAAACATTCAACCAAAATTTTCTGGCTTGACATAACTAGCAATGGAAGAAGCCAAGATCCTTTTCAAAAACTTAAAATTTGGAATAACGAGATACCTTCTAAAGCAACTTCGATGTTGCATCCATGAAGCAAGATGGAGAAAATTGTTCACTTAATCGCACCAAAAAGCAAGAAAAAAAGACGTAAGTGTGTCGAATTCACATAGAAAAATTTATGGCTCTTATTTGTAAGAAGAATAGCTAAGATGCATCATACACCATGCCACACTCTTTGCTAAATGAACACATCCAAGGACAACAAAGGTAAAAAGGAAATTAAGAAGTGGCACAAACAAAAGGTATCTCACTTGCAGAAATTAATTAACTAGTAGAGAAATAAAGGGAGACGAATGAGTTGAAAAAGGATAGTTTATCATAAGAAAACGAACAAGCTCATTTAAGACAATTGAAACTTGAGCTTGAATCGTAGACTTTAGTGGAACAAGAATTTCAAATGGATTGAAATGACCTTCACAAAAATATTTCCAAATGTTACTAAATGATGTGAAAGAATGGCTCAAAAGGAGGATCATTCTTAAGAGGTGGAGGCATAGAATTAGTGATCACTTACATCGTTGAAACATTAAAAACAAGATTATCAATAAGCACAACTTTTTGAAATATAGTTCTCATCCTCTATCTACTCACTAATTCCAACATGTAATGTTAGAATAGTGTTGAAACTAATTACGAATTCCAAGAAGAAGAAATGATTTACTTCCCTTTAGCTAAAGAATCATAAGAAGGTAATTTAGAGTTATTACAAAAAGGAAGCTCCTTGAAGTTCAAATATAAGACTTAGGTAAGAACGTAGAGGGATAAGCAAAGATAAATTCCCTAAAACATAAAAAATTATGTTTTGCAAAATTGCCCATCACACCCAAATGGTACATAAACTAAACCATAATGTAGTGGCAAGTTAATTATAAACAAAGAACAAGACCCTTTTCACATGATAAATTTTCAAATTTCATTAATATTTTGTCCTTCTCTAAACTAAGTTTTATCCTATTCAACTTGAACAATGATAATACCAATCATGCTTGATGAATCCTAATCAATCTGGACATTGAGAGTGATCCATGTGACACAACACCTTGAGAGCTATTTCTCTAACACTTGATTTCTAGAAATCTTACACCTTTTAACCTTGTTCTCATGAAAAGGTTTGTCATGGAAGGCTAGTACAATTTTTAAAAGACATGCCTCATGTTAATCATCAAGCATATGATGATCTATCAAATTGTAACCTAACATGATAACTTTGCATATTCATGCAAAATAAATGGCAAATAACTATCATAACACCAATTAAAATAGGATTAAGTAAGTGATCATGGTTTTTCTCTTGCATACTATACAAATAACTAAAATAAAAATATCTAAACAAATGCCTCTTACTCCTTATTTTGGGATAATATATGTACCATCTATTAATATTTATGAATCCATGAACATAAGGTTTGATAACATCTTATTTAGATTGCATACCCATAAGAAGCACATAAGAAAATATCTAAATTTAATTTAGTTACTAACAAATGATGAAAACATTAAAAATGTGGATAAGATAAAATTCACAAAAGAAAACTAAAATAAAATATTTGACATAATGGATTTAATGCCTAGAATATACCACCTTACATCCATCAAGTGCACTTTGCACTAGTTGTTCGATTTCTAAAAACACATTCTCCAGAGATGACTCGTGAGAAAATACTTTGTCAAAAGTGAAACAATACTTTTGAGCTATTTATAAATAAAGCAAAAGAAAAAGCATTCAGCTATAGAAGGCTCATCCTTACAAATTATAGTTTCCATAAGACATTATAAAACATATGAAAGCTTGCATGTAACAAATTAGAAAAAAAATTCCTTTCCACTATACATCAAATCAATGCCTCTCCCAAGAGACTTGACGCTTGTTGGATATGAAATAACTGAACAATCTGCTCTCCTGGCATCAACATTTGACAAAAAAGGTTGCACTCTACAAAAAACTCGAATGTTTCCTTTTAGTTCTTGCAAAACATTAAAGCTCAATAAAAGTATAATATGTGTGTAATAAATATCATATATGAATATACATTTTGGACATGTTTCTTGTACAACTTTCCAATGGAATGGCTATCAAAGGCTCCAAGATTTTAAAGAAAAAAGCTGCAAAGAAAAAAGAACTTTTCTTTAAGACAACTGTCTAGGGTTCAAATACCAGATCGCCAATCAAATTTTAAGTGTTTTGCTACCCAATAATGTAGCTTTTATGAAAATATCAAAATATTAATAAACACATTGGCATGGAGAAACTTATCTTTGCAAATGGAGACACATACATGGCTTGTGGAAAAGAAGAAATTGAGTGATGCGCATGCATGTTTATTTGTTTGGGACCAAAACAAGAATTTCAAATAGTCTAAAACTGATTTCAGTCCAACACTCAACCGAATTATTGGTTTGGTTTAACTCAAGGTTTTAGCTAATCATTGCTAAAATCAAACTCCACCACCCTCAACCTAATTTTTGCTTCCAAATCCATTACAAAATTACCTAAATACCTTCATTTTCTGATAATAAAAGAGCTCGGGTGGGTAAGTTAGAAAATGCTCTTAATAGCTACAATAATGGTTCTAATGGATGAGATTTACAAGACTTAGTGTCACCAAATTTCCAACACCAAAGAATGGTTTCACATTCAATTTCTCTTTTGTTAATATTTCTCTTGCTCAATTATCCATAACATTACTTTTACGTTTATTCTTTTAATAATTTGCTAATTAATAACATAAATAAAAATTGGCTAATTTAAATGTTTAATTATATAACATTGATTTAGAATCTTATCCTTTTATTGTAATACCTACTTTTATCTTTTCAACAATACTCTTTTTAGTCACTTGGATAGATTATGGCCACTCACTTTTTTAACAATATTTTTTTATAATTTATTTTTTGCATCACTTAGCCACACAGACAAGTGATTGTTATTGTTTTTTAATTATGTTATTTATATCATTTCTTTTTTATTACCCAACCACATAACTATGTTGACAAATGCTAACCTTATTAATTTAAAAAAATATCCCATTTATTTTCAATAGTTCATTTCTTTTCAATGTTACACATGCACCTTATTAATAGTTAAACACATTCGTGTTCTACACGCACAAGCTACCTTCATGCATGGATAGACCCTTGGCTCAGTCATAAATTTGTGCACCTCAAGATGCACACTGGCAAAGACAGACGTTGATATGTGCAAAATTTGTAAAATTTGAGAAATTTTTTATTTTCGATCAATTTGAGACGTCAAAACTCATAGAAAGTCAGAACTTGAGAAATTCAGGGAGTTTTGAGAATCAGAACTTCGTAAATTCAAAACCCTTTAAAGGAAATCTTCTTGGGGAATTCAACCTCCTTGTGGTAAAAACCCTATTATCCTTCTCTTTCTCTGTCTTTCTTTGCTCACTATTATTACACTTTCACTTCTGTTGTTATCATTTTGAAAAAAAGCCTATTGATGCGGGTTCAAGATGAGAAAACCTAATGATAATGACAACACTATTATTAGAGTCATGATTGTTTAAAGTCACCAACCATAATTTATTAACAAACTTTCTAGAACAAGTGCGACTTGGTAGCATTAAAAAGTGGCATAGCTAAGAATTGTCAATAATAACTCATCATCTTTCTTTGCAATTTAACATTGGGCAACTAATAAGGAAAAGAAGTAGCATGTAAACATCCCAACTAGCCTTATGCCCAAGCACTCACATCAGAGGAGACCTATAAGCCCCAAGTTATAGGGATCATGGTTCCATTTGTAAGAGGAAAAGAGCAAATCTAAGAAAAAATTAATGACAAAAAAACCAATGATATCAAAAGGTACCTCGTTAGAGAAATATCTAAATCTTTTTTCCACTCAGATTGCTTTTATTGTTGCTTACTCATGTACTTCTAAGGCAATGTGACTACTATAAAGATCACAATAAGCTCTTAAGTCACTCACAACTTCAAAGGTTGTCAATGTTTGTTTGAAATGGAAAAACATTATTTTCAAACAAACAAAATATGCAAAATAATGGCATTTTCATCCAACATCAAATGTTTTAGAAGAAAAAACTTAGTGTCATTAGGGTTTTTGGAGAAGATCTTTCGCAATATTGATCTTTGATTCAAAATGGCAAGTTGTTGCTAAGGTTTTCACTCTATTATAAATATAAAGTTTCTATTATATATTCTATATTTATTGCATTCATTCTTCTATTATGACTTCTTTTGGCTCAAGTATGGGATCTTTTGATCTATTATACCCCCTTTGAGTTGCATAATGAAATATATTACATAACCCTTCTATGGATTGTAATGAATTCTTTTCTACCTACTTTTACAAAAAACTACAATGGAGTAAGTTTCATCTTTTATGATTATGTGTAAATATAAACAATAATTGTCCAAATCACTTAAAAATTTCTATTCATTACTTCATCCTTATTTTTTATTAGTTATTCTTCAAGTGCACACACTTTTTAAAAAATGGTATTTTAAAATAATGCTATTTTTATCTTTGTAAATTTTTGAAAAGAATGAAAAAAAAGTACAATTCAATTTCCTCTTGTGCATGTCTCAACTCTTCAAAAACAAGCTAGCTTTCAACAACATTGTTACAAAAATTTTAACGATGTTCTATAGCAAATTACTAGAATAGAAAAAGGTTACTGATTAAAAGGCAATTGTTAGATGGCAAATTAAGCAATTGACAGATTGATTTAAGCTATGATAGCACAACCACTAAACTCTATTTCTCAGTATATAAATTAGGAGTGGCAGCATACAAAATTTTTAATAAAAACAAAGAGTTAGAATAAAAATAATTGAGGCAAAATTACATGGAGAAAAGGTATTGTTTTTTAATTTGGTTGAGTACATTTATATGATAGTAAACTCAATTTAAATTGATAATCTCACCCTCATATTCTCACATTGATTCCTAAGTAAGCTAGCCTGATCCATTAATCTAGTAATAATCTCCACCAATGCATTTTTCTCCTTCTGCAACTTTGATATAGTATAACCATTCTTGATAGCATCAGCCTATTGCTGAAGGTTATATTATTGCGAGCTGATGTTGTACTCTTGTAGTAATTTGTTTGTCCCTTGAATCATTTTTATCTATGTAGTAACAAAATACATAATATATCAAAAAAACAAAATATATAAATATTTCTTTCAATTAAGTTCAATAATGCATGTTGCTCTACCTGACTATTGAGATGATTTATTTCTTGTGTAGCCTTCTCAAGGTCTTCCATGAGACAATAATGTGAATTTTTAGAAGTAGCCCTTGCTTCAGCTTCTTTCTCCTGAGCTTTAATGGCAACCTAGTATGTTTCATGAGTATTATCATTATATATAAGTCAATAAAGAAACTATATTTAATTTTTAGAAGGTACCAATTTGTTGGACTCCTCCCTCTTAAGATTCTTCTCCAAGGACACCTTCATTGTATGGTTTTCCTCAATCAGCAAAGTAAACTCTTCTATTTTGGAATTCATTTGGGATTCTGAAAAGAAATGAAATTTTCCAACGTTTAATAGTAAAATGAATTCATCATCGCATGAAAATGTAAATTGAAAATATTCACCAATTTCAGATTGCTTGCCCTTTTCTGAGTCCAAGAAACTATTGAGCTCATCCTGTATCGCAAGATAACTATCTTCTAGATCAATGTACCAACTAATACAGGACTTTAGCCTCTTGAAGTAGTTTCTCATACGATTCATCCTTCCCTGTAAAAAAACAATAAAAATTAGAATAAACACAATTACTCAAGAAAAAAGAGACAGATTGTTATTGTAACATAAAGATTACGAAGCCTAGTTTCCTGGACATCTGCTTTGCTTATGAGCATTGATTTCTTAGATAGCAACTTCACTACATCCTCCCTTGAGTTAAACACAACCCAGGCACCATCACAATTTTCATTAGAGATGGCAGTATCGGGAACACCTCCATTATCCCTAGATATTGTATTCATACTTGATAGAGGTAGGCAACAAAACGCAGAGTTTTCCTTTCCTACCAAATCCCCTCCTCCAATCTTTCGCCGCCTATTTAACTGCGATTCATCAAAGTTCTCGCCCTTCTGCAAATCAGTCTACATGTAAGAATTCCAAGCCAAGGAGAGAACTAGCCATACAACGTATTGAAACTGAATGTAGCGAGAAGTAAAACTTACATTTGAGCAGCTTCGAGAAACATTATACCCAGCGGTCAGTGGGGGTTTGTTCTGGTTCCTCATGTGCATCGTCAATGAGAGAAAAACGGTCCAATGGAGATACTTAGGGGTAGGGCTAAAGTGGAACCCTTATGAGGTGCAGCGGTTTGATGAGGAACAGCAGACAGAAAGCATCGGACAAACAAATTACAATCCAAAGAAGAAGAAAAAAACCTTTTCTTTATCTTTCTAAGGAATTGTTTGGTCTCGAGAACGACGATACTCTTGCTCTTCCTTCTGTACATGAGCGAAGGGGCGAGCTTTGGGATTTGTAATTTATTGAAACGAGCATGCCAAATATTCTGAAATGACCCAAACATGCCCTGTTAATAATTACACGAGGAATGAAGCAGTTATATTTATTTTCTTTCAAATAAATATTATTCAGCAAAAAAAGAAAACAAACAGAAATAACATTTAAAAACCCAAATAAACAAAAAAATGATTGCATTAATTTTTTTAGCTTAAATTTGAAAATGAGAGATTACAGAATAAAGCTTTGAAAAAAGAATATGAAAAAAGAGTTTTATATAAATAAATAAAAATTAGATAAGTATATATATGGTTTTAATAATTAGTGATTGAGAAAAATAGAAAAAATATTTAAAATTTTTTTATTAGTCTAGATAAAATTTATCTTTAACTTAATGTTATTTTTTAATATGAAATTAGGATTTTGTTTTATTATTTTGTAGTAAATTTTTAATTAATTAATATTTAGGATAATAAATATGTAAAACAGCATTATATTAATACTTGTACCAAGATGAATTGTGACATCATGGTCTATTTCATTGACCATACTTGCCTATGATAGTGATGGACCATTCATCATTGCTCTTTTTCCATTGTTTTCTTAATGATAGAATGAAATGTTACACTACGCTTTAGCCTAATTTCAGCGTAATATTTATACTACAGTAAATAATATCTCATATAATGACGATTTTTCTACAAAGTAGAATACCTTTTTGAGTATCAATGTTCTCTAGTATTACTATTACACCCTTATGTTTGATAAGTCAGGCATAAATGTTTATATTTCATATGTGCTTGCTTTAAGTGAAATTATTAATATTCAATTAAGTCAAGCCATGAACTTTAAATGTCTAAAATAGTGGTCTTCAAGGCTCACAGAGTCATGGCAAGCTTCACTTATCAAACACAAGAGTCTGGACACATTATATTAATACATATAGGACAACCTACACTTGATCCAATGGCTGAGATCAAGGCAGCCTAGATCCAACGGCCAGGATTGACCTCGAACGGTAAAATCGGGATGTAATCAAAAACATCAATTTAAGGCTCCAAATCTAACAGTGATTGCTTTGTGTTTGTTACCCAAACGACTATTTCATTTTAGAGCCGTTTGGAGTGGATTTAGAGCTTAAATTATGCTATATAAATAGGGAAGGATGAAGAACTCCTTGTGGTTACAATTGCTAAGTTCTCAAAGCTTTCAAATCACAACTTTGAGTAATTTCAAGTGCATATGGTGCTTCCAAATTTACAAAGTTAAAGCTGTAAGAAGAAACCCAAAATTGGAGGTTTTTGCTTCCACTATTTTCAATTTCTATTCCTCCCACTTTTCGATTTTTCTTTGAATTTTTTGTTGTATTGAGTGTGCCTCATGCTTCTTTATATAGTTTTAAGTTTATAATTTGTTGCCAATTTTTGTATTTGTTTCTTTTGTGCAAGCTCATCGCGACAATTGTGCAGAAGCCCCGAGTTTGAGTTGAGCTCAGAAAAAAACTCAAGTAGGTTCGAGATTAGTTGTAGGTTAAATCCCAAGTAGGTTTGAGGTGAGCCGTATGAAAAACCTCGCTTGTAATTTGATGAATTTTGGTGGCTTTTTCCCAACACTGGTTGAGGGTGGATGTAGGCTTGATTTTAAGTCGGATAACTTTTAAAATATTATGTGTACTATTTTACTTCTCTTTCTCGTTCTTGCTTAAAAGATTTAATTTTTAATTTAAACCAAAAATTGAAAAAAAATATCAAAACTTCATTTACCACAATTCACCCCCTTGTGGGTTTACTTTAAGCACGAAGAACTTCAATTTCTTAGTCTACATGGACATCTATGTTTTGCACAAGGGTAATCTATAAATAATTAAGGGACTAATGCTACATCTTTTGGCAAATATTTGTGAGCACACAATAACAATAAATTTTACTTAAATCCTATACAATGATATATGTTTTGATTTTCTTATTTAGAGTTTTAGAACTTAGGAATAAAAATAATAATAGAAATGAATACTTATTAAGGACTCATATCTAATAGATTTCTATAACATATATGATTAGATAATAGCTAATATTAACTAATCTTAGTTTACTTAAATTCTCACATAATAGAAAACAATACTTTTTAATTCTTTATTACAATGTTTAAAACTTACATTGATAATAAAGTCTCATATTTTGAAGTTTTAATTTGGAAAATTTTCCATCTAAATCATTTTATGTCTATTATTTTCTAAATCAAAAAAATTGTTCGTTTACTCCACCTAAATAATCTAGACTTCAACAAAATCAAAATTATACTACATTTTATTACACCCTTGTGTTTGACGAGTCAAGCATAAACTTTTATGTCTAATATGGCTTTACTTTAAGTGAAATTATTAATATTCAATTAAGTCAAATCATGAACTTTAAACGTCTGAAATAGTGGCCTTCAAGGCTCCAAGAGTCATGGCAAGCTTCAAGGTAATTGAAGACATGCACTAAAATTTTTTCTTGAATTTCTCTTTATTTTTCTTAAATTTGATATATCCAAATTTGGAGATGATATGGCACACTAGTAGTATTAATATTTGAAAATGTTATAAGTTTAATAATTATTGAATTTTTATTTTTGGGCCAAGCATTATTGATGAAAAGTATAAACATTACTTTTTGATTTTTTAAAATTATTTAAGAGTTATTTTTCATGAATTTCTTTTCATAGTCATTTAGGACACTTGTAATACAATCATAATATAAAATTATTTTGGTACACTTATATTCAAAATTTTGGCACAAAAATTCTCAAAAACACTATAAAACCACTTTAGTTTCGTGATTTTTCACTGTAGCATTGGGCGGGTCGACCCGACTTGACCGTTGGCCCGTCCAGGCTTTAGGAATTTAAAAAAAAAGCCGCAGGGAAAGATGAACAGAACAACGCGTAATAAGCCCGAAGGGAAACTGAAAGGATCAATGCGACTTCTAGTCAAGAAGGACCAAGTATTGAAACCATGGTTGATGCAGGGGGTAGAAAACCTTAAACAGTTGGGGAGATAAGCGAGCTGGATTCCTTATACACTTCAATGGCAATGTATTTTCTATGATATGTGACTAAAAAGTCACATCTGATCTTCATAGAAAACGCGCAAGTGCTATTTGACGGCTTATGTTAATCATGGTAAAATGATGTAATTAAACAGCACATTGACAAGCAAGGGAATCGCACTTGAGTAGATTTACGAGATCATTAGAAACCACTGCAGCAAACGTTTGAATACAAATAATTTTTTGATAGCATATCCTAACACATTTAGGAGAAACCTACACTCATTCCAATGGCCCAGAACAAGGTTGCCCAAATCCAACCCCAAGATTGATCTCGAATGGTAAAATAAAAATTGATTTAAAAAACATCCATTTCAGGATCCAAATCGAACAGCGACTGCTATGTGTCTTTTACGAAACTACTATTTCATTTTAGAGTAGTTGGGAGTAGATTTAGAGCTCAAATTTGTGCTCTATAAATAGTGAAAGATGAAATCTAAGAGGTTATAATTGCTAATGTTAATCAAGACTATCAAAATTCTATAATACCTCAAATAAGATAATATTTTTTAAATTTATTTCTTCAATTTAAAAAGAAATTAAGTGTTATATGTCATACTTTGAGATGTCAATAATACATCACAAGGATTTTGATCTCCTAAGGAGATTCCTTTCATATAAATTTAAGTTAATGTAACATCATAACTTTTAATATCAGTTCAACTTTTTAAAAATATTTTGGATTATACTTGAAATATTGTTACGAATTTAACAATATTATTTTGATTTTAATAAGTGTTTTAGAAAGTTATATTCCTTCAAATATAAAAAATGATTAAAAAAATCAAAATAAAAAAAGAAATGAAGAGTTGAATAAGTAACTTATATTAAATTTTGTCTAAAATCATTTGGAGTCAATTTGATTTGAAAAATGCATAGATTATCAACATAGAGATCCCATCCATTTTTCTATTGATGTTATTAAACTTATTCTTTTAATTATCTTTATACTTTTAAAATCTTTTATTAAAATAGTTATTGAAATTATTATGAAAATTTTCTCATCTTATATGACAATGCTTAAATGAATATTTTTGCATGCCAAACTTGTCACGTCATGTAAAAAATATGCAAAATTAAATACCAGAACAATATATAGTATATAACTTAACATCTACATCGAAATGTTCTAGTTGCCAAATTATTGATTTATAATTTAATCTATTTTAGATGTTAAAGGCTACTAATTTATACTTTCATGAACCACTAAGAATATGTCCAAGAAAATTCATAGTCAACTAACTTGAAACTTAATGTTGTCACCTTCCTTCCCACGTTGGCTCTACATGCCAAAATACCCAATTTGTGAAAGCCTCATTTTTTTGGATTTCACAAACGTTTGTCGACATAGTTTGCTTAAATTCTCATATAATAGAAAATAATATTTTTTAATTCTTTATTGCAATGTTTAAAACTTACTTTCACAATAAAATCTCATATTTTGAAGTTTTAATTTGGACCATTTGCCATCAAAATCATTTTATGTCTATGATTTTTTAAATCGACAAAATAGTCCATTTACTCTACTTAAATACACTAAACTTCAACAAAATGAAGATTATACTATACTCAACATTTCTTTAAAGTTTCTTAACATATTCATAGCCACTAGTGGCTATTTCACGAGTATTTGAACACTAATTAATTCTAGAATAAATTGGATTTTTAGAAATGGGAAAATACTATATTTTAATCAAAATTTAACCAAAATCTTGTTTTCTTAAATCTTTTCATACAAATGATGTCCAAATTTTTTTAACAAATTGTAGAACTCATAAAACTATACTACACATAATTTTTTCTAATTTTTAAATATTTTTTAATATTTAAATAACTTTTTTCATAAAAAAGAATTTCTTTTCTAAAAAATGTATCTTTTTTGTATTTTTTATTTTTTTAAAATAATCATTTATTTTAATATTTTTCTCACAAAAATATTTAAAGTAATATTTTTCTATAATTTTAATCTTTTGTTTAGTGACCAATTTAATCCCAAATTTTATGATATTACAATAAAGAATTCTTGATATTCCTTATTTAATATTCTTCTTCTTCCTCCATAGGATCGTATCCCATCTTCTAAAAATTTATAATGTTTTATAATGTGGTAATGAATCACTGAATGTTATAAACTTTATAAAATTATTTTTTAAAATAGTTTTTGACTTTTAATGAAATAATGTATCTTCTATCTCTTTAATCTCAGTTTTACCATTCAATAAATGCACTTAATAAATTTATATTGTAGATAATGAGATTAATCATAATAAAAATTTATTAAATAATACTCATACCATTAAAATATTATATTATTACAATTAATTCCGTAATTTGAGTACTAATAGATCCATCATATTAAAATCTACTTGTTGATTGCATCATCTACAACCTATTAGATCATTTGATTTATTCATTTTATTGTTCAATGTATGTCTAATGGATGATAGATTTTTCCAACTTCTCTATTTGACTTGTGTTAATTCCTCATATGTCCAAGTCATAATATTCAATCCGCATGTAAGATCATTAAATTCTAATTGAAAGATTATTGGATTGTCTAAGATCATTAAATGCTCATTGAAAGATTATTTGATTGTCTATCGAGCATTTGATAAAGACTCATAACAAAAATGTTGAAAAATTATTAGATTGTTTGATATTTTTCATTAGATCTTTCAATCATTTGTTGGTTTACTTGATGTTACCATTGAATATATAACGAAGACTTTGTTTATTTCTTGTATTCTCATTAAATCACCAAATTCCCTTCTACAATTATGATTTCATGCACATAAGGCATAGTTCTCTTCACAAATCTTTCATATATGACTCCATAGCAAGAAAAAAGGAAACATTTATAGCTTGCATGAAAATACTTATACTTTTAGCTTAGATCTTAACTAGATCTCTTCAAAATCAATTATAAATCATAGGGAAAACTTACATTGTTTCTTTTAATTAGATTTTTCCCAAAGTGATCCTTTAATTCATTTTCTTTTCTTCTCTACAACTAATTAGGAGTAATGACCAAAGCTTATAAAATCTCTCTTTTTGATAACAAAGTGCACATGTAATAGTCATTTTTATTAACTTAAACATTCTTTCTAAATAAGTTTAAATTTTTTAGTTTGTGTTTGCCATATTTGAAACTTGAGAATTTATTGATGAATAAGCTTTTTGAAAAGCATGCAAAGATAGTAATGATAGAATACAAAATCTAAGTATATTATCATGAAGGTTTTAATTTGAGAAATCTGTATGTATATGATTTATATTTTTCAAATGTGATGGGTTTAGAAGAAGGTCTAATAGAGATTTCCCATATAATCGATAATTTGTCCTATGAATGCCATGGATCATACGATGTGATATAGAGACCATACCATATGTTATGAAGCTAAAAATGTTAAAGTATGCAATCTTGTTTAAAGATTATTTGAAATCGTTTTTGTAAGTGCTTTTTTATAAAGTGGCCGTGACAACAAAATATAAGATGAATTGTATAAAAAAATGAGAAGTGAAGATAAAGGAAAAGGAGTGTCCGTGTAAGCAATATCTCAAATCCATTAGATACATTAACTAATTAATTATGATATAAGAGAATTGGTTTATTAAAGTCCAATCTATCATTATGTAATGACATCATGATAAGAGCATTAGCATAGCATGTTATCATTTCCATATGTTTATCGTATATTGTGATACCCCTCTTTCTTCAATGAGTTCAACATAGTAACATAATAGAAAAATATAGAACTTACATCATCGATGATTCAACCTTTTCAACTTTCCTCTATTGGCACAACTCTGCTTCTTAATTTTCTTATATGAAAAAGCTCATTGGAGCACATAAGTTCACTTGAACTTAGCCTCTATTGGGCCTACTAGACCTATTTATAAGCCGAGACAACAAGGTCGTGATGACCTGAACTCCTAAAAGCTCACTATTCAATTAAGCTTGGGAAGTGAGGGCGCTTAAAATCATACTTTATCCTACCCATACCATGACCATTGAGAATTTGAAAATCTTATTCCCATGGGTTTCAATATGACATCTTTATAAAACACCTAAATATTATATTCTTTATAAATATATCATCTAGTTTAATATTTTTCTATATGATATCTAGAAATTACATATATACCCTATCAAAATCTAATATTTGTATATTTATAAATATATTATTGACTTATTAGTTATAATTTATGCCGAAATTACTAAAATTATAAATTTAACCTGATGCATCTTATACTTTAATATTTATAAATTTATCAACTTCTAATTAGATTTGACACAAATACTAATTTTTAAAATTTCAAAACAATCTTACATGTCCATTTGATAATTACACTTATATATGTATTTTTAATAATTTATAAGAAATTTTTTCTATCTTTAAAAATTACAAACTCAATGTCATTGAGTTTATCTATAAAGAGTTCTATTTATTGATATACTCAAATAATATATTTTTTACTAAGTTTAAACTTATGATATATTATGAGCACTTTATTGTTATTTTAATAATTTAATATAACAATAATATATTTTAATATTTTTATATAAAAATAATATATTTTAAGAAATTAATTTGATTAAGTTTAACAATACTTTGTCATAATCTTTTTGACTTAAATATAAAATTTTTCTATTTGATGTAGTTTGAGATTTGATGGTTGTTGCATTTAAGATTAAGTTAAGGGCAAAAAAAATTTAACAAGGGGAGCGGTGGTAGGCTTTGATTCATAAATCATTATTGTGGTGTCAATAAGATGATGGTGTGAAGGATTATATGGTGTAAGATTTGTGAAAATGGAAGCAAAATGATTATGCCAAAGAGTGATACTAAGAGCCTCAAGGGGCTCTCGATTGGAAGAGTGGGATTTAGTGTTGTCTCCCTTGCTAGACTTATTAAATTACCATATATGCCCCTTTAAAGTATAAGAAAAAATAAATTTAGTAAAATATTTTATTAGTTTTTAAAATAAATGGAAATGATTATTGGTGGATGAAGGAGAAAGATTACTAACTTGATGAGATGGAAATGTAAGGAACTTTGCTTGCTTCTTAACCAAAAGTGTTAAGAGATTCTCTTTCAAATAACAATATCATAGATTCTTAGTCTCCATTTTAGCTTACTTATCTAGTTTCTTACAAATGATGTTAAAAGATGTTAATGTAAAATTTAGATTCATGGGAATCAACAAAAACTTAGTAAAGATTTTTATTGAGTATGATTATAAAAAAATTAAGTAATAACATGGGATCTCCTAAGTTGAGGATCACAAAGAAGGACGAGAAAAAGAAGGGGAATAAACTAAAATTATGTTTCTCTTTAGAAAAATGTTTGTTCGTCAAGTAGGAAAATTTATTGCCTTCAATTAAACCCCAAATGTCACTTCCTATATGAGTTTGTGCATCAACAAACAATGACCAAATATTACTTTTCTTCTTTTATTTCTTGGGAGTTTGTGTTGCATGTGGTGAGACAAGACATTGTTAATAGGATAGTTAAACTTTACACTTACCACCTTAGGTGCCAACATTACTAGAAGACATGGGTACGAGATAGATGAATCATGTGCATTATCTCCTTGGACGATAGCATTGTAAGCGATGACAATTAACCCTTGATTGAACAACCTCAAGCTGTTGGTTTTATCAATAAAGGTTCTCAAACTTTACATCTCTATTATTTATCATATAATCATATTATAGATTGATAACAAATATTTGTGTTGCATATTTATGCATCTTAAAATTGTAGTAAGTACTATCAATAGAGGTGTGTTTATTGGTAGATGATAATTTAATAACAATATAACAAAAAATATTATTGTTTTCGAAATTTAGTAATAATACCCCATTCTTTTAATTAAATATATTATTAAAATTAATTTTTATTAAAATATTTAAAAAATTTTAATCCCATACTAACGGGTAGAGAAATCCTAGTGTCGCCAATCCTATTCAAAACAATACTCCCTTCTTTTGTTTAATAAATTATTATTATATAGTAATTATCTTTTGTATTTAAACATTTGCCATCCTGAAACCACATAAGCTTCTTAGCTTGGTTCTAAGCTTCCCTTCAAATAGGGTTTTGTTAATTGTTCTATAGAAATGGCAACGACGGCGACCCTCCTCTTAGCGGATTCCTTCTCCACATCTAGCAAGGCATCCGATAGGCGGAGCCTTCTTCTGCTTCAATCTAGGATGAAGCTGGTCCCATAAGGATACGAGGCAGAGCTTCTCCTTATCTACAACCACTTTGAATCGTCCCTACATCTCTTCCTTCAGCAATCCGCACTCAGTTCGTCGTCGGACCCTATGGTCACGAAGGATCTCGATGACCTCATGATGTTCTTGGAGCACCTGACCCCATACTATCACCATCACCTCACTGAATTTCCTCATTAGTCTCCCATCTCCTTCAATCCGAATTTCGGGCCCTCCCATCTTCCCTTTGTTCCAATCTAGCACGAGCCATCATACTGATCAATGAGAAGGTTCGTTATTTTATTTTATTATTTGGTCGGATCTATTATAGTGTTTGGTACACTTCAATTTGGAGGGCCACCATTATTCAACATATTTCAGTTCAGCATTTTAATGGGCGGAAATATCTTTTATTTATACTGATTAATGTTATATTTTCAACTGGCCATTAGAGAAAATGGGAAACTTCTGCTTCATTGAGCTTTAAGATAAGATCATAATTGTTAATAAGTTGTTAGACTTTATTAGGCCTTTCTAATTATTGATCAAGGTAAAAATTTGATTTCCCTCTGCAAGGAACAAAGCAGGCACTTTCTTCCATGATTTCTTAAATATAGAATCATAACTATTTGTTGTGAGGTTGTATATTTCTTTTGCTAGATTCCAATATTAACAAGGTTTAGGTTGCCAATACCAAATTCATAGTATGTTATTATAATTACAAGAACAGTCCTTTAACACATCAAGTGAGGTCAGATACATTGATTCTAAGATGTTATTGTTTCTTTTCATTAACTACGTTTCTTCTAGATCCAAAGTTGTTAAAGCAATTTCAAATAGTCAATAGTCATTTTTTTTGTTCTATTATTTTTCCTATTTTATGGGAAAGATATAGTAATCTACTTCTCCTATCAAATCACAAAGTAAACTTCTTAATATAACCAAACCATCTAGATTGATTTTCTTTAGTCTTGTCTTCAATTAGTAGAATGTCAACTTTCTCTGTTATAGTAAGTTACTCTTCAAACTTAAAAGCTTTATCTATATGGAAATTATTCTATTTGTGTGTTTATACTCATACATTGACATTTGATACCATTCAATCTCATAAATTTGCCTTTATTCTTGAGTGTGATATTGTGATGACACAACACTCAGAAGTATGTATTATTTTCGTCTTATTTGTTCGATGCTTGGATCATATTAGTGACATTTTTTTGCTAATTTTTCTATCATTTAGAAGTGTAGGATCAAAATAAGAAAATTTTGCATTGTTCCTTTTTTATGATAACTATAACAATCAATATATTTTTGGAATTACTTGTCTATATATAAATTCCTTATATTTATTATAAGAACTAGAAATGCTACACCATTTAAATTTCAAAGTCATTGTTCATAGACTCAGTTTTTTTTATCTATTTGCTTAGTCTCAGTTTTGATTTATCTCTTTGCTTATTCTTATCAATTGGTATAAAATTATTAGCAAAATGCATAATAATGGTTTATCTTGAATTCTATAATTGCAACAATAATTAGTGTAAAATTAAAGCTGTCTTTTATTGCTTATGTTGTTAGAAAGTTTTAAGAAAGGAGTGCAAAAACCTTATGAAGCATTATCTTTTTATGTGCAAAAATGGGAGTTTTGAGAAATTTCCAAAATGTTTTTTATGCTTTTAGTGCATAGGCAGAAAACATTTTTGAAATTAAGTTTATGAACACACCCAAGGACTTAAACCATTGCCATAATGAAATTCAATTGTAATTAAGAAATTTTTAATATGTTCTCCTTAGGCGTGCAAAATTATTCTTAATATATGAAACTTTAATTTATTTTTATTCTTTTCTAATTCCTTATCAATATAGAGCCTCCTTATATAGTCATCATTGCTTTGTTATACATGTTTTTCATAATTTCAGTATGCACAATGCTAGCTTCTTTTTCTCCTATTCTAATGCTTTTTCGAGCATATGAGGGAAATATGATAATAATAATTAATTTGAGTTCATGATGATTCCCTTGTAGAATTAAGAAAAAGTTTTTTGTTCTTTGAAGTAATGATAAGAAAATGTTATAATCATTTTATGTTCTTCATTAAGTTCTTTAATGCCATAACAAACATTCATTATATAATCGTTTATAGACTTATCCAAAATTGTGCTAACCCATTTCTATTTCAATTCTTACTTGAGTATTGAAGCTTGAATCCTAAAATTGGTAATATCTTGTTTTTCTAACAATGTGCCTAGTTTGTGGAATAATAGTAACATTTATCTTCTAATGAATCATGATGTTAATTAACTTAGTGAAATTTATGATTTAATTCTAGTTTCTTGAAATTATTTCTTTATACGTATCCATCCATGGTGGTGCAGGAATCCTTACTTCCTTTCAATTAACTCATTGTTGATATTACCATCTTTGTTAACCTTCTAGTATATTTAGACAATATATGACATTGCTTATAGGAAGTCCTAAGCATTAGCTTTAACACAATTTTGGACATACATTGCTATGATTTGGCTACCTTGAGGACAATGAAGAGATGCAAGTCATAGAAGTAGATGGTTGGGAGGCATCCAAGATAAATGGAAAGATACATCATAGAGTTGCCTAGAGATCAACTAAAAGAACTGGGAAGGAGAGATGGATAAGTTGGGTTTTTAGGTGTATACTATAAGCTAAGAGAAATGGCTTATGTGAAATATTTTACCAAATTCAAATGCCTAGATGAAGGCTATGAAAGTTTACGGGTTTAAGGCAAATGATCTTAAAATAACCAAAATGGAATTTTTTTCGCAATATTATTTAGTATTGCAAGAGGTATGTTGTTCCAATGATTCTACAGAAATTGAAGTTCTCTAGCATGTTATTGTTTTTTCTTGTTTGTTTTGAAAGTTTATATGCTTTTAATTATGTTTTGCTTATTTGTATAGGCAGATTGTTGAGTTGGATGTTCCTCTTGGATTATATATGGACCTTCAGATCATTGGTTATCGAAACCACTAAAAACTTGCATTTTCCTATGTTGTGCATAGTATTTGGTACATGAACAAAAAACATAGAAATGAAGCAAAAGATAAGAAGCTTCAAAATATTCATTTCTTATTGCTATAGATGCGTGATATCATATATATTATATTTTTGCTAATTTTTCTTAATTTTGTTGATTATAATGACTGATGTATGATTTCTTGTTTGAAAATTAAGGTTTGATGATCGAACTACTAATGCTATTTGCAAAGCATGCTTTCAAAGTTCTTGAAGGTTGATATTTTCCTTATCTCTACAATTGGTTAAGTCCCATTGTTATCTTATTATGCCTTTTTATTGTTTCTTTTTGCCGAACAGATGGTCATGGTATCTACTCTATTTTTTCTTCTTGGTTATTAACGTGTTGATGATGATGATGATAGTGAAGCCTCAAGTGATGAGGATGATGAATATATCTAAAATCCACTAATCGTTCTAAGTAGTGAAGCTATTTATAAGGCATGTAGTTAGTGTCTACAATGTTTTTTTTTTCTTTCTTGTGTGGAGTGATGAAGATGCAATAATAATGATGTGATGTCATAGTTATTCCATATGATAATCTAGGTGGTGTTAGAGTCCATGATGTGTTGTGGTGTTAATGGTCAGCAAACAATAATTAACATATATTGCACTTTAACTTTGAGATAATGATGGGGCTTTCAAAATATTTGCATAAGGTCTTGGATTTCGGATCGAATATTTATATTGAAACTATTGTGCAAGTCTTGATTCAATAAAGTAAAGCCTTTTTGTTCTAGTTGCAGAAGTTTCAACATAGCATTTAGTTTTTAAGTTTTATGTCGATTTCCATCTGCAAGTACGATCATTCCAGCAAATTATTCTTTTTTTGACTAATAAATGCTCTTTATTAATGTTCTAGAAATCCTAAATAATTAAAAACTAAAGTGTTATTCTAATTAGGTCTTTGTTGTTCAATAAATTGGGTAAATTTCTTTAATATTGTTCAATTTGACTTGAGGACATTCAATCAGATTTTTTGCCTAGTCATTGACTCAAAGTTTGTCAATTTTTAACATGTTTGAATGGAATGCTATATTGGAAACAGTTTTCTTACTTGCTGGTTTGCTATATTATTCTGATATTTTTTGCCCTTGTGTATTCAAAAGAGCAATTTTTGAGGCAACGCTCATTCATCGTAAAGAATAACCTAGTCACTTGATGGTGGAGAAGTTGATATGCATAAATTCGAGAATTTTCAAATGTCATTGTTATACCTTAAGTAAAAAAATATTCACAGATGGCCTCTATAATTTGGTTGGGTGATATAAGCTTACCAAAAATATTTCAAAGAAATTGGTAATTAGAACTTCGATATGTATCTTCTCAATTTTAGCTCTTTTGCATCAATTCCATATGTAGATTTTCATTTTGCTCTTTCTGTGCTCCTGAACTTTGAGCAGGAGTTTACATTTTTTTAACTGAAGTTTATGCTATTAAATTGAAAAAGACCTGCTATTTCCACTGAAAGGTCTCGATAGTCTCTCAAGTTTTTGCAGGATTTTGTTTTCTTTTACCTACAATCTATGTGATTACAAAAATTCTGGAGATGGTAATTGTATTGTAAGCAAAAACTTGACTTATGGAACACTTTCATTAATTAACGAATGTTTCGTATGATCATTGCAGTAGAATTGGGTTAGGTACTGGAATTCCTAAATATTTTTCTAATAGTGATATCTTTGTACATATTTGGGCACAACACAAAGAGACTACTTCAAGCAAGAAAAAAAATGGAAAAATTGCAACGTGTTGTTCGCTGTATGAAAAGGCAGCAATGTCAATCATCAAAAAATGAAGCAGCACACTCCTACCCTCCTCTTATTCATCTTAAAGATGCACTGGTTAATAAACCTTGAATAGAAGTCCGGCTCTTTTTTTTTAAAATTCTTGTTCCAAGCCATAATTCATACATTGTCTAACTCCACAAGGCTTTGCTGAGATGCTCTTCTCTCATCTTCAAGTATGCAATGAAGGATTTGAGGTGGTTAGCTTTTTTGTCAATCTCCATGTAGTTATTTTATGTCTTTCTTATGTAGGAACCTATTAGATAATCGGATTTATACATCTTGGCCATGATTGCTTCTATAATGGTGTTTTCTCCCTATTGTTAATGATGTCTGCTTCCCCTTACTTGGTTGAATGGTCATACCTATAGTTTGATGGTAGTTTTTTGGTTCTCTTTGATTGTCCCTTTTTAATTCTTGTGTTATCATTTTTTCTCTTATTTTCAAACTTCTTTTTGAGGTTTCAAATTGTTTGCATGAGTATGTTGGGGGTCATTATTATATATATAACTGAAGATTGAATGAGGAATATTGAATTAGATTCATAGTTCATCTGTATTGTTAAAAACTACCTAGTTTGAAAATTTGTAGTTGTACAATATTATGTAGTATTTTTTAATATTGTTGGAATTTTTGGCATTGGTGAACATGCTAACGAATCTATGAAAAGCTTTAAATTTGTCCACTTTTTGGTCAAGCAAGGTTAATTCCACATAAAGCATAATATATCAGCATTTCAAGTAAAAATATTAAATATTCCTACAGTTGAATTGGTACTTTTTTAACAAAATGGTCTAAAAAAGGTCATGATCTGTTGAGCAGTAGCTAGCACTTCGTTTTATGTTCTTTTTAATTTTAAAAATCTTTATTAAGAAATGTAGAAATTTGGTTTGAAGCCTATGGTCACAATAGGCAATTGTCAAATTAATTGCTTTCTAAGATTAGAATCGTACTTCTTTGCATATTCATTTTGATTTTTCATTTGGCTGCTCGAAGATTGAATTGTAAATTGGATAAAGTCTTAGGGCGGGTATAGAATGTCATCAAATATGTTGGATTAAGGAGTGCATTTTTCCCACTACACCAATTTTTAAGAGTTCTAATTGAAGAAAAATTTTCATCTCAATTTCTTGCCACTGCTAATTCCTTGAGTACATGACAGCCTATTACATTTCCTTTCCCTTCCTGAAGTGACTTCTATTTTGATATGAAGGTAGTGAGTTATTCATAGTAGATAATAATACTAAGAATGATAGGTTTGGTTTTGGATTCCATTAACTGTATTTGCTGGTGGAGCTATGTTTAGTTATGGATGGACTAAATTTAATTTCTTGACAATTTGTAATTCGAGTAAATAGTGAATCAATTTGTGCATGATCGTTCTCATCCTGAGGTGTTTTATACTCTTTTAGTTATTGAATATTTTGTCATTATTGAGTGGTGTATTGATTTCAATCTACTGCTTATGTTCTATTAGGCAATTGTTGTTGGGTTAAATGTGGTACGTGAGATGTGCTTGAGGATGTCATTGGTATGTGTTCTATTCATTTGATTGGGTTTCTACTGAACATGTTATGCTTTCAAGCAATTTTATTTTTCAATTGTTTTGTACTATTGTCGGGAATTTTGGTGTTGTGTTAATGGATGCTTTTGTCCTTGCTTGGTTTCCTTTTTGATGAATTTTATTGTCCGACTTAGTTTTTTCCCAGATGGTGCTGGCTGGCAAGTGGCTCCACTTGCGACAGCACTGTATGCCTTTCTACCAGCATCCAATTTGGTGCATGTGGAAAAGAGCTGTTGGTAAGCCAATAGTGTCCATGCACTCTTAAAGTTCACATTTATTGTATTAGCACTTTTGATGGTCTAATTGTCATTCCCCGTTTGGCTTAATATTAAAATATACTAAAAATATCAGAAAATCGTACAATAAAGAGAGCATGTGAGAAATCTAAAGGACACAACTCCAAAATTGAGTTGGGGTGATGAAAATATCCAATATAATATCTTATGATAAAATAATAGTATAGAAAGCAGCAAACGTTATCTCAAGCTATCAAATGGAAGATAAGTTAAAAAGTATATAAATGTATATTTTGTCAACTAAGTATAACAATTGTCTTTGCATTTAATGTCTTTCACAAAAGTTTAAAAAATAATAAGCTATTTAATTCAAAATCTTAAGTTATATTTTAAGAACCCTTAGCTTTGTATATGCATGTATCTTGGCTTATAATATAAGTAAATAAGCATAATATAATTAATTTCTAAACTACTAATTGCAAGAAGGTAAAATAATATGGATGTGTGGTTAAATAAAGATGGAGCAATAATTAAGAATAATATATGCTATCAATAAAAGATATAAAATGTTGAATCATTGTTTATATGCTTATAATACACATAATTGTTGTATAATATTAATATCATATATTATTTTTTCTTGTTCTCATATTTGTATTCTTTTTATTTTATTTTTAATTTTTTTTTACTTATTTTTTTAAGATTTTAATTTTTTTCATATGATGACTATCCTCACAGAGATTCCATATCAGATTATTTATCATGGAGCCATCGTTCACATTGTTTAGTATTTGGTAGTCACATGGTGTTGTACTTGTCGTGCTATTGCTCACAATTTAGCTACTACAGACAATATGGGTGATCGTATCATATACCATTATACGATTGCAAGCGTTGTTTAGAACCCTATATTCATGGTGGAGGGTTTTTTGTTTTTTCGTATCTCATAATTTAGGTACCAACAATACAAAAGGTGATTCTCTCATATCTAACAATCACAAGATGGGGTCATAAAGAAATCATCACATTCTTATTTCATCATTTTCGTGTTCTTGATTTATTAAGTCAATCATTCTCTCTTTCTTTATAATTTCTTTTTCTATCATATATTTCTAAATTTTATTTTATTTTTTAATTACCATATATGTGTTTGTATAATTATAGCATGTTATCATATAAATCAGAACATATGTATAGATAAATATATGTTATGTAGTATGCTCATATCACAGTACATCACAATCCAAAATAATATTTTAAAATAATTTATCAATTTAACTAACTTATATTATAGTTTTAGTTTGTTCATATGATGACACTTTTATGTCACTTTTATTGCGATTTCATTTTTTTATCTTTTCTTTTTTATTATTTTTTTTACATGCTATTAGTAATTATTTATATTTTATTCATAAGATTTTTGAAATTCTTAAACATTATTTAAGTTTTCTTTTTTTTAATGTTTTTCTAAACTATATAATTTTTATTCAATAAGTATTCACAAACATTGTTACAAAATGTTTTTAAATCCTTCTTTTGCTTTACAGAACCATCACCCACATTGTCTAGTATCTTCTACATATGATGATAGTGTCCTTGTCATACTATGGCTCATACTTTAACTACTAATGACAACATGGTTGATCTTATCATATATCACTATAACATTGCCCATAGCTCAGGTGCCAACTATTGTAAAGGTGATTCTCTCATATGGTATGGTGTATTTTTGCTTGTCATATTGTGCGATTAAGCCTATTATATGGTATGTGACATAGACTTTCCTAACAACATTACCAAATTCAACCAAGTATTTGGTTACTTCAAAACCATCACTCGAGCAGCTCAATAGAAAATTTAACAGCATTCCAAGGGAGGAAAATCTCTGTCAAAAGTATACTTTTAACAGTCCTTTTATGCAATTCGAGATATGAGCACTTTTATGAAACTCTTTTCCCAGATCGAAGTAGTTTTTACTGTGACTTTCTTAGGTGAAGCTTTGCTTATTATAGCCCTCCATATGAAAGAACAAGCTATTATTTTTTTCTTTTCTCCTAAGCTCTTCTTTTTTTTTCTCAGACCTCCTCATGCATAGAGGATAGCTAAAAAGCATTGGGGAGGGTAAGCATATTCTTTTTATAACAATAAAGAGGATTACAAAAAATATTGTTTTAATTTTCTTTTTAAAAATTTATAAAAAAGTTTTAAATCACTTCAAAAAATCACAAATAATGTACTAACAGATATCTCATTTCAAGATTTTCTGAATGGTTTGCCTAAGTCTAGCTATAAGCCACATGATATTTTTTCTGAGATGCATCAAAATATATTGTTTTCATAGTGTTGGATCTGTATAGTTTACATTCAACATTAAATACACAAATGCAAATGTATTTTATAATTAAATAATTTATGCTATCATACTAATGCTCTTACATTTGAGTCAATTGCCTTTCAATTATACCTAAATATGCAAACATATTTAATTAAAATGTCTTGGATACTGCCAAATGCACTTTTCGAGAAGTAACAGCATATGTAAAAGACTAGTTAGTGCACATGACGATATAGTAATAAATACTGCAATTTTTCATGAATTACACCTTTGAAAAGATGGAAATATATGTGATTTAAGTGCCTGCATATCTTAAACAAGCATTCAAAGGAAAGGAATAGTAACATGGTTCAGATGCATGATAGTTAGATAGTTGGAACTAATGCATTATGGAATTTGCACCTTATATATTTGCTCAAGCACTTCTCTGACATCATGAATCCTTGTCTCTTTACACGATGATTTCCCTTCATATTTGCATATCAGTGGTAATTTATGAACTATTTTTTAGTTTGCAATTCTGATATAGAATTTCTAATCAGAACTAAAAAAATGCTTCTAGGGGATCAAAACCTAGGAAACAAGATTTATTTGTATTTACAGACAGCCTAAACTAAGCTATTGCTCTTTCATTCTTGGTCTACATAGCAACATAAGAATATTTGGATTCCTTTATTTTTTTTACTACAGCATGAAAAGAGCAGTTACCAACATCTTTCTTTATTTTTTTTCATTGTGAATTAGTTGATGAATGAAGACCTTCTTCAAGACTTGGTCTTGCACAAAAAGTAGCATGAGAAAGCTGTTTCAATTGCTACGTTCTCCTTGATAACATTATTAATAGAGGTATGTTTTTGACTTTTCTATTTGCTTACGACATCCTTAATGGTGCAATTAAAAATGAATGAAAAGTTTGTTATATTTTGGAAAAAAAATCAATTTTCTCGTTTCATTTCTATAGATATGCTCTTCATTTTTGGTCAAGAAAGACTAAGTTCTTCCCATTGATTCAAAAGCCAGACCGAAAGCATTTGGAGAAGTCAGTGTTGCCAATGACGTGCCTGGTGTCGAGTTACTTAAACAAGACGATGATAAGCTTTTATATAGTAGTTCTGAGGATGAAATGACAGCTTATGGTTCTAAAGCAGAAAATGATTCCTCACTAGTTGACATTGATATCTGTGCTAGAGTTGCATATAAAGAAGATGAGGATTCTTTAGAAAATGATGGAGAGTTTTACAATGAATTTTTCCCTAAAAGTGGACAATCTAGTCGTATTGATGGTTTGGAAGATGATGCCTACAGGAATGACAGTGACGAAGAAGGTTCAGATGATGAGGAATTGGCTAATGTTTGTGACACTGAGGAATTGAATGAAGAAATAGAAATGCAAGCCATACGTATTGATGGGCAAGATGAAGATGCTAACGATGGGAAAGATCCGTCAAATAGAAAGAAGGGGAAGCTAAGCAATTTTGTTGAATGTATGATTGTTGTTGATGCAAGTCCACATTCTCTTAAAAGACTTGCAGTAATCAAGGCTATTGATGTTTCAATTGATGAAGCTGATGGTATTGTTTCTTATGAAGATTCCAATGTATCAAAGAACTGAAGGTAGACTTCATCTTTTATCTTCTACATTAAATTTTGTTAACAGCTAATCGATTATCTTGTATTTTTTGATAGCATGGCTTCTGTAAAATTTACGTTGTTCATGCAGATGTTCTTGACCAAGCTTTTAAGTTGAAGACAGTCTCCGTTGTTATCAAATAAAGGAGCATAAGTTATATGCAGGGTCTTCATGTCTTGACTAGAAGTTTAGGTTGAGAAATCATATTCAAATGTTTATTAGGCAAATAAAGAGGCAAAGAAGACCTTGTCTCGACATGGTCAACTAAGAAAGGATGAAGGCTACAAAGCAGCAACTTCTGAAATTCCATCTTCTATGCAGCTAAGTGTAAAACGTTTGAACCCTGTTAAACTTAAGGTAATTCTCTAACAAGGTTGCCTTCTATTGGATTGATGGCCCTTCTAATTTCACTTCTCAACGTGTATAATTCATGCATATACCATGGCATTTAATGGCTTGATGATGCTAATGTTGACCATGTGTGGAGAAGTGAAGCCAGATAGTTAGTCCTACAGGTGTATCAGTCGACTTAGTATTAGAAGATGAAATATCGATGATGTGGTTTTATTGGACACATAATTCTTCATAAGATATAACTTAATTTCATTGTTAGGGGGATTAAGTCGTGTTTTATACTTTGACCATGCATTATTTGAAGTAAAATTGGGCAATAGCGAGTAATTTCTAGCACAAGTAATTAGATTCAAATGGAGTTTTATTTCATCCAGAAAAAGCATCATAGTTATATTCAATCTAGAAATTAGCTAATGGGAGCATTATTACTAAGCTGTATCAGCAATTTTATTGTCTTAAATAAGAAAAAATCTATGCTCAATGCTACAGAAATATAGTTCATAGGTTCCTGCTTTTAATGTCTTATAACATGGTTGCTTTCTTTGATGTTTCTCACCAGCCATTCTTTGGGAGTGATCTCATTGAAATGGCAGGAATAAGAACAATCAGTACCTCTTGGATGTATTCAAGTTTATTTTACTTTTGAGATGAGTGCATACAGTGATGTTTGACCCATCAAAGTTGGTTTGGCATTTTTAAAAGCATTGTACTAAACTTCATTGGTTAACAAATGATAATCATGTGTTGTTTTCAGGTGCAAATCAGGAGCAAGCTCAACAAGCAGGTGAAAGTAGCATTCGTTCGAGCAGGTAGAGGGGATAGAGAAAAGTATGAGGCTAAAACTGTGGTAAAAGAAAAAAAGGCATGTCATAGTTACATTTGCCATTGTTTGTTGCAAGTGCATCATGTTTTTTTTGTTTTGTTACATGATTTTGTTATTTCAAAGCCTTTTTTTATCTGGGTCGACTTGAGATAAGTTGCTATTATTGTTTAACCAGACTGGTGGGCTAAGCAATAGGCAGAAGAAGCACTAGAAGGTGATCCCACTGGCTACTAAAAGAGCAAGAGCAGCTCGTTCTCATCAAAAGAAAAAAACAGCAAAGGAAATTTGGTAAGCAGTTTAGGGGAAGGAAAGCATGGAAGTGAAGCTCAAGAACTCCAATTTATTTCAGCAATCTGGGATCACATTTTTTGGTAGGACCTATATCTTTACTTAGCTTCCCTTTTATCATTTTGATTAGCTTCCAAATCATTAAAGATATACATGCGATGTATGAGGCCAATAATTATTGTTTAAGATTTTGAGTTAATTAATATTTTCCTTTTAAAGAGGTGTAAAGGATGTGTAAACCAAGGCTTTTGATAAGCACCAATAATCATCATTCTTAAGTTTTAGAAAGTTATGTTGTCTCTTGAGTTAGTTCACGTTGATATTTGTAATAACTGAATATTTTATTTCAAAATAAAAATAGATATTATTTATTATTTATTTGGGACCTTATTCATATGAGTTGGATATCTTTTGTAGTTCATAAATTAAAGGTATTTTAAAAATATAAGGAATTTGAAGGTCTTACAAAAATAAAAAATTGGTTTAATAAAAAAGTTATCTGAACTAACAGAGAAGAAAAATTTTTATCCAAAGAATTTGATTATTTGCAAAAAAAACATGAAATTCATAAGCAATTGTTTATTAGAAAAACTACGAAAATAAAATAAAATTGTAAAAAAGATGAATAGAACAATTGTCGAGATTACTTATGTTGAATGAGAAAAAAATTATAAAATAAATTTTGAACAACTATTACTATCTTTCTTTATATTTATGCTTTGATAACTTTAAATGAATACAACAACTTGAATATAAAGAGTAAAAAAATATATTTTTTTATTCTTTCATAAAATATAAGATTTTTTTGTCCTTGATATTATTAATTTACTATCATAAAATATTTCAATGTGATTATATTATTTTTTTTCAATAAATTATGTTTTCTTTCTTTCATCTTTCTTAATGAGCAAATGTACAAAAACTATGCTTTGAAAGACTGTTTATTTTGGAGTGTCATTATTTTAGATATTGTTGTGTGGAGAAAATTTTGTAGACCAGTTGAAGGAGAATTTGTGATTCTACCGAACTTGAATCTATGGATACATTATTCACACTTGTTCGCCAGTCGTCATTAAAGCGGATAATTTCTTAAATATAATTTATTGAAGGATGGTAGCTTTTTGGCTATGTCCAGTGCACCACCCATCAAGTATCTGCCAATATCCAAAGCATCCACCATTCCCACATGCTTCACAAGTAGCAAAACAAAACTTAGAATGTCGCCTCCGCTGTTGTGCATGCTCGCTCGAGTATTCTTCACTCTTGGCATCAAAAGCTCCGCCCTTGTCGATGTGATCACTTGCCACCTTTGTCCTCCCCAAGCAGAAGAATTTGGTGCGCAAGTACTTGTGCCATCTGAAGCAGAGATGGATATGTGATCCATTCTATAGGTTTGGTCAGCATCAGCCTACACGCCTTCCCCTCAACCTCATCATCACAGTTCCCAGTCGATGTCAAATCCTCTTCATGCCGTTCGATGAACTGTACCATATCATAGCAAGCTTGCCAGTAAATCAGAAGGCTCACTCCTCCCATGGTTGCCATTATCTCTGGTAGCATCAACACCAGATACAACATATAGTCGGACAGGCACTAGCATGCATGCATCCCGCGCCAAGTGCTCTTCTGTTCGCTTAACCCCCTAGACTGTGGTTGTGTTTCATGAGGATGATGCAATGGGTGCAGCTCCTGGGGCTTGCAGTGTTAGCATAGCCGTGTCATAATGTTCCACACAAGAACTTGCTGATTGGCTGACAAGCCTTTGGTCAAATTAAGGAATGCAAAGACAACCCATACTGAGCCATTGACTTGCCGAAGTGCAGTGAGCCTTGCCTTATCGTTGAAATGCCTCCATGATATTTGTAAGAATTTTTGAGCTTGTGCAGTGATGAGCACTAGAAAAAGTTGATTGCCTTACTGACTTATGTGAATACGAAGTTTAGGATGAAAATCCACTAGTCCAGCTCAGGAACAATACCGTTGCCTCCTGAAATGCTCTAATGGGTCATCTAAGCTTGGATTCTATTCTACGTGCCCATTTGTTTATACTCCAGTTCTTCAGATTGTCTGGTGATACATGTTCCTTTGGCTGTACTACTGCATTCCTGAAGCAGTTGGTGATCAGGTTGACTTGCAGCATCTCTAAAGGCCTCCATCTTTTTTTACGCCACAATCTTCTCCTTATTCTGAGAATGAGATGGGCAAGAAGCAAACCCCACATGTGTAGTTTCTTAAATTCGAGAAGGAAGATCACTGACCAATCGAAAAGTAGGAACATGAGAGAAGCCACGATATCAAGACATATGGAAGCTCCAAGCAGGACATAAGTGATCATGACATCACTAGTGTCAAAGCCATGCTTTGGAGAGAAAACGAACATCAAGAAAGCGAGAAGGATACCAAAGGAGCAGATAACCCTGAGGATGACGCCGGCACGTGAGCAATTAACATGGCATTCGTGTACATCTCATCATAGGCATAGCTGTGTTCCATGCTTGTCATGCCCGAAACTTCCGTGATAATCATCTCCTTCAACATGTCTCCGATTACCCTATATATTCCACAAGTTGAATAACGTCCACGAAGAAAGGCTTGCAAATCGAGTACATACCAAATGCTCTTTTTAAAGCATTTAACTCGTGTTTTTCATTTTCTTCCTACACATGTGCTACCATTGTCCTACGGTTGGAAGAAATTTTGTTTAATTGACTTTGCTTGCTTGAAATGACCATGGAGCTATGAAAACCATTAGTGCTGGCTCTGTAGAGCAAGTAAGACTGCTCTGCATACTTGAGGATGGTAACAAAGAATATGAGCAGGGTGGGAGTGAGCTGGAGGTTACTTGGAAGAGACTGGAACAAAACATAGACAGAAATGATGATCTCATAGGCGAGGGCAAGAAGTTGTCAAGCCACACCTCATTGTCCTCCATGGAATAGGTGGTAAGGGTGTTGGGCCACCAAGGTGAAGCAGAAGGAATGGCACGCAGAATGCGAGGATGGCACAGTTGCTATTGTCGTCCATGTTGCTGCTGAGCTGGCCAAGAACGAAGTCAGCAACTTAGTTGGCTGAAAGATAGTTGCCCCAAACAACCATTCTTATCCATGCTCTCGATGCTGATGTGTTTCTCAAACTTCCAAGGAAGATGAGCACAATTTGTATTGTGAGGCTTACCATTATCAAAATAAATGCATCCCACTTGCTTTAGAGTTTCTTATATTTTTCTAGAATATCCACTAATTTTGTGTCTTCTGTGAGATCGACTGATTGCGTTAAGTAAAAATAATTTCACTTTCTCCATTCATTTAGATCCCTCTACTCCATTTTCTAGCAGGTGAGTGTGAATATATATTTGACGGGGAACCCAAGCAAGTTTGGAGCAATAGCCAAAACTTGATCAACTTTCTCATATCAAAACAACACGAAATATATATTTGTTTAGGGGACACCTCCGATTTATAATTGACACACAAAGGTTAAATAAATTCCTTGCTTGTGTGAGAGACTGCTAGATAGTTAACATCCTTTCCTTGATGGCTTTCAATCTTTCTTATAGTCATTCTAAAAAAACTTACATAAAAAATGACTCAAACCTTTGCAACTCTCCTCTTTGGCACAACTTTCCTTCTTAGTTTTGTTATATGAAAAAGCTCATTGGATTGGGCATTTATAAGCCAAGACAACAAGGTCGTGATGACCTAAACTCTTCAAAACTCCCTATTGTATTAGGTTTGGGAAGTGAGGGCAGTTAAATTAATTTTTTTCCTACTTGTACCATGACTATTGAGAATTTAAAAATCTTATTCCCCATGAGTTTCAACATGACATTTAAATAAAATACTTAAATATTCTATTATTTAGAAATATTTGATCCTATTTCATATTCTTCTATAATGATATCTAGAAATTGCATAACATATTGCCATTAAGGTTGTAGAGGAAAATATTATTCATTTGTATTAAAGTACAATATACGCGATTTGTGCATGCCATACAAGATTCTCAACATATTGTACTTTAGGTTATAAAAGTTAACGAACCAGCAATAATATAGGATCAGCTGTAGAGTGCTTTTACATAAAACATATAATGCAATGAATTTAATGTATGACATGATATTAAAAAATTTTACAAAATATATAATATATTAAGTATAAAATGTGGCATGCTAATACTATAATAAGGGCAAAAATAAAGATGATAATTTGAGTGAAATAATCATAAGAAATATAGTGTGTGTGTGCGTGTGTGTGTGTGTCTATATATATATATATTTAAAAAGTTATTTGGTGATAAATATGCACGTTTATATTTGTAGAAACTAAAAGAATAATTTGAAAAAGATGATTTTGTCCTAAATTCAATAAGTAAAATTATGATATATGCACAATATTAAATTAATATATAAAATTTTTCATAATTAAGAAATTTTTGCATATTATTTAATATTTTTTACTCTTACATAGAATAAGATTTTTCTAAGAGGTTGATTATTATTTTATTAGTATATCATTTTATATTTTAATAATATTTATATTTCATGAAATAATGCAAATAGAAAAAGAATTTTGTTATTGTAATATCTTAAAATTTGGCTCTATATAATTTATTTTAAATCTTGAGATTTGATTGATATAATTGTAATTATGAGAATTTAAATAACAATAAAATTATTTTTTCAAGCAATACATTTATTAATTAAAAGAAAATATTAATAACTTTACTTTGAGAAGGGTGTCATATTTTTAAATGAAAATAAAATTTTATTAAAGCATATAATTAAAAAGAACTCTCTTTAAAGAATATAATTGTAGTGTGCTAATAATGTTTTATGACCTACATAATTAATTACAATTTTTTGAATAATACATATATATATTATGAATATTTAAATGTAAAATAATACTTTTTAATTTAAGCCAATTATCTTTAACAAGATTAGTGTTAAATACGTTATTACTAAAAGTTTAGGTTGTTTAGATGACTCAAACCTTTGTGACTCTCCTTTATGGCACAACTTTGCTTCTCAGTTTTCTTATATGAAAAAGCTCATTGAATTGGGGCTACTAGACTTATTTATATGCAGATACAACAATGTCGTGATGACCTGAACTCTTCGAAGCTCACGAATGAATTAAGCTTGGGAAGCGAGGGTAGTTAAAATCATTTTTTATCCTACCCATACCATGACTATTGAGAATTGGAAGTCTTATTCCCCATGAGTTTCAACATAACATTTTTATAAAATACCTAAATATTCTATTATTTACAAATATATCATCTTATTTTATATTCTTCTATAATGATATCTAGAAATTACATAACATATTGCCATTAAGGTTGTAGAGGCAAATAGTATTCATTTGTATTAGAGTACATCATATGCGATTTGTGCATGCCATAAAAGATGCTCAACATATTGTACATTATGTTATAGAAGTTAAGGAATAAAATTATTTTTTTAAATAATACATTTATTAATTAAAATAAAATCATAATAATTTTATTTTGAGAAGTTTGTCATATTTTTAAATGAAAATAAAATTTTATTAAAACATATAATTATAAAGAACTCTCTTTGAAAAATATAACTATTGTGTGCTAATTATGTCTTATGACCTACATAATTAATTACAATTTTTTGAATAATACATATATATATATAAATTATGAATATTTAAAGGGCAAATAATACTTTTTAATTTAATCCAATTATCTTTAACAAGATTAGTGTTAAATAAGTTACTACTAAAAGTGTTAGGTAGTTTAAAGATGTACCTAATGAAAGTAAAAAGGAGGGAGAGAAGGAGAAAAAGAGAAAATAAAGAGAAGGGAGAAGAAAGTTTCAATTCAAGAGGACAACAAGAAAGAGAAGAAAAGAATTGTGTTGGTCATAAGGAGAGCATCAAGGAAGATAGAAAGGAGACTTACTATTACTATAAGAATAAAGATGGCGAAGAACGTATTAGAAAGCTACTACAATGAGTGAAAATTTGGAAAAAAGTTGAAATTATATTTTTTATTGAATTTATTAATTTTTATAAAGGAATTAGAGGTTTTATTTTATTGTACAAGAATGCTATGATAATTAATTATGGGCGTTTAGAGTTGTCTTATAGTAAAATATAGTTTAATTTAAGCCTTATGATTTTGCTTGGAGGTCAGTCTACTATCTGATTAGACTCAATATACAACTTGATTATCAATAATTAGTTTAGGGAGTTAATAAACATATCATACAATTAAGAGAATATATAATACAATTAGAGTTAAGTTTGTTCAAGAAGAAAGCTTATTGTGTGGTCCAACAATGTCATCATATCATAGTTGGAGTGATCATATTGTATTGTGGGATTCTCATACAAAATGATTAGATAAAGGTCAAAGAGTAAGATGGGATTCTGATAATCATATATAGGGAGTTGAAGGAATCATACTGTTTGATGGAGAGGCCATATAATACAATAAGTGAAGAATTAATAACAATGATTTAGTGAGATGCCAATTATACAACACGATGAGGGAATCATATAGTTGATGATTTTGTAGTAGAGAAAGTAAAGAGAATGCTTTGGGTTATATAATCTTAAAGAATTTTAGATATTTTCATTATTAAAGATTATATAATAACTCATGTGCATGCATCTATGAGTTTGTACAAAAGCTAAAAGAAAAGAAAAGTGGATTAAGAATCTTCACCATGAATTTAGGTAATAATGGTAATATAAATATAATATTAAATTAATAGGTAATTTATTCTTAAAATAAGATATCTTATATGCCATTTTATGTTGTGTATTTTGATATATGACAGTTATCTTGACAAGAAGTATTTGTATTACATTTGCTCATAGTTTTTAAATGTCTATGGATCTTTTATATGTTTATTTTAAAATAAGGTACATACATTAAATCATATAGATATCATGAGAGCCGATTTATATTAGAAATATAATATAAATATTTTACTTTAAGTTATGGCATAATATATAAAATATGTTTAGATTAACTAAAATTAAGGAAAAAATATTAAGTTTTCTGTTTCACCGTCGTGTTTGATGAGTCAAGCATAAATGTTTATATCTCATACGGGCTTGCTTTAAGTGAAATTGTTAATATTAAATTAAGTCAAACCATGAACTTTAAATGTCTAAAATATTGTTTGAAAGGCTCTTGGAGTGATGGCAAGCTTCAAGGAAAATGAAGGCATGCTCCAAAATTTTATACTTCAATATCTCCTTATTTTTCTTGAATTTGATGTGTCCAAATTTTGAGATGATACTGCACACTAGTGGTATTATTGTTTGAAAAATTTATAAGTTTAATAATTTTTAAATTTTCATTTTTGAGCCAAGCATTATTGATGAAAAATATAGACATTGGTATTTGATTTTTCAAAATTATTTAGGAATAATTTTTCATAAATTTGTCTTCATAATCATTTAGGTTACTTGTAATACTATCATAATAAAAAGTTATTTTGGCATACATATATTCAAAATTTCGACACAAAAATTCTCACAAAACACTGTAAAACCACTTTTGTCTCGACAATTTTCGCTGTAGCGTTGGGCGGGTCAACGAGACCCGACTGCAGTTTCGTCCAAGCTTTAATGATTTAAAAAATAAAAAAAAGTAAAATTTGTTTGATAGACCCAAAAGGGGTGAGCGAAGTCCAAAAACCATAGGCAGAGCTTTTGAACAGAACAAGTGAGAAATTAGCCCGCAGCTGCTGAACTGAATGAGCGTGAACTCAGCTTGCATAGAAAGCTGACCAAAGCAAGCACGAAATCAAGCCAACCAGGACCAAATGATCAAATCTTGGTCGAGGAAGGGGGAGCTAACCCCAAAGAGCTCGAGACACTAATGAACCGAAAGTGTTATAGAGAGCAATGGTAAGAACATTTGGACGATGTGGGACTAAACCTCCATTCGATTGTCAAAGAAGGCGGAAGGATAGGCGCGATTGGATGGCTTAGATTAATCAAGGTAAATTGCTACATGATAACAGAGTAAAACGCTAAGCAGGAGATTCGAAACTGAGCCAGATCTGCAAGAGGATACAAAACCACTGCAGTTAGTTTCTACTTTAGTTGATTTCTGGACAAATTATTTTAATACATGCAAGACAACCAATGGGCCATCCATTGGCGCAGATCAAGGCCACCGAGATCCAATGGCCAGGATTGATCTCAAATGGTAAATTCGAGATTCAATCAAAAACGTCCATTTTATGCTCCAATTCGAACGATAACTGCTTTGTGTCCGTTACCCAAACGACTAGTTCATTTTAGAACCATTGAGAGTGGATTTAGAGCTCAAATTATGCTCTATAAATAAGGAATGATGAAGAACTCCTAGAGGTTATCATTGCTAAGATTCAATGCTTTCAACTAAGAACATCGAGAAATTCTAAGTGCATACGATGCTTCCAAAGTCACAAAGTGAATGATGCAAGAAGGAACTCGAAATTGGAGGTTTTTGCTTCAACTATTTTTCAATCTCTATTCCTCTTTCTTTTCGTTATTGTGTGTACCTCGTATTTCTCTTAAAATTGTCTTAAGTTTTGCCAATTTTTTGTATTTCTTTCTTTAGGATAAGAGCATCCCAACAATTATGCAAAAGCCTAGGGTTTGAGTTGAGCCCAGAAAAACTCAAGTAGGTTCGGGATTAGTCGTAGGTAAAATCCCAAGTAGGTTTGAGGATAACCGAATGAAAAATCTAGCTTGTAATTTGGTGATTTTAGTGCTCTTTTCCCAACACCGATTGGGGGTTGATGTAAGCCTAATTTTGTGTGGAACCATCTTAAAAATCTTTTGTGTAATATTATTTCTTATTCTTGCTTAAAAGATTTAAGTTTTAATTGAAATCAAAAATCGAATGAAAATATTATTTGCCACAATTCACCCCCCCTCTTGTGCGATTGTCTTAAGCACAAAAAACTTCAATTGGTATCGGAGAGTGGAATCCCAAATTACTTGAGTAACATCACGTGGGAGATCCACTTGTGCTAAGTGAAGGGTTTCTCACATTCTTTGTGGTTTTGTGATTTTTTGTTTCATGGCTTCCTCTTTGGTTGATATGGGTGCAACCTTGTGTGAAGGTTTTTCTTCAATTCGCCCTCCCTTATTTAAAGGAGAATTTTACTTACATTGGAAAAACCGTTTTAGAATTTTTATTCAATCTATCAATTTAGAATTATGAGAAGTTACGACTAAGCCTTGTGAACTTTCTTAAAATTCTTTTACTAATGAAGTAAGCCCTTTAGTGAGCTTAATGTTGAGCATAAAATATTGGCTCAAATGAATGCTAGGGTCTTGAACTATCTTCATTGTGGAATTTCTCTTAGTGAATTTACACAAATTATAAATTTGCATATGGCATTTGAGGTGTGAAAAAAACTCGAAGTAACTTATGAGGGCACCTCACAAGTGAAAGAGATGAAGATCAACATTCTCATTCATGATTATGTGCTTTTTAGAATGAATCCTTTAGAGCATATTAAAAGAATGTTTTTAAGATTTAATGACGTAACAAATGGCTTGATAAATCTTGGTAGGGCATTCTCAAATGGTGACCTAGTTAGGAAAATTTTGAGAATCCTTCCAAAGGAATATGATCCCCTTGCAATGGCTATTAAAGCTGCTAAAGATGTCAACAAACTTTCATTGGATGAACTCCTTGGGGAACTTCTCACTACCGTAATAGAGATGACTAGGAGACTTATGGAAGAGGCTTCTACAAGCAATTTAAAGCATAAGTGGAAGAAGGAAGAACCCATGGTCTTCAAAGCTACCAAATGTGATTCGGATTCCACTTCTACCTCTTCCAGGATTTTGAGGATGAGTTAAGTTTTCATGTTAATGGTTTAGCAGAAAATTTGGCAAAAAGTTTTCTTAATAGCAAATGGAAGAAGATGAGTAACAAGGAGAGGAAGAGGCCACCAACTTGTTTTGAGTGTGGTCAAACCTATCATATTAAATCGAAATGTCCAAAACTCAAGGACAAGCATATGAAAGAGGAAAAGAGGAAGAAGAAGAACTTGAAGAAAAAGAAAACTTTCCAAGCTACATGGAGTGCTTTCGAAGATTCAGATGTTTCAAGCTCAAGTAGACGAGAAGAATGAATGATTTGTTTTATGACCAATAAGACATCTTCAATATCTTCAAGTGAAAAAGAAGAAGAAAATGAGGTGAGCACTTGGACAAGAGATATTTTAGAAAGTAATTATGTTGAAATTATGAATGCATTGACTTCTTTAATGAGTACTCATAAAAAATTGAAAAAGGCTTGCAAAGAAAATGTTGAATTACTTGATTTTGTTATAGAAGAAGATGAAAAGAAAAGAATAGAAAATCAACATATATGTGACGAAAAGGCTTCCCTTATGATTGAGAATACTTCTTAAGGCATGATATTTTACATTTGAAAGAAAAATGCGATTTTTTGAGCATGCTTGTGTAAGAAAAACTTCACACACTTCTTATGCTTCACATGCTTATTGTTCTTCCCATGTCTTCAATTTTGGAAGACATAAATGCATAAGCATGCCTGGGCCATCAAATATTGTTTATTTTTGTTGTTATAAACCTGAACATACTATAAAAGATTGCTTTTTCAGAAGAAATATATATTCATAAAAAAAATTTTAAATAGATAGTTAAGAATGAGAACATGCAAGCTCCATTTAGTGCTCAACCCAAGCTTTCTTGGGTTCTTAAGAGTAGAACTTAGAACACTAGAAGAAAATGTCTCCAAAATATTTAGAGACGTTCTAGGATAGGTCTAGACATTTTTAAAACTTAAATTGATGATTTAATTTGGTTGTAAGTTTCTAATTTAGATTTTGCACCTTATATAGTCAAAACCAAGAAGAAAATAAAAATTCCCATCTTGGGTATTCATCTATTAGAAAAGCATATAGAAATTTTAATCTAGAATCTCATAAGTTAAAGGAAACAATATATGTTGTGTTTGTTGAGTCTATCCAACAAGTTAGTGAGAAGTATTTAGAAGATAAATAAAATTAGTAAAGAACTTAGATTTGAATAAGAATGAAGAAAAATTAGAAAATCTTGCAGTAGAAAAAGAAAAAAAACAAGTTACATAGAGGATGGAAATTTGCAACATCACATGCAAAGGATTTGATCATTATGAGATGATTTACTAATTGTTTAAATTTATATTGATGATATTATTTTTTGTAGTACAAAAAAGGAATGTAGAGAATTTTGAAATCTTATGACTAAAGAATTTGAAATGAGCATGATTGGTGAGCTAAATTGTTTTTCTTAGGATTTCAAATAATACAATAACTTCAAGGCTATGGTTTAGAAGTCACACGAATACCGATTATAATTGATAACACTAGTATATTAGCATTAGTCAAGAATTAAGTTCATCATTCTAGGACTAACCACATAGATGTTAGATATCACTTTATTAGAGACAACATGACCAAAAGATTAGTAGAATTAGAGTATGTTCCTATTAAGCTTTAATTGGTTGACATTTTTACCAAAAGCCTTACCAGTGAAGCAATTTCAAACATTAAGGGAACAATTAGAAATTTTATACATTGTCTAGGGTTCACTCTCTTTTGATGGTGTCAAAGGGATAGAATAGTTAGGAGTTAGGGGGAGCATTTTAATTCTTAATTTCCAACTTAAAAATTTATTTCTATTTTCTTTGTCATATTTTTGTATTTAAAACATTTATGTCTTGCCATCATCAAAAGGGGGAGATTGTTACACCCTTGTGTTTGTTGAGTGAAGCATAAATGTTTATATCTCATGAAGGCTTGGTTTAAGTGAAATTATTAATGTTAAATTAAGTCAAGCCATGAACTTTAAATGTCCAAAATAGTGGTCTTCAACACTTTTGCAGTGATGGCAAGCTTCAAGGAAAATGAAGGCATGCACAAAAATCTTTATACTTTAATATCTCTTTAATTTTCTTGAATTTGCTTTGCCCAAATTTTAAGATAATGTAGTACACTAGTAGTATTAATATTTGAAAATGTTATAAGTTTAATAATTTTTGAATATTGATCTTTGAGCCAAGCATTATTGATGAAAAGTATAGGCATTAGTATTTGATTTTTTTAAAATTATTTAGGAATAACTTTTAATGAATTTCTTTTAGTAGTCATTTTGGACAGTTGTAATACTATCATAATATAAAATTTTTTTGATATACTTATACTCAAAATTTTGGCACAAAATTTCTCACAAAACACTATAAAAACACCTGTCTCGGGAATTTTTACTATAGCGTTGGGCAGGTCAACCCGACCTTATGGCTGATCACTCTAGGCATTAAGTATTTAAAAATTAAAATAATGTAAAAATTATTTGATAGACCTGAAAGGGACGAGCAAAGCCCAAAGGCTGTAGGAAGAGCTAAGAATGGAACAAGTGAGAAATCAGCCCGTAGCTGCTGAACGAAAGAAGTGCAAACTCAGCCTGTAGAGAAAGCTGACCAGAGCAAGCACGAAATCAAGCCAACCAGGACCAAGTGATGAAATCTTGGTCTAGGAAGGGGGGAGCCAACCACAAACTGCTCGAGAGACAAATGAACCAAAGTGTTATAGAGAGCCATGGCAAAGACATTTAGACGATGTGGGACTAAACTTCCATTCGATTGTCAAAGAAGGTGAAACAGCAGGTGTGATCGGACGGCTTAGATTAATCAAAGGTAATTTGCTGCATGATAACAGAGTAAAACACCAAGCAGGAGATTCAAAACCGAGCTAGATCTGTAAGAGGATGCGGAACCACTGTAGTATGTTTCTATTTTAATTGATTTTTGGACAAATTGTTTTAATATATGCAGGACAACCAAGGTGCCATCCAATGGCCCAGATCAAGGCCAACTATTTCTAATGGCCAAGATTAATCTCAAATGGTAAATTCGAGATTCAATATGAAACGTCCATTTCAGGCTCCAAAGCTAAAGGTGACTACTTTGTGTCCATTACCCAAACGACTAGTTCATTTTAGAGTCGTTGGGAGTGGATTTAGAGCTCAAATTAAATTTTATAAATATGGAATGATGAAGATCTCTTAGATGATACCATTGCTAAGATTTCGAAGCTTTAAAATCACCATATACGATGCTTCCAAAGTAACAAAGTGAAAGCTGCAAGAAAGAACAAAAAATTGGAGTTCTTTGCTTCAACTATTTTTCAATCTCTATTTCTCCCTCTTTTTGATATTGTGTGTGCCTCATATTTCTCTTAAAATTGTCTTACGTGTTGCTAATTTTTTGTATTTCTTTCTTTGGGGTGAGGGCATCCCAACAATTGTGCAAAAGTCTGGGGTTTGAGTTGAGCCCAATAAAGCTCAAGTAGGTTCGGGATTAGTCGTAAGTAAAATCCCAAGTAGATTTGAGAGTATTAAAAGTATGTTTTAAGATTTAATGATGCACTAAATGGAAAATTTTTTGAAACCTTCCAAAGGAATATGTTCTTCTTGCAAAGGCTATTAAAGTAGCTAAAGATGTCAACAAACTTTCATTGGATGAACTCGTTGGGGAACTGCTCATTGTCAAAATAGAGATGACTAGGAGACTTACGGAAGAAGCTTCTACAAGTTAAAGCAAGAAAGAAGGAAGAACCCATGGCCTTCCAAGCCACCAAATGTGATTCGGATTCCACTTCTACCTCTTCCATGGATTTGGAGGATTAGGTAAGTTTTCATGTCAATGGTTTAACACAAAAATTGGCAAAAAGAAATGACAAATAATACTTTTTAATTTAAGCCAATTATCTTTAACAAGATTAGTGTTGAATAAGTTTTTACTAAAAGTTTTAGGTAGTTTAGAGATGTTTCTAATGAAAGAAAAATGGAGGAGGAGAACAAGAAAAAGAGAAAATAAAGAGAAGAGGGAAGAAGAAAGTCTCAATTCAAGAGAAGATCAAGAAAGTGACGAAAAAGTTGTGTTGGTCATAAGGAGAGTAGTAAGGAAGACAAAGAGGAGACTTACTATTACTATAAGAAACAAGAAAGGGAACAACGTACTAAAAAGCCACTACAATGAGTGAAAATAAAAAAGGTTGAAATTATATTTTTTATTGAATTTATTAATTTTTATAAAGGAATTAGTTGTTTTATTTTATTGTATAAGTTAAGAATGCTATGATAATCAATTATGGGGGTTTAGAGTTGTCTTATAGTAAAATATAATTGAATTTAGGCCTTATGTTTTGTTTGGAGGTGAGTCTACTATATGATTAGACTCAATATACAATATGATTACCAATAATTTGTTTAAGGAGTTAATAAACATATCATACAGTTAAGAGAATAAATAATACAATTAGAGCTAAGTTGGTTCACGAAGAAAGCTAATTGTGTGGTCCAACAATCTCATCGTATCTTAGTTGGAGCGATCATACTGTACCATGAGCTTCTCATACAATATGATTAGATAAAGGTCAAAGAATAAGATGGGTTTTTGATAACCATATATAAGTAGTTGAAGGAATCACACTGTTTGATGGAGAGGCCATATAATACAATAACTAAAGAACTAATAATAATGATTTTGTGAGATGCAAATTGTACAACATGATGGGGGAATCATATAGTTTAAGTTTTTGTAGTATAAGAGAAAGTAGAGAGAATACTTTCGATTATATAGTCTTAAGGAATTTTAGATATTTTCATTATTAATGATTATATAGTAACTCATGTGCATGCATCTATGACTTTGTAGAATAACTAAAAGAAAAGGAAAGTGGATTAAGAATCTTCACCTTAAATTTAGGTAGAAAAGTGTGATAATGGTAATATAAATATAATTTTAAATTAATAGACAATTTATTCTTAAATTAAGATATCTTATAAGCCATTTTATATTGTGTATTTTGATATATGACATAATTATCTTGATAAGAAGTATTTGTAATACAATGCCTCATAGTTTTTAAATTTCTATGGATCTTTTACATGTTTATTTTATGATAAGGTACATACATTAAGTCATACAGATAGCACGAGAACTAGTTTATATTAGAAATATAATATATAGATTTTATTTTAAGTTATGGCATAATATTTAAAATAAGTTTAGATTAACTAAACTTAAATAAAAAATAAAATTGAGTTTTCTTGAAACATTACCCTCATGTTATATGAATATATAGTTCCATTGGAATGTGTAGGGTGTTCAAGATACTTATTTGATATTGGCTCATCACATTATTTAATGTCACTAAGACTTTGTGCTTGGTGGCTTAGGTATTAGTTTAAGACCTACCTAAATGGATAATTTGGATAATATTATAAGTATTTTTTGAGAAAAATAAAACTATTATTTTATAGTAAAGATTATGGAAGAGATTGTTATAATCCTTTATCCAAACTAGATAAGGTTGTCTTGACAATCAAGTATGTTATCCTTGTAAGTGTCAAATATATGACCGTTAATAACAAACTTCTTGAGGATTCTGGATGCTTTAGGTTACTTCATTAAATAGCTTAGTTAACTTGTCTAATAATTGAACCCAATTATTAATCTCAATGTTGTCAATTGTTTCATTATCAATCATCTTTGTCTCCTTGCAACAAATGTACAATAATGTAATCATGTTGATTTATTTGCATGAGATTGGAGCATAGTTGTGGTGACCAAGCTTGCCTTTCTTGGGATTGGGTGTCACATCCTCTATTTTTTAATTTTTTATTAATACTTTAATTTTGAAATGTACTTTTTATAAAAAATTGAATAAATACATTATGTTTGAAAACATTTGGTATGATCAAATATCCAAAACAAATGAAAAAATATGCTTAACCTTTGAAATCAATTTTATGTGAAGCCAAATATACGAAACAACATAATGATCATATTACAAAAGGCAATTAACATGTCCAACAAAACAAAGTAGATGTCTAACTTATTGTAAAACATTTGAGGCATAACAAATAAGAAGGGATGAGTGAATTCTTTATTTAATAAATTTTTCATTTCCAAAAATTATTAAAAAAACATTTTGACCTTAAATTTTTTATATTGATGAAATAAAATTTCTCAATAATAAACGAAAATGTACACAATATTTTTTAGGTGCTTCAACCAAATTTTATGCTTACATCCACCCTCGATCCCCGATCGGGCTTCCACTAACCTTTTTCATTTTACTGAACCTAGTAGAGATAAACCAAATACACATCTGTGTTTTAATGAAACCAAAATCAGAGAAATTTAGGTTACTCAAAAAAATTTAATACTTTAAAATTTTATGTTTACAAAAATCCCTACATCTTTAAAGCTTTAAATAAATTAATATTTTAAATTTTAATAAACATCTAATAAATCTAGAATTAGATAAATTAAAAATATAATACAACAAAATTAAAAAAATCAGTTAAAATACTATTAAAAATTAAAATATTTTGAGCAGTTAATAAATTAATATTTAATTAGACAAAACTTATCGAGACGAGTGTAGCCAAGTTTGTTCTCTCTCAATCTTTCCCTATCTTGAATTACTTCAAAAATACTAATTTAAATAACTATAAAAATAATAAATTAATATTTCAACATTTAATGAATCGAAAATATGATAAATTAAAAAATATAACATAACGAAATCAAATGAAATCGAGTGTAACATCATGGTTCATCAAATAAGATATAAATCAAAATGTCTCCTAACCAATTCAAAAAGCCAAGATAATGAAACATTTGAAAATATAAAAAGAAATATTAAATTGAAAAAAGCTCTTTCAGATGAGTCTAATGATATTTGTTATATTTTTATCAGGAATGTATAAGATTATTGTGAATTATCAAGAAAAATAAGCATACATATATATATATATATTTACAAAATATTATTTATTTTTTAAATAAATATATATTAAAGAAAAGATGAGATAAAATAAAACAATGCAATATAATCGAATCAATGCAAGATAGACCTCACACAGAAGAAGCTTATAGTTTGATACTAACATAACAAAATAAAGAAAAAAATTTAAATATATAAGAAAGTTGCATTCAAAGAACCTATGGAGATAGTGTAACAATTGTGATCATGAAATAAGATATGAATAGAAATGTTTCATAAAGCATGCCAAACTATTAAAAACAAATGATTCAAAAACACATAAATGAAATTTTAATTAGGTAAATCTAGTTTAAATGAGTCCAATGACTTTTGTTATAAAAGAAGAAAATAATAAATAATAATAACAATAAAAGTTTCAATATTAAGATAACATATATTGAAGTAGAAAAGAGATAAATCAAACCAACATAATCTAACCAAATCATAGTGATGTAATCCTCATAGGAGAGGTGACTTAAGGTTATATAGTAATATAACTAAATCAAAACAAACAATTTTAAGAAATAAGATAATTATATCGAAAAATTACATTATAAGATACCAATGTAAAAATCATTTAAAAATATAAAAACAAAATATTTAATTAAAGAGAGCTCAGTGAGATGAGACTAACAACGTTTTTTAATTTTAATCAAGCCTTTAGTATTACTACAAATTATCAATATAAATAATCACAAATGATAATATTTAATTATTTAAATATTCAATGATGATATATCAAAGCAAAGATGATATAAATAAAAGTTATGTAACAAAAATAAAGCTAAATGATATATATGCCAGATGATAGGAAATCTCGAGTTGCATAACAATATAGCGAAATCAATGTGAAACATTTGTACAAATGAGATAAATTTTACAAGAAAGTTGTGTTCAATTATACAAATCCAAATACCTTAAAAAGCAAACAAAAATAAGAAAATTAAATATTTTAAAATTTAAAAATGTATGTCGAATAAAATAGATCTCGTGTAGAAAATTTCAATAAAATTTATTTTATCTTGCTCAATCTTAGCTTGGAATTACTGTAAATTGTAAAGACAAATAAGAGTAAATATTTATTAATGCTAAAAAGTTTATAAATAGAAATAATAAAATATGACCAGATCAAAGTGATGTTAAGTTTACATGAGTGGATAATTTTAGTTTTATAGAAATATGACATAATAAAGTGAAACATTTCAAGAAATCCAAATATGATACAAATCCAAGTATCATAAAAAGTAAAAAAAAATCTAAGAAAATATTTTTTTTAAAATTCAAAAATGTATATTTAATAAAATAGATATCTTGTAGACGAGTTTAATAATATTTATTTTATCTTAGTTAGACTTTGCTTGGAATTACTATAAATTGCAATGACAAATAAGAGTAAATAGGTATTAACATTAAAAAGTATATAAATAGCAACAATAAAATATGACCAAATCAAAGTGATGTTTAGTTTACATCAGTGGATAATTTTAGTTTCATAAAAATATAACTAAATAAAAGAAAAACATTTCAAGAAATGAGATAAATTATATGTGAGAAGTTGTATTCCAAAATACTAGTGGAATAAATAAAAAAATAATAATATAACAAAATCTAAGTGATATTTAATTTACATGTGTAGAGAATTTGAGTTTCACCATAATATAATAAAATATTTTTTTACGAAATGTGATAAATTATTTCAAAAATGTTGCATTCAAAAATACTGTGGAGGATGTGCTCAACAACCTTGTAAGAATCAAAATATCTTACAAGAGTACAAAAACCATGGATAATAAAACTTTTACATTTATAAAACTTATTAAACTAGAAAGGTGATGATGTTCGATATGCCTCAATTAGAACTTGTTTGGATTTATTATAAAATATCAATTTAAATAAGTGTAAATAATAATAAATTAGTATTTTATTATTTGATAAATATATAATAAAGCTAAAATAAGATAAACTAATAGAATTTATAATATCTAAATAAAAACTATGTAAATGTCATACCATAGAGGAGTTAGAGTTTCATAATAATATATCCAAACAAAAGAAAAATCTTTGATCAAATGAGCTAAATTATTTAAAAAAACTTGTAGGTAAAGTTGTCCTCCAAGGTACTAAGGAGATCAAGTATAACATCCTCACTGATGGAATCAAGTTTGAGTAAAAATATCTTATAAAGTAAGAAAAAAAGATAATAAAACTATATAAAAATATTAAAATAAAATATTTAATTAGATAGAGCATATTGAGACAAATAAAACCAACTTTTTTTCATCTCATTCAAAACTCATTTTATATAAAATATGAATTACAAAACAAAATAATCATAAATAATAATAAAGTATCATCTTAACAATAAGTAAATATATATATTATCATAATTTAAATGAGTTAAATTAAAATAATGTATTACAACTAATAAAAGTGATTAAAAGGTCACATTGGAGGATATGTAAAGTTAATAAGTAATATAACCTAATAAAAAAAAAATTTGTGGAAAAGAAATAAATATAATAGAAAAATTGTGATCCAAGATTCTAAGAAGATCTGATGCAGTATCATTGACTATCACATGAGGTTTGGATTGAAATGACTTCCAAAGCATATAAACACTTTTGAAAATAATTTTTTTAATTATAAGAAATGAAATTTTAATTGAGTGGAACTCTATAAGATGACAATAATGGTATTTGTTTCATCTCCATTAAAACTTGCTTATAATTTCCCAAAATTACCAAAGTAATTAAATAAAAGTAATAATTAATCGTTATTTTAATATTATGCAAATATATGTTAAAGCTAAAGTCAGATAAATTAAAATAATGTAATACAAAAAGACTATACAGTTGTAAGGTTAAAGAGAGAAGATTTAGAGTTTCATAGAAATATAAAAAAATCAAAGCAAACAATTTAAATAATTGAAATAAATTGTATAGCAACATTTAATTTCAAGTTGATTTGGTGGTTGGTGTAACATTGTCAATCATCAAATTAGGTAGAAATTAAATACCTCGTAAAGAGTGCAAAATGATTGAATATAAAATATTTAAAAATAATAAAAAATAATTTTTAATTAAATGGTGACCATGAAGTCAAGTTTAATGGCTTTTGTTTCATCTTAATCAGGCCTTATATTTTATTTTTAAGAAATATCAAAATAAAAGAGAAATATAATATATGAAAATCAAAAACATATGAATGTAGCACGAGATATAAAGTTTACGATAATGTTGCAATCCAATATAGTCAAGAGAATGAGTGTAACTTTCATGATTATCAAATTATGTCAGAATTATAATATTTTTATTAGGAATACAAAAATATCAAGAAAAAACTATTTTGCATTACAAAAATAAATAATTTTTCTAATATATATATATATATATATAATATAAAACTAAATCGATGTGGAGGCCCTACAAGGGTTATTTAGAGTATTGTTTTAATACAAGAAAATCTAAGTGAAAACTTGAAACAATGATATAAACTGAATGACAAAGTTAGTCTCCAAGATTGTTAGGATGTCAAGTGTAACATACTCAATAGTTGAATCAAACATGAATCGAAACATTTGGTAAAGTTTACCAAAATTCTTAAAAAAAATTTAAAAATATCAAAATGAATAATTCACATGATAGAGCTCATGAAGATGATCCAAAGATGTGCGTTGTTTCTTGATCACACCTAGTTCAGAAAAACTTTACATTACTGAAGTAAATAAAGATAAATCATAATAAACTATAATTTTAATGTAATGTAAAAAAATATTAAAGGAGAAATGTGATATATTGAAGAAATGTAATGTAATCAAATCAATGTGATGTAAATGTCATATGACATGAGATTAAGAGTTACATTATAATATAAAAAAATCAAAATGAAACATTTGATGAAATGATATAAACTATGTGTGAAAGTTATATTCCATGATACTATGGAGATTGGTTATAATATTCTTAATCAAAAAGTTAGATGTGAACAAGAAAATCAATAAAAGCTTAGTAAAAAATTCTTATTGAGTGCAATTATAAAAAACATTAAGTAATAACTTGGGGTCTCCTAGGTCGAGGATCACAAAGGAGGACAAGAAAAACAAGGAGAATAAATTAAAATTATATTTCTCTTTAGAAAAGTGTTTATTCTTAGGAATATTTATTGCCTTCAATTAAACCCTAAGTGTCACTTCCTATTTGAGTTTGTACATCTACATAGAATGACCACCAAATATTATCTTTCTTCTTTTATTTCCTTGCAGTTGTGTTGCATGTTGCGACACAAGACATTATCAGAAGGATAGTTAAACTTTACACTTACCTCCTTAGGCACCAACGTTGCCAGAAGCATTGTCTTGAGGGCAATGGTGGTTTATGATTAATGCACAAGACATGGGTACGAGATGGATGAGTCATGTTCATTATCTTCTTAGGCGATCGCATGCTAGTGATGATGACTAACTCTTAATTTTCCAACCTCAAGCTGTTGGATCTTAAGAATCTAACATTAAGTAAAACAATATCAAGAGTTTGAGTTTTACCATTAGATTCTCAAACTTTACATCTCTATTATTTATCATATAACTATATTATAGACTAATGACAAAAAAATTGTGATGCACATTTATGCATTTTAAAATTGTAATAAATTTTATCCATAATGATGTGTTTATTGATAGATTATTATTTAATAATAATATAATAAAAATATTGTTATTACCAAAATTTAGTAATAATACCCCAATCTTTTAATTAAATATATTATTAATTTTTTTTATTAAAATATTTTAAAAATTTTAATCCCGTACTAACACGTAGAGAAATCCTCGTGATGCCAATCAAATTCAAAACAATACTCCCTTCTCTTGTTGAATAAATTATTAATATATAGTAATTATCTTTTGTACTTAAAAATTTTCCATCCCGAAACCTCATAAGCTCCTTAGCTTGGTTCTTCTAAGCTTCCCTTTGACTAGGGTTTTGTTAATTGATCTGTAGAACTGGCGACGGTGGCGAACCTCCTCTTACCGTATTACTTCTCTGCATCTGGAGAGGCTGCCGATAGGCTGAGCCTTCCTGTGCTTCAATCTAGGATGAAGCTTGACCCAGAAGGATACGAGGCAGAGCTTCCCCTTATCTACAGCCACTTTGAATCATCCCTACATCTCCTCCTTTAGCAATCTGCGCTCAGTTCGTCATTGGACCTGGTGGTCTCGAAGGATCTCGGTGACCTCACGATGTTCCTTGCACACATGAATGCATACTATCCCTAATGCCTTGCTTAATTTCCTCATTAGTCTCTGAGCTCCATCAATCCGAAGTCAGACCCTCTCAGCTTCCCTTCATTCCAATCGAGCACTAGCTATCATCTTCCTTGTCAATAAGAAGGCTCGTTGTTTTATTTTATTTTTTTTGGAGCAATGTGTTATAGTGTTTGGTACACTTCAATTTGGAGGGCCACCATTATTCAACATATTTCTATTCAACATTTTAATGGGTGGAAATATCTTTTGTTTGTACTTGTTAAAGTTATATTTTGAATTGGGCATTAGAGAAAATGGGAAACTTCCACTTAATTGAGCTTTAAGATAACATTATAATTGTTGATAATTTGTTAGACTTGATTAGGCCATTCTAATTGTTGATCAAGGTAGAAGTTTTATTTCCCTCTGCAAAGAACAAAACAGACACTTTTTCCATGATTTCTTAAATATAGAATCTTAACTATTTCTTGTGAGGTTGTATATTTCTTCTGCTAGATTCCAATATTAAAAAAGTTTAGGTTGCGAACACCAAATTCATATTCTGTTATTATAATTACAAGAACAATCCTTTAACACATCAAGTGAGGTCAGATACATTGATTCTAAGATGCTATTGTTTCTTTTCATTAATTGCTTTTCTACTGGATCCAATGTTGTTAAAGCCATTTCTAATAGTCCATAGTCATTTTTTTGTTCTATATGTTTTACTTTTTTATAGGAAAGATTTCAATAATCTACTTCTCTTATAGAATCACAAAGTGAACTTCTTTATATAACCAAACCATCTAGAAATATGTTTCTATTTGCGTGTTTGTACTCCTTTACAGTAAGTTACTCTTCAAACTTAAAAGCATTATCTCTATAGCAATTATTCTATTTGTGTGTTTGTACTCACACATTGACATTTGTAATCTTACAAATTTGACTTCATTCTTGAGTGTGATATTTTGATTACACAACACTTAGAAATATGTTTTATTTTCATCTTATTTGTTTAATGCTTGGATCATATTAGTTACATTTTTTGTTAATTTCTCAATCATTTTGAAGTATAGGTTCAAAATAAGTCAATTTTATATTTTTGTTTATGATAATTATTACATTCTATACGTTTTTTGAATTACTTATCTAAATATTAATTCCATAAATTTATTATAAGAACTAAAAATGCAATACCATTTAAACTTCATAGTCATTGGTAATAGACTCAGTTTTGTTTTATCTATTTGCTTAGTCTCAGTTTTGCTTTATCTCTTTGCTTAGTCTTATCAATTGGTATTAAATTGTTAGCAAAATGCATATTAATTGTTTATCTTGAATTTTATAATTACGTTAATAATTAGTATAAAATTGAAGCTATCTTTTATTGCTTATGTTGTCAGAAAGTTTGATGAAAGAAGAAGTGTAAAAGTACTTATGAAGCATTATCTTTTTATGTTAAAAAATGGGAGTTATGAAAAATTTTCAAAATGTTTTTGATGCTTTTGGTGCACAGGTAGAAAACATTTTTGAAATTAAGTTTACGAACACATCCAAGGACTTAAAGCATAGCCATAATGAAATTCGATTATAATTAAGAAATCTTTAATATGTTCTCCTTAGGCGTCCGAAATTATTTTTAATATATGCAATTTTAATTTCGTTTTATTCTTTTCTAGTACCTTATCAATATAAAGTGTCCTTATACACTTATTATTGCGTTGTTATACATGTTTTTCATAATTTCAATATGTCCAATTCTAGCTTCTTTTTTTTCCTTTTCTAATGCCTTTTTGAGCAAGTGAGGGAAATATTATAATAAATAATTAATTTGAGTTCATGATGATTCTCTTATAGAATTAAGAAAATGTTTTTGTTCCTTGAAGTAATAATAAGAAATTGTTACAATCATTTTATGTTTTTCATTAAACTCTTTAATCACATAGTAAACATTCCTTATATTATCTTTCATAGACTTATCCAAAATTGTACTAACCCATTTTTATTTCAATTCTTGCTTGAATGTTGAAGTTTGAATCCTAAAATTGGTAATACCTTGGTTTTTTGGCAATGTGCCTAGTTTTTGAACAATAGTAAAGTTTATCTTCTTATGAATCATGATGTTAATTAACTTGTCAAATTTATGATTTAATTCTAGCTTCTTGAAATTATTTCTTTATACGTATACATGCATGATGTTGTAGGAATCCTTACTTTTTTCAATTAACTCATTGTTGATATAACCATCTTTCTTAATCTTTTAGTATATTTAGACAATATAACACATTGCTTTTTAGAAGTCCTAAGCATTAGATTTAGCACAATTTTGGACATACATTACCATGGGTTGGCTACCTTAAGGACAATGGAGAGGGACAAGTCATAGAAATAGATGGTTGGGAGGTGTTTGGGATAAATGGAAAGATAGATCGTAAAGTTGCCTAGAGGTCAACTAAAAGAATTGGGACGGAGAGATGGATAAGTGGGGTTTTCAAGTTTATACTATAAGCTAAGAGAAATGGCTTATGTGAAATATTTTACCAATTTCAAATGCCCACATGAATGCTATGAAAGTTTATGGGCTTAAACCAAATGATCTTAAAACAACCAAAATGAAATTTTTTTTTCATAATACTATTTAGTGTTGCAAGTGTTATGTTGTTCCAATGATTATAAATAAATTAAAATTCTCTAGCATGTTATTGATTTTTTTTTTTTTAAAGATTGTGCTTTTAAATATGTTTTGCTTATTTGTATAGTCATATTGTTGAGTTGGATGTGCCTCTTGAATTATTTATGGACCTTCAGATCATTGGTGATCGAAACCTCAAAAAATTTGCATTTTTTTATGTTGTTCACTGTATTCGGCACATGAACAAAAAACATAGAAATGAAGCAAAAAATAGGAAGCTTCAAAATATTTTTTTCTCATTACTACAGGTTTATGATGTCATATATACTCTATTTTTGCTGATTTTTGTTAGTTTTGTTGATTATAATAACAGATGTATGATTTCTTGTTTGAAGGGAGAGGAAGAACTAAGGGTGAGCAGGTCACTTGTTGTACTGTGTGATCCTCATCGACGAAAAGTAGGGCTTCATGATCGAACTGCTAATGCTATTTGCAATGCATGCTTTCACAGTTCTTGAAGGTGGATATTTTCCTTATTTCTACAATTGGTTAAGTCCCATTAGTTTCCTTATTATGCCTTTTTTATTGCTTCTTTTTGCCAAACATAGGGTCATGGTAATGAGCAATCTTATTCATTGTAATGAGCTATCTTACTTGAAAAGATTCTAAGTTTTGGTGTTTTAGTTGAAAGCTTAAGCATAAAGTAAAAGAATTAAATAGAAGAAAATAATCTCCAAGAGTGAGTTTCATGCTTAAAGAGAGAGAGTAAATGACAAGTCAAAACTTAACAAGATGAAACAAACTTTTTTTTCCCAATTGAATGGTATGATCAAAGAGGAAATACTTAGGTACTTAGAAGTTATAAGTAAGATTTTCACTTTGCAACAAGATAAGGTGAAAAGGAAAAAACTATCAACCTCCATACAATGGGTTAATGATCAAATTAGGAAGGAAAGGAAGAATTGTTTTTTTCCATTTGTAGCCTTCACATAATGGAAAAATAATGAAGGAAATAAAAAGAGAAAGTAAGATTTATGCTTCTCAAAGCAAGCTTACTATGAAATGGTGGCGAAGATCCATGTAATAAAAAGTTCACATACATGTCTAACTCAATCAAAATTTGATTCAAATGATATGAACCAAAGCAAGTTGAAATTGTAATTTCAAGTAATGAAAAGGCACTTACTTTTTTATTGCTTGTGCATTACACAAAAACCATTTAATATAAAGAAATGAATAGAACTTATTATGCTAATAACTTTTATTAGGCCTATTCTCATGGGTTATTAACATATGAAATATAACTATCAAATAAACATCAAAAGAACTTGTTAACTAGCTCTATAATATTTAAATATGGATCTCCCCTTAAACATGTTTTGAGTTTTTGCGACCCACTGGAGGATTTGTTGAAGTAGGTTTGGGCTTAATATCAGTGCATGCCTAGGCTTTTGGATGATATTTGTTTTGACTTAAAAAGTTCAAGGCCTAAGTTTTAAGTACACTCACATAGATTTGACTTATATTTTCTTGATAGAATTTAGTATCTCAAATGATGATCCATACTTGATAAAGTTAGGTTAAGTAACTTAACAATAAATGAATTTGCCATGAGGTTTTCATGTCTTAAGAGAATATCAATTATTGAATGATCATCACTAACATTGACTTGCAAGGATGAAATATATTCAACTACAAACTACATGTAATTAACTTAAATAATTGATTTGTCAATGTCAAGTGAGAATAGTTATGTTGATTTTCTACCAAAAGAAATAAAAACCCAAGTAATTTGGAATTTGATAGAGGACATCAAATAACTTTTGATTGATGAATTAGCTCAAGAGATGACTTCTTTTAAGATAATTTTTTTAATTAGTCCTCAAATAAGTTTGTACTTTTAAAGTACAATTTTATTAGTTCTTAAGATATTCAAATATTATAATTAAACAAAGAGACTTGACTTCGTTTAAGTTAACAAAATCTTGAGAATGTAAAATCATGATGCTATGTATGAAATTTATTAATAACTTTAGTGAATTTCAAATAACACCTTTGATAGTTAGCACAAGAAGAAAAGTTTGTAATTTTTACAATATGTAGAGCCTTTTTAAGGGATCCTTACTCTTTGATTGTTGGAGCTCAACATCTTCCTCTTTATGAAGTTGATAGACATTTGGTCCTAGAATATCCTTGATCAAGTACAATTCTTTCTAGTTTGGTGCAAGCTTATGGAGGCTTTATTAGTGTTGAGAGCTCTTATATTGTCTAAGACTTATATTGTCTAAGAACCAAATCTTTGACCTTGAAAGGACAATTCTTAATATGAAATATTTTTTCATACTTTACTTTATATTTAGTTTCTTTACATGGTCTGTAAGACACTTTTTCTAGATTAGGTCCAACTTTTGATGTGCCAGTTTCAAGTTCAAGCTTTTGAAGTTTTTAAATGATTGACCTCGATAGTAATTAAGATAAATAATATGGAATTTTTCTATTGCAAAATATTAAGGAGATCTAAAGTTAAATTTATTTGTCAATAAATAATGCATAGTTAAAAATTTCTCATGAAACTTCGCAAATCCAATGAGAATAAATAATTAACAAATTTTAAAAATGTTTAATTAATCGAATTGGACATGCTTAAATGTGTTCAATTACCTTTTCCATCTTGATCAAATATATCTTTTAATTATTATAAATTAAAAATACTGAATAATGATAATAATAAAAAAATATTATTTAAATATTAAGTAGATGTATATAAAGTTGAAATGAGGAGTATTTAAGTAAAGTAATTAGAATTGTATAAAAGAATAACCAAATCAAAATGAAAAAGTGTAAGAAATGGGATAATTTTACAAGTTATATTTAAAGATACTAAGTAGACTAAGAGTAACATCTGGGACCATTAAATCATATAAGACTATAAAATACTCGAAAAAAAATGCTATAGCCACATAAAAAAATATAAATATTAAAAATGTATATTTAATTGAATAAAGTTCATCTAGATTAGTCAACGATGTTTGTTTCATCTCTATTAGATATTGTGAGGTAAATAAAAGATTAAAAATGAAATTATTTAAATAGAAGCAATGAAATACAAACCAATAGATGTAATCCATAACAGATGAGAAATAGATTTTTAAAGTAATATAATTATATTAAAACAAAAATTTTAAATAAATGAGATGAAATATATTAATAGAAAATTCATTAATATTAAATCTAAAACAAGAGAAATTGAATTGTTGTAATTTATTTTAATAAGGGCAATGTAAAGGTCATGCATAGATGGAATTAGGGTTTTATAGTAATATAACCAAATAAAAGAGAATCATTTAATGGCATGAGTTAAAATTATGACAAAGTTTTAATCTAAGATATTGAGGAGAACAAGTGTAACATCTTCAATTATATAATATCATAAAATGAAATGTCTTATAATGAACACTAAAATCATATTAAATAAAATAATAAAAAATATATAAATAAATTTATAATTGTATTCAGCTTTTGAGATGAGTTCAATGATATATTTTTCATGTAAATAAGGCCATGTTTGTAATTACTATGAATTGAAAGTGATTAAACAAAAATAATGATAAATGATTATAGCAATAGTAAAAACATATAAATGAGATATATTAATGTAATACAAACAAATCAATGTTATATAAATGGGACTTAAAAAAATTTAGGTAAATTGAACTGAGAAGTCACATTCGAAGTTAGGAAGATCTAGAATAATATCATCAATTATCAAATTAATATAGATCAAAATAGCTTCTAAAATAAGGATAAATATTATAATATAAAATACTTTTAAAAAATTTAAAGATTAATATTTAATAAGATATAGCTCATCAGGATAAGTTCAACAATATCTATCTCATTTTGATGAAACCTCATTTGGAATACCAATAATTCCAAAGGGAAATAAGCATAGATAATAATAACTTTTTTGTTTTAATAATAAATTAATATAAAAAAGATAACATGTGATAAATTGATGAAATTTCATTAACTAGATCAATATGTTGTAAAGGTTATGTGAGAGGAGAATTAGGGTTTCCAAGTAATATAATCAAATCAAAGGAAAATATTTAAAGAACTAAGTAAAATTTCACATGAATGTTCCTTTCTAAGGTACTTAAAAGCTTTAGTGTAACATCCTTGTTCATAAAATCTACAATAAATCAAAATATTTGATGCATACCAAAGCACTAGAAAATTAAATATTATAAGAATATTGAAAATGTTTAACTAATATGAGACAAATTGTTTTGAAAAGATGCATTCTAAGACACTAAGGAGGTCTAGTGCAACAACCTTGATCTTAAAATTAACCATGAATCAAAATATCTCATAAAATGTATCAAACAAGGTATAGAATAAGATATTTAAAAATATCAAAGCATTAATCGATATTTAACGTAACGTTTGTTTGAGAAGAGAATTAGAGTTATATCATAAGATAAAAAAATCAAAGTGAAACACTTGAAGAAAGGAGATAAATCTATGAAAAAGTTGCATTAAAATATAGTGAAGACACAGTCTTTAACATTATTAGTCGTCAAATTAAATATGAATGAGATTTCTTCATCAAATATGCAAAAGCACTAGAAAATATAATGTTAAAAAAATAAAAAAGAATAATTAATTGGGTAGGGCTCATCAAAACAACTATAATGATGATGGTTTCATCATGACTAGATAAGCATAGATAATAATAAATTATTATTTTTATTTTGACAAAATATATGTTAAAGCAAAAACAAAAAAAATTGAAATATCATAACATAACAAAATTGAAGTGATATAAAGGTCACAAGTGTGGAGATTTTGAATTATATAGTAATTTAAATAGATCAAACAAAGTATTTATGTCAATGAAATGAATTGCATAGGAAAAAAATATTCATAAAAATAAGGATATCAAGTGTAACATCATCAATTATCAAGTACGATATGATTCAAAATGTCATGTAAAATGTTTCTCTCTTTGATCAGGCCTTGCTTAAAATTTTTATGAATTAATAAAGTAAATAAGCACAAAATACAATAAATTATTAATTAAATATTAGACAAATATATGTTAAAGATGAAATAAGATTAGTTGAAGCAATGTAAAATAACAAAATCAAAATGATATAATGCTCATAGTTTAGGAGATTAATGGTAACATTGTAATATAGTGAAATTGTGATAAAAACTTTGAAATGTTCTCACAAATTATATAGAAATTTGCATCCCATGATTCTAAAGAGATTGAGTGTGACATCATCAATCATCAAAACATGTATGAAAAAAATGACTAATATAGAACTTAAAAACATTAAAAAAAATTTAAAGTATCAAAGGAATAGTTAATTTAATAAAGTTCATCGAAACAACTCCATCGAAATTTATTTCTTCCAGACCTAAAGTTGTTTTGTAACAAAATTACTAAAAGAAATAAGCAAAAGAATAAAAAAATTATTTTTTTAATATTGAGTAATGATATCTTAAAGTTGAAATAAAATAAACTGAAGAAATTAATTATAACAAAATCAAAGCTATTTAATGGTCACAGGAGAGGATATTTTGAGTTTCATAGTAATATAACAAAATAAATGTGAAAAACATCTCAAATCAGGTTAACTTTATGGGAAAGTTGCATTCAAAGTAATTAGAAGATCATATGTTGCAATAATGATCATAAATTTGGTAAAAATCAAAATGTCTAGTAAAATATATAATTAGAGAAAGCTCACCAAAATTAACCCAACAATATTTGTTCCATCTTAATCAATCAATATTTATAGTTTTTATAAATTATTAAATTAAATAGTAATAACTTTTACATCCATATTAAGTAAATATATGTCAAACTTCTAATGAGATAAATGGAAGTGGTGTGATATAAACAAATAAAAGTGCCTGAAGGTCATATAGGTGGTGATTTAGGAAATTTGAAGAAGCCAAATAAATAGTAAGGAAATTTTTGTTCCATGATTCTAAGGAAATTAAGTATAACTTTTGTGTCATCAAATTAGGTACAAGTAAAACATTTTTATATAACATACTAAACACTAGGAAATTAATTATTTAAAAATATTAAATTAATATTTAAATGTATGAAGCTCTTTGATCTGAGTCAATGATTTTTATTTTTCTTTTAAAACACTTAAATGGAATTACCATGAATTAAAAAAGTAATAAAACATAAATAATAATAAAATATTATTTTTATAAAAATAAATGTCAAAGACAAAATGTGATAAATTGAACCAATGCAATAAAACCATATCAATATTATGTAATGGTCATAGGAGAGGTGACTTTAAGACACATAGTACTACAACCAAACCAAATAAAAAATTTGAAGAAAATAAATAAATTATTTTGGTAACATGTGTTCTATAATACTAAGAAGATTGAGTGTATCATCCACAATAGTCAAATAATGTACGAGTTAAAATAGCTCATACATTTTGTCAAAATTCTAGAAAATAAATTTTTTTAAAAATTTATGATTGTATTTAATTGGATAAAGCTTATCTAGAAGAGACCAACAACTTTTATTTCATCTAGATTGAAACATGTTTGGAATTTTGACAAATTTTAAAAATTAAGTAAATATTGATAAATTTTTATTTTAATATTTAGTAAATATATATTAACATAGAAATGAGATTAATTGAAGCAATCTAAATAACTAAACCAAAACTATGTATAGCTCACATGGCACAAGATTTAGATCAACATAACAATATAACTAAATTGAAGTGCACTAACGAAATGAGATAAATGTTGTGGAAATATTGCATTGAAAACTTTTAAGGGAATATAGTGTAACATCTTTGATCATTAAAAAAAGCACAAACGAAAATGACTTGCAAATCATACCAAGCCCTACAAAATAATATATTTAAAAATATAAAAAGAATATTTAATAAGATAGAGCTAATTAAGACAAGTCCAACGACATTTGTTTCATCTAGATTGAACACCATTTAAAATATTATGAATGATCAAATTAACTAATAATAAATAGTAATAAGGGAGTCAATATATATTAAAGTTAAATTAAGATAAATTGAAGCGAAGTAATACAACAAAATCAATGAGATGTATAGGTCACACGAGAGGAGATTAAAAGGTTTACTATAGTATATACAAATCTATATGAATAGTTTAAATAAAATGAAGTTAATTGTGCAAGAAACTTGTATTATAAGATACTAAAGAGATTGAGAAAACCATCCTTAATCATAAAGTGAGATCCAAATTTAAAAGTCCCCTAATGTATGCCAAAACCATTAAATATTTAGGAATATAAAAATAAATATTTAATTGGATAGAGCACATTGACAAGATAGCAACAACATTTTTCTAATCTAAATTGGACCTCATTTCAAATTGTTACAAATTGTTAAAGTAAATAAGTATTAATAAAAACTTATTTAGTATTAAGTAAATATATATTCCTATGAAAATAACATAAATTGAAATAAAGTAATATGACCAAAAGTAATGTGATATAAAGTTCAAATAAATGAAGAATTGAAGGAATATGGTTATGTAATAAAATAGAAATAAAAAATTTGGTGAAAGATAAATAGTTTGAGTATGTTGTATCCTAACATACAAAGGAGTTCAAGTGTAACATCCTCGATCATCTATCATCATAAAAATTAAAATGCCTTAAAAAAATTAAAAAGTTGTGTAAAACAATATTTTTATAAATATAAAAAATAAATATATAACTAAAAAGAGCACGTCAAGATAACTTCAATGATGTCTGTTTTGTTTAGATTGAAAGTTGTTTGGAATTATAATGAATTAAAAAAAATAAAAATAAGAATAAATAAAGAATTATTTTAATATTAAGTATTTACATATTGAAATTGAAATGAGATAAATGTAAGCAATTTAATATATAAATATCATAGTGATATAAATTTTAGAGCAAAGAAGATTTAGAGCTATAAAGTAATATAAATTAATCAAAGTAAACATTTCAATAAAATTTGATAAATTACCATCCTCATTCATCAAATCAAGTATGAATAGAAATGACTTATAATGTGCTAAAACTTTAAGAACTAATATAATTAGAAATATAGAAATTAATTACTATAAATTAATTTTTTTAGCCTTCATCGGTTCTCGTTTGGAATTACTATGAATTACAAAATTAATTAAACATAAATAATGATAAATTAATATTTTAATATTTTATAAGAAAAAGTAAAACTAAATTGAGATAAATTTATATAATGTCCGATAAACAAACAGAATTGATGTAAATGTCTCACTAGAGGAGAGTTAGAGTTTTGTAGGAATGCTATCAAATTAGTGTGAAATATTTGAAGAGCTAAAAAAATTTTAAAGGAAAGTAGCTCTACATGGCGTAAAAGATTTTAGTGTGACATTCTCAATCATCAAATCATGTATGAATAAGGAATATTCATAAAACATGACAAGTCCTTAGAGAATAAGATATTTAAAAATTGAAAATGATACCTCAATTAGGAATACAACAAATTAATAATTTAATTAAACACAAATAATTCCTCTAATATTATATAAATATATTTAGTGTTAAAATGGGATAAACTAAAGCAATTTATTATAAAAAAATCAAATAATTTCAGACAACATATCACAAGAGAATTTTAGTTATAGAGTAATACGACGAAAGAAATGAAAGTAATTTTAAGAAATGGGAAATAAGGTATTTTATTAGATATAGCTACTAAAGACTAGTCTAGTGATGTTTGTTTCAACTTTGTTGATGACATTAATAATTGCATGCAAATAGAAAAGAAATTAAAATAAAAATGAGGTAAACTTAAGTTATGAACCATATGAAAGTAAATCAAAGTGAAGATCACAATATAGGAGAATAAGAGTTTCAAAGAAACAAAACTAAATCAAAGGAAATAAACTTTAAAGTAGCGACTCAAATTGTTTAGGAATGTTGCATTAAAAGATACTAAAAATATTAGGAGTGGTTTACTCAATGCTCAAATTAAGTTCAAATAAAACTGTCTCATCAACCATGCTAAAATCTATGAAAATAAAAAAAATTTAAAATATAAAAATAAATATTTAAATTAATAGAGCACATTGAGGTGAGTCCAAAAAAGTTCCTTTCACCTAAATTAGACCTCATTTTGAAATATTTTAAATTACCAAATTAAATAATGATAAATTAAGGTAAACTATTTTTTTATTACTAATAAAATATTTATTATATCCAAAAAAAAAAGATAAATTGAAAAAATGTAAAATAATCAAGTGAATGTGAAGTAATCAATAAATACAAAACTAAGTGCTACATATGTTATATCAAATGAAATTGAAACTTATGGACAAATGAGAAAAAAAATACAAGAATGTTATATCTAAGATGCTAATGAGATGGGTGTAACTCACTCGATTGTACAATTTAGTAAAAATATAAAATGTTGTTTATAGTATGCCAAAACCATTGGAAATAAAATATTTAAAAATATCATACCAAATATTTAATTGGATAGAGCTAACCAATATGATTAAAATGATATTTGTTTAGAATCAATGATATCTCATCTATCATTATAAAAAGTAATCGAAGCAAACAACACTCAAATAATAAGAAATTATTATTTAATTTTAATTAAATATGCATTAAAGAATAAATGATATAAAATAAGGAAATGTAATATTGCAAAACAAATGTAATATAAAGGTAACATGATAAAAGAATTAGAGTTACATAGAAATATCACGAAATAAAAGAAAAGTATTTTAATAAATGAGATAAATTTATAGGGAATGATTTTTTCCATGACAATATGGAGATCGAATGTAAAATTCTAGATCATGAAATTTGAAATGATGAAAATTTTTAATAAAACATGTTAAAGATATAGAAAATGAAATATTTGAAAAAATAAAAAGAAAATTTTAATTTTAATAATGCCCATCGAGAGAAGTCCAATGACATTGATTTGGTCTTGATCGAAACATGTTTAGAATTACTAAAAACAATTAAGTAAAATGAGATAAATTTAAATAATGTAATCTAATCAAATCATCTTGATAAAAAGTGTAATTGAGAAGAAATTTAAAGTTAAATAGTGATATAACAAAATTAAAATAAATAATTTAAAGAAGTGAGATAAATTATACAGTAATGTTTCATTCTAAACAATAAAGAGATCGAGGATAACATTCTCGATTGTTAAATCACGTATGAATTATAATTTCTTGAAACCAATCAAAAAACTTAAAATATCATTTATTTAAAAATATAAGAAATGAGTAATTTATTAGTTATAGCTCCCAGATGAGTCCAAGTTTTGTTTTTTTGCAAAGTTAGTCCTAATTTTAAATTATTAGAAATTAACAAGGAAATTAAAGATAAAAAATAACAAAGTATTATTTTAATTTTAAGAAAATATATATTATGGCTAAAATAAGAACATTGAAAAAATCTAAAACAACCAAATCATACTTATGTGAAGGCCACACAAGGGTAATTTAGAGTTACGTAGTATGATAACCAATTCCATTAAAAAATGTTCAAAAAATAAAATAAACTATTTGGGAATATTGTATTACATGATACCAATGTGATTTACTGCAACACATATGACCATAAAACTATGTACAATCAAAATGTACAGTAAAGCTGGTCAAAATAAAAGAAAACAATTTTTAAAAAAATATTTAATGAAGAGGAAAATTAACTAAATATAAATAATAACAAATTATTTATTTTAATGTTAAGTATGTATATATATGTATTAAGTGAGATATAAGACAACGTTAAATAAAGTAACATATAAAAATCAAGCATGTTAACGATAACACAAGAAGACAATTAAAGTTTCATAGTTATATAACGAAAACAAAGCAAACATTTTCACGCAATGAGATAAATTATAAAGAAAACTACATTTTTTGAAACACAGAGATCAACTAAAACATTCTAAAAAATAAGATATTTGGATAAATAAGAATGAAAATTTTAAGGGATAGAACCACTTCGTATGAGTTTAATGATATCTATTTCATCTTAATTAAACTTGTTTAGAATTTAAATGAATAACAAAATTAAATAGATGTTACAATTAATATATTATTATTTTAGTATAAAAGAAAAATAATATTAACATTTAACATAGATAAATTGAAGTAATGTAGTACAACTAAATCTAAATAATGTAAAAAAATCACATCAGGGGAAAAGTTGATTTTTATAGTAATACTACAAAATCAAAGAAAAGATCTAAAAAAATGCAATTAACTTTATGAGAAAGTTATATCCCAAGGTGATATGGTGATCACATTTAACAAAATCGATTGACGTATCCCTTATGAAACAAATTATCTTGCAAAGCATGTAAAAACCCTAGTATACAAAAATTTTTAAATTTATAGAAATTAATATTTAATTGGATAATCCTCATTAAGATGTGCTTATCAATGTTTGTTTTGTCTTGATAAAACTTGTCTATAAATTTGCTAAAAATGTAAACAAATATAAAGAATAAAAAGAATTTTATATTAAATAAATATTTTGCAATGTTGAGATGATACAAATTAAAGTCACTTAATATAACTAATTCAAAGAAATTTAAATGTCACATGAATGGAGAAATAGAGATCCATAATAATAACCAAATTAAAATGAGCAATTTTTTTAAATGAGATAAATTGTAAAGGATGATTGCATTCCAAGATGACAAGGTCGTTTGACCCACCCATCTGAACTTTACAATGTTTTTTTTTGGTTATATAAATTTCTTAATTTATCCAATTCCATTAAATATTTTTCTTTGATTTTGACATATAATTATAAAACTCTAAATCTTATCTCCTATGATCTTTACATAGTATTCATTTTGTTGTCATACATTACTTTACTTTATCTATTTTAGCATAATATATTTTTAATTAATATTTTAGTGACTTTTAAGACATGTCAAATTTTTGTAAAAGTATTTATAATTATAAAGTGAGTATTTATATGGATGGAGATCTTTGATATAAGTCCATTCTTTTTTATTTCATCACAATATAACCTACATCTAAATTACATTGTATTGCAAAATCAATAAACAAAAATAATATTGAATTACAATTTGCATATTAAGTTAACATATATTAAAGCTAAAACAAAATAAATTGAAGCAATGCAATACAACATAATCAAAGTGATGTAAAAGTAACTTGGGAAAAAATTTAAAATTACATATAATTCAAACAAATCAAAATAAAATTCTAAAAAATGAGATAAATTGTATTAGAAAGTTGTGTCGTAAGCTATTAAGGAGATCAAGTGTGACAACCTCGATGATCAAATCACACACAATTTGAACTATTTCGTAATGTGCCTTAAAATACTATGAAAAAAATTTAAGAATATTAAAATGACTATCAAGTGAGATAGAACACATCAAAAGAGTCCAATGATGTTTTCCTTGTCAAGATAAGATCTCATTTGGAATTAGAACCAATTACATAAGTATATAAGAAAAAATAATAATAAATTATTTTTTTAATATTAATAAAATATATGTTATAACAAAAATAAGATAAATTGATGTGATGTTAAATAATCAAATGAATTAAATGTAAAGGCCAAAAAATACAAGATTTAGTGTTCCAAATATTATAACCAAATGAAATTCAAACTTTTTAAAAAATGGGGTAAACGATACAAGAATGTTGTAGTCTGAGATGCTAAGGTGGTGAGTGAAACCCATTCGATTAACAAATTAGGTGCAAATATAAATGTGCTGTATAGTTCGCACAAACCATGGAAAATAAAATATTTAAAAATATGAAAAAGAATATTTAATTTGATAAATCTCACCAATTCTCATTTACCATTACAAAAAATTATCTAAGTAAATAAACACATAAATAATAATAAATTATTTTTTATTATTAGTTAAATATGAATTGAAGCTAAAATAATATAAGTTAAAAAAATGTAATATAACTAAATAAATGTGATGTAAAGGTAACATAAGAGAACATTTAGAGTTATATAGAAATATAACAAAATAAAAGAAAAATATTCGAAAAATGAGATAAATTGTTTGGAAAATGTTGGTTCCATGATAATAAGGAGGTCATTGTAAAATCCTCAAACATCAAATCTATAGCAAATTAAAATTTCTCACAAAGCATGCCAATGTTAAAGAAATTGAAATATTTTAAAATATAAAAATCATACTTTAATTGCATAAAGGTCATCGAGACTTGTCGAATGACATTGGTTACTCCTTGATGAGAACTCATTAGAATTACTACAAATTACTGAAGTAAATGAGATAAATTTAAAGAATATAATATAAAAAAATTTTGATCAAAAGCAACTTGGCAAGGATTTAAAGTTAAAAATTAATAAAATCAAATCAAAAAAATATTTAAAAAAATGCAATAAATTATACGAGAAACTAACATTTCGAGATAGTCAGGAGATCAAAAGCAACATCCTCAATCATCAAGTCATGTATGAATAAAAACCTATTGTAAAGCATGTCATAACCTCGAAATGTAAGTTATTTGAAAATGTTAAATAGAATATTTAATTTGTTATAGCTCCTTAGATGAGTCCAAGGATGTCTGTTTTTCTTGATCATACCTCATATGAAATTATACAGAAGAACAAAGTAATTAAAGATAAAAAATGTGAAATTATATTAAGAAAGTATGTGTTAAAGCTAAAATGTGTTAAATTGAAGAAATATAAAATAAAAAAATCTATGTGTTGTAAAGCCTTCACGAGGGGAGATTTAGAGTTACATAGCAATTAAATCAAATCAAAGCAAAAATTTTAAAAATAAGATAAATTATCTTGGAAAATTGCACTACATGATGCTAAGGTGATTCGGTGCAACACATACAATGAAGAAATTATGTACAAATCAAAATATGTAGTATAGAATGTCAAAACTGAAGGAAAAATTATTTAAAGGATTTTAAAAATGAATATTTAATTTGATAAAGGTAGTTGAAATGAGTTCAATGACATTGGCTTAGTTAATTTATAACTAATTTTGAATTAAAATAAAGAATAAAATTAATTATACATAATTAATAAAAAATTATTTCTTGATATTAAATGAGAATATAAATAAAGTTAAACAACAAAATATTTCTAAATCAAGCATTGCAATGGCAACACAAGAAGGGAATTAAAGTTTCCTTGTTATATAAAAATATAAATCTAACTATTTGTAGAAATGAGATAAATTGTAAAAGAAGCTATATTTATGAAACTAGGAGATTTAAACCACTCTCAAAAGTAATAAATTTAGATACATAAGAATGAACATGTTATTTGATAGAGCTCTTCAATATGAGTTTAATGAAATTTATTCCACGTTGATTAGAAATCATTTATAATTATTATGAATTACTAAATTAAATAAATTTAAATAATTACATATTATTATTTTAATATGAAGTAAATATATGTATTAAAGTTCAAAATAGATAAATTTAATTAATGTAGTACAAATACATCAAGTGATGCAAAAAATGAAAAGAGAGAAAATTACATTTTTATAGTAATACTATAAAACCAAAGAAAACATTTTGAAAAATTACATAAACTTTGCAAGAAAATTTAATTCCAGGTTGCTAAAGAGATTAAATTTAACAAACTTGATTGTCATATTATGCATGAAACTAATTGTTAGTAAAGCAAGTGAAAAATGTAGAATATAAAATTTTTAAAATTTTGCAAATTAATATTTAATTGAAGAAAACCATATCGAACCTCGTTTGTAATTTTGGTGAATTACCAAATTAAACTAGCATAAATAATAAAAAAATATTTTAGTATTTAGTAAATTTTAATTAAAGCTGAAATAATACAAATTGATGTAATTTAATATAATTTAATTAATGTAATTTTAAAGTCACATTATTGGAAAATTAGTGATTCATACTAAATAACCATATCAAAGAAAAAAATATGTTGAAAAGAGATAAATTTTGCAGGAATGTTGCACTCCAGGATAACATGGTCGTTCGACTCAAGTTACCCTTATAAATTTTTTATTTGGTTATATTAATCTCTTTAATTTGTATAGTTTTTTCAATTGTTTTTCTTTTATTTTGTCATATTACTTTATAACTCTATTTGTTTTCAGGTGTGATCTTTCAATAGTTTTCATTTTGTTATCATACATTTCTTAAGTTTATTTCATTTTACGTTAATGCATTTTAAAGTAATAATAAAATTATAATTAATATTTTACGGACTTGTACAACATACAAATTGTTTTTAAAATTTTTTTATAATTATAAAGCTAATATTTATTTTGATATAGCTCCCTTTTACTAATCAAATGTTATTTACTTCATATTAATACTACATCATTTTGAATTATAGTGAACCACGAAATAAATAGAAAAACATAAAAATTGATTGCCATTTGAATATTAAGTAGATATTTAATAAAGGTAAAGGAAAATAAATTAAAGTAATGTAATGCAAACCAATCAGTGTGATGTAAAACACACATGAAAGAAAATTAAGCTACATAATAATTCAACCGAATAAAAAAATTTTAAAAAATGTAATAATAGAATAGGGAAGTTGGGTTGCAAGATACTAAGGAGATCGAATTTAACAACCTCGATAATAAAGTAATGTGAACTAATATACTATAAATAAATATTTTAAAATATTATAATAAGCAACTAATTAGATGGAAGTCATTGAGAGAGTTCAATGATGTTTTTTGTCTTCATTAGATGTCATTTAGAGTTATGATAAATTACTTATGTAAGAGTAAAAACTTATATATAATTATTTTCGTTTGAAGCAAAAATTAATTGAAGATTAAATTATATAAATTGAAATGATGTGACATTTCCAAATTAATATGATGTGAAATAAACTTGAGATGGGATTTATAACGACATAGTAAAAGTACAATAATAAATTGAAAAAATTTAAGACATAAAATAAATTGTTTGAGAAAGTTACATTGATATTAAGGAGATTGAATGTTAAAAAACCTAATCGTTAAAGTTAGTACTAATCAAAATATCTCAAAAAAAAAGCTAGAACTCTATAAAATGAAATTGTTAGAAATTTAATAATTAATATTTAATTAGATATATCTTGTCGAAACAGGTCCAATGATGTTCCTTTTGTCTTGAACGGGCCTCCTTTTGATTTACTATGAATTAAAAAATGTAAAACAAATATAAATAACGATTAATATTTATTTTAATGTTAAGTAAATATATATTAAAGTTTAAATGTGATAAATTGAAGTAATGAAACAAAATAAATTCAAAGTGAATAAAATGTTGCATAAGAGAAGACTTAAATTCACATATATAACAAAATTAAATAGAAAAAATTCACAAAATAAGATAAATTTTAGGAACTTTACATTCCAAGTCGTTCAAAAGATCGAGTCAAACATGCTTGATAAGAAAATAAAGTACAAACAAAAATATCTTATAAAGCATACAAAAAAATAGAAAACTTTAACTACATAAGCCCTTCTAATTTTGTGCAAAGATGGTTTTTCATCCTTTAATATACCATGTTTAGAATTACTATGATTACCAAAAAAAATAAGAATAAATAATAATAGATTATTAATTAAATGTAAATTAAACAAATATAAAAATTAAAATGAATGATATTGAAGTAGTGTAACATAAAAAAAATCAAAACAATATAAACATCACATTAGAAGAGATTTAGAATTACCTAGTAATATAAACAAAAAAAAGTGAAATATTTGAAAACCTTAAATACATTTCATGGGAAACGTACATTCATAGATACTAAGGAGATGAAATATAAGAGCATTAATTTTTAAAGAATGTATGAATCAAACATAGTGTGTTGTCAGGCATGATAGTGTGCATTGGAACATGTTGTGGAAACAATAAACTTAAATAATATTTGGCAAAGTTTAATTTCTACCAGAAAAGTTTCACTACAACATGAGCAAACACTTTACAAAACAAGGCCAAAAGTAGCAAGCAAGGTGAGACAAATCCACTTTACACAAAGTGACATCACTATTAGAGTGGCACTTGATTCTTGTATTAGTAGTCCTAAGTGATGAAAATGGTGAAAAAGAATTAAAAATTTTGGGAGGAAAATTCTATGCCTGAAGAGAGCCACCACATGGACAAGGGGCAAGCCACCTCACGTGGCACCACAAAGGGATGGAGCATAGACCACAAGGACATTGCCAAGCACACATGACACCACTAAACTTTAACTATAACACAAGAAAACTACACTTCACAATGTCCCATTCAAATGGAAAAGAGAGGTACTTCAAACAAGTACAACAATAATTCTCTTAACAATGCCTCACCTTATCCATGTGCCAGCAAATCATAGCACTAAAAATACCCAAAAAGGTCACACTTTACAAGCTGCACCCACCAATCACATGGGATGCCATGGGGCATCAGTGTATTTGTTTCAACATGTGCAAACATAGTGTGTTGTCATGTGAGAAAAGTGTTGCAATGTGCCAACTACTCTATTGTGTTCATAATTATAGCTACATGCATCAAAGGCTACAGCTAAACCTATACAAAGCATAGTGCATAGTGCACCATCCAACTTATGCTTCTGCATGGGCCACATCATGCCACACATTACACCTTTTAGATTGCATATTATGATAATTCCCTTAAGGGACAATGCAAGTCTCATAAAAGGGTAACACCTTATCTAAGGACTAATAAACAACATCACCAAAAATTGCCAAAAAAAAGTTTCACTTTGTGGGTCCCACAAGCTACACATATGATGCCACAGGGCACACACAAATTTGCTATCATGTGCACGCATAGTGCATTGCAACACATGAGCATAGTGCACTACTGCTAATGTAGCTAGAGCTATGCATTGATAGAGCTAAATCCCAGTAAGTAATAGCATTGTAGCATATTACACCATTTATCTTCCACTTCACCTTAGCCCTTGCAATGTGGTACATTTTTCTTATGAATTTCATATTGTGATAATTTGTTTTCAGAAGAAGTCAAGTCCCTTAATAGAGTAGCTCTACATTCATGCCCACGAAATCATAGCTAGCAAATATGACAGAAAAACATGACACTTTTTAACATGCAGATAAAACTATTATAGGTATCACTAAAATAATGGATGTGAGCAAGTTAGTGAGATTTTTGAAACTTATGCTACATTTATTGGTTTGTGGGGATGAATGTACTACATCATAGGGCTAGATCATAATGGATCATAACATTTTTTAAACAAGCTATAAGTGCTATAATTCTCACATTGCACCATCCAACTTCCGTGATAGGAAATGTGAGGAATTTCAACCTCAAACCATGACAAGCCTCCAAAAGGCACAACAAGAATCACACAATACCTTACTATGTACCACAAAGAATAACTATCACAACATGTACTAAAAAAAGTATCACAATTAATATCACAACAACTATCACCATAAGTATCACAATAAGTATAATAATTAGTAGAGCAAGTAGAGCATGTTAATAAAGTTAAGCAAGTGACCAAGGGGTCTTTAAAACTTTTATGGTGTCTATATCTTAGAAGGGATGAATGTTCTATGACATTGGGTTGGATCTTAATGGATCATGGTTGCAAGGCCACTCTATCACTTACAATGTGACGTGACAAATTTAAGTCATTTGTAAAGTATTTTATCCATTGTTTATACTTAATGACACTTTTTACAATTCCCACACCATTCAACCTTCCAGAACATTAAGTGAGCTCATGGTCATGTTCACTTGGGATAAAAATCCCTTAATATCATCTAAAAACCAAATGATGCAGCTAAGCATCACATCTTAGCATGGATTCTAACTTACAGGTATTCAGTCATAATCCTACACATTATGGCTTTAGACCATTAGCCTTTGAACCAAGTGTGATGACCAATTCTATAAATCAATGGTTCATCTCAAACTTCTTTGAATTGCTATCATGACACATTAGTTAGTGGGGCAAATCAAACATCCCTCATGATGGTCAAACCCCATCTTATGTATTCTATTGTTGGGTGAGCAATCATACACATAGGGAATTCCGCTTCACAATGGTAGAAAGAGTTGACATCGAGGACCAAAAAGAATTGTCACTATGAATACTTGGTTGCTACAAGCAAATCATCGTTGTGGAACTCTTCTGACAACTTTAGCTCAAATTTTGAAAGCATAAATGACCGATAAGCTACAATTTCATAGATAGTTTTTTTATTGAAAATAAGAGTCAACAAAGCTTTTTTGTTACCATTCCTCACAAGATTTCTTCTTTGTTTAAGCTCAACTTAGGACACCTATGCTAACTTTTAATATTTATGCTACCCTAGCAAATCTCCTCACCTAATAATGTCTTCTACCTTGATCAACAAATTGAGACAAGACATTGAGCCAAAAGGAGTTGGGTGCCCCATTGAATAAGTAAAATAACATTAAAAGTAGCGGTATTTCAATTTCATCGATACACAGACTCTCACGCATGTTAAACCTCTTAAGTCATTTCACATAGTATGACTATAGTCAAGGTCAATAGGGTACTCTTTCTATACAAATTTTGTAAAGCTTGATCCCTTGGTCATGGTTTCCTTGGATGATAGAAAGGGATAGTTGGAATCTTATTAATCCATTTGGCTACTTTAGGAGTGTTTTAGATACTTTCATTATTTTTCCATGCTTATTTGAATTTCATCACATTGACATTCAATTCACTATGTAGAAAACAGATTGATTAAGCTTCCTCAAGGAAAATTGCAATGTTTTAATTTAATTGAACAATTAGATTCCTCAAGTTCATGACAATTTTGAGCTGATTGTTGAACTCCTAAGGAAGGCCCCTATAGGGGCCTCACCTAATTCATTCCTTAGCCAACATGCATTGGCCCTCTCTTGCCACACAAGTAACTTAAGTTGTCTACTGACAACGATGGATGCTGGACATGTACCCCTATCCTAACCTTTAAAGCCAATTCTTTCCAAATATTTTGGATCCATTTTGTCAACTTCCTTTGCCAGCATTACTACATCAACAAGAGGATGGTTTTCTTGGAGACTTGATATGATAATGAGTATAAGTGAGTGTAAAAGTCACTTGACCATCTAGATATTCAATGGTTCTTAGAGGCACATCAAGCACTACTTTACCCATTTGTATGTTTTCAACCACTTGGCCCAACCTCAAATTAAATTGTTTCTAGGGTTGATAGGATCTTATGTAGAAAATGAAGCTCTTCTGGAGTTGCCCATCAAGTTCTTTGGACCACTTGATGTTGCCATAGATTGCTAGATCTTGGCTCAAGAATTTTAACTCCACTTCCTTTTGAATCTTGTGTCAATTGACACTCTTCGATGTGTCTCACCCATCTCTTAAGTTTTGCTAACCCATGTGTAAGTGCCATTCACATGGAACCTTTCCCTCCTTTAGCCTTCAAAGTTTTGATTTGATTTTTTATACTATCACAAATATTTGCATCAGTTGATGCTCTACGTGGGCTCGTGCCTTAATTTTAATAATGACCTTTGTACCCACTTGCTCATCGAGTGATTGCATTATACTGATGACTAACTATTCATTGCATGCATAAGTACCATCCATTTCAGAGAATAGTTAATTTAGAAGGTCAGTTGTTACACATTCCTCAAGGGATTTCAATTTCCATGACCACCGTCCTACTATCTTAATGACCAACACCTTTGTAGAGTCTAGGTTAGTGCACAATTGCACATTATAACCCAACTTTTGATTCGTCCCACATTGCAAGTTCTACCTAACAAAAATGTTCCACTTAGAGCCTAGATTCCTTCGCTCAACTCCTTAAAGTAGCTGACTTCCTACCTATTTGAAGTTTGAGAAATAGTTAAGGGCATTGTGCTCTCTATGCCTCTAATCATTGGCTTTACCCAAAAGAACTTCGATTATGGCTCTAAGTATCCTGATGGAAAATTGATGGGAATAACCTACTAGATGGCTCAATTAGTCACCTTTATACCGATGTCAGATGAAAGAATTATATATGAGAATCTTTACGAGCATCCACAATAATTTTCTTAGAGTTCACTATCTTTTGTGTCCCAATAGGCAGGCTGTCACTCCAAACCTTAATAAAAGAGTTGGGTCAGTTAGTGTTTCACCAATGTAATAATGATCCCATCAATTAGCTTCCTACCTCCTTCAGGGCTTGCTCACCTTTTGGCTCACAAGCATGTCGAATTCTTTTGTTTGTGTTTCAATATGTGTTAGATGCAGAGCCTACTAGCCATTGTCAATCCACATTATGCTACCATGGCATGCCTTGATGGGGTGAGCATTATGACAAACAATGAGATTGATTTTTCCATGGATGCTGTTCTTCTGCTTATTTACTACTATGACAGACTGAGACATTCCCTTCCTCGAGCCATGCAACAAGCTAATTGATGGCATTCTACATCAAGCTGAAGTGAATTGTGGCCACCATATGCTTGCCTTGAGATAATTTGAAGTACTCTTTCACCCACTTTTCAAAGTAATTTATATCTTTCCCTTTTGGCACTCGTTTTCTATCAAACTTTCACAATTATTTTGCCTTGGATAGAATTTACCTCAAAATTTAGGTTGCATTCCCAAACAACAGAACTTGTTAATAGCATCTTCTATAGTAGTAGTGTTGAACGAGGCTCTGTCTCTCCCTGGTGTCCCCTTCCAAAGGAGTTGATCCTAATCCATCATTAAGGATACCACTCTAGTCTTTTTTTGCTTGTCATTATAAAGGTAATCCTTCTAAGTTGCTTTACCTCTTATTTATATGCCTAAATTCTATGGGTAGCTTCACCTAACATGAGATCATGATTATATTCTATGGAGCTTTGAGTTGTATTTCTAAGGAGCATCTTCCTACCATGTTGCAAAACAATTCGTACTAGTCAATGGCACAACACTCACTGGCATCCACCACTTATCAAATCCGTAATCAACAATCTTCCAATGCCTCAACATGCCAATATATTGTATGAAGTGCCATCAGTTGCCTCCAAATAGGGGTGAAGACCTAAAATTGTGATTCCTAGTTTCCACAAGGAGTGAGATATCACATGACACCCTTGCATGCATGTCATTGGCTTACATCCTTGGGTTCAACTTAAATTTAAGAATTTATGGCCTAGAGGATTCTACAATTCACAACACGTATTCAATTTTGTTATGTTCTTCATTGATGCAAGGGGATATGCATTTTAGATAGTTGTTCTTCATCTGATTGCCATTCCCTACTAGAACTAGAAATGGACAATAGACTCATTGCCAACTTAACATTTTCTCTTTATTGGTGCTTGATCACACCTATAGGCTTTTGTCTATCCCCTATAGCATTAAGTTTAATGTGGAAGCAAGAATATGCATGATTAAAGAACGTGATATCAAATGGCCAGCACACCCCCAATAGGTTGCACATATCACTTGATCATTTATAGGTCTTTTCAATGATCCTTTCATGTATTCACTTATGAAAACCATGTTATAAATTCACCTTCCCCTAAGTGATAATATCCAGTGGACTTCTTATCAAGTAACATGTGGAAACTATCTACATCACAATGATCTTAACACTTATTTATACTATTCAATTAGTAGGATTGACTGGTGGTGTGTATAAAGAGAGGTCTTATATAAAATAATTAACCAAAAAAATTGCACCACCAAGAATGGCCGTGAACCACCAATGATAATATAAGGAAAAGTTCTTAATGTATTAATACTTGGAATGTTTGGACTTTGTAAACTTCCCCATGTTGAGTGAAATTAAGGTGTCGGCTCCACTGCTGCTTGGGCTCTTCCTTCAATTCCTTTAAGCTTCATACTTATGACCATAGCCCCCATAGGACCCAAAGAATTTGGATTGAGGCTTGTATCACTATGTGTAGATTTTTTTATTATGTTTCATGGTGTCTATGTATAGTGCATTGAAGTAACTAGGAATCATAGGTGGGGATGTTTGTTATAGTTATACCTTTTTACTACTATGTAAGTATCTCTCATGACTTATTTAGTACTAGCTTGAGCATTCTAACTTAATTAGGTTCAAGATTAGCTCTTTCCTTCTAGTAATTACGCACCTTCAATATACTAATGACATCATGATTTATGCATCTACAAGTTGTACTGTATCAATATCCATTTCAGAATTTATGGAGCACTATGAGAAATACTCAGGTTAGGTGGTGAATCATAATGAATCCAAAATATTACTTAGCAAAGGGAAGGATCGCAAGAGAAGGAAGATGATAGCTAAAAAATTACACATACCTCAAGTTTCTCAATCAAAATATCTAGGTATACCAATTATAGAAACAAAATTAGAGAAAAATGCTATAATTTTATTATTAATCGAGTTGAAAATTGTATGTCAATATTGCTGATTAAGTCATTACCAATGCTAAGACATAATACCATGATTAACTTAATGTTAACAATTATTCTTATGTACTATTTTACCCATTCCTTAATTTTGAGTGACACTATTATAGAATTGAAGAAATTGATACACCAAATCTTAAGGGGTTCTTTAATTGTTAGGAACACACTATATTATGCCTAACACAAATTTGTTACTCTTCTTAAGAAAGGTAGGGTTCTTAGAGTTTGTATTTTGTCAACATGGTAGATAACAATGACTAAAAGACATTGCAGGTGGGTGATGGCTCAAGAAGATTATTTATAGGGTTAGTCCAATTGGTTGAAGTACATTATAATAGGTAATTCTTTCTATTTGCATTCGTGGTGCTTCTCATATGTGTAAGTTGCTTAGTAATGTGGCTCCATTGATAATAAATAATATGGTTTGGAGGATTATTGTGGGTCATTTTTGTCTCATTCTCTTTAGATAATTGCCTTGACATATTTCATATTTCTTCGTGGCCAACCAATCTTAGCATAGAAGTGGACCATCTGACACTTGTTATGGAGCTTGCAATGTAACTTGATGTGTGGGATCACAATAAGATAGAAAACCTATTTTCACATGATCTGATAGGTCAGATTCTATATATCCTATCATCCAAATCAAACAAAAATGATGTTTGTGCTTCAAAGTTTGTGAGGATACTGTGCTAGACTCAAAGATTATCTACAATGGCTCATATATATGCTAGAATGTTGTTAGAAAGGAGGTTGCAAAGGTTTGGAAAGTGAGGGTGCAACTTTGGGTTAGAACATAGTTGTGGAAATTTGTGCAAAATCTACTTCTATCTCATTCTTGACTTCATGCAAAAGTGATTGAGATACTAAAGCTATATCGATGAGGTTCTAATCTATTTGAAGGTGTGCAATAGTTTTTGTAGGAGCACCATAGTGCTAAAGAGTTGTGGCCAAGCAGCTTCATAAATGAGAATTTCATGCTCAATGTTCTAAATTATTAAGATGTTACATAATTATTTTAGAATCTGAACTAGACGTACATCAATATGTTGATGTCATTATGTCTCATACAATCGATTTCAAAACTTTTGTATTATTTAATCTTTGACTTTACAAAAGTCTACAACACATGAAAAAAATGATCTCACCTCACCTGCACTTCAATGAAATATCAATTTATTTGTGTTGTTTGTTTCAAGTCTCTTGTCTCATTTATTAGGAGAGCTCTAGCAAACTTAATGGCCTATTTCTTTTTATTAGACTACTCACCCAATGAGATGGGTTAATCTAAATTATTATGTAGCTATGTAAGAAGATCACAGTGTATGAATTAGAACTATTAGTCAGAATGATAAGGGTAGACCTATTTTTATTACAGGTAAAACATTTTTTGGGAGTGCAATATTGTGAAACAATTCTGCTCTAGAAGCTTTTTAAGAGATTGCTTCACACCTTGTAGGATTAAATGTAGGGTCGTCACTTCAAATTTTGATCTTGTCATTAGATCACAATGAATATTCATGCTACAAATTCTCAAATAGTTAAATTTGCATCTCCATCATTGCGCCACCTTTGGCTTGACAACAATCAACAACCACATGTGTATAAGGTACTCAATTCTAATGCATTTTCAAAGGAACATTTGAATTGCTGGTACTACTTGCTTCAACTCTCTAATATTATCTAATGGGAATTCTGATGGCCTTGATGAGTTGGCCTCTTGTTGAATTCCCCTTCTGATGGGTTGGATTAAATTCAATTATGATGCAACTATGAATGATAACTTTATTGTTAGAATTGCTATTATTATATGAGATAATGTTGGTTTACATTTTACTATTGTTAAACAATTTTGGATTAGGTTCAACTTCGGCCATGGAGACCATTGTTATTCTTGAAGCAATAGAACTTTTTGTAACACTACATCCTAATGTCCAAGTAATAGTGATTGCATTAGATTGTACTACAACCATTACTATACTGAACTAGTTACTTTCTTCTACAACAAATAATGGTTCCTATCATAGCATTATTGCATGTGGTATGAAGTTCCTCAAATTGTCCTATGTAAACTACCAAGGCAATGGTGCTGCAAACTAGGTAACTCATCATGCTGATTTGGTTTAGGACTTAGAAATTCCCCTCCTCAAACCACATCAACTTTGTCTTTTTATTAATTTTATATATGAACCTTGTTAAGGAGAGGTTTATGTAGGCTTTAGTAATTACTTTATCATGTATCCCAAAGACTTTAGTATCGCCTAGTGTATAAGAAAAGTACAAATGTATTTGGAATGAATTTTGTTAAGATAATAAAAAAAAAGGAGAAAACGAGGGGTAGCCTGTGGTTAATTTCAAAAATAAAAATAAATAAATAGTGGTTGCTAGGATTCTTAATATAAGCTTGGGCAGAGCATTGAGCAATTGCTTCAATTTTTCAAAAAATTTACAAGATGGTCATTTGGCTAAGATTTTGTTGGGATCAATTGGAAAACTTATTTGGGACTGCTCAATGGTTCTACCTTGATTTTAAAAAAGCTTACTATATGTATGAGTAGTAGTAATAGAGAGGTTATTTTCACTTTTGCATTAGGAGCTGGTCACTTGGAGTTTACATGTCACAAATTCTTGGTGTATTGAATATCTTATGTTTTTCCTATTTTTCTAGATAATGATCAGGCTAAGATTGATTATGGCTACCTCTATGAAGAGGAAGTTCAATTATTTGGGTTATACTTAGTGGTAGATGGATTGAGAAATTGTAAGTATTTTGTATCTAAAGGTTCGCAAAATAATTATCAAAAATGTTCGATTTTCTTCATATGTTGTTATTACATATATTGTTGCAATTAATCATAGTATTGCAGCAATACTAACGTACCATAGAAGCAAAGAAAATAATTCATTAGAAGAGTTATTATGCGTTGTACAATGCAAGATCTACGTATGACAAAAAAAATTTTTAGTGGTTAGAAGTTATGACAACTTTAGGTTTGTTGAGCTACTTCACTTAATTTGTCCTAATGTGTAGAGAAGCATTATTTTGTATTACTTTGCTATAATAGGTGCAACTTGGAAGTTGTGGCTTTTTGGCTTTAAGTGATAACTTCAAGTGGAGGTCTATTACAATATGAGTTGCATGGTGTGGAGGATGATTTATTAATGGTGACCTCATCAAAGTATGCTGAAATTGTTGTTGGGAGGATGTCAGTTTACATGTTTGATAGGTAGAAGTAGTAATGTTTTACACATGACTACCCTTATTTTCTCACTATTAGTTGTAGGGAGCCTTGGATTATAATTGTATTGTTTAGCCACTTTGAATTACAATGTGGGAGTACCACAAATAATTTTAGCAAAGATGTGGGGCTACAAATCGAGTAGTTTCTAGAAATGAGGGACCTATAAGCATGTCACCCCTTATGTGCATGAAATAATTATTGTATTTGTACTTAATATAATGGCTGACTTATAAGCATTATAGAAATCTATGTATGGGTAGTTGTCTTTATAGGTAGAGTTAATTAAAGTTTTGTTATAGCTATTATGTTGGCAAATCTCTTTTGCTCTAATTAGACTTATTATTATGTAAGATAGGAATTAAATTAAATTCCTTGCTTCTATTACATGGTTGAGTATTGGAATTGAAATTTTTCTTCAAGTGAGTATTTGAGCTACAATGTAATAAGATACATAGATAGGAGAAACTATAAATTTCAAGTAAATATGGTAGGAGACAACCTCAAAGGTTATATCTACATTCCTAAAAAGGGTAAAATTGACACTTCAGCATGCCCCTTTGATGCAATCCAATTGTATAGGAAGTGTGTACATACCATTATTAGTCTATGGCTATTAGTGGTTATTGCATCACCTAGTTTTCAATGTACTAATTAATTAATGTTATGGTGAGGTGGGTCATTCATGATTTTTGTTTGATAGAGGAGGCACACAAATTGTGTTACACTGTAATTTGATTAACAAAAAATTTCAAGAACATTGTTTGGGAATGCTTCTTTTATCCAAGTTGAATGATCAATTTCATTAATTATCTTAGGACTACATTCTATTGTGGAATTGTTGGGCCCGTAAGAAGTAGTTTTAATAGAATAACAAATGAAACCATTATGTCTAGTGGTAATGGTATTTTTGTTAATAAATTATGATCATTATTTTTTGTGGATATCTATGGGATTAAAGTAGCTAAATCTTATGGCTACCTATTGTATTTGGTAAGGAGTAATGTAGCCTTCAGGATTTGTCTCTTGGAAACCCATGTGGAGACCTTTAGTTATTGCAAGAATGATAAAATTTTTGAAAAATTTTGGATTACTTTGTTTAACCTTTGACTAGTCTATCTAAGGGCATTGTAGCACTATGGCAGAATTGGGCAAGTGTGAGATTATGGATCACTCTTCATAGATGGTTATTATCTTGGTGAGTTGTTATAATAATGAGATTTGGAGGTCTTGCATAGTGCATGTATCAAAATACTATCCAAACTATTGATTAACTTTGGACCAAATTAGAGATAGTGTTATGTTTGGTGGACCATTATTTGTTGCAGGGCACTTTAATGCCTTAGATGCATAGAAATAAAAAAAGAAGCAAAAAATTTAGCAATGACCAGGCTTAGTTTGAATTCTCCAGCTTTATTCACGATATGGATCTGACTAGCTTGGGTTTCATTGGAAATTAGTTTACTTGGTGTAATAACAAAGAGGTTAAAGCCTGTATCTATGAAGTATTATATAGAGCTTTTATTAATATTCATGGTATGCAAGCCATTATGATCACCACTTTTATGCTTCTCCCTCGCATCCCTTAAAACACAACCCATTACAATAATAGTTTCAACAATCATTATTGGGCAAAACTAAAAGGAGAATCTGACTTGAAAACATTTTTTTAATCTTTTCTTTCATAAATTAATGTATTTAATACAGCTTGGAAAAGTAATATTAAAGGAATCCCAATGGATAGTTTTTCTACTAAATTTAGAGAAGCTATGTCATCATTAAAGAAATGGAGCATAACAAAACTTGACAGTAGCTATAAAAATCTTAGCAAATGGAATAGGAAACCCAGGAAGTTTAACATATGGAATCTATGGAGTTGCTTAACTAAGTTGGAACATGAACCTATTGCTAGCTTATTTCTTCATATCTCATTGTCATTGCAATAGAAGAAGCATGGTAGAGGTAGCATGCCAAGCTTAATTAAGCCTCTCTTGGGGATTAAACATGCTTCTTTTAGGAAATGGCTACCTTTATCTCCTAGAGCAACTATATCTAGTGACCTAAAAATGATATTAGTGAATTGATGGCCTCCCAAACTGAGATAAAAAAGATTCTTTTGTACTTTTTTAGTAGGAAATGGCGTGCCCATGTCCAATATGATTCTCTACACACATTCAGCCCTTGATAATTACTAATGATGAAGAGGAGACTACACTTCAATCTCTAATAAGTGATGATAAGGTCATATCTAAGATTAAAGAGATTCTTTTGTACTTTTGGATGGCTTCTTAGTCGGGCTTTTACATGGTTATTGGAAGATCATACAAAAGGACATTATTATAGTGGCGAAATAATTCTTTAAAGATAGCTTTATATCAAAATGTTGAAAGGACACATTGGCCATATTCATCCTTAAAGTTTAAGGAGCATCAAAACCAAAGACGTTTAGGCTCAAAAGCCTTTGCACTATGATTAACAAAGTGGTGACCAAAATTTTTGTGGTTAGACTTAGGGCAATGCTTCCATATATCTTTGTGAGGGAGCAAGTTGCTTTTGTGTTATGTTGTGTTACGTCTGATAATATTTTTTTGAATTAGAAAAAAAACCTATTTGCAACTATCTTCTTTCAAAGAAGGTTTGATGGTAATAAAATTTGATATGCATTAAGCTTTTGATAATGAAAATTGGAAATTTGTATTGGATATTCTTAAGCATTGGTAGATCCTTCCAGTTTGTTGTGCTTGGATTATGGCTCATATCATCACATAAAGATGTGGGATTATATTTGATGATTTTTATCTATCATTGATGCAAGTAACTAGGGGTTTTAAATAGGGATATACTTAAGTATTGATAAGAAAATTAAGAATTAGATATGGATGATGCTTATGATAAGGAAAATTAGAAATTTGTGTTAGACATGCCTAAACATTGGTCGTTCCTTACACTTTGTTGTGGTTGGATTAAGGCTTATATCACAACAAAAAGATTTAGGATTGTGTTTAATATTTTCTATGTATCATTGATCAAAGTAACTAAGGGTCTTAGATAGGATGTTCTCTCAATCCATACCACTTTACTACAATGTCTAAGTATCTCTTATGGCTTATTTGTATTAGTTTGATCATACTATCTTGATTGAGTTTAGGAATTACCATTCTTCTTTAATGATTACACACCTTCTGTATGCTGATGACATCAAGATTTATGAACCATAAACTTGTGGTATAATGAAGAATATTTAAGATACTATATAGTAGTAAGGCCATCGGTTAGATGAGGTGATGAATCTAAAAAAATTTAGAATGTTATTTAGCAAAGGGATGAAGTGCAAGTATAGAATGTTGATTTCTCAAAATTTTTATATGGTTACTTCAAATATCTAGGAAACAAATTATTGCACAAAACTTGAGAGAAAAGAATTGAAATTCATTAATAATCAACCAGAAAATTATGTGTCAAGGTCGATGATCAAATCATTATTAATGGTGGACCACAATGTCGTGATGAACTCGATGTTAACTTTTGTTGTTACTTATTGCTTAGGCTACAACTTCATTCCAAACTGCATTATTGCCTAATAAAAAATATTGTTGTCATTATTTGTGGAGTAGTACGAATGATAGTAGTACAATAAACTATGCTTATTAAGAAATACAACTCTTAAGGAATGTGATAGACTTGGAGTTTGTAGTTTTTCAAACTAGTAGTCAATGCTGATTGCAAAACATGGTAGGTGCAATATTAGTCAAGAAGATAATTTATGAGTTTAGTTCTTTAGATCAAAATACATTTTAACAATAATTCTTTTCATATGCCTTGTAGTACACTCACACATGTGTGTCACTCAATGTTGGAGCCCCCTGTACCACAAAAAATAAGGTTTTGCAAATTTTTGCAAGCAATTTTGTTTCCTTTTTTTTGGTAAATTTGCTAGGCATCCATTTTAATGTTATTTAAACAACCTATTTTAGCATTAATGTGGACAATTTAATATTTGTAGTAAAGCTAGTTAAGGAGCATGGGGTGTGGAATCACAAAAAGATTTACACGTTATTCGCATCTAATTTGGTATTTTGGATTCTACATTCTCCTTCCATTAAGTCTAATCAAATGAATGTTCTATGCTTCACATTGGGTGAGGATATGGTGTTGGACTTAGACACTATATACGATGACATGTACATGTCCATTGTGGGAGGTGGTCTTGTGGGTTTGAAAAGAGTTGGTGCAACCTTAAGTAAACATTTTCCTTTAGAGATTAGCATTAAATCTACGTCCTACTTACACTTGGCTTCATGCAATAGGGATTGAGGCATCTAAACTTTGTCCTTAGTGATTTCATACTAATGAAGATGTTCAGCATTTTTTTTTGAGAGTGGTATGTCATTAATGAACTTTGGTTTAGTAGCTTTTTAAATGGCCAATTCATGCTTGGTGGGATTAAGTACTGGGATGTGACTTCTATAATTTAGCTTTTTAATTGGATTTTTATGAATGTGTAGGTCACTATGACTTCTTATGTAGTCAAATATACTGCTTTAACTTTATTGTACCTCTAGAATAACAAGCATTTGTAGGTGCCAGCAAAAAAGGTACCTAATTTTGTTGCACATCAAAGGAGAAATCGCATTATAGTTACTACTTGCAACAACTCTTAGATCTTGTCCAATGAGAGCTCTAATGGTCTTGACCAGTTGTTTGTTATCTCTTATAAGACTCCTCCAATAGGTTCAATTAAATTTAAATGTGATGCAGTCATGCATGATGACATAAATGCTGATTTAGTATTGTTAGATGGGATGACATAGGTAGATTTGTTACTATTGTCAAAAAAACTTTGGTTTCATATCCAACTATTGCCATGGACATTGTTGCTATTCTAAAAGCAATGAAAAATTTTGAAAGCACTATTTCTTGTTGTCCAAGGAATATTGATTGAATAAAATTACATTATAGTTATTATTGTAGTTTATCAATTACTTTCAACAATAGCAAATAATAGTTCGCACAATAGTCTTATCCCAATAAAAGTGTGAAGGCAATAATTTTAAAGACTAAGTTTTTCATCATGCATTTTTATATGATTTTATTTGAGACCTACTAATGCCTCCCCAAAATCACTTCAACTTTGTGTTTTTAATTATTTTATATATGAACTTTCTTAAAAAGAGTATGTTGTAGACTTTGGCTATTACTTTACCAAGGAAGCCAATGACTATGATTTCACATATAGTGCTAATGGAGTCCAAACAGTAACATCCACCAATCCCTCGTTAGCATCATTTATGTTTAACACTAGGGTGGTATCTATTCATGTTCAAGCCTTTAACACTCATTCGTTATTAATTAAAACAACATTGGCAAATTCTTTTGCATTGATTTTTTTCATTAATCCAAGAATTTTAACTCTGACTATTTGATATGAGTGCCCATGATTGTCCCTCTTAATCTTTACTTCAATCTCAATGGCCATCATAAAAGGATAAAAATCCTATGATGTTTTCCCATGATAATGTATCGAAAGCATGGACTTGCCTTGAGTAATTTAATTTCTATAAAGTAATGATGCTGAAGGCACTGACAAGCTTGATAAAGCAAAACTACATCAATGACAAAAAGATTAGTGTAGGTAGTGTACACAAAAAGATAGACCAATCAACCCAACGATGGCATTACTAAGAGCTTTTTTACTACAACTTTAACATAAGCCATTGGAGCTCAGATTATGGTGGCTGCTAAAAGAAGACTTTCCCACCATGGCAAGATTGGGAAATTTTTTGGCTTATTGCCTTCATTGGATGTGGTAACCACGTTTCAAGCTACCTTTTTAGAGTTAAACCCTAATTCCCCATCAACCAATACTGCCATGATAGGGCAATATATTTCCATCTAATGTTGATATGGTGGAAATTTGAATGATGCATATCATACACAGATGCTGTGTGATACGATAAGCTATCATGAAAACTTATTAGGATTTGATGCATGTATTACCTCTAGAGTTATATGGTTTTCAAAGTAGCATGTGCCTTCACAAAAACTGTAATTATTTGAATGAGTCATTCACTATTTCATAGTTTAAAATTATTTTTACTTACACATGTGTAGATTATTCCTTGTGATAAGCAGATGAATTCTGATAAGATCGACTAGGTTGAAACACAATGATAAAGTAGTTGAGAACACTTAGTTGACATGTTCATCATGTCTTGTGACACTTCACAAAGGAATAATGAATGCTTTCATGTTTTGATGCCATTTGTCAAGTTTTGAAACATTGCAACTCAATAATAGGATTCTTCAATAACAACCCTCCTTGGTAGAGAATGAAGATAAAAATGCATGGTTTCAATGATTGTACCAACATGAGAGTAGGGACAATCACATGTTAAATTGCATTACAAAACAACAAAAGTTGCAAGACATGAGAAGTGTGGCATCAACAAGATAATTGAATGGGAACATAAAAATCCCATAGAAAAGAAGAAAACCTATGAACTTTCTCATTAAAAAGATTCAATTAGCAGACAAAGCCCTAAAAATAATAATTGATAACACCAAGAGGTTGCCAAGAGAAAAGAAGAACCACCACAAAAAAATCTTGTGCAAAAGTGGTCTAAAGCAAATCTAATCCCATTAGCCCAAAGGATTCAAAAATTTTAAAAAATGCACAATTGACCTAATTAATGATGAAGGACATGGCTAACATACACATGGCATGAAAACCAACAAGGTCTAGAAAAATGACACAGTAATACAAATGAGTCATTAGGGCCTGCACAAATCAACAACCATTAAAATGGCTAAAAGGTATTGAACCTCGAAAATTGAGATTTTTTAGCACCATTCATGTAATTATATAATGTTTTTCCAAGATCCAAGAAAAGATAACAAGCACACTATGTGCTCCAAACTTTGCTAGCTATGAAGCAACACCAAGGTAGTTGTATTAAAAAGTTTTAATTTCAGAACTAGTAGGTCACACCTGTAAGGCCTCACCATGCAAAATGCAATGGAATACATAACATGATGGTGAGGCTTTCAACCATGCATCGTACGATGTAGAGGCAATAACACACTCAACCAACACATGGCCATGTGTAATTTGCACCATAGAAGTTTCACTATGACGTTTGCAAATATCACATAAAACAAAAGCTCCAAGTAGTAAGAAAAATGACACGATTTCACATTGTGCCTTGTCAAGTGCCTATTAGAGTGACACCTTATTCTTGCTTCACCTATTCTAAGATATGGCAATGATGTGAAAACCCATGAAATTGAAGAACAAAATGTTGTATGTGAATAATTATAATACACGAGACACTGGGATGTTATCATACATTATACAGCAAAATGGCATGAACTTTGATGACAAAAAAATTGCTGAAAGCACATGGCATTACCAAAATTTCACAACAAAGTGAGCAAAACTGCACCTTATAAAGCCCCACATAAAGGAAAAAGAGTGACACTTTGAACAAGCACAATGATAGGTCTCCTAATTAGGGATCACCTTATACAAGAAAAAACACATGATAGTGCTCAAAATCCAAAAAAATATTACACCACTAGTCACATGCATAGGATGTTGTAAACCACACTTAAGAAAAGTGAACTATCACACATGGCTATGGATGAAGCATAACATGCACAAACCCTTGTGTATATTACATCATCCAATGTTTTCTTTATCGTAGATGGTACTGTGCCACACAATAAAACTTGTGAATTGCATGTTGTGATAATTCCATCAAAGTGGAAGGCAAGTTTTCTAATAGGACGTCACCTTATCAATGCACCAGTTGTCGATAATGGAAACATCCTAAACAAAGTTGCACTTTATGGGCCCCAATACACAAATGCATTGGATGTAATAAGGAGTGCACGTACTTACTACTACATGTGTCAATAGTACACTATCGATGTTGTAGTGCACCCAATCTTCTGCCACACATGCAAGTACAACAATGTGAGGCTAAGGCTACAACCACGCTTACCCACCATATTATATAATGTGCCATCCAATTGTCACTTTGCTACTAGCTGTATTATGCTGCATATTTCCTTTAGTGGATTATATGTTATGAAAATTCTATAAACTGAAGAAGTAAAGTCTCCCAATAAACCACCACCTTATCAAAGTGTTAGCATCCTGGAATTATTAAAATTAAAAAAATATTAGACTTTATGAGCCTTATTTGTCATGGACACAAGATGTTGGGAGCACATAAATTGGGCTTTGGGAGTGGACATAATATTGTAGAATGCATATTTCTCTATAGTGTATGATTGGGGATGCATCTTAAGAAGCACAAACCCACACACATGTTGCACCATCCAACTTCCTTTTTATCGCAAGCTATGACACCTTGCACATTACCCTTTATGGATTTCATATTATGATAATTCCATCATGAAGGAATGCAAGTCAACCATGTGCCAATAGTCCATAGTGCTAAAAATCACAAAAATTAGCTACACTTTGAGGGCCCCATAAATCATGTGCATAGGATGTCATAGGACATGTACGAAGTAACTACTATGTATTTAAAGTCTTTGGCCATGCTAGTGCCTAGTCACTTATCTTGCACGTAGCTACAACATCATGTGGCTAGGTTCATAACCCAACATGCAAAAAGCTTAGTGCATAGTGCACTATCCAAGCATTACTTTGCTGTAGATTACATTGTGTTGTATATTGCCATTCGCAAACTACATATAATGATAATTTCATCAAGGAAGAATTGAAGTCTCCTAAAATTGCATCATATTATCCAACCACTAGTAACCCAAAGCACTAAAAATCATAAAAAATTGCTATGCTGTGTGGGCCCCATTAATTACACCCATAGGATGTCGTAATGCACTCAAGATACTATAGGGTGCATAATGCTTTACCATGCACGTAACTATTATAACATATACATATTGTGATAGCCCAACATGCACAAACCCTTGTGCTAATTGCATAATCCAACTTCAACTTCTCTATAGGTCACACTACACCCCATATTACCCCTTGTGGATTGCATATCATGAAAATTTTGTAAGAAATAAGTAAATTCTTCTAATAGTGTGGCTCTACTTTCATTCCCAAGTAGCAAAAATCATTGACACATTTTTTCATCCACATAGAGCTAGTATATGTACTATTTTATCAATGTATGTGAGTAAGCAAGCAAAATTTTTGAATCTAATATCATGCCTTTTGGTTTATAGGGACAAATCTACTATGACATAGGATTTGATCTCAGTGGATCGTGATAATTTATGGAGAAGGTAAAGTTCTATAATTCTTATATTGCATTATCCAACTTCTGTGCTGAGTAGTGTGAGGCATCCCAGCCTTGCACACTAGCAAGCCTATAAGGGGTAGGACAAGAATCTCAAAACACCACATAGTGTACCACATGAAATATTGCACGAAGTATCACATGAAGTATCACATGAAGTATTGCATGAATTATTGCTATAAGTATCATAAAAAGTACTGCATGAAGTATTTCTATAAGTATCACAATAAATCGGGTTGGTGGAGCAGGCTGTGCAAGCTGAGTAGCAAGCAGGTGGTGTTTTGAAACTTTCATGGTGGCTAGCTCTTCAAGGGGATGAATTTGTTGTGACATAGGGTTGTTGCTCAGTGGATCACTACACAAGGACACTCTACCACTTATAATGCACTATAAAAAAATATATATATACTAAGAAAGTTTTCCAGTTGCAATTCATACTTAATTGCCATTTCTTATGGTGTCCTTGCCATCCAACTATCTATGACATTAAGTGAGCTCATGGTCATTTGCCATTTTGGTGCAAAGTCCCTATTATTAATCAATAGGCAAAACATAAGTCTAGGCAGCGCATCTTAGTATAGATTTTCACTCATAGGCTTTTAATCAGAATCCCACACATGATAACTTCACATCACTAGCTCTTCAACCAAGCATAATGACTAATCATGTGAATCAATGGTTCATCTTATACTAGGTTGAATTACTATCATGATACCTTGATTAGTAGGACAAATGTAACCTATCTTATGATAATCTAAGCCCAACTCATTTTCCTAATTTGTGGGAGAACAATCCAATAGTTAATGAATTCTACTTGATAATGATGGGAAGAATCAACATTGAAGGATCAAGAAACAGTGTTGCTATGAATCTTGGCAATCACATGCTAGTTATCTCTTTGAAAATTTTTCTTACATCACTAGCTTCAAATTCTAAAACCATAAAGGATTGATAGGCCATAGTTTCACTTTTTATATTCATACTAGAAATTAGAATCAAATGACCTTTAAGACTTTTGTTCCATTTGATATTTTTGTACTCATTAAGCTCATCTTAAGTCACCATTGTTATTTTTAATAAATGTGTCACCCCAGACAAACTACCTACAGATGATGGCTTTTACATGGATTTTGAACCCTTAAGGGAACACTTGGAGAGAAAAAGTAGGGTTGAGCCCCACCTTCATCTTATAGATTAAGTAAAATTACGTCAAAAGTTGTGGTATTTCAATTTTATCAACATGCCAACTCCTACTTATAGTAAATCTCTCAAGTCATTTGACAAATTTGAATTAGAGTAAACATTAATAAGGTCTTCGTTCCTCACTGATTCTATCATGCTAATTTATTTGGTTGAGGTCTCGTTAGATTTTGAATAAAAATAGTAGGAATCTCATTAGTCCATTCATGCACATCTTTAATTAGATAACAAGGTATTTATCTACCTTAAGAAGGTCATAACTACTCATATTCATTGTTGAATTTCTTCACTTTGCCATTTAGAGTGATGGATAAAAATCACATTTTTTTAGCACCCCTGAGAATCATTACTATTCTTTGTTTTAATGAAATAATAAGATTCCAAGTGTTAGTAAAGATTTTGAGTTGATTTTTCAACACTGAGGGAAGGCGCCCATAGGGGTCACACTCAATTCATTCCCAAATGACATGTGTCAACACAGTTTGATCGTGCGAGTAGCTTGAGCTGTCCACCAATGCCTGATGGGTTCAAGACTTGGACCCTCATGCCCAACCCTCAAAACAAATCGTTTTGCTAAAGATATATCCAATTCCCATCCTTACATTACTTCATCAAACACCATTTTTTCACCTTGGATACCTGATGTTGTCATGAGTATGATCAAGCATGGAAGGCACTACACCATCTAGATTTTAAATTTTCATTGGGGTAACACTTAGGATTACTCAACATGCGATGTTCTCTTATTAAATTGCACGTGCCTTTAATTAAGCCATTTCCATGGTTGATAGGCTATTAAGTGGAAAAGATAGCACTACCCTAGGCCCTACCAATTTCTCTTGAGCACTTGAAATTGCCATCAATGAGCACATCCTAGTTGAAGAAATATAACTTGACTCCCTTTTGAAGCTCATTCAAAATTATAGTCTATAATGGGATTCCATCATCTCTTAGGTTTGGCAAACCCTTGTGCAAGTGTCATTCATATGGAATCTTTCCCTTATTTAGCCATCAAAGTCATCAATTGAACATTTGACACTACCACAAAGATCAAAACTAATGAACACTCCACATAGCTTGTCTTACATCTTGTAGCGATCATTATACTCTCTTACTCATATGAATGATTTGCATGTCAGTATCTCTTTTGGCCTTTAGTAGATTTTTCACTGGCTTTGGCTTGCTCAAGCATAGTTTATTATCTTTTGCATTTTCGTAACAAACATCTCACTTGAACCCTTTGTAGATGATCTAGGTTAATTGATGGCTCACACCTCAAATCATAATACCATCAATCAGCTTCCTTGAACCTTTCGGGCTTGCTCCATCATTAATCATGACCATGCTAGACTACCTAGTCTGTGTTTTGAGATGGTTAGGTGGAGTGCCCATAAGTGTCTCTAATGCATAGGGTGCCATGATGGCATGCCTCAATTGGGCTAGCATAGTCACTCATGATGTCAATGATTTTTTCATGGGAGACATCTACTTGAGCTTCTATCATCGTGATGGCTCAAGTAGCCTACTCTTTAACCAATGTAACAAACCATCTAGGATCATTCTACATCTAGCTGAGGTGCATCATCAACTCCCATCTGCTTCTTTCCTAACAATGTTAAGCACCTTTTGAATTTATTTTCAAAGTATTTTCATTTTTCCATCATAGTGCTTATTGTATATCCATCTCTTAAAACTACTTAGCCATTGATGGAGTTTACCACCAAATTTTGGTTGAATTCCTAAACTACCAGACTCATTTATAGTGCCTCATATAGATGAAGTATATTAACTGAATTAGGCACTCACCCTCTATAGTGCCCCTATAGGGGATATGATCCCGATCTATTAGTCAGGATGCTTCTCTAGACTATACGTTAGACTTTCGGCTATCTAATTTCCACACTAGGTTGGTCTTACTTTACTCTCTATTATTAAGGGTAACCTTATTTATTGATATGTTTAAACTCAATTGTAGCCTCACTTAACATGTTGTACTAATTCCACACCATGTAGCAAGTAGTTGGTTTTGGGAGGGCATTTTACTTTTCACATTACAACATCAATTCAAACTGGCCAATGCTGCAACACATGTTGACATACAACCTTTACTACATTGACTATCGACCATCACTCAACCCATCATATGATGGCATTGCATAGCATGCCAACTATTAGTTCCAAATGGGAACTCAGATATGAGCTAAAGATTTTAAGCTTTTGCAATAGGTGATAGGTCATGTTACACCTAAGAAAGCATCACCTTAGCTACATCTTGAAGTTTCAACTTGCATTCATAAAATGGATGGTTTATAAGAATCTATAATTCACAAGAGATCACTTTTAGGTCTATTCTTCATCAAAGTTGACAACCACGACATTGTTGAGAGTCATTTGATGATGCCTTTTCGATCATAAAATCAAGTACAAATTAGAATGTCACATAAACTACCAAAATTCTTAGAAAATAAAATATTTAAAAATTTTAAAAATATAGATTTGGTTGGATAGAACGTGTCTAGATGAGTCTAGTGAGGCCTGTTTCATCTCGAGTGGACTTAATTTTGAATTATTTTGAATTACAAAGATTAAAATCATAAATAATAATAAATTAACATTTTATATTAAGAAAATATGTATGTTAAAACTAAAACATGACATATTTAAGTAATGTCATTTAACCAAATAAAATTATAAAATTCAAAGGACTGATATAAATTGTATGTGCAAAATTACATTCCAAGATAATTAGGAGATCCGATATAACCTACCAAAAGTCTTAGAAAATAAAATATTTATGAATATAAATAAAGATTTAATTAGATAGAGCTCACTCAAATTAGTCCAATGAAGTTTGTTTCAACTCAATCAAACCAAGTTCAGAAATATTTAAAATTACAAAATAAAAAAAATAAAAAATTATTAATTTTATATTAAGTCATTATGCATCTCAAAAATAAAATAGGATAAATTGAAACAATGTAATATCACTAAATAAAATTATAAAATTTGTAGAAATGATACAAATTCTATGAGAAGCTTACATTCCAAAATTTTTAGAAGATCAAGTGTAACATTGTCAACTGTCATAGCAAGTATGAATTGAAATATCTCATAAAGCATACCAAAAGTTTAAGTAGTTAGAATTCATCCAGATTGTCGCAAACAAAATTATTTAAAGTTATTATGAATTGCTAAAGAAATTAATCATAAATAATAACAAATTATTATATTAACATTAAGTATACGTATAATGAAGTTTAAATAAGATAATTTGAAGTCAGATAATATAACTAGATCTAAGTGATGTAAAGCTCACATGAGAAGATAATTAGAGTTTCATAGCAACATGACCAAATGCAAAATAACTCATGAATTAAGGTAAATTATATGACACTAGTGCATTACAAGATATTAACAAGGTCAACTATAACTTCCTCGATCATAAAGTTAGGTACAAACTATAATGCGTTATAACGCTTACAAAATCAACAAAGGTAGAATATTTAAAAAATTAAAAATCTACATTTAGTTTGATGGAGTTCATTATGACCAGTTCAATGATTTTTTCTTTTTCTTGATTTCACCTCTTTTGGAAATACTATTAATTAAAAAAATAAATAAGCATAAATAAACTTTTTTTAATATTAAAAAAAATATACTATAGCCTAAGTGAGATTACCTAAAGCAATATAATAAATCCAAATCAAAGCAATATAATGGTCACATGAGAGGAGATTTGGAGAAAAATTATATGATGAAATAAGATAAAATTAGAGTAAGATAAATTATGTGACAAAATTATAATTTAAGAAACTAACATGATTAAGTGTAACATAATTGATTATTACATAATGAATAAATAAAAATATTTTTAAAAGCTCTTAAAATCATAAAAAATAAAAAAAGTAATGCAAAATATAAACATAAATTTTCAATTAAATATAGCTTAACTAGATGTGTCCAACAACCTTCCTTCATTTCAATTGTATCTTATGAAGAATTACCAAAAATTAAAAAATTAATAATCATAAATATTATAAAATATATTATTTTGTTATTAAGGAAATATATATTGAAGCTAAAATAAGATAAATTTTAAAAAATATAACACTAACAAAAATACAGTGATAAAGATACCACATGAGATGAGATTTATAGTTACAAAGTAATATTATTGAATGAGAGTAAAAACTTTGAAGAAATGAGAAATTATATTAAAGAATTACATTCTAAGAGACTAAGAAGATCAAGTGTAACATCCTCAATTATCAAAACTGATTAAAATTTAAATGTCTCATAAATCATGGAAAACTCGAGAAAATAAAATGTTTAAAAAATAAATTAATTTTTAATTGAATAGAGGTTTACATTGTGAGCTCAATAATATTTATTTCATCTTAATAAAAATGAGTTTTTAATTAGTATAAATCATTAAAGAAAATAAAAATAAATAATATTTTATTATTTTAATATTAAATAATTATCTAATAAGATTGAAATAAGACAAATTGAAGTTATTAAATATATCCACATGCATGACACATAAATCACACATGAGATGAGATTTAGAATTCTAAAGAAATATAAGTAAATCAATGCAAATAATTTAAATAACTGAGATAAATTATAAAGAAAAGCTACGTTCTATGGTACTAAAGATTTCTAATGTAACATTGTTGAACATCAAATAAATTATGATTCAACATTTCTCATAAAAAATACCATAATCATATAAAATAAAATATTTAAAAGGGTGAAAATGTATATTATATTTCACAATGCTCGTTGAGGTGAATTTAATGATGTTTATTTTATGTTGATCGAACCACATGTGTAACTACAATGAAGTATAAAATTAAATAAATAAAAATGATCATATTTTCTCAATATTAAGTAAATGTATAATGAAGCTAAAATGAGATAAATTGATGCAATATATTATAAAAAAATTAAGGATAAATATTTTAATAAAAAGGTTAAATTGTACAAGATGTTGTATTCCAAGGTACTAAAAAAAACAAATTTAATTTCATCTATCATTACAATAGTAAGAATCAAAATGCCTCATAAAACAAAACAAAATCATCAAAAAATAAAATATTTCGAAATATTATAATATATATTTAATTAGATAGAATACATCAAGAAGAGTATTGGTTTTTGTTTCATCTTGATTGGATTGTCTTTTGGAATTCGAAGAATTACCAAAATAAATAAGCTAAATTAATAATAAATTATTATCTAAATGTTACATAAATACATATTAAATCGAAAACAAGATAAATTGAAGTAGTGTAATACCAACAAATCAATGACTTTTAATGTCTACATGAGATGAGTTATAGAGCTATATTTTAATATAACAAATCCAAAAATCTTTTTTGAGGAAAATTGATAAATTCTTTAGAAAAATTACATTGCAAGATGCTAAAGAGATTAAGTGTAGCATCCTCGATTACCAAATCAAGTATAATATAAAAATTTTTAGGAAATTAAATATTTAAAAGTTTAAAAAATAATTAGAGAATTTGATAATACTCCATAAGTTGTGCCCAACAACATTTGTTTTATCCTTATTATGCTTGTTTAGAATTATTATGAATTACCAAACTAAATAACCATAAATAATTACAAATTATTATTTTAATAATAAATTAAAATATATTAAAGCAAAAATAAGATAAATTGAAGCAATATAATATAACCAAATCAAAGTGATGTAAAGGCACAAGAAAGGGCAATTAAAGTCACAAAGTAATGTAGCCAAAATAAAGCAAAACATTTGAAAAAATTTGTTAAATTATACAAAAAAATTGCTGTCCATTGTGCCAAGAAGATTATAGTAACTTTCTTGATCATCAAATCAATTATCAATCAAAATTTCTTGTAAATAAAAATAAATAAAATTATATTGCAAAAAAAGAAAAAATACTATTTTAGTTAAACATTAATAGTCATAAATTTATATTTTAATATTTTAAAAAATTATATTATATCTAAAAGTAGACAAATTACATAGGAGCATTATGCAGCAAGATACTAAAGGAATCGAGAACAATATCCTCAATCATAAAATTAGCCTCTAATATAAATATATCACAAAGCATGACAAAACATTGAAAACTTAATATTTAGAAATATAACAAATAAATATTTAACTGGGTAGAACTCATTGATACATGTTTAATGAAGTTCGTTTTGTCTCGATTGAACATTGTTGTGAATTACTACAAATTAGCAAAGTAAATAAAAAAACAATAATTAATTTTAACATTAATTAAATATAGATACTAAAGTTGATATAAGAAAAATGGAAGAAATGTAATTTAACCAAATTAAGTGTTGTAAATTTTACACAAGTTGATATTTGAAGATATAATGTAATATTACAATATCAAAGTGAAACTATTGAATAAATATGATAAATGTTATCAGAATAATGCATTGCAATTAATAAAGAAGATCGAGATTGACATCCTCAATCATCAATTTAGGTACAAGTCAAAATGCCCACTAAAGTGTGCCAAAACCCTAGAAAATTAAATAATAAAACAAATATAAAAAAGAATATCTAATGGATATAGCTCGTTGGGATGATTCCAAAATGTTTATTTTGTCTCAGTCTAACCTTGTTTAAATTGTTTTGAATTTACAAAGTAAATAAAATAAAAAATAAAAAATTATTATTAATATATTAAGTAAATATACACTAAAATTAAAATAAGATAAATTATATAGAAGAACAACATTCTAAGATATTTTCAAGACTAAGTGTGAAATCCTTGATGGTGAAATTATGCTTGAACCTGAATGCCTCATCATGAATACAAAATCCATTGAAAATAAAATATTTATGAATATAAACATAAAGGTTTAATTGGATGGATCTCATCGAGATGAGCATAACAACTTCTATTTGTCTTGATCGTATCTTATAGTGATTCACAACAAATAACCAATATAAATAAACATAAATAAAACAAATAATGATTTTAATATTGGGTAAATAATTTTTAATGCCAAACTAAAATTAAGTTAAGCAATATAATATAACCAAATCAAAGAATTATAATGGTCATATGAGAGAACAAGTTGCTTTTCACAATATTATAACCAAATGAAAGTTGAATTCTAAGATACTAAGGAGTTAAATTATAGGATCCTTTATCGTCAAATCAACTAGAAATAAAAATATCTTGTAAAACATACTATAACAATGAAAATAATCTTTTAAAAAATTGTAAAAATGAATATTTAATTTGATATAGTAGTCGAGATGAGTCCAATGATACATGTTTTTTATCGATCTAAACTCTTTAAAATTACAACAAATTACAAAAGTAAATAAGAACAAATAATTAAAAATATTATTTTAGTTTTTAGAAAATACACATTAAAATGTAATAAATTAAATAATATAACATTATTAAATCAAAGTAATTTAACTAACACATAGAAGGAGATTTAGAATTACATTATAATCTAATAAAAACAATGAAAAAAGTTGTAAAAAAGAGTAACTATAGAGCAATATTGTATTCCGAGATACTAATGAGTTTGAGTGTGACGTTTACAATAGTCAAATCTATTACAAATTAAAACATCTCATAAGGCATACCAAAACCTTAGAATTTAAAATAACTAGAAAACTAAAAGTGAATATTTAAATGGATAGAGCTCATTAAGATGAGTTAAATAATTCTTATTTTGCCTTAATCGAACACTATTTCAAATTTCTACAACCTACCAAAAAAATAATCAATAACAATAGTAATACATTATTATTTTAATACTAAATCAATGTATATTAAATTTGAAATGAGACAAATTGACCAATTTTTTTACAATAAAATCAAAATCATGAAAAGATTATATGAGAGGAGGTTTAGAGTTATATAGTAATTAACCAAATTAGTATAAGGACTTTGAAGTGCATTGATAAATTACACAAGAAAGCTAAATTCTAATGGATTAAGTGAAGCATCTGTGATCATCACAATAGTTTGAAACAAAAATGAATCATAAAGTATACCAAAATCAAGGAAGCTAAAAGATTAAAATATTATAATAATCAACATTTACTTTAGTAGAGTTTCTCACGTTAAGTCAAATAATATTAATTCTTTTTGTTAGACCATTTTTAGAATTGTTATGATTCACTAGAAGAAATATGTTAATCTATAAAAAAGTATAATTTTAATATTGAATAAATAAAAGTTACATCTAGAATAAGATATATTAAAGCAATGTAACATGGCGAATTAAAAGCAATATAAAAGTTACTTGTGAAGTGACCTTGAGTTACATAATAATATAATAAAATTAGACAAAAAAATTTGAAAAAATGAGATAAATTATTAGAAAAGTCATATTCCATGACACTAAAGAGATCAAGCATGAAATCTTTGATCATCAAATGTAGAGAAAAATAAAATATTTGATAAAGTGTGACAAACTCTAAAAATATAAAATATTTAAAAATAAAAAATAATTTGACTCAATAGAGCTTTTTGATATGAGTTCAAGGGTGTTTTTTGAGGCAATTGGATCTTATTTGGAAATATTATGTTTGCCAAAGTAATTAAGTAAAAATAATAATAATAAATTATTATTTTAATATGAAGTAAATACGTATTAAAAGGAAAATGAGATAAATTAAAGTAATATAATATCACCACTTATAGTGATGTAAAGGTCATAAATATAGAAGTGGACTTTCATAATAACTTAACCCATTCAAGAAAAAATTTTGAATAAATGAGATAAACTATAACAAAGAGTTGTATTTCAAAATGCTTCGGAAATCAAATACAACTTCCTCACTCAACAAGTCTAGTTTTAATTGAAATATATGGTAAAATATTGCAAAGCTTTTGAAAAATAATTAACAAATTATAAAAATATTTAGTTGAATAGAGCATGTTCAGACAACTCTATTAATATTTTTTAATATCGATCAGACATCTTTTGAAATTAATATAGTAAATAAGAAGAAATAAAAAAAAATTTTAAATTTTATATTATGTAGATATATTTTAAAGCTAAAATTAAAAAAATCAATACAATATAATATGAGAAAATCAAAGTAGTGTATTGTCATTTGAGATTAGTCTTAGAGTTACATAGTGATATAAACAAATCAAAGCTAAAAACTTTGAATAAACTAGATAAATTATATAGAAACATTACAATGATATTTATAAAGATAATTGTGTGTAACATTCTCAATTATTAAATTAGATAGAAATGGAGAAGTCTCATAAAATGTGCCAAAACCTTATTAAATAAAATACTAAAAATATTAAAATTTTTATTAAAGGATAAAGCTTTTGAGGTTTGTACAATGATGTTAATTTCATCTTAATTTAACAATGTTTTGAATATTTGTGATTTACCATAGTAACTTAAGACAAATAATAATAAATAATTATTTTAATATAAATTAAATATATATTGAATCTAAATAAAGATAAATTATATAGAAAAGTTACAATCCAAGATATGTAAAAGATAGAGTGCAACTTCCTTGGACATTAAATTACGTTCAAATCCAAATGCCTTATTGCACATGCCAAATCCATTGAATAAAAAAATTTTAAATGTAAAAATGAATAATTAGTTAGATAAAGCTCATGGAGAAGAGCCAAAAGATTTTTGTGTCATCTTGATCGCACCTAGTTGCTAATTATTGCAAATTTTAAAAATATATAAAAAGTAAACAAAAATTAAATAAAAATAGATAATAATAAATAATTGTTTTAATATTATGATATTTATTAATACAAAAATAAAATTAGTTAAAGAAAATTAATTTATCTAATTCGAATTAGTGTATGGGTCACACGAGAGGAGAATTACAATTTCCTATTATTAAAACAACAAAGTAAAAAATTTGAAGAAATGATAAATTGAGTTGGAAAGTTGCACTGCAAGATAGTAAGAAGATTGAGGGTAACATCATTGATCATTAAATCAGTAAAATACTATAAAGCTTGATGGAATCTTAGAAAAAATTTAAAAATATTAAAAAATACATAATTATATAGAGCTCATCATGATGAGTCACTTAAGATTTTTTTTACGTTGATCTAAGTTCTTTCAAAATTTCAAAAAATTACCAAAGTGAATAATGATAAATAATAAGAAATTAATGTTTTAATTATAAATTTATGTTAAACAGTTAAAATATAATAAATTAAAAAAATAAAATAATGAATGGTCACATAATAAGAGATTTAGTTTTGCTTACTAATATAATAAAATAAAAGTAAAAAATTTAAAAAAATAAGGTAAATTTTGTAAGAATGTTGCATTTCATGACAATGAGGACACTGACCATGGCATCTCAATCATCAAATATAGTATGAGTCCAACAATATTTGTTTCATCTCAATTGATCCTCCTTAAAGATTAATATGAATTAAAAAAGTAAATAAGAATAAATAGTAATAAATTATTATTCCAATATTAAGTAAATATATAAAAAAATTAAAATGTGATAAATTAGGTAATATAATATATTAAATTCAAAGTGTTGTAAACGTTAAAGAAGAGAAAATTTAGAGTTACATTGTAATATATGATATTAAATACCTAAAATGAGAGGAAATGATATAAACTATTTATAAAGTTACATTCCATGACACTAAGGAGATCAAATGTAATACCCTCAATCATTAAATTTTATATGAATAAGAATACCTAGTAAAATTTTCCTACACCCTAAATGAAAAAATATTTAAAAAATAAAAAATTAATATTAACATGGATATGGCCCATCGAGATAAGTCCACTTATGATTATTTTATTTTGCTCAAGTCTCATTTCGAATTACTTTGAATAACCAAAGTAAAGAAGAAAAAATAGTAATAAATTATTATTTTAATATTAAGAAAATATATAATAAGACTAAAAAGAGACAAATTGAAGTATTGTAATATAAATAAATCAAAGGAAAATATTTGTGTAAATGACAAATTATATAGGAAAGTAGCATTTAATGGAACTAATAGAATAAAGTGTAACATTGTTTATCTTAATGTTATGTACAAATCAAAATTACACTTAAAGCTTGTTAAAAACCTAAAAATAAATATTTAAAAATTATTAATTAAGTAAATATTTAAATTGATAGAGCTTGAAACATTAGTATAATGATATCTATTTCATCTATATTGGACATCATTTAGAATTTCTATTAACTGCCAATAAATTGGACAATAATAATTTATTATTTAAATATTTAGTTAATATATAATGAAGCTAAAATAAGATAAATTTAAGAAGTATAATTTAACTAAATCAAAGACATGTTAAAGATAAATGATAAGAGAATTATTGCTAATGGTAATGTAGCAAAATAAATTAAAAAAATTTTGACAAATTAGATAAATCATACTGGAAATTTACATTACATGATATTAAGGTGATCGAGTGTAACATCTTTCATCATCAAATCATACACAAATTAAAATATTAGATCAAGCAACCCAATGCAAGAAAAAATATTTAAAAAATAAAAGAATGAATATTTTGTTGAATGAAGCTTGTCAAGTTGAATATAATGATGCTTGATTCATCTCAATATGACCTAATTTGGATTTATTATAGGTTACAAAAAAAAATAAACATAAATTATTATTTTGATATCAAGTAAATAAATTTTAAAGTTGAAATGATGTTAATTAAAGAAAGATAATTTAATCACATTAAATTAATGTGGATGTAACAAAAGAGAAGAATTAGAGTTTCATAGTATTTAACAAAAAGAAAGTAAAAAATTTGAAGAAATTAGAAAATTGCATAAGAAAGTTTTATTTAGAGATACTAAAGAAATGCATTATATCCTCATTGATTAATAAATCTATTAGAAAAAAAAATATGTCATAAAGTAAGTCAAAAATATAAGAAATAAATATTTAAAATATAAAAATAAATATTTAATTAGATATATCTTAATGATAGTAGTCTATCAATATTTATAATAAATTTAAATAAAAGTAAATAAATTATTCTTTACACATTAAGTAAATGTATAACAAATTTGAAATAATTTAATTGAAGAAATACAGTTTAATCATATCAAAATAATATAAAGGTCATGTGAGAGGAGAATTATCATTGGTAGTAATATAAGAAAAAAAATAATTGAAATATGAACATCTAATTATTCGACCATTTCTTTAATTTAGCCACTGAATAGAATTCCAATTTTCAATCACATGAGTCTTTTTTAGTTATATTCCAACATTATCAAATTCCATGTTTGTTTATTTGCTGAAACTTAATTAAATTTTAAAAAAATTAATCATGTAAAATTTTTAATAATTAAAATAAAATAATTTCGATCACATCAAACTTTAATTCAAGCGCAATCCTAACTAAGCAAGCACAAGCTAGCCTAAGGTAAGGTACCAACCAACACCAAATTAGGTCGAGCCCATTCTTCCTAACGATGAATTGGATAACTAAATGGTGAAGGGCATTGGATCGAGTTGGGCAACACATGAACTTATATATGTATGAGTTAAGCTGTATAAACTTGTTTGTTACAAGTATGGCTAGGTGATGAATTCTCGAGCACACAAGGTGTAAGCTAGTTGTAATTTGGCTCTACATAATACCTTTACAAGAATTATTACAAAGCTTATGTTCTTATTCCTTCCTAAGATGTTGGAGTAAATAGCTTGTGTTTGCCTGCATCCAAAATGGGACTAGGCAGCACCATCCAAACTTGTTCCTTCACAATTAAACAGTGGAGCTTGCCTCCACTTTATTTGTCTAACATGATCACTCATCCCACAATCCAATTCAATCTTCTAAATCTAATGATGATTGTTGATTCTATTGATTTCTGAAATTTATCTCTAGATTTCATGATTGCAACTATATCCTAACTTATTGGATTCCTTGAACTCCTTATTTGTTATTCATGAATCATGTTCTTAATAATCAGTTTGACTCCTACGACAAAGATCAACTCTGACTTTATTATCTTTAAATCGAATAATCAATATCTCATATGACATGATTGGATGGCCAGGATCAAATCCATCTTGATTGGACCATCCATAACTCATCCACTTATTCAGCATTAGTTCTAATAGTCTTTATTGTCTCTGATCAGATCCATCGGGCCTGATCCATCCCACCTAGTGGCTAATTGTTTAGCCATTGAGTTGGCTATTTTCAAATGTTGTATTTACAAGTTTTTAAAGATATTTGTTTGCATCTATTCAAATAGCTTTTTACACTATTTAGTGATAATAATAAAAATATTTTGTATAAATACCTAACCATTGCAAATGGAAATAATAATGAATGTGAATCAATTTTTAAGATCTCAACAAAGTGCTGCTCTATATTGTACTGGTATAAATTCTACTAGAAGAAACTATGGCTTCTTCTAAAATTGTTAAAGCTTTTAACCTAAGTCTTGCACCTCTAAACCATCAAATACTATTTTTTCTTCTTTAATTTAAGCTTATTATGCTTTTATCCATTAATCAATAAGTATCGCAAGTTGTTCGAATTTATCAAAAGTTTTTCATCTTGCCATATTTTTCTTTTTCTTTCAGGTTGAGTGGCTCACCATTTACAAAAGCACAAGTTTGGTTTGATCTCATAAAAAAATGAGTGGGGGTTGAGGTTACAGAAGCCTACGTTATAGTTGAACTTAGAAAACCTGGTAGGTTGGAGGTGAGCTATATGGAAAAACCTTTATTTGTAACCTTTTCATTGTGGTGTTTTGTTGACCTTGATAAGTGGTGGTCATTGGTTCTAAAGTGAATCAATCCACAAAAAATTACAATGTCTCATTTTAATTTTAATTTTTTTCTTTAACTTATTAAAAACAATATATACATATAATCAAGGATTTGTATGAACATAAAATTATTTTTAAGAAATAAATATGTTAAGAAATAATAAAAAACTTCTAAAGCTAGAATTTGCCATCCTCATATGAGTTTCATACACTAGTTTTCATGAGTAGGTCGAAAACTAAGGAGAATATGATGGAGGCCTATAGCAATAATAACATGCAAATCTATCATTTTGATTTTTGAGTGAAAGACTAATAAAATCATTTAATAACTAGTTCCCTTCAAAGTTTCACTAAAGAAAGGCTTAACTTCTTTGATGACTTAAGCCAATGAATCAAGGCACCAAGTGGACCATTTTTTTGTAAGCATAACTGGCAATGTGGATGAACTAAAAGTAGGGTTATGGTGTTCAAACATGTAATAACCTAGAGCTTATAAAGGGTGTTGGTAAATTAAGATGGCAAGATGATGGTTGTGGAAGTTAAAATCCATTAAAGAGTGCATAACAACTCACTCGTTGGATCAACTGGTCCCAAAAATGGATTATATTTAAGTGTGTGACCTATACGTAGCCATTAGTTTAATGCAACACATCAAAACAAAAGAAAGGTGCAATAGTTGCTACAAAATGTAGCATATGAGCCTACATGGAGTATTTATTGTTATAGATCTTGGTTGTAGTAGAAAATATTTAAATGAGAGCTTTGATGGCTGAAGAGGGGAATCATACCATGTTAATCACATTTGATCATAGGTTAGCTAATCTTAAGTGATGGGACAAACTAGTTAGTGTGCCATTTTGTATGATCATCAAACGACATCAAGTTAAAATTCTAGAGTTGTTATGTCGAAATTGATAGCAAAGCAAAGTGCTTTAGAGTTGTCGATAAGGGCCATGGGAAGAGTAAAAGTTTTCGCTTAATAACTTATTATCCCTAGAAATGGCTTAGCAAGTGCTAAGGCCAAGCGATTGGAAAAGCACCACATGTTTTTCGACATTTGATGTGCGCTTGATGAACCTTAAAAATCCAGATGTGTGAGTTCCTTCAATGATCAGTTATAGTCGTAATCACACCATGTTTCCAAGGTGAACATCTATTGGTTGGTGGAAAAATTAAGGAAGCTCACAAAAGGGATTCATAATGATAGGAAAAGAACTGGCCTAAGGAATAATGACTTAGAAAAGGTACAAAAATGGGGAATGTTTGTCTTTAATTAACACAAAGCATTGTGATGGCCGTAGAGGATGCTTACATATTGTAGTTTCCACTAAGTGCTCTCAATATCAAAGTAAAGAAATTCAACTATGTGTGGGTAAATGATGATAGTCACCATGACTCTCTTAAAGTAGTTAAATGTCTCATTATCTAATTTGTGATGCACAAGAATGGATTAACGTGATTCCTGTTGTCCTTATCTACTATACAATGAAGCCAGACCCAAAGGAATGAATCTGGTAGAATTAGTAGATATCACCCTTGGAGAATTGTCATTGTGGTTGATCACAATGCTCATCCTAGAAAGGATTGCATAAGTCATTAATAGTGGGCTCCCTTTCTACCACATCATGTAAAATAGACCAAGGAGCTTTGTAACTTGCAAATCAAAAGGTAAGCAAACTTAGAAGGTGCAAGGAAGTTGAATTGTGGTATCCTTATTTAAGGGGTCAGCTACCAGCTGACAATCACCTTTTAGAGTAGGAGCATTCTTATCAAAACAAGAGAGATGGTGAACAACACCTGAGTGGGGCAATGCCTAAGGAAACATTAATGAAGGCCAATTGTGATACTAACATTCTAAATGTTTGTTTGGCTTGGGTGTATAGATGAAAGACTAAATGAAGCATCTAGTAGTTGGTTCTCTTCAAATTTAGCTCAAGATAGCTAGAACCCTTGTTTGGGTTCAATTAAGTAAAGCCATTAACTTGAGGAATCAGGGGCTCATAGCCCTTTACATATTCTCAAACATTAAATTGGAATGAAGCTTAGCTTCTTTGATGAGTAGAACCAAGGAATCTCGTATAAAAGTGGCCATTTTTGGTGAGTATACTTAGCAATATGGGATGAACTAAAAGCTGGATTATATTGTCCAACTACATGCTAACATACAACTTAAAAGGTTTGTTGGATACTTAAGATAGTAGGAGAAGGGTGATGGAAGATAAAATCTAATGAGGACTTTGGAACAACTCATCGTTTGAACCTACTAATCACAAAAATGGATAACAGTTAAGAATGTGACACACATCTGGCTGTCCTTGCAATGCAATGCCTAGATGCATTGAAGGATGCACTAGTCACTATAAAGGATATGGCATGACTCATTGTGGAGCAATTGTTAGTGTAGATCTTAGTTATGGTAGCAAATATTCAACTAAAAACTCTCAAGGCTAAAAGGGGAAAGGTTTCATGTGAATAACACTGGAACATGGGTTAGTTATTCTTAAGAGATAGAGTAAACTAAATGGAGATTGCCATTTAGCATAAGCATCAAAAGGAAGTCAAGCTAAAATTCTAGCTCTAGGATGTGGTAGTTGATGGGAACAACAAGTGGTTATAGGACTCAGGTTAGGGTCTTGGGAAGAGTTAGCTATTCTAGTTAACAACCCATCAGGCCAAGAAAATACTTATCTAGAGGTAGAGCCAAGTAGTTGGTAGAGCACCTCATGTTGGGTATTGATCGATATGCTTTAATGACCCTTGAAAACTTTGATGATTGATTGCCTTCAATACCCATTCATACTTATAAGGACATTATATCTCCAAGGTGAACAACCTTTGGTTGATAGTGAAATTTAGACGAGGGAAATTAGCAAAATGGATTCATAACTTTTGGAAAAACATTGGTTCAAACGAATGGGCATGAGGGTCCCAGTCCAAAACCTATCAGCTACTGGTGGAGTACTTCAGATGCCATGCACCTAGAGTAGGTGGATGCATGTTGACTAAGAGATCAATTGTGAGTATCCCCTATGGGGCTTGTCCAGTTGTGTTGAACAATTGACTCAAAACTTGTGTGGTCAAGAGGAATCTAACAATTTAATTGCAATAAAGTATTGTAATGGGCCTCAAAGTTGTTCATGCAATGTGATTTCTTCCTAATGCTCTGAATGTTAAACTAAAGAAATTTAACTAAGGATGAGTAAACAATTGGTGTCATTATGACTCTTTTAAGGTATCTAAATGCTTCTTCAACTTCACATGAATAGATTAACAAGATTCCTACTAACCCTTTGTACTATCCACTTAAACCACAACCAAGTGAATGGGCTTTGTTGAATCTATGGGGAAAGAAGTCTTATTGTGATGGGTTGAATTATCTTATCTTTCAAAATCTTTTTCTTTGATTTAGTTATATTATTAATTAAGACTAATTTTTGTCACACTTGACGATATCATTAAATTTTTTTTGTTATAATGTTGCAAATTATCTTTTTGAGTTATAATATATATCTTCATAATTTTAATTCACCTTGCATGTGACCTCTATATCATTTTGATTTGATTGTTTTACATTGCTTTAATTTATCTTAATTTGGTAATATTTTATATTAATTTAAGTTGAAGTGATAATCTATTATTATTTATGACTATTTTTATAATTCATCATAATTTCAAATGATTTCTCATCAAGATGAAATTGATATTCTCCCCTATGAGCTTGATTCAATTAATTTTTTCTATTATTTAAAATAATCATTTTTTTATAGTTTAAAATATTTTATTTTTTATGACTTTATCATATATTGCAAAATATTTCAATAAATACTTTATTTGAAGATTGGGGTTTTTACACTCAATCACCTTGGCAATTTGGAAAGAAACATTACCAAAAACCTTGTCATTTCCTAAATTTTTTTATTTCCTTATATTACTATGTAGCTTAAAATCTCCTCTCATGTGACATTCATATCACTTTTATTTAATTTTATTAGATTACTTCAATAAATTTTATTTCAGTTTTAATATATATTTACATAAATTTTAAATTATATAAGATAAATATTTATGCATATTTACAACTATAATTCATAGTAATTCTACACGAGTTATGATCATGAGGAACCAAAGGTTATCGAAGATTTCTCGACGAGATCTATCGAAAAAATATTCATTCTTTAAATTTTTAAATCATTAATTTTATAAGGTTTACATGTCTTTCTACTCTTTTTTATTAGTGCTTAATTTGACAATATAAGGTACTACACATAAGCTCTTTAGTATGCAAAAATGCAAAATTCTTGTATAATTTATATCATTTCTTTAACTTTTTTTAATCTTGATTTTGATATGTTATGATGCAACACTAAATTCTCTCTTATAGAACCTTTACATCACTTTGATTTTTTGCATTACATTGCTTCATTTTATCTAATTTTAACATTAATTTAAATATACTTAATATTAAAAAAATATTTTATTATTATTTTTTTATTTTTAAATTTTACAATAATTCTAATTGAGGTTTGATTGAGTGGAAGCAAACATCATTGAACTCATCTTGATAAGCTCTATCTAGTTTTTTTTAATATTCTTTTTTCTAAATTTTTGGCATATTTTATGATATGCTTGAATTCATGCCTTATTATCTTAGAATGGAACTTTCCTATCAAGTTTATTTAATTTCATGAAAGTGTTAGCTTTGGTTTTGTATATAACCATGTAACTCTAATCCTCTGTTTTGTTACCCTTACATAACTTTGATTTGGTCATGTTATATTGCTTCAATTTATCTCACTTAACTATTATTATAAAATTAAGTCCCATTAAAGTTATAATTTATTTTTTATTTTTGTTTATTTAATTTGCTTATTTGTTCACCAAGTCTTGATGAGAACTATCTAATTAAATATTTTTTTAATATTATAAAAAGTTTTATTTTTTAGTGTTTGGGTACCCTTTAGAAGTCATTTAAATTTGTACCAAATTTTATGATCAAGAATGTTACACTCGATCTTATTTGCATATTTTTATGTAGCTTTCTCACGTAATTTAACCTATTTCATTGTCCTTTTTTCTTTGATTTTGATATATTACTATTTGACTATAAATATCCTATCATGTGACCTTCATATATCTTTTATATAGTTATATTAAAATACTTCAAATTATCTAATTTTTGCTTTTGTTTTTATTTACTAAAAATTTAAATAATAACTAATCATTATTTAAGCCAATATATATTCGTAATTCCAAATAATTCCAAATGAGATTTTAAAGAGATGAAATAATTATAGATGAAGTCAACTCGATTAGCCTATCTAATTAAGTGTTGATTCATATGTATCTAATAATTTTATTTTGTTATGTGTTGGTACACTTTATGTGATTTTTATGCCTACATAATTTAACGTTTGATGATGTTACAATCAACCTCAATATTATATCTCCTCTCATTTGAAATTTACCTCACCTTGATTTGGATAGCTATAGTGCTTTAATTATCTCATTTTAGTTTTGAAATGTATTTTTTTGTCATAAAATAATAATTTATTGCTACTTATATTTATTTACTGTGGTAATTTACTATAATTCCAAACATTGCCTATTGAAGATGAACCAAATAATTTTAGAGCCTACATGAAAAGCACAATCAAAATAATTATTAATTTTTATATATTTTTAAAAAATTTCTTAGGTTTTGGAACACTTTACAAGATATTTTAATTTAAATTTGATTTGTTGATTTAGGATATGACCCTCCATCTCCTCGGTATCTTGGATTGTAACTTTCCTATGCAATTTAGCACATTTCTTGAAAATTTCTACTTGGATTTTTATATATTACTTTGTAACCTTGAATCACCTATTGTGTGACTTCTACAACTCTTTGTTTTGATAATATTACATTGATTCAATAAATTTGATTTTAATTTTAAAATATATTTCCTTAATATTATATTACTATTCTATATTTTTATTTCTATTTACTTTTACAGTTATAGTAACTCCAAACATGGTTTGACTAAGATAAAACAAATATTATTGGACACATCTCAACACACACTATACAAAACTATTTTCATTTTTATTTTTTTGAAGTTTTTTATTTTTTAAATATTTTGCATGCTTTATGTTATATATTTTATTTGTGCTATATTTTGACAATTGAGGATGCTAAATTGGGTCTCTTTAATGTCTAGTATGACAATTTTGAATTATAATTTATCGTATTTCTCTAAAATTTTACTTTGATTTGGTTATATTTTTTTGTAACAACAAATCTCATCTTGTTTGACCTTCACATTATTTTAATTTAGTTGTTTTATATTATTTTAATTTATCTTATTTTAACTTTAATTTAATAAACTTAATATTATAAAAATAATTTTCTTTATATATGCTTAACTAATTTTGGAATTTACAAAATTACCTCGTGATGTTTGAATTAGATAAAACAACCATTAATGGAATTGTCTCATTCATCTCAATTAAATTAAATTTTTATTTTCTATATTTTAAATATTACGTACTATAGGTTCTTTTGGATGTTTTACGATACACTATGTTTCACACCTCAACATCCTTGCTATCTTATTTGACAATTTTTGATGTTTCACTAGATATCCTCAGTACCTTGGAATGCTACATTGTCATACCATTTTTATCTCTTCTTTGAAGTTTCTTCTTTTATTTGCTTATGTATAATGCAACTCTAAATCTTTTCTCTTATGACATTTATAGCTTTCATTTGATAAAATTACATTGGCATTATTTATTATGATTTTGTTTTAATACATATTTATAAAATAATAAAGTAAATTTTTTTTATTATTTATGTATATTTATTTAACAAATTATTATAATTCCAATAATTTTCTCCTTAAGATGTGACATATATCTTTGGAAATGTCTCAAGAAGCTCTACCCAAAAAACTGTGTGAGATATTTTGATTAGTGGAATATTTGTCTCACTTTTTCAAATTCTTCACTTCCAATTTGTAAGATTTCATTTTAATTCTAAATCCCCTCTCATATGACTATTACATCACTTTTATTTGTTTATATTATATAGGTATAATTTATCTTATTTAAGCTTTAATTTACATCTACTCAACATTTAAATAATACTTTAATATTATTTATGCTTGTTTAATATGATAATTTACAAATGTTCCATATGAGGTTTGATTGAGCTGAAACAAATGTCATTTGACTAACCTTCATAATCACAATTCAATTAAATATTTATTTTCAAATTTTTAATCATTCCATTTTCTAGTGTTTTGTCATGTTTTGTGATACAAATCTTTTTAGAACTTGTTTAATAATTATGCACATTACCCTTGATCTTCTTAGTATCCTTGAATGCAACTTTTTATCACAATTTATCTAATTTGTTTAATGTTTTACTTTGATTTGAGATTATTATTTGACCCTTAATCTCTTGTCATGCTACATTTAAATGCCTTCTATTAAGTTATTTTACATTATTTTTGTTTATCTAATATCAAATTTTGTGTATATTTACTTTATGTTAAAACAATAATTATTTATTATTTATTCTTATTCATGAAATTAATTTCAATTAATTCCAAACAAGGTGTAACAAAGCAAAAACAAATATCGTTGGACTCATCTCGATGAGCTTTATGAAATTTATTATTCATTTATTTTATTTTACAATATTTTTCTATATTTAGGGTATACATCATAAGTCATTTTAATTTAAACATGATTTGATAAATAAGTTTGTCACCATCAATTTCCTTATTATTTTTCAATGTAAATTTCCATTATAATTTATTTTATTGTTTAAACCTTTTTTTTTAATTATTATTTTTTAAATGATAATAATTTTTCTTTATGTGACCTTTACAATACTTTGATCTGATTATATTACATTACATCAATTTATCTCATTTGATTAATATTATATATTAACTTAATAATATAAAAGTAATTTATTATTATATATTGCTATTTATTCTATTGATTATAAGTAATTCAAAATCCATTCTCAGTGAAAAAAATAATGTTTTAATACGCTTATATCCATGACCTATATCTAATTAAATATTTATTTTTAAATTTTTAAATATTATTTTTAATAGGGTATTTTTGATTAATGCATGATTTGATAATCAAGATTATTACATAAGACATCCAAAATATTTGTGACCATAACCTTAGCTTACAATTTATCACATTTTTCAACTTTTCCCATTCATTTCATTATATTACTATGTAACAATAAATATTATCTGATGTGATTGTTTGCATAACTATCAATTGATCACATTAAATTGCTCCATCTTAGCTTATTAATCATTAATATAAATCGTCATAATACTAAAATAATAATTTATTCTTTTATGTGCATCTAATTTGGTTATTCAAAGAAATTCCAAAGTAATAAAGGTGAAGATGAAACAATTGTCATTTGACTCATCTTATTGAGCTTAATGAAATTAAATATGCATTATTTTATATTTAAATATTTGTTTTTTACATTTTGACACACTTTATTAAGTATTTTGATTTGTCAATTATTTGATTTTCGAGGATCTTATGCTTACTCTCCATAGTGTCTTGGAATGTAACTTTCATGTGTAATTTATTTTATTTGTTAAAAAAGTTTAACTTTAATTTGGTTATATTACTATCAAACTCTAACTCTATTTGTAATTGATCTATGCATCACTTTGAATTGGTTTTTTATTTCATTAGTTTAATTAAATTCATTTAGAATTAATATATATATATATATTTAATTATATTGGCATATAACTATTAATTTATTATATCTTTTGCTTTTTTAGTTTTGGGAATTTACCAAAATTATAATAATATCTGATAGAGGTCAAAGAAATGCCATTTAAGTCACCTCAATGATTATTATCTAAATGAATATTCTTTTTTATGTTTTTAAATATTTTATTTGCATGGGTTTTAAATAGTTTACGAGAAAGTTTTTTTTGTTCAAGAATTAATACTCTTATTATGCAATCCTTACATCACTTTGATTTTGTTGTACCATATTGCTTTAACTTATTTTATTCAAATTTTAATCAGAATTTATTTAATATGAAAATAATAATTTTGCATTTTTATGCAGATTTACTTTGGTAATTCATAATAATTGCAAATTAATTTTGAAAAAGAGAATAAATATCATGGGACTCATGTCAACTAGTTATTTTCATTTACATATTCATTTTTATATTTTTATATAATTTAGTCTATATTGTTTCAGCATTCTTAGTGAGAAATTATGATACTGACATTATTTGACATTTAGGAATTTTTGCCCATGATCTCGTTATAATCATGAAACGTAGCATTATTGTATAGCTTATTTCTTAAAGTCTTCTACTTTTGAATTGGTTATATTACTTTGTAACACAAATTTGTTTCTCATCTGACTTTTGTGTTGACTTTATTTTGATATATTACATAACTTTAATTTATTATAAATTTACTACATATGAAAATTGTAATTCGTTAATGTTTAAGGTAATTTACTTGAGTAACTTGTAATAATTCCAAACAAAGATCAATCAGGATGAAACAAACGTCACTAAACTCAACACAATATGAATTTTGTTAATTAAATATTAATTTCAATAATTTTAAATAAGTTTTTGTGACTTTTACATTATTTATGGACATTTTAATTCAAACGTGACTTGATGGTTAAGGATGTTACAATCATTCTCAAATGCATTTTTGAGTGCTATTTTCAAGTGCAATGTATCACATTTCTTCAAATTTCTTACTTTGAATTAGTAATTTACAATGTAAACGTAAGTCCCCTCTCATGTGTTGTTTACATTGACTTGATTTTGCTATATTACATTATTTTAATTTATCTTATTTTGACTTTGATATAAATATCTACTTAATAAAAAATTAATAATTTTTAATTCATGCTTATTTTTGTTAACAAAGCATTGTTTAATTTGTGTTTTTTTTGGCTTGGGCTTGTCTCTAAAAGCTCTATTTGATAAAATATTTTTTATATTTTTATACATTATTTTTCTAGGCCTTTTCCAGTGTTAAGGAGGCATTTTATTTTGTATATGATTTGATAATAAAGGAAGTTATTCTCAAACATCTTAGCAACTTGGAATTCAACTTTTCCACAAAATCCATATGATTACTTAAAAATTTTAGCAATTATATGGTTATGTTACAATTTTGGTCTAAATCCTGTATCATCTAATCTTTACAAAGCTTTGATTTCGATATATTAGATTATTTCAATATATCATATTTCAATTTTATTACAAATTTACTTATTATAAAAGTAATAATTTATATTATTTATTTTTATTTAATTAAGTAATTTTTAGGAATACTAAGCATGGCTTAACTGAGGTCAAACAAACATCATTGAACAAATCTTCATGACCTCTTTATAATTAAATAATTATTTTTTTGTTTTAAAATATTTTTGCGATGGGTTTGGCTTGCTTAATAAGATGATTCATACTTGATTCAATAATTGGGGATTTTGCACTAATATAGTTGGTATTACAGACTATAGCTATCTTATATAATTGATCACATTTATTGAAATGTCTTACTTTAATTATGTTATATCACTATGAAACTCTAAATCTCTTCTCATGTGAATATTATATATGATAGATTTAGATAGTTTGTATCATTTCAAATTTTATCACTCCAATGTTAATATATATTCCTAATTATTAAAATAGTAATTTTTTTTTATTTATGCATATTTAGTTTATTAACTCATAATAGACCTAATTGAGTTTAGGCAGAGACAAAATAAACATCATTAAATTCAAGTTGTACATACTTTGTGAGATAATTTCATTCTTATCAAATTTAATGATCAGGTATGATCCACATGACGTCCTTAATATCTTAGAATGCATCTTTCTCATTCAATTTCTCTCACTTCTTCATAATTTTTTCTTTCAATAGGTTATATTGTTTGGAAACTCTAGTTTTGCTCTAAGGTGACCATCATTTTCCCTTGATTTTGTCACTTATTATAGTTCTTCAAAGCACATTTCAACTTCATTATATATTGACCTAATATTAAAATAATAATCAATATTTATTTGTCATTATTATATTTGGTATTCCATACTAATTCTAAATCATGTTTGATATAGATGAAAGAAATATTATTTGATTTATCTTAAAGAGATCTATCCTGTTAAATATTCATGATTACATCTTAAAATATTTAATTTTTTAATACTCTTTTCCATTTTACACGACAGTTTTACTTGTAATTCTTTTGATGGTTTTGGATATTGCATTGAATTACTTTAGTGTCTCGTAATGTAATTTCACTATGCCATTTATCTTATGTTCTTAAAGTTCATGTTTAGGATTACTCATCTTACTATGAAATACTACTTCACCTTTCATGTCATCTTTCTAATTCTTTAATTAAGAAATGTTACATTTTTTTATTTTATCTCACTTTAACTTTGTTGAAGATTTGCTTAATTTAAAAATAATGATTTTTATTACTTATTATTATTTGAATAAGTAACTCAAAGTAATTTTAAACAAGTTTTAATCCATTTGTAAGAAATATTTTAAGGCCCATTTTGACGAACACTATCTATGGAAATACAAATTTTTATATTTTAAAAATTTTTATGATTTAGTATGTTTTTTATATTATGGGACATTTTGATACATAACTTATGTAATAATCTTAGACTTTATGCTTAATCTTCTTAGTATTTTGGAATGCTACTATGTAACTTTAATTCTTCATTTATATCATATTTACAAATCTTTTATTTAGTTATATTATATTGTTTCAGTTGAAAAAAATTTCGCATTAGTTTTTCATTTACATAATATTAAAATAATATTTTATATTATTTATTTATTTATTTACTTTGATACTTCATAAAAATTTCAATCAAGGTCCAGTCAATCCTAAATAAACATCATTGAAATCATCCTATTGTGCTTTATCTAATTAAATATACATTTTCATATGTTAAAATGTTTTGTTTACTTTGTTAATCATCCTTTACATGAAATGTTAATTCATACCCAATTTGATGACTATGAATCTTGCACTTGATCTACTTAATATCTTGGAGCACTATATTTCCTATAATTTATCTTATTTTTTCAAATGTTTTTCTTCGATTTGATTACATATTTGTCTAATTAAAGATATTTGTTCATGTCACACATACATCATGTTTATTTTCCTTTATTACATTTCCTAAATTTTTCTCACCTTAGCTCTTTTTTATATTATGTAGTTGTTAAAATAATGAATTAATATTTTTATGCTTATTTACATTAACAATTTATTGTATTTCGAAATAAGTTTGGATTGAGTCAAAACAAATGTCATCAAACTTATCCCAAAGAACGCTATCTATTGAAGTATGAATTTCTTTTTAATTTTAAATCATTTTTTATTTGTTTTGCACTTTTTGGGAGATATTCCAAACCATAAGTCATTTGACTTTCAAAGAAGTTCCACTCGATCTCCTTTCTATCCTAGAATAAAACTTTATGGTGTAATTTCTCTTATTTCATGATATTTTTTCTTCAATTTTGTTATATAAATTTGCAATTATAATTATTTTCTAGGTAAATAATTGATATATTATGAAATATTCTATTTCTAGTGTTATGACAAGCTTTATAGGTCCTTTTGATTGAAAACAGACTTGTGATCGAGTTTGCTACACTTCATGTCATTAGTATATTACATTGCAATTTACTTCAATGTGTCTCCTTTTAGGTTTAATATATATTTACTCAAAAAAGCATTAATTTGTTATTTTTTGCACTTATTTATTTTTTTTATTTTTAGTAATTCAAAACAATTCATGATTGACATTTAACAAACATTTTTGCAGTCTACTCGACAAGCTCTGTGTAGTAAAATTTTCACTTTTATATCTTTTAAATATTTAATTTCCTATGGTTTTGGAATCTTTTACGTGAGATTTGGATTCATTCTTGATTAAATGATCAAGGATGTTACACTCTTATATTTGGTCACTTTTATACAGTAATATTAATATGTATTTAAATGTACACTTATGTAAGCTGTCTGTCGCTTTGATTTGGGTACGTTACATTACTTTAATTTACCCTCTTTTTTGTTTTCTATATATTTAATTAATATTAAAGTAATAATTTTTTATTATTTATGCATCTCAACTTTAGTAATTTGTGTTACTTTGAAATATGGTTTACTATAGGCACCATGGAGATCGTAAGATTTTCCTCCATGAGTTCTGTTGAAAAATATTAATTTTCTTTTTTTTTTGAATAATTTCTTATAGGGTTTTTTAATACTTTAAGAGGTATTTTAATCTATACTTGATTTGATGATTGAGGATATTACTCTCGAACTCCTCAGTGTCTTATAATGTAGCTTTTTAGTGTACCTTATCTTATTTATTACGATTTTTTATTTTGATTTGTTTATATTGCTATAAACTCTAATTCTTATATTGTGTAAGCTTTATATCACTTTGATTTAGTTACATTATATTACATAAAATTATCTCACTTTAACTTTATTGTAAATTTACAAAATTTTAAAATTAAAATTTATTACAATTTATGATTATTTAATTCCATAATTCTTAAGAAATTCAATTAAGTTCTCATAAAGGAAAAAAACATTGTTTGTCATCTCGACATGCTCGATTAAGTAAATACACATTTTTATATTTTTAAAATGTTTTAATTTTTCGGGCTTTTTCATGCTTGGCAAGATGTTTTGATTCATACCTTATTTGGAGATCGAGGTATTATGGTTAAACTCCATCGTATCATGAAATTGAAATTTCCTATATAGTTTATCTCATTTCTTGAAAAGTTACACTTTGATTTGGTCTAACTATATAACTCTAATTCTCCTATCTCATGACTTTTACAAGTATTCTTTTTTGCGACATTATATTGTTTATATTTAAAAAAATTTTAGCTTTAACGAAAATTTTATTAATACTTAAATCATATTTTTATATTTTTTTATTTTTAAATTTGATAGCTTGTTGTAATCCCAAACAACATCTAATAAAGGAGAAATAAATATCATTCGACTCTCCTTGATGAGCTCTACTAATTAAACATAATTTTTTTCAACATATTTTATTTAAGAACTTTTTGTGATGAATTATCAGAAATTTAAGAACTTTTATTTAAGAACTTTTTGAGTCAATTATGTAGCAATTTTATCTCCTTAATACCTTGCTTCTTTCCCATAAATGTTTTTTTTAAATGTTTTAGTTTGATTTGGTTATATTTTGGTGTATGTCTAAATCACCTTTAGTGTCACCTTTACATCATGTTAAGTAAGCAATATTCCAATGCCTTAATTTATCTCATTTCAACTTTATTGTATAATTACAAAATTTTGAAGTATTAATTTATTAATTTTTATGTTGCTTATTTATTTTAGTAATTCATAGTAATTTCAAATGATATCTTAACAAAATGACCCAAACTATATTGGACATGTTCCTACATGTATTAAAATGTTTTATTTACTGTTGTTTTGCAATGTTATATGAGCAATTTTTATTAATTCCAGATTTTGCGATCGAGGATTTTAAACTATCGTCTTAATCTTTCCGAATAAAACATTTTTATGCAATTTAATTAATTAATTTAAATAATTACTTTAAATTGGGTATATTAAAACTCTAAATCTCCTCTCATGTGTTCATTATATTGCATTTATTTGGTTTTATTAAAATTGACCTTCTTACTATGTTTGAATCATTTAGTTGGATAATATATTCCATTCCTTAAACTTTTTCACTTAATTATAGTTATGTTATATGTAACTCTAAATTTATTATTTTCTAAGTATTACATCGACCTGATTTTGTTCTGTAACATTTCTTCATTTTAACTTGTAATTTTTAAATAATATTTGTTGTTATCTATCGCTATCATTGTTTGTAATTTGCATTAATTCCAAATGAGGTCTTGTCAAGATAGAAGAAACATCATTTAGACTTAGCTTGATGAATGCTATGTAATTAAATGTTTATTTTTTAATTAGTTTCTTGTGCTTGGGTTTTAACACCAATTATGAGTCATTTCAATTCATATCTTATTTGAATTATAGTATAATATACTCTATCTCGTTCATTTGTTTGAATGTAATTTTCTAATATATTTTAAGTCATTTCATAAGCTTTATTTTGCTTTAATTCGGTCATATATTACTTTGTAACTCTAAATCCCCTTTCATGCAACCTTTGCAAATGTTTTATTTTCTTATTTTAAATTATTTAGATTTATCTTATTTTACCATTAATATATATTTACTAAATATTAAAATAATAATTTTTAATTAGCTAAACTAAAGTATTTTTAAATGAGATCTATTGGAGACGTAAAAGTTGTCGTAAACTCATCGCGAAGTTTTTGATCAAATTAAAATTCTTTTTGATATTTTCAAATACTTCTATGTTCCAAAATTTTCATCTGTTTTGTGATCTTTCTGATTCATACTTAATTTGTCGATCAATTATGATACACTCGATCTCTTTAGTATTTTGGAAAGTGACTTTCCTATATAATTTTGTTGATTTATTTTGCTTTGATTATGATACTGGCTTATAATTCTAAATCTCATAATGTGTGAAATTTAAATTCATTTTAGTTTGTTATATTACATTTCTCCGATTTATTTTATTTCGTTTTTAATGTATACTTACTTAATATGAAAATGATCTTTTTATCATTGCTTATTCTTATTTATTTTTTATTCGTAGTTATTCCAAATAATGTGTCATCAAGACAAAACAAACATTTTGGACTTGACTCAATAAGTTCTATCAAAGTAAAAATTCGTTTATATTATTTTTAAATTTCAATTTTTTTATGGCTCTGGTATGTTTTGTGAGACCTTTAGATTTTTATTTGATTAAACATTAATGATATCACACTTTACATATTTACAATATTAGAAAATAACATTCCCACAAAATTTTCTTATTTATTTAATTTTTTTGGTAATATTATGTTTCTCTAATTTATCCTATTTGTTTTTTAATAAATATTAACACATTATTTAAATAATAATTTCATATGATTTATATTCATTTATTTTTAAAATTCAAAGTAATTGAGATTTATCTAGATAAACATTTGTTTTGATAATTTTTAATATTTATTTCCTTTAGTTTTGACATGCTTTTCTGATATAATAAATCTTACCTAATTTAGTGATGGAAGATATTGTTGTGGATCATCTTAATATCTTTGTTTGCAACTTTCACAAACAATATATCTTTGAATTAAAATCTATTATAACATGATCTTTATACGTCTTTGATTTGTTAACAATATATTGCTTCAATTTGTCTCATCTTAGTTTTAAGTAATATTTGCTTAAGAGTAAAATAATAATTTATTATTATTATTATTTTTTTATTATGGCAATTCTCAATAATTCCAAATGCCGTTTGGTTGAATTGTAACAATTGTCGTTGGAAGTGTCTCAACAATTTTTATCCAATTACATTTTTTATTATTTTTTTTAGATATCCTTTCCTGTGGTATTCATATGCTTTAAGATACATTTTTATTTGTAGCTAATATAACAATCATGAATGTTACACACGTTCCCTTATTTTCTTGAGTTTCTTTTATCATGTATATATTATGTCATTCCTACAAATGTTTCAATTTTATTTTGTGAAATTATTACGTATCTCTCAATATGCTCTCATGTTTGTCTTACATCACTTTGACTTTTGTATGTTACATTCTTGCAATTTCCCTCATTTTAGCTTTAATAGAGATTTTGTCAATTTTAAAATAAAAAATTATAATTATTTATTATTATTTACTCTAATCATTTTTATAATTTCAAACATGGTATGATCTAGATGAAATAGTTGTTATTTATCCATATCGATAAGCGCTATCAAATTAAATGTTTATTTTTGAAAAATTTGAATATTTTCGTTGGTAGTATTTTTTGTTTATTTTTTTGAACTCTTTCACTCATTTTTTATTTGATAGCTGAGTATATTACACTTAATTTTCCATGTATTTTTGAATGTAAATTTCTTGTATAACTTATCTCTCCTAAAATTATAGAGTAACTAAAAATTTCCTCTCATGTGTCTTATACGGCTCACTAATTTGTTTATATTACATTTCTTCAAATTATCTTATTTTAACATTAATATATATTTACTTTATATGAAAGTAATAACTTTTAATTATTTAAGATTATTTGTGCTAATTGAGCTCTAAGTGATTAAATATATATATTTTTAATATTATTAGATATTTTAGTTGTATTCCAATACCATTTATGAATGATTTTGATTCATACTTCATCTGATGATCAATGATGTTATACTTGATTTCCTTACAGTACTAGAATGCAGCCTTCTCACTAAATTTATCTCTTTTTTCCAAATTTTTTGCATCATATGGTAATAGAAATTTAAATTTCTTCTTGTCATGAAACAAATACATGCCTTATGATACATTTTATGTATTTTGAAATATTTTATTTTCTAGTATTTTTACATGCTTTACAACACATTCTTTTATTTATATCTGATTTTAGGATGTTCATTGTATCTTGGATTACAACTTTCCCATGTAATTTGTTTTATTTCTTCAAATTTTTTAATTTTATTTGGATATATTACAATGATCTCCATTTCTTCTTACATGTGACCTTTACATTGCTTGGACTTTGTTACATTGTAATGTTTCAATTTCTCTTGTTTCTACCTTACTATGCCTTTACTTAAAACAAAAAAGTATTCTTTCTTATTTTCTTTGTTAACTTGTAATAGTTCTTAGCAATGTCAACTTAAGATGGAATTAATGTCCTCGAACTCATCTTAGTAACCACTATCCAATTAAATATTTTTATTTTTATTTTTAAATATTATTTTTTTATGATTTCATTGTATTTTTCAAGATATTTCAATTTTTACCTAATTCCAATATCGTTGGTGATATAATTGATTACATTAGAGTCAATGAAATCTTAGAGTGCGACCTTTTTAGACAAATTATCTTGCTTTTTCAAATTTGTTACATTGGTTTTATTATATTACTTGGTTACCTTAGTTCTACTTTCACTTGAACTTTGCATGACTTTTATTTTGTTGTATTTTAAATCTTTAATTTTTCTCCTTTAACTTTAAAATATTTTTAATCAATACTAAAAATATAATTTTTTTATGAAAGTTTACTTTGATAATTAGTAGTCTTTAAAGATATGAGTTGTTTAGATGGAACAAATTTTGTTGGACTAGTGTTAGGGAACTTCATCAACTTTATTATTTATTTTTGTTTTTTAAATTTGTATTCCATATATTTTGAATGGTTTACCATATTTTTTAATCCAATGAAGATTTGACAATCGAGGATGTTACACTTGATCACCCTGATGTCATGGAATATGACTTTCTTATACAATTTTTGCATCATCTAAAACTTTTTATAATTATTTAGTTATATCACTAGGTAATTACAAATCTCCTCTCATTTTGCATTTAAATTGCTTTTATTTGACTTAATTTAATTACTTTAATTAATCTAATTTAAACTTTTACATGTATTTGCGTTACATTAAAATAATAGTTTCTTATTAATTATGCTTATTTAATTTTATAATTCACCATAATTCAAAATAAGGTAAAAATATGGACAAAGGGAATTTCATTGAACTCATTTCAGTTAGCTTCATTCAACTAAATAATTACTTGTTATATCAAATATATTTTCTTCCATGTTTGTCTTGTTTTATTAGAAATTATGATTAGTACTTTATTTGACTATTAAGGATGTTACATATGGACTCTTTAGTATTCTAAGAATGCAACTTTCCCATATAATTTATCAAATTTTAGCTTTTAACTTACATTTACATAATATTAAATTGATAAATTAATATTATATATGTATTTTAACCATTAGAAATTTACTATAATTCCAAATAATGCTTAATAAAGACAATAACATTTTTATACTTGTGTCAAAGAGCTCTATGAAAATAAATATAAAATTTTATATTTTCTTTGACATATTATTTTATTTTTTTTGCGATATTATTTTTGAGAAATTTCGTTTTGTAGCTGATTTGAAAATTTAAAATGTTGCACTTGATCTCCTTAGTATCTTTGAATGCAATAATCCCTTACACTTTATCCCATTTCTTTAAACATGATTTTTTAATTATATTATTTGATTTTGTAAATTTAAATCTCCTCTTATGTGACCTTTACATTACATTAATTTTGTTGAATTATATTTCTTAGATTATTCTTTTTTAGCAATAACAATGACACTCTTTATGTCAGAACATATTTTATTATTTTTTATAGTTATTTGTTTTTGTTATCAATATTAATTCAATACTAAATTTTGATTAAAATGAAACATATAAGATTGGACTCATCCAAACAAGACCAATCCCATTAAAGATTAAGTTTTGAATTTCTAAAGATTTTAGCTTCATTTTTTTGGAGCCTTTAAGAGATAATTTGTCTCATTTCTAATTTAATAATCAAGGAAGTTACAATTGATCTTTTTAATATTATGTAATAATAATTTCTTGTGCAATTTTTCTTATTTATTCAAAGTTGTTACGTAACTCTAAATCTTGTCAATATTGTTATGTAACTCTAAATTTTTCTTTAATGGCATTTACATCAATTTTTTTCGATTAAATTACTTTGGTTAAAAATATCTCATCTCTGCTAGAATATGTATTTACTTTGTATTCAAAATTTTCAATTATTTAGGATCATTTACCTTTTTAATTTAAAGTCATGCCCAACTACATTTTGAGATGAAACCAACTCTATTAAACATTTCTCCATGAGTCCTATCCAACTAAAAAAAATATTTTTCACATCTTTATTTGTCATACAGTTTTTATGATTCCTTCAAATTTGTAGTAGTTTTCAATATGCTTTGTCAACATAAAAAAAGATGTTGGACTAGTTTTTGTGAGATCTATTTAATTAAGTATATATTTTTTATATTTTTAAAATATTTAATATTATATTAATTTAGTATTGTTTATTCCTATTTGGATAAAACTTAATTTGATGATTAAAGAAGTTGGAGATCATCTCTTTAGTGTCTTTGAATTCAACATTCCAAATACAATATATTTAATTTTAGGATTGATATATATATATATATATATATATATATATATATATATATATATATATATTAAGTGTTTTATTTTTCTTAAATTTGAAATTTCTTTCTCCTTCTCCCATCCTTGTGCCCGATGCATACTCTAGAAAAGGTGATTTTCATGCGCCTAGCCGAGAGCTTCATCAAACTCACTCCATTGAAGGTGGATGTTATAGGATCATTGAATATAAATGAAAATGAAGGAGTTTGGTGTAGTGGAAAGAATTTGTGAGTTTTGAAACCACCATTCACGTTTCTTTTTTACTTTAGTTCTTTACTTTTCGATAATGTAAGCTATGATTTTGTTTTCATTAAGATCTTTTTTGTCCATTAGTTTGATAGTGTATAAAATTCTTTGAGTTTCACAAGCTAGGGTCTTAATAAAATAGAAAATCAAGAATGGTGGCAAGAAAGAGGTAATATTTACAATTTATAAACTTAGTTATGTAATTCTATATTGATTGTTTGATAATTGTTTAATTTATATAAGACTTTGTCAATTTTGTAACGAAAATTACAATTGACAAGAAAAAATTCACAAAAAATGTTGAACAGCAACAACATTATTCAAATAATAACAAACATTATGAGATAGACACTCTAACATAGATATTATGTACATAAGTTTGTTATAGCATTATTTGTTGAAATTAAGATATTATATGTGATGTAGGTAATTTATATTATGTGTAGTTTGATGTAGTGTTATTTGTTAAAATTAAAGCATTTCATGTGATATAAGCACTCCAACATAAATATTATATGCATATGTTTGATATAGTATTATTTGTTAAAATTAAGCATTACATGTGATATAAGTACTCTAACTTGGATATTGTATGTATATATTTGATGTACTATTATTTGTTGAAATTAAGATATTACATGTGATGTAACACTTTGACATTGATATTATATGTCAAAGTTGAAATTAAATATAATTTTATTTTCATTTTAAGTTACTTTTTTTGAAGTAAGTTCAAATGTGGATTGATTGGATAACATAAAAATCATTAGACTGTTATCGATGAGCCATATCCATTAAATATATATTTTTAAAATTTAAATTTTTTTTCTAGGGTTATTACGTACTTTATGAAACATTTAAATTTAATCCTAATTTGATTATTGGGTATGTTATGCTCGAACTCCTTAATATAATGGAAGGTAGTGTTCCCTTTGAATTAATCTCTTATTCAAATTTTTTTCTTTGATTTTGCTTTATTATAATATAATCCTAATTCATGTCTCATTAACATTTTTATATTTTTTAAAACATTTTATCTTTAATATTTTTTCCATGTTTATCAGATGCTTTTGTTCGTATTTAACTCAATGATCGAAGATGTTGTATTCAATCTTCTTAATATCATGAAATGCAAAGTGCAAAAAAAATTATCTCATTTACACTTCAATATATATTTTTTCCATATTGAAATAAACATTTCGTTTTCTTTTTGTTTATTTAGTTTGATAATTTAAGGTAATTCCTTATTAGGTCTAACTGAGGCAAAACAAATGTTGTTAGACTAGTCTCAATGGGTTTTATCAATTTAAATATTTATTTAATTTATTTTTTTAATATTTTATTTTCTTTTTTTTATATGATTTACGTGGCATTTTTACATGTGGTAAAGTTATGAAGGAGGATGGTATACTCGATTATTATTGTGTCTCAAAATTTAATTTTCTTATATAATTTTTCTTATTTCATTAATTTTTTTATTTTGGTATGGTTATAAGACTATGAAGCTTTAAATGTTCTCTTATGTGTTTTTTATATTGCTTTGTTTGATTATGTTAAATTTCTTTAATTTTTTTTTAGTTTCATCTTTAATTTATATTATCTTAGTATTGAAATATTAATTTTAGTATTTATTTTGCTTATTTACTTTCGTAACTAGTTATATCTTTGGAATGAGATCTAATTGACACAAAAAATGTCATCTTACTCAATTCAATGAGGACTATCAAACTAATTATTCATTATTATATTTTAATTTTTTATTTTTTATTACTTTCATTCTTTTTATGAGATATTTATTTCATTACTAATTTAACAAATGATGGCGTTACACTTAACCTCTTTAGCATCTTCTAATGAACCTTTCTTCAATAATTTTTATCTTTTTTAAAAACATTTTTTTTAATTTTGTTATATCGTTATCTAAATTTAAGCCTCCTATCTTGTGACCTTTACATGTTCTTCTTTTTATTATATTACATTACTTTAATTCATCTTTTTTTTCTTTTAATACATATTTTCTAAAAATAAAAATAAAAATTTATTAGTATTTTTCTATTTACTTTGGTCATTTACAATACTTAAGAGCTAGTTCCAATTAAGTCAAAGTAATCATCACTAGAGTCAATGAGCTCTATGTAATTAAATATTTTTTTTATGTTTTTTAATATTTTTTTCAAATATTTTGGAATATTTTAAGTGAAATTTTAATTTGTACTTGATTAGACAATCAAGAATATCGCAATAACTCTCTTCAAATTTTTTAAATTGAAGTTTCTTTGGCTATTTATCTTTTTTTTTTCAAATATTTTCCATTGATTTCATTATATTATATTTCTTAAATTTATCTCACTTCAACTTTAACCTGTATATTTATTTAATATTAAGATTATAATTTATTATATTTATGATTATTTATTTTGGAAATTAGTAAAAAACCTATCATGGTCAAATCAAGATGAGAATTAAATTATTCGACTCATCGAAATCATCGCTATGTTATTAGTTATTATTTATTTTTTTATTTTCAAATATATTTTCGTTATAAGATATTTCTATTTTTAATTGTTTTAATGATTGAGCATCTCGTAATGAATCACTATACATTGGCAAGCTACTTTCTTGTTTAATTTATCTTGTTTTTTCAAATGTTTTGTTATTTAGTTATATTAGTACATAACTCTAAATCTACTCTCAAATGCCATTTACTTTGCTTTGACTTTATTATGTTAAATTACATTATTTTGTCTCCTTCCAATTTCAATATATGGATACTTAATATAAAAAATAATAACTTATTTTTCAATATGCCTATTTATTTTGATAATTCATAGTAATTTCAACTGAGGTAGTAATAAAAAACTAAACATCATTGGAAATGTCATGATCAGTGATATCTAATTAAACATTTTTTATTAATTTTTAAATATTTTATTTTTTTAATCATTTGTAGAATTTCATATTTAAATTTTTTATAATTAAGTATTTTATCTTTAAAGTAATTAGTGAAATGGAATGCAACTTTCTCATTTAATTTGTCTAATTTTTTTAAAGTTTTTTCAATTTTTTAAATTATAATATTTCTAAAAATCTCCACTTTTGTGTAATTTGTTTCCAATCATAGTGTTCTTTAATATAATTTCTACTTTAATAAATATATAAACATTTAAATAATTAACATTAGATAAAAAATTTATTACCATTTATGTTTATTTGGTTTGATAATTCTTAGTAATTACAAATGTTGTCAAATTGAAACAAAACAAATGACATTGGCTCATCTTCAGGATCTTTATTCAATTAGGTATATAAATTTTTATTTTTTGTATGCAATTATTATTGATTTCTAGGATTTACATGATATTTTTATTCATACATCATTTGATAATTATTGTTGTCACACTCAATCTTTTTAGTTTCTTTTAATAAATCTTTCTAATATAAGATATCTTTCTTTAAATTTTTATGTTTGATTTGGTTTGATTATCTTGCAACTCTAAATCACCAATTATGTGGCCTTTACATTGGTTTGATTTTGTTGTAACAGATTACCTCAATGAGGATGATGTCTTCTTTAATATTTATTTACTTAATTTTAAAAAAATATTTTATTAAGCTTAATTTTTCATGACTTCGATAATTCATAGTAATTCAAAGCCTAGTAAGATCATGATGAAAAGAATATTGTTGGACTTCTCTCAACTATCTATATCTAATTAGATATACATATTTTTTTAAATGGTATTTTTAATAGATTAGCATGATTTATGAAACATTCCATTTGATACCTAATTTGATGACAACAAAACCTACACTCGATCTCCTTAGTATATTGCAATAGATCTTTCTAGTACATATTATCTTATTTCTTAATTGTTTTCTATTTAATTGGGCTATTTTTGCTATTAAAATCTAATTCTTTTCTGATGTGGCCTTCACATTACTTTAAATTAGTTATATTCTATTCCTTCAATTTATGTCATTTTAACATTAAAATATATTTATTTAATATTAAAATTATAATTTATTATTATTTATACTTATTTAAATTTGTGCTTTATAGTAACTCCAAACTATGTCTAATGCAGATCAAACAAAAGTCACTCAACTGCCCTAAACAAACTCCATCTAATTCAATATTTTTCTTACTTATAAATATTATATTTTGTAAGTTTTGTGTGCATTTAATGAGATGTTTTTAATTCCTTTTCTATTTGATGATCTAGGATGTTACAATCAAACTCATTAGAATTTTGAAATAAAAATTTCTTAAAAAGGTTCTTATTTCTCCAAATGTTTTTCGCTTTATCTTGGTGGTGTAAGTACTTTAATCCTAATTTTACCTTACGTGCCCTTTATAATAATTTCACTTGGTTATATCATACTACATTAATTTGTCTCACTAGAATCTTAATATATGTTTATTTATAATTAAAATAATTATTTACTATTATTTATACTTATTTTCTTTTAGTTTTTTAATAACTCAAAATGAAGTTAAATGATGATGAAACTGGTGTTATTAAATTTATCATGATAATTTTTATACAATTAAATATTCCTTTTTATATTTTAAATATATTTTCTATGGTTTAGCTTTTTTAAGAGGTAATTCAATTCATTCCAGATTTAATGTTCAAAGATGTTACACTCGATCTTCTTAGACCTTGCAATATAACTTTCTTGTAGAATTTATATCATTACTTCAAAGTTCTTGCTTTAATTTAGTCATATAGCAATGTAACAATAAAATGCCTTTACATTATTTTGATATCGTTATGTTACATTTCATCAACTTTTCAAATCTTGACTTTAATATATATTTACCTAGGTTAATATAATAATCTATTATTAACTATACTTATTTAATTTTGTTATTTGTTGTAATTCAAGTTGAAGCTCAATCAAGGAATCATTTTTTGGACTCATCTTGATGTGTACTATCTAATTAAAATTTCATTTTTATAATGTTAATTATTTTATTTTCTAAGATTATTACATGATTTACGAAATATTTTGATTCACACATGGTTTTACAAATGAGAATATTATGCTTGATCTCCATAGTATTATTCAAGACAACTTTTGCATAATATTTATCTCATTTCTTCATATTTTTTTTGATTTAGTTACATGAAAATTGAACTCCAAATATCATCTCCTGTTACCTTTAAATGGCTTTGAATTGGTTATATTACATTTCTTGAATTTTTCTTTTGGTAGCATTACATACATTTATTTAATACTAAAATAATAACTTATTTTTTTTTGCTTATTTCATTTTGTAATTCGTAGTATTTCCAAATGAGCTTTAATCGAGAATAAAATAGATGTTGGGCTCTTCTTAACAAGTATTATCTTATTGAATAATCCTTTTTCTACTCCTAAATAGTTTTTCTATTATTTTTACATGTTTTCTTTATATCTAAATTATTACCTAAATTAATGATTAGGCATATACTCTGAATCTCCTCAGTCTCATAGAATGTTGTTTTTCATAAACTTTATCTCACTTCAATTTTTTTCACAATGATTTGGCCAAATAATTTTGTAACTATAAATGACTATGCATGTGATGTTCACATGTCGCTCATTTGGTTATATTTTTTTGCTTCATTTCATCTTACTTTTATATGTATTATATATTTACTTAAAATGAAAATAATTATTTAATTTTTTTATACTTACATTGATAATTTGTAATATTTCCAAATGAGATATGATATAAGTGAAATAAATATCGTTGGACATGTCCTAATGGGCCCTACCAATTTTAATATTTATTTGTACAATTCCAAATATTTATTTCCATGGAATTTGAATGCTTCAAGAGACATTTCTTTCATACCTTATTTGTAAATTGAATAATCTTCTTAGCATCATGGAATGTAGGTTACCAAAGATGAAAATACAAACATTGTTGGACTCATCCCTATGAACTTTGTCAATTTAGTGTTGACTTTTATGTTTCAAATTTGGTTATTTTTTTCTTTTATGGCATATTTTAATAGAAGTTTTGATTCATATCATATTTAAAGTATAAGGTTGTTCGATCCTCAAATTGTCTTGAAATTTAGCTTTCTCTTTATTTTGGTTATGTTATTATATAACTCAAAATGTCATCTTTTGTTACTTATATATGTAAGTAATTTGGTAATATTATAGTTATTCAACAACTTATCTCATTTCTACTTTATCATATTTTTTCTTACTATGAAAATAAAAACCTATTATTATTTGCCATATTTAAATTTTTAAATCACAGTAATTTCAAACGAGGTGTGATAGAGAAAAATACTTGTCGATTGACACTTCTAGATGAGAACTATTTAATTAAATATTTATTATTATTGTTTAAATATATTTTATAACATTTTTCCCACATTGCAAGGTATTTCTATTCACACCTTATTTCATGGTCAGGGATATCACGCTTGATCTCTGTAGTACGTTGGAGCTTAACCTTCATGTACAATTACCCTAATTTCTTTAAACTTTTTTTTTGATTTCATTATCTTATAGTGAGACTCTAATTCTGGTGTCCTATGACTTTTAAATAGCTTTAATTTAATTATATTATATTCTTTTAATTCATCTTATTCAAAATTTCTTATATCTTTAATAAATTTTAAAATATTTCATGATTATAATTTATATTTATCCAATTTAGCAATTCATAATATTTTTAAATGAGCTATGACATAAGAAAAATAAACATCTTTAGATTTGTTTCAATAGGTTCTATCTAATTAATTATTTATTTTTATAATTTTAGATATTTTAATTCCTAGAATGTTTATATGCTTTACAATGCATTTTGATTCATCTCTAAATCTATGATCAAAGATGATGCTCAATATCTCCTTAGTACCATTGAGTGAGGCATTCACATATAATTTATCTTATTTCTTCAATTATTTTACAATGATTTGGTTATATTATTATGTTACTCTAAATCTCATCCTGTCTCGCCTTTACAATATTTTAATTTGATAATCTTCTTTTACGTAAATTTACGTCATTTTTGTTAATTTCACTTTACTAAATATTAATATAACAATTTCATATTATTTCTACTTATTTACTATATTAATTCATAATAATTCCAAATTAGGTATGATTTTTGTTGAAAGAATCATCTCTGTACTCTTCATGAAGAGTTTTATTTAGTCAACTATTCTTAAAATGTTTTCAATCATTATATTTTTCTAAAATATTTGTATGTTTTATGAGACATTTTGACTCGTACAATATTTTATCATTTTGGATATTTATCATTGTGGACATCACACTCAGTTTCTTAAGTTTCCCTTAATGTTATATTATGTAATTTTCGTTTTGCTCCATAACATTACTTTAATTCATTCTTTTTCTATCATAATATATATTTAAATATTATTTTAAAAAAACATATTATTCTTTATTGCTATTTTTTTGCAATTCAAAGAAACTCTAAATGATGTATCACTGAGATAAAACAAATATTATTGTACTTATATGGATGAGTTCTTTCTTATTAAATATTAATTTTAATATTTCTAGATATTTTATTTGTGAATGCCTTGAAATGTTTTCTAAGACATTTTGATTTGTAAAAGATTTCACGATAGAAGAGGTTACCCTTCATCTCATATGTATCTTGCAATTCAACTATCTTATACAATTAATATCGTAAAAATTTTATCTTTCATTCTATTTTATTGTAATGAAAATATAATTATTCTATTATGTGCCTTTTGCATCATATTATTTTTTTATAGGGTATTTTTTAATTTATCATATTTTAGCATAAATAATTATTAATGTAATTTAAAAATAATAACATTTTATGATTTATATTAAAGTAGGTAATAATTTGTAGTAATTATTAATAAGGATTGATGGAGATGAAGAAAATGTCATGAGACTGATCTCAATAAGCTTTATCAAATTAAATACTCATATTTTAGTTTTTAAAAATTTTATCTTCTACAACTAAACAATTTAGTATCTTGGAATATGGCTTTCTTGTATAATTTATCTTAATTATTAATTTTATTTTTATTTTGCTATATTATAGTTCTCCATTTTATTTCATTTTAAACTTAAAATTTTTTTAATTAATATTTTAAAATTTTATTTTTATATTTAAGAGTATTGAATTTAATAATTCAAATTATATCAAAACATTGTCCTATTATATTAAAATAGAAACTATTCGACTAGTTTTGTTGAACTTCATTCAATTGGAAAATTTTCTTAATATTTTTTTAACTAAGTCAAACTAAAACTTTTTTATCAAATGAGATGAATTATACAACATTATTACTTTTTAAGCTTTTTTGGAGAGCGTGTATAAAATCCTCAATCGATAAATTAGGTATAATTTAAAATATCTAGAATGTAGTGCCAACATCCTAGAAAATAAAACTCTTAATTACAATAAAATTAATATTTAATATGATAAAGCCCTTTGAGATTTGTCCAACGACAATTGCTCTATCTATATCAAGCCTTAAGTGGAATTACTTTGAATTACAAAAAAAAATAAACAAAAATAAGATAACAAAATTATTTTTTTACTAAATAAAAATATATTCAGTTTGTAACAAGATAAATGAAAGTAATGTAAAAAAACCTAATTCATATAAAAGTGAAGTTCACATAAGAAAATAATTAGAGTTTTATTATAATATAAATTTTTTTAAGCAAAATAAAATATTAAATGACATAAATTCTAAGGGAATTTTACATTCCAATACTAAGTATATTATGTGTAACATCACAAATCGTCAAATATGACATAAGTTGATATCTCATAAAATAGTAAAAAGCACTAGAAAATAAAATATTTAGAAAAATAAAAAATGAATTTTTAATATGATGGAGTTCATCAAGGTTTTGTCCTACAAGGTTTGTTTTATCACAATCTTACCTTATCTTGAATAACTAGTAATAATAAAATTAAATAAGAATAAATAAACATATAATTTTATTTTAGTATTATGTTAAAAAAATATTAAAACTAAAACAACAAAATTAAAGCAAAGTAAAGGTTAAAAAAGGTGAATAAGTTGTTAAAGTAATATAACTAAATCAAAGCCAGCAATTTTGATAAAAGAAATAAATTACATAACAAAGTTCAATTCGTAGATGCTAAGCAGATTGAGTACAATTTGTTTGATCATCAAATGATGTAGGATTCAAAACCTCTACTAAAGCAACACAAGAGCATAAAAAAAATTGAAAACACAAAAATTAATTTTAATTAGTTCGAGCTTATAAATTCATAGACATTTATTTCATGTTAATTAGACCTCATTTGGATTTACATTTAGTTACGAAAGAAAGAAAGCATAAATATTGATAAATTATTAATTTAAATATAAATTAATTATATGTTTAAATTAAAATTAGATATATTATTGTAATGTATATATCAAAATCAATGACATGCAAAGATCACACAAGGAAAGACTTTGAGTAGCATGGCATTATAACCAAAACAATGTTAAACATCTGAATAAATGAAAAAATCTCACATGAAAGTTTCACTCCAAGATGCTAAGTAGTTAATGCATAACATCCTCAGTCACCAAATTTTGTTTGATAAAAATGTCTTGTAATGGATGTGAAGGCCAAATAAAATAAATTATTTAAAAATATAAGCAAATATTTTGCTAGATAGAGCTTTCTTAGAGGAGCCTAACGACATTTCTTATCTTAATTAGAGCCCTTTTAGAATTCTATATTTTACAAAATATATAATCATAAATAAAAATAAGTTAAGATTTTAATATAAACTAAATATATAAAAAAGGCTAAAATATGGAAAGTTGATAAAATTTAAAATTATTAATTCAAATAAAAGTAAAAGTCACCCGAGAGGAGAGTATAAGTTTCATAATAATATAACAAAATCAAAAAAAAATATTTTGAAGTAATCAAATAAATTTCATGTAAAGCCACATTCTAAGTTAGTAAGAAGATCGAAGGTAATATCATTGATCTTTACATAAAACATGAATCAAAATATCTAGTAAAGCAAGCAAGACATTAAGAAAATTAAATATTATAAATAACTAAAATGAATTTTGAATTAATGAGACACCCTTGAGGTGAGCATAATGATGTCTTTAATCTTGACCACTTTTTGCATGGAATTACAATGAATCACCAAATTATCATGAATCATATTTTTTTAAATTAAGCATAAATATGTTAAAGTTGCTAGGAGATAAATTGGGGAAATATAATACAACCATATAAGGGTAATATAATAATCACATAAGAGGAAACTTAGAGTTATATAGTAATATAAGAAAATCAAAGTGAAACATTTGATTTAATGAGATAACCTCTATAAGGATTTTATGTTCCAAGACATAAAGGAGATCATTTATGAAATTTTTGATCATCAAATCTATGATGAACCAAAATGAATATTAAAGCATGCTAAAATGTTAGAAAATAAGACATTTAAAAATTTGAAAAATTTTACTTAAATAACGTAGTTTGCCAAAGTAATATAATAATTGTTTTATCTCCATTGGACCTAAATTAGAATTTAAAAAATTAAATCATGTAATATAATAAAATGAAAGTGATTTAAACGTCACATAAGAGGAGAAATATAGTTAGTTTAAAATATAACTAATTAAATGTGAAAAATGATAAAAAAATAAAAATTATACAAAAATGTTACATTCCAGGAAACTAAGAGAATCATGTAAAACATCTTTAATCATTAATTAAGGTACGAATAAAAATGTCCCATAAAGAATACAAAATCTTACAAAATTAGATATTTTTAAAAATAAAATGAATTTATTGTTAGATAGATCTTGTAAAGGGAAGTTCATCGATAGTTATTTTATCTAAATTAGAGCCAATTTGGAATTACTACATATTACCAAATTATTTAAGAAAAAATAATATTAAGTTACAATTTTAATATTAAGAAAATATACATATTATACTTTAAATAATATAAACATAAACAAAATAATAAAATCAAGTCATAGGGACACAAAATTCACATTAGAGGTCAATTAGAGGTACATAGTAATATAAACAAATGAAAGAGAGACATTTTAAGAAATATTATGATCTCTAAGAATATTGCAATGAGATATACTATGGTGATCGCATGTTAGACCCTTACTCATTAAACATGGTAAGAATAAAAATATTTCATAAAAACTTCTTTTAAAACTCTAGAAAATAAAATATTTTGAACAATAAAAATGAATATTTAATCAGAGAGAGCATACTAAGATGAGTTAAATGAATTCAAAAATAAATAAGAGAAAATAATAATAGATTTTTTTAATATTAACCAAATATATATTATATCTAAAATGACATTAAGTGAAGCTGTGTAATATAACCAAATTAAAGCATGTAAACTTCACATGTGTGGATATTTAGAGTTAATAAGATATGAAAATAAAAAACAAAAACATTAAAGAAATGATACAAATGTAAGTGAAATTTGGATTCCGAGATATTAAAAAGATCGACTAATGGCATCTTAAACAATCAAATCATGTATGAATAAAAAATATGTGTAAAGCATGAAAACAAAAAAGAATATTTAAAAATATAAAAAAATGTTTAATATTGGAGATCTCCTTCAGTCAAGTCTAACAATTTTTTCTTTAACTTTAGCATATGTCATTTGGGATTATTGAGAATAACTAAAAAAATTAAGCAAAAATAGAAAAAGAATAATTATTTTAATTTTAAGAAAATATATGTTTATGCTAGGACAAGATAAATTAAAATAATATAACATAACCAAATATATGAGGGAAGAATTACAGTTTCATAAAAAATGAAAGAAATAGAATTTGATGAAGTGAGATAAATTACATCCTCACCCATCAAATTAGCTATCAATCGAAATATCTTATAAAGCATTCAAAAATAGTAGAAAATAAAAAATTTAGACATATTAAAATCAACATTTATTTAGATGGAGCTCATCAAGTTGAGTCCATTAATGTTTATGTTTGATCGATCAGCCCTCTTTTTGAATTTCTATGAATTACCACAGTGAACATGCATAAAGAACAATAAGTTATGGTTATAGTTTTAAGCATATAACAAGTGTAAAATATGCTAAATTGATGCATTTGAATATGCCGAAATAATATTGATGTAAATGTTACATAAGAGAAGAATAGTACTATGACAGGTTAAATAGAAAACTTTGAAGAAATGAAATAAATTATACAAAAATGCTACATTATGAAATACAAAAAAGATAGAGCATAACATCTTTATTCTTCAAGTAGTGCACAAATCAAAACATCTAGTAAGATATGACAAATGTTAAGAAAATTAAATGTTTTACAATATTAAAATGAATGTTTAAATATAGATCTCATTAAGGATTGTTTAATGACTATTTTTTTCATCTCGATCAAACCTCATTAGAAGAAATAAATTGCACCAAAGTAATACAACAAAATTATGGTAACAAAATTGTCTAATGATTATTTTTATCAAATGTTGCTTTTGAAGACACCAAGAAGATCAAGTTTAATAATCTCGATCTACAAATCAATCATGAATCAAAACGACTTGTAAAACATGCCCAAACAATAAAAAAAAATAAAATATTTAAAAATGAAAAAAAATTAATATTTAGATAATATTACTTATGGAGATGATTCTAATAATATTTGTTTCATCTACACTTGACCTCATTTGTAGTTTTAAGGATATACATTAGTAAACATACACAATTAAAGAAATCATATTTATATATTAGACAAATATTTATAAAAACTAAAAAGAGGAAAATTGAAGCATGGAATAAAAGGAACTCAAGCAAATGTAAATGTGACATGGGATAGGAATTATTGTTATACTGTAATACAACCAAACAAAACATAAACATGATTAAAAATTAAGAAATTTTGTGAGAAAGTTGCTTTGCAACATACTTGGGAGACCAAGTGTAACATCGTTGAACATCAAATGAGGCACAAATCAAAATCTCCCAAAAAGTATATCAAAACCTTAAAAGGAAAATAGTTAGAAAATGTGACAATTAATTTTTTAATTAGATAGTGCTCATTTAGTTGTGTTTGTTGATGTTATTTTCATTTAAACAAAACTTAAGTAATAAAGATTACTATTTTAATTTTATGAAGATATATGATTGCTAAAATTAAGAAAATTAGAACAATATAATATAACTTAATATCTAAGAGGAAAATTGTAGTTTCATAAAATAAATGAAGAAAACAAAATTTTATGAAATGAGATAAATTGAATGATAAAGTAGAATTCTATGTAGTTAAGGAGATCAAGTATAACAATCTTAATCATCAAGTCAATAATTAATAAAATAATCTCAGATAAAGTGGCAAAATTGATGCAATTTAATTAGATCGAGCTTGTCAAGATTAACACAGTAAACTATATTTGTCTCAATTATACATCATTTAGAATTATTGTGAATTTCCAAATTAAACAAACATGAAGAGTAATAAATTTTGAATTTAACATTTTCTAAAAGTATAATAAGATTGAAATGTCATAAATTGATGCAATTAAATATACCTAAATAAAAGAGATGTAAAAGTCACATGAGAGAAGAATAATAATACGATGAAGAATATAAAATTGAATAATTTAGAAAACTTATGGAAGAAAGCCACATTCCAAGATGCTTAAGAGATTAAATATAACTTCACTAATTAGAAAATGAGGCACAAAATAAAATATCCCATAAACCATGTCAATTACCAAGAAAATAAAATATTAAAAAATATAACATTACATACAACTCATTTGGATGATTCCAAAGAAAATAAGAAAAAATTATAGTAAATTATTATTTTAATATTAAGTTGACTAGTGTTTAAGATGAAATGAGTAAATTAAAGTAACATAATATAGAAGAATTAAAGACATCTTAGGGTAACATAGAAAGAGATTGAAAGTTTCATAGTAATATAACTAAATAAAAGGGAAAAAATATAAAAAAACAAAATAAATTGTACACGAAAGTTGCATTCCGACATACTAAGGAGATGGAGGGTACCATCCTCGATCGTCAAATTAGTATGAGTCAAAGTATCACAGGAGGAGTACCATAAGCCTATTCAAAATATTTAAAAGATTAAAAAGGAATAACGAACAAGATAAAGATCACTGAGATGAGTTGATCAAACCATATTTTGAAATATGGTGAATTACCAAACAAAAGAGCATTAACTATAATATTATTTTAATATTAAGAAAATACATGTCAAAGCAAAAACGAAAGAAATTAATGCTGTATAATATAAAAAATTAACATTATGTAAAGGTCACATAGGATGAGATTTCAAGATTCATTATAATATATCAAAATAAAAAAATTGAAGCAATGAAATTAATTATATGGAAAAGTTGCCTTCCAACATTAAAAAGTGATGAAGTGTGACATCCTTGATCAACAAATCTAGTATGAATTGAAATATTTTGCAAAGGATGGAAAATTTGTAAAAAATAAAGTGTCTAAAAGTAAAAAAATTACTATTTCATTGGATAAGGCTCTTCCAAACGAGTCCAAAAATATTTTGTTGTCTCAATCTGGTCTCCATTAGAACAACTATGACTTATAAAGTTAAATAATAATAGATAATAATAAAATATTTAATAACAATTAATGATATATTAAGTTTGAAAGTGGATAAATTGAAGAAACATAATATGCCAAAGTTATGCTTCAAGATACTATGGAGATGTAGTGTAACATCCCCAATCATCAAATAAACTATGAAAAAATAATTCATAAATGCTTTAAAATCTAATAAAATAAAATATTTCAAATATAAAAATGGACATTTAAATAGATAGATCTTGTCAAAAGATTCCAATGACATTTTCTTTCTTTGATATGGCATCATTTTAAGTTCGTATGAATTATTAAAAGAACTATTCATAAGCAACAATAAACTATTATTTGTAATATTAAGAAAAATTTTATTATGGCTTAAATTAGCAAAGTTGTAGCAATATGATATGACAAAATCAAGGTTATATAAAGTTCACAAGAGAGGAGATTTAGAGTGAGATAGTAAAATAAGCAAATGAAGCATAACATTTGATAAAAATGCATAACTTTTATGAAAAATTGCATTGAAAGATACAAAGGTGATCAACTTTAGCCGACTCAAACATCAAATCAAATACAAATTCAAATATATCAAAAATTGTGCAAGAACATGAGAAAGTAAAATATTAAAAAAATATATAAAAATTAATATTTAATGGGAAAAATGTTGTTGAGATGAGTATAATGACAATTGTTTTATCTCTGTAAGACCACATTTGTAATAAATATGACTTACAAAGTTAAAAAGGGAAAATAATCATAAAGATTTTTAATATTATGCAAAGATATATTTAAACAGAAATAAAATTAAATGAAGAAATGTGATATAATAAAAAAAATAATGTATAAGTCACATGAGCAAAGAATAAGAGTTTTACTATAACATTGTATAATCTACAAAAAAATTATAAGACAGGAGGTAAATTTTATGAGAAATATGCGTTACATGGCACTAAGGAGATTTAATAAAATATCGTCAATTGCCAAATATGTAATGAATTGAAATGTATTTGGAGTCATGCCCAAATCATAGAAAATAAAAAGTTTAAAGATATTAAAGGAATTTTTAGTTGGCTTAAGATCATTGAGATGAGTGTGAAGGCAATTGTTGTGCACATTCATCTTTATTTGAAACAATTGTGAATTAAAAAAGTAAAAAAACATAAATAATAATATATTATTTTTTAAGTTTTTTTTTGAAAATTTTATCAAAAGGAGGAAATAAAGTTTATTTAATCCATATAATATAACCAAATAAAAGCAATGTCTAGATTACATAAGATGAGACTTAGAGTTAGATATTAATATAACCAAACAAAAACTAAATATTTGAAGAAAAGTCATGAATTTTACAGGAACATTGCATTTTAATTTGTTAAGGAGTTGGAGTGTAACTTCTTCTATTGCCACATTAAGTTTGAATTGAAATTTCAAATAAAGCTTCCCTGAAGCTCAAGAAAATAAAAAATTTAAGGAATATGCATTTAATTGGATAAAAATAAACAAGCATTAATAACCTTAAATAATTATTTTTAATATTAAGAAAACGTATTTTAGAAGTAAATTAGGATATATAGAACTAGTATTATATAACAAAGTGAATACTTAAAAAGTCTTACATCCACAAACCTAAGGAAAAAAATATCTAAAAATATCAAAGGGAATATTTAGTTAATAAACATCGTAATAACAAGCGAGACAATATTTATTTCATTGCCATTATATGACTTCTAGAATTATTATGAATTAAAAATCAATTAAGAAAAAAAAAATTTCTAAATAATTATTTTAATTTTTAGGTAGATATATTAATGCTTATGTAAGATAATTTGAAATAACAATATAGTTTTACCAAAAATGTTTAGGTAAAGGTTATAATAGAAGAGATTTAGCGTTATATAATAATATATGCAACTGAAAACTTAAGATTTGAAGAAATGAGATAAATTATATAGAAAAATTACGTTTGAAGATACTAAAGAGAACATTAGTAATAGTCTTGATCGGCAAATAAGAATTGAATCAAAATGACTTCAAATATTACAAAACCCAAAAAAATATTTTAAATTTTAAAAAATCAATATTTAATTCTATATATTTTATTAGTCAAATATAGCAAGATTATGTTTATCTCGATTTGACCTTATTTAAAAATATTAAAAATTGCAGAGGTAAATAAGAAAAAAATAAAGATTTTTTTTTAAATATTTTGTAAATATATAATAAACCTAAAAATAAATAAAACTGAGCTATGTGATATAATAAAATTGAAGTAAAGTAATCATCAAAGGAGCGACGAACTATACTTTATCAATAATATAACAAAATTAAAAATAATATATTTGGACAAACTAGCTAAAATGTATAAGAGAATATATTCAATATACTGATAAAAACAAGTGTAATTTCCTTAGTCAACAAGTTAGGTACAAAATGATAAGTGTCATAAGCCACGTAAAAACTTTAACCAAATAAAATATTAAAAATAATAAAATAAGTATTTACTAAGATTAAGATCATTAAGGAAAGTTTAGTGACATTTATTTCATCTTGATTAAACATTAGTTGGAATTATTATGAATTACCTAAGTAAATAAGAATAAATAAAAATATTTTTTTTAACATTAAGTAAAAATATATTAAAGTTGAAATATGATAAATTCAAAGAATGTTATATAACTAAATCAAATCATTATAAAGGGCACGTGATTGTATAATTAGAGTTTCAAGATAATGGGCTCTAATCAAAGGAAATAGTTTGAAGAAATCAGACAAATTGTATACACAAGTTTCATTCCAAGATACTAAAGTTTGTGTGTGACATTTCTTGTATGACAAATCTAGTATGAACCAAGACATCTCTTTGAGCTTGCCAAAATTTTATAAAAATAAAACATTTAAAAATTTTTATATTGAATACGTAACTGAATAAATCTTCTCGAGAAGATTCCATTGACATTTGTTTGGACTCAGTTTTGCCTCGTTTAGAATTAATACAAATTTCCAATGTAAATATTAAGAAATAATAATAAATTATTATCTTAAAACTAAGCAAATATATATTTAGGATAAAATGTGGTGAAATGATGCAACATAATATAATAAAATAATAATGATGTAAATATCACAAGATAAGAGATATTGATTAAAATGTTAATTTATCCAAATGATAATGAAAAATCATTGGCAATAAGATAGGCTATAATTAGAAGGTTGTTCTAGAACATTCTAATGTGAACATATGTAAAACACTTTGTTATCAAATCATGTAAGAATGAAAATTCCTCATAGAGCATGCTATTTGAAAATGGGAAAGTAAATATTTAATTTGATAGATGTTATTGAGACAAATCAAACAACATTTGAAACATCCTTGATCATCAAATTAAATATGAATCGAAATATATCGTTAAGCATGACAAAAACCATGATCATCAAATTAGTGATTATCCAAATCTCTCATGAAGAATACAAAAGCAAAAGAAAATTAAGAATTTAAAAATATGCAAAAAAATATTTAATGAAGAAGGCTCATCAAGATGACTTAGATGAAATTTCCTTCTTCTCGAATGGCCCTCATTTGGAATTACTTTTAACTAAAAAAAATTAGCATAACTAATGCAAAACTATTATTTTAACATTAATTAAATGTATATTGAAATTAAAATGAGATAAATTAAAAATATGTGATATAACCAAATCAAAATGTTGTGATGAGCGAACGACAAAAATTTAATTTGATGGAACTCTTCAAGAAAGTTCAGCAATATTTTTTGTCTTGATCAAATTAGATAAGGAATTTTACGAATTATAGTAAGTTAATTAGCCATAAATAATAGAAAATTATTTTTTAAATATTTAGTTAATTTATATTAAAGATGAAATGTTATAAATTTGAGCAATGTAATATAGCCAAAAAAAATTGTGAAGGTCACTTGAGAGGATATTTGGAGTTATACAATAATATTTTTGACTACTAGAGAAAAAATATTTGAGAAAATGAGATTAAGTTTATGAGAAGGTTACTTTCAAAGATACTAAAGAGATTGACTATGACATTCTTGATCATTAACATAGGTAGGAATTAAAATATTTCATAAAAATGGGAAAAGCTTAGAAAAAATAATTTTTAAAAATAATAAAAAATAATTTAATTTGATACTGTTTCTTAAGGTAAGTGTGATGACATTTATTTTTCTTGATTGAACCTATTTTTGAAATATGACGAATTAAAAAATTAAATAAACATAAGTAATACCTACTTAATATTTTAATATTAAGTAAATATATTGGAAAGATAAAATGGATTAAATTAAAGCAATATTACATATCGAACTTTAAGTGAGAACTTTGAGCAAATGATAAATTGTTTGGGAAAGTTGCATTCCATGATATTAAGGAGATTAAGTGTGACTTCCTCAACAAAAAAAATAGTGTATGAATAAAATGTCTTCTAAAGAATATTTTATATAATGTAGCTTGTTGAGACAAGTTCAATGTTATTTTTTAAATCTACGTTAGACCTCCCAAGAGTTACTCTAAATTTGAAAAGTAAAAACTATATATGATAACATATTATTATTTTATTATTGAATAAAAATTTACTAAGGCTAAATTGTGATAAATTAAAGAAATATAATAATAGCCAAATAAAAAATACATTTAAGAATTCAGATTAATGGTGCACGATGCTATATTCTAGAATAATTTAAATGTAAAAAATAACATTCTCAATCATCAAACCTAGACAAAATAAAAATGCCTCTTAAGGAATGCCAAATCCTTAGAAACAATTCTGAAGAACTTAAAAATGAATATAAGATTTGATGGAGCTTATGATGACATGTTTGATAAGTTTGTTTAGCCTCGATAATGCCAATCTTGGAATTGCTATAAATTGTAAAAATCAACAAGTATAAACTATAATAAATTAATATTTAAAGTATAATAAAATTTTTAGTAGATTTGGAATACGATAAATGTAAGAAACGTAACTTAAAAAATTAAAAATAAGGATGAGGTATCACGTGAGGGAAAATAATTTTTCTTAGTCCTATTACCAAATGAAACTAAGAAATTAAAGAAATGAGATAAAATGCATAAGAAAATGGCATTCCAAGTTACCAATGATTTTCAGTGCAACACTGTTTATCTTATAATATATTGCAAATAAAAAATCTCATTAAATATTATAAAACCCAAGAAAATTAAATAAACAAATACAGATATCACTTTGAATGGAGCTTTTTAAGCTTAGTCCAATGACATTTGATTCATCGTACTAAGACCTTTCTTGGACTTATTATGAATTATCAGAATAATAAGAATATTAATATTATGAAAATATGCATTAAAGTTGAAAAATTTTAAATTGTTGCAATTTAATATAGCAAAATCCAATTAATCTAAAGCTTGGAAGAGAGGGGCTTTAGAATTAAATATTAACATTACCAAATAAAAGAACAAACTTCGTGAAATAAGACAATTTTTTGGTAAAAATTTGACTCTTAGGCACTACGGAGATCTGGTATATAACATTTTTGATTGTTAGGTCAGTTGTGAATTGAAATGTCTGGTAAAACATGTCCAACATTTATTACAAATTTTTTAAAAAATAAAAAAAAAATTTAATAGATAAAGCTGCTTGAGATGAGAATAATGACTTTTTACTTCATGATGGAATTACATTTATAATTATTGTGAATTACCAAAAAAAATAAGAATAAATAGTAATAAATTTTTATTTTTATAAGAAGAAAATTTATATTGATGAAAAAATAAGATAAATTAAAAAAATATAACACTATAAAGTAAAGTGTCATGAAGATGATGAAAAAAGTTTTAGAGTTAGATAAAATTATAATCAAACTAGAGCAAAATATTTGAAGAAATGAGATAACTTTCATGAAAAAGTCAAATTCTAAGATATTAATAAGTTAGAATATAACATTGTTGATAGTCAATACAAGTACAAATCAGTTCTTTACATAAAGCATGCCAAAATCTTGTCAACAAAAAATTAAAAAAAATACTAAGGTGAATATTGAAATAGATTGGGCTTGTCAAGGCAAATTTAGCAACATTTATTTCATCTCAAATGAATCCTATTTTAAATTACCATGAGTTAAAAATATAAATATGCAAAAACAATAGTAAATTATTATTTAAATTTTAAGTAAATATATAATAAAGCTAAAATACAATAAATTGAAGCAATAACACATAACCAAATCATTGTCTAAATTTTGAAGTTATAAGACAAACTTTTTAGGAATGTTGAATTCCAAGATACTTAAGAGATCAAGTGTCACCCTTTGTCATCAAATAAGGAATAAATTACATATCCAGTAAGGCATCCAAAAGTATTCATAAAAATGAAAAACAAAGGAATTAATATTTAAACTCATTTATGTGAGTTTAATTATGTTTGTTTTGTCATGATTAAATAATAGTTAGAATTACTATGAACAATAAATATAAATCAGATAAATAATTACTAATTTATAATTTAATATTTGGTATATTTATAATAAAACTAAAAAAAATAAATTGAATAAATGTAATCAAATTAAAAAAATAAGAAATACTAAAAAAATTTGATTAATTATTAAGAAAATTTCCTTTCCAATTTACTGACGAGATCATGTGTAGTATCTTTGATAATTAAATTAAGTATGAATAAAGTTTTTTGTAACAACTTAAGATATTTTAAAGAGTTAAAAAATATAAGAAGAAATATATAATATCATAGAATAGACAGAGATAAGTCCAACAAAATTTTCTCTATTATAATTGATCCTCATTTGAAAATATTATGAATTACAAAAATTAATTAACATGAATATTAAGAAATTATAATTTTTAACATTATGAAATATTTGTTAAATCTAAAATGAGATAAATTAATGCATTATAACATAAGAAATAATTTTGATGAAAATTTTTCATGAGAGGAGTTTTTGAGTTGCATATTAACAGAACAAAAAATAGTAAAAAATTTAAAAAAAAAAATAAATTTCACTACAAACTTGTATTCCAAAATTGTAACATTTTTTATTAAGAAATGAGATATGAATCAAAATACATAGTTAAGAATTCCAGAACACTAAAAAAAAAATATATAAAAATATAAAATGGATATTTAATTTGACAAAATTCAACAAGATAGGATATTTACTTCTCCATCATTTCTCATATGTAATTATTAAGAATTAAAAATAGAAATATGAAATAATAATAACAAATTATTTTTAAATGTTTAGTAAAAATTTAGAACGAAAAAGAAAAGTTGCATGCAAATAAATATAACTAATTACAAATTATCATTTTTAAAATATAAAAATATGTAATAAACAAAAAATGAGATGAATTGAAATAATGTAATACAACCAAATCAAATACATGTAAAATACACCTGAGAGGAGAATTAGAGTTGCTAAATAATATAAGAAGATTTAAGAAAAAAATTTAAAGAAATAAGATAAATTGAATGGGAATGTTGCATTCAAAGATACGAAGAAGATCAAGTGTAATACCCTTGTATTTCATAATACATGCCAAGTGCAACTAGTGTTAAATTATTAAAAAGATAAATATTTAATTGAGAAGAGCTCATCGATAATATTTCAATAATATTTATTTGGACTCTATGGGATGTCACTCAAAATTATTATAAATTTAAAAATGAATAATCGTCAAAAATAATAGTTTATTATTTTAATTGAATGAAAATTTAAGTTAATGTGGAAATCTAAAAACATTAACTAATGTAAGATAACTAAATCAAAGTGGTGTAAAGGTCACTTTAGAGAAAATTTAGAGTTTCAAAGTAATATAGCCAAATCAAAGAAAAAAAAATTAATAAATTGGATAAATTGTATGGAGAAAATTGCATTCAAAGATATGAACAAGATTAACTATAACATCCTCGATCATCAAATAAGGTATAAAGTGATATATCTCATGAAACATGCCAAAATCCTAGAAAATTAAGTTTTTAAAAGATTTAAAAATGTATATTTTATTATAAAGTGTTTCTTTAGATGAGTGTAATGATAATTTTTTTGTCCCTAATTGTTCCACATCTGGAATTACCATTAATTAGTAAAAGAAATATACATAAATAAGAATCAATTATAATTTCAATGTTATTGAACATAAAATATTCAATTGAAAGTGATGTAAATAGTAAGCTTGATGAGAATAAGAGTTTCTTTAGTAATATAACCAAACTAAGCAAAAATATTCAAAGAAATGAGGTAAACTTTTTTATGAGAGTTACATTGGAAGACAATTTGTAGATTGGGTGTAATGTTTTTAATCATCAAATTTGAGAGAAATTAAATATTTTAGAAGGCATGCAAAAATCTAAAAAATAAAACATTTTAAAATATAAAATTGAATATTTAATTACATAAAACTCATTCAGACCATTCGAGTGACAATTGTTTCATCTTGATTATACATCAATTTTAATTACAAAGGAATTAAAAACTTTTATGATCATAAATAGTAATTAATTATTATTTCAATGTAAACTAAATATATTAATATCAAAATGAGATAAATTTAACAAATGTAATATAAGAAGATCTACGAATGTAAAGAACTGATTTAAAGATCACAAGAGATTTGATTTTGAGTTACATAATAATATAACCAAATCAAAGAAAAACATTTGAAATTAAAGAAATAAAGTATATATAAAAGTATCTAATATAGTATGCCAAAATCCTAAAGATAAAATATTTAAAAAATATTAAATAAACTTTTAATTAGGTATAAGTCATTAAGACAAGTTTCTTGATGTTTCTTTCATCAAAGTAATTTGCATAAATAAAAATACATTATTATTTTATTATTAAGTAGATAAAAGTTAAAGTTAAAACCAAAAAGATTAATACGACCAAATCAAATCAATGTGAAGGTAAATTGATAAGAGAATTAGACTTTCTCCGTGATATAAACAAATATATGTGCAAAAGTTTAAAAATTAGAAAAATATATATGAATATTATATTCCAAGATAATATGGAGATCAAACACAACATCATAGATAATCCAATTATGTATAAAATAGAATACCATGCATGGCATGCCCAAATACTTAAAAATAAAAATATTTAAGCATATATAGAATTAATATTTAAGTGAAAAGTGGTAGTGGATATAAATGTAATAATGTTTGTTTTGCCTCGGTTAAACCTTGTTCAAAATTACTATGAATTAAAAAAAATAAACATAAAATAATTTAATTATTACATGAATATCAATTGTATAATAGTATAGCTAAAATGACATAAATTTAAGCAACACAATATAATCATATGAAAGCGATGCAAAATTTACATGGGAGGACAATTAGATGATATAGTAACTTTACTAATTCCAAGCTAAAACTTTGAGTAATGAGATAAATTACATGAGAATGGTGCATTCCAAAACAATAAAAAGATTGAGTTTAACATCCTGAATAGTCAAATCAGGTATGAATCAAAATGTTTCATACACCTTGTGGGAACCCTAAAAAATGAAATATTAAAAAAAATTAACTAGATAATCCACCAAGGTGATTAGAACAATGTTTGTTGCATCTTTAATACACCTCATTTTTAATTACTAGAAAATTAACAAACTAAATTGCATAAAAAAATAAAATTCAATTATATTAATACTATGTAAGATATTATTCAACAAAAATGTGCTATAAGTAAACATTGCAATACAAGAAAATCAAACCAATATAAATGTCACTAGAAATATAATTTAGAGTTACATCGTAATATAAAATAACAAAAAAATTAAGAAAATAGGGTAATTTGTATAGTAATGATGTCCATTATAAAATCGTGTTGAAATTAAAATATCTCATAAAGTGTGACAAAATACTTAAAATGAAATGCTTAAAAATATTAAAATTAATATTAAATTAAACAAAGCTTAACAAAATGAGTCCCTTGACTTCTATATAATCTTGATCATACCTAGTTTGGAATTACTATGAATTATCAAATAAAATATGTTGAAATAATAACAGATAACTATTTTAATATCAAATATATGCTAACTCTAAAATGAGATCAATGTTATATAGCCAAAACTAAGAGATCTGATGGTCACTAGGTAGGACAATTGGAGCTTTAGAGCGATAAAAAAAATTCATCATAAATTATTGTAAAATCTGAGAAAATAAATATTTCAAAATAAAAAAATGAATAATTAATTAGAGATATAGATTATTCTATTAATGTTTGTTTGGACTTGATTGGACATTGTTTTGAATAACTATGTGTAGCAAATTTAAATAAGCATCTATAACAATAAATTATTATTTTATTATAAAATAAATATGGGAAAAAGATAAAATATGAAAAATTAATGCAATCTAATATAAAAAAAATTTATGCAATCAAAATGTCACATGAGGGAAGAACTATAGTTTCCAAGAAATACAACATGATCAAAGATGAAAATTTGATGAAGTGACAAAAATTGCTTACAAAATTTTTCTTCCAAGATAATATATAGATATAGTATGATATCCTTGATTATTAAATCATATATGAATCAAAATATCTCAAAATGCAATCAAAATCATAAAATTTTAAAACATCTTAAAATGTATAAAAATTATTACTTAATTAGGTAAAGGTCATCGAGACAAGTCCTACAACATTTATTTTGCTTCTATTATAGAATGATTGAGATTACTTTAAATTACAAAAATAAGTTATAAATTTTTATTTTATTGTAATGTAAATATATATTAATCTTCAAATAGGGCAAATTTAAGCAATGTAATATTGCCAAAACAAATACAAGTAAAAGTAAATTGATAGAAAATTTAGAGTTACAAAATATTAAAAAGATCGAAGCAAACAAAACAATAAATTAGATAAAATATACTAGAAAATTTGTTTCAAGATATAAAAAAGATCAACTATAGCATTATTGAAATTTTATTAACTATATTTAGTTCATTACTTTTTTCGTTGAAATTTGATTCAATTTGATAGAACATTGTTTTGTGATCTCTATAAATTATCAAAATATAAAGGAATATATAATAATAAATTATTATTTTAAACTTTAGTACATATATATTAAAATTGAAATTAAATAAATTCAAACAATGTAAGATAGCCAAATAAAAATGATGGCAACATCCATGAGAAGATGTTTAAAATTTCTAAATAATATATCCAACTTAAAGTGAACTAGTAAATTTGATAAATTCTATAACAATATATCTTAAAATAAAAAATGTCTTGAAAAGCATGAAAATAATTTATAAAAAAATAAATATTTTAAAACAAAAACATGAATATTAAATTTTTTTAGAGGTGTTTAAAATAAGTTCAAGATGTTTCTTTCATCTCAATTAGGCCTTGATTGGAATTACTATAATTATTGAAGTAAATAAACATAAAAATAATAACATATTATTTTAATATCAAGAAAATATATTTCAAATCTAGAATGAGATAAATTACTATAAGGCAATATAACCAAATAAAAGTAACATAAAGGTCACATGAGAGAAGATTAATAGTTATATACTAAGACTACCAAATCAAAGTAAAACATTTAAAGCTATGGAGTGAATCCTACAAAAAAGTTATGTTCTAAGATATTAATAAGATTTACTATAGTGGCCTTGATCATCATACTAGACATCAAATTAATTTCTTATAAAGTGTGCTAAAACCTTACAAAATAAATTGTTTAAAATATAAAAATTGATGATTTTTGGATAAAAAAATTTTAAATAGAAACTTTTAATGAAATTTGATATATTATTTATAAAATATGCACTCGAAGATACTAAGGAGATTGAACAAAATATTTTTAATTATCATAATAGTTATAAATGAATTGTTTTGTAAGAGCACCAAAACCCTAAAAATATAATATTTTAAAAAGTAAAATAAATATTTAATTACATTGAGCTTGTCAAGGTATTTCTACTAATATTTGTTTCATTTTAATGTGACCTCGCTTATAGTTACTATGAATTCTGATGACAAAAAACATAAATAAATGTAAATTATTATTTTAATATTAATTAAATATATAATAAGTAAGAAGTGAGACAAATTATAGCATTGAAGTGTAATACTAAAGGTGATTGATGTGCCACATAGATGAGAAATAGAATTTCATTATAATGACTTAGTTAAAGCCAAAATTTGGAAAAAAATAGAAATTATATAGGAATATTGAACTACAAGATAATATTAAGATTAATTAGAACAACATTATCCATCAAATAGAGTACAAAAAAAAATTTATGGTAAAGAATGCAAAAAACCAAAAAAAATAAAATATTTTAAAAATGGAAAAAATAATATTTAAGTAGAAAATGCTTTGTGAAGATTGGTTTAGTGACGTCTTTTCATCACAATCAAACTTTGTTTGTAGTTACTCAAAATTAAAAATTAAAATAAATAATAAAAATGATTTTTTTAATATTAAGTAAATATATATCAAAGTTAAAATGAGAAAAATTGAAATAATATAAGATTTATTGGTTTAAATGATGCAATGGTCACATGAGAAGGAATAATAGTTTCATTGTAATAAAACTTTGTCAGAGCAAAAATTTGAAATGAGACAAGTTAAATATGAATTTATATTCCAATTGAATAGGTATTTTGTGTATTATAATCATGATAATGAAGTCATTAATCAATTGAAATGTCTCATAAAACATACAAAGATATTTCAAATAAATAATTTAAAATTATAAAATTAAATATTTAATTTTAGAGTATATCAATTTCACTCCAAAAATTGTTTTCTTCACTCTAATATGCCTTGTTCAGAATTCCAAACAATTACCAGACTAAAAATCTATAAATAAGATAACAATAATTTTTTAATAATACGAATATCTATTTATTTATATAACATTAGATGACATAAATTAAAAAATATGTAATATATCTAAAGAAAAGTAAAACATTTGAAGGCATCCCATAAATTTTGATAATATTGAATTCGAAGATAATGGTGAGATCGAGTATAACATGCTTGATCATCAAATACTGTGCAAACTAAAATTTCTCAAAAAATGCTTGAAAACTTTAGAAAATATAATAATTAAAAAATAGATGAACATGAATATTTAAAGAAATTTGGATTGTAAAGCATAACAACTTTAGTCAACAAATTTGGTGTTAATTGAAATCTATCATAAAGCTTGCCAAAAGCATAAAAAAATAAAACATTAAAATAATAAAATTAATGTTTAATTTTGAAGAGCTTCTCAAGAAGAAAAAAATGGCTTTTGTTTCGACTTCATCAAAACTTGTTCAGAGAAGCCAAAAATTACCTAATTAATCTAACCAAAATAATAAGAAATTATTGTCTTAATATTATCTAAATTTATATTAGAATAAAAGTGGGATAAATTGAATAATATAATGGGATAAATTGAATAATATAATATATCCAAACTAAAAAAAATTAATGGTCACCCAAGAGAAGTAGACTTTCAAAGTAATAGACTAAAATAAATCCCAAACATTTGAAAAACTATGATAAATTATACAAGTTATATTACAAGTTATTAAGAAGACCTAGTGTAATATCAAAGGTCTTAAAGTATTGTACAAATCCAAACGTCTCATAAATTATTCCATAATAATAATATATTTTAGAGCTAGAATTAGCTAAATTGAAGTAATGTAATATAATTAAATCTATGTAATGGAAAGGTCACATGCACCAATAATTAAAGTTTCATTGTAATAAAACAAATTAAAACAACTATGAAGAAATTAGATAAATTACATGAAAAAGTGTCATTAAAAGTTTCTAAGAAGATCAAGTGTAAAATCATTAACTGTCATATTTAGTATGAGTCAAAACTATGATGTAAATTATATAAAAATCTAAGAAAAAATATTTAAAAAATTTAAAAGGCATTATCTAGTTTGATAAAGTCCTTCAATGTGAGTCTATTTATATTTGTTTTATTTGAATGACACTTTACGTGGAATTACTACAAATTTCTTATATATATCATCATAAAAAATTAAATTTTATTTTAATAAAAATAAATTTAAATTAATAATGAAATTAAAAAAATATTAATACAATATAATATAACTATATCCACAAGTTGAGGTTAACTAACTAAATCATCAAATGATTTGTGATTATACAAATCTTACAAAGTTTACAAAAGATAAAAAATATTTAAGAAAACAAAAGTGAATATTTAATTAAATAGAACTATTTAAGACAAGTCTATTGACAAATGTTTTATCAACATTAGACATCATTTACATTTTTAATTTAATTTTCAGTATTTTCATTTTTCTTTAATCAGAATGTTAAGCTTGATTAAAATATTTATTATAAAACATATAATATAATTAAAAGTTATTTTTGAATAGTATTTAGGATTTTGATTTTTTTTATCCATCATCTTTAATTATCATAGCCACCATTTTATGTTAATAACATCTTTGATGTTTCAAAAAATAACTCCTAACATATTCGATAAAGACAAATTATCCCTAAACTAGTTGCTACAGTAAAATTACTATTATAAACCACTTCAGTTCAGGGGAACCAACCATAAACCCTTTCGATATGACTTTGCTCGACTCACCTCATTTAATCCAAAGTAAGATAACTTGTTTTGGATTGGCTCATCAATCTTGCTTTCATGCATCATGAGAAATGCAACACTAGAATGCATAGGTGATGCTCTTGAGCAAACCAAGGGGTAGCCTTTCCTAAATAGCCTAATTATTACTATAACACAAAGCTATAATAACATAATATCCTAACTAAGTTTTTGTTCTATGGTGCTTCAAATCTACCAAATTCATATGATTTATCTATAAATTGTGGGAGTAATCACTACCATCAAATCATAAATTTTCAAGATTGAATCATTCCGATCTCGTCTATCTTATTATAACTCCTATTTATATCCTTTGTCTAACTGTGCGTTTTCATTTCCATTGGTCCTAATTTATTCAATGCATAAGATCTAAACCTAGCCATCTAATCATGAATCAGATTTAACAACCTAGATCAATTTGATATTTCTGAAAAGTTCTTGTGTATTGTCATTCATCTGATCAGATTGTTTTCATAATCAAATAATCCTAGTGAATCTTGATAAAATGGCTCTTATGCATAGCTACTTTAGCCTTCATTAAAAAATGTAAAAAAGACAGAGCAGTAAAGGCTTCTTTTACCTATTTGATAATTGCTTTTTGTCATTACGAATTATTTATAAAGAGGAGAATTTTTTTACAAAATTAAGAGATGCATTTTTAATTTATCAAAAGAAAATCTTCAAGTTAAAATAGTGAAACTGCAAGCAATATATTCCTATTGTTGCTCCATATGCTGCAACATCTATTGGTCATTAAACTCCAAAATTTTGTTCTTTCTTAAATCAGTAATGTTATTAACTTTCCCAATCTTTATTTCATTTAATTAAGGTTTTTTTGCCTTTTAAAATATTTCATTAAGCATAAGGTTTTCGTTGTATTGATTTTTATTTTATGTAGCAAATTTTTTTCTTTTATTACCATTCTATTTTATTATAAGTTCATCATAGCCTATCTCATTTATTATATTTTAAAGTTGTAGTAGTGATCTTATTTATTTCCTTGTTGTGATGGTTTAGCGTACAACTTTTTGACCAAAGGCTTCTATTGATGGTTTGTTATTCTTGGCTTTTGTCAGTAATTCATGTGGCCCTCCTTTAATTGCCAAACAACCTAAAAATTTAGTATATGGATTTTTAATTATTTTTAATCTTTTTATTACACATATTTTATAAAAATTAAAGTGTTTTAAAATAAAATTAAATTTTTATAATATTACTTTCACATAATCATTAAATTTTCAAAAACTTACTTCAAATATTTTCTAGAAATAATTATAAGAAATTTAAAATTTTATTATTAGTAATTAGCCCACCTTTTGCTAAACCATACCGTATTTGGTGTCGAACCCAAACACCATTTCTTTTGGCAAGAAATTCTTTGGGTCATCACTGGTTCAAATTAATTCTCTGGTAAATTTTCATGAAGGTGTTTCTTGATATAGCCATCCTCTCTTTGTGGTGATTATTATCTATGTTATAAGACTAGGTTGATTATTCATTTAAAATCTATTGATTGAGAAATTTGAGAAGTAATGTAAGATCCATTTGATTTTTCAACTAAGAAAAACATATATGGTATTTTTTATATAAAAATTTTTGTGAAATGATTGAAAGAGAAAAAAAATAAAATATAATTAAAAAATAGGGTCATAAATATATGGCATTGTTTGCTTTAATGTTATTTAATTTAATAAAATTATGAACATTGAAACACCTTATGAAGATTTTCACAAATTAGAGGTAATATGAAGAAACCTCCTTTGTTGTAGAAAAAAAACATGATGATGCATTATTATAAATCATTTAGGATGCTTTTAAAGGAATCAATTAAAAGCATGTTGACAAGATTTACTAATGTTACTAATGTAATTGCTAGTTTAGGAAAATAAATTTCTATGAATTAAAAGATGAAGAAAATTCTTAGAACCTTACTCAAGGAGTATGACCTATTGACCATCATCTTTAAGAAAGAGAACTATTTTCACGATGATATTAAGTGACTTGATTGGTAAGCTTATGATAAATGAGCTAAGAATGGAGAGGAGAAAAGAAGAAAATGAATTAGTTGAGAAGAAGAAGACAAAGAAGTGGGAACAAACAATAGCAATGAGAATAGAGGAAAGCATTTCAGAGGAGGCATCCACTAATGATGATGATGGTAGCGCATAATTTCAAAAGGATTACCTAAATTTTGTTAATGTTGCAAGAAAGTTTCAAAATAAAAATTCTAAGAAGAAGAAAGAACTAAAATTTTCATGGAATGATTCATAAGAAATCACTACTAGTGAAGAGGAGGACAACATTCAAGTAGTATTTTGATTGATAGTTAGAGAAGAAGAGGATGAAGAATGTAGTGCATCCTCAAATGAGGAAGAGATAGATTATTCCAAAACAAATCAGCTAAACAATTACTTTATGTTTGTAAAAGGTATGAAAATTTAAATAAAAAATATAAAAAATGAAAGGAACATTATGAATATCATTTTCACTTTGAATAAATTAAAGAAAATGTGGGCTTTTATTTAAATAATATGGAAAAAGCCAATTTTTATTTTAAAATAAATTTAATTAACACGCATCATTAGTTAAAGAATTTAGTGATTTTAAATGACATCACTCTACTTGCATAATTTAAAATGTAAAACAATTTACTAGATGAGTTTTCATTACAAATGCAAAAAGATCTCATATGCATACGCATGTTGATATTTTACATGGTTTTATTCATAACATTACAAGTCACTTTTACCTGCAATATGAATATACTTCATATGCATGTGGGATTATATCTAATATTAATTCCAAATTTTTGACTTCTCATGGAGAGTAATAATAAAAAGCAGCCCATTTACATGTAAATGTGTTGAACAAAAAATTGCTTGCTTGGTTTAATGTAGTATGTTTGGAAATTTAACAAATAAAGTTTAACCAAAAAAAGATATGATACACCATAATTATAAACAAACAAGATTTGAAGAATTAAGTTTAAAAGGCTCAAATGAAAGAAATAGAGAAAATGTACATAATTAAAGAATATTCTAAAAATTAAAAATGTCTTTAGGGCCATCGTAAAAAATTTGTTAGTGAAATATGTTGGTGTTAAAATTGCACTTATTATAATGATTATTCTTTTGCAGCATAATTTAAATCAAAATTAATACTATAATCCTTAAATAATATGCATTATGTAATATTTATAAGAAAATTATTTAAAAAAATTTAAAAGATAATGAGTAAGTTGACACAATAATCATTGGATAAATCTATTATTAAAACAAATTATTTTTTAAAAAGACTACATGATCTATTAATGAATAATTTAATGATTGAAAAGTTGTGAATAATTTAAAAAAATAAGATTGAGATCATCTGAGAGAGAATAAAAATATTAAAAATAATAATAAATTAAAAGGGAGCTTTATAGTATTAGAAAATATGTATGAGTTTATCTTTAATTATTATGCATAATCTTTTATAAAATGATTATGTTTTTATATATTTCATTATAGGTTTTGTTATCATCAAAATGGGGGATTGTTATATTATTGACCTTGAGCCATTGCGCTTTGTTCGATGATAAAAAATTCAAAATATTTTCAATAAATTTTATTTTGTGATTTGTTTTGTTTTAGGTAGTTGATATCCCTATTCATGGGAGATTTAAAATGAAGATGAGTAAATGTCAAATGAAATGAACATTATGTTTATTGGAATTACAAACCCTAAGAGATGTATTTAGAATTTAATTTTAGCTATTACAATTCTACTTTGACTAGAATGTTAATATTGACAAAAATATTTATTAAAAGACATCAAAATTAAACTACAATTAATCTCAAAACATTACTTAGGTTTCTAATATTTTTGATCTATTCTCCTTGATCATCTCAACTATCAATTTAAATAAATAATATCTTTATAATCCATAATTAATATCTAGCATAAGAAATCATAATCCAATTAGTGGAGGCAAAGTATGCTTCAACCGGTTGCTACATTAAGAAGATTGCTACATTAAAGCACTACAATTCGACATAACCAAGCCTGATCCTATTTGATATAACTATCAATGGGACACATAATTCAATGCTAAATAGGATAACACTTTCTGGATTAGGCCATCAATATTGCAGCCATAAATCATGAATATGACAGAATTGGCATGCATGACTGATGATCTCTTGAGCAAACTACGATGCAACAAAACCCTAAATATGCTAACAACTACTATCACATAAGGCTTTAATAACATAATATCCTGGCTAATGTTTTCAATCTAGGCCTAAGGCTCCAGCTTTATCTTGCTGCCTGCTTTTGAATTATAGGAGTAACAACAGCTATCTTATCACTTATTTTTCCCATAAGGTAGTCCTAATCTCCTTTACCATTTTATAATGCCTGTTTGCATCCTCTATCTATTCACTCTATTTCGTGACCACATTTCCTTATTGATGTTGTGCTTTGGATATAAATCTAGTAACCTGATCATGATTCACATCTAATAGCCTAGATCAATCTCATATTTTTAATCAGGACTAGTTTTCTATAATTCATCTGATTACATAGCTTCCATGATCGTACGATCATGGAGCATTTTCATTTAGTGGCTTCTGTATAGTGATTATTTTAGCCATTATTTTGAGTCTTTGCAACTTTTAATTAAAAAAAAATTTTTGATTAAAAAACATACAAAGAGTAGAATAATAATGGATAACTTTTGTTGTTTGATATGAGCTTTTAGTCATTAGAAATTATATATAAATAAGGGAAGGAAAGTACAAAATTGAGAGATGAATTTTTATGCAATAAAAAAAGCTTCATGAAAAAATATTGAAGTTGTCAACAACCCATTTCCATCATATTTTCTTCACACTAATGAGTCACTTATTAATTAAACTCCTAAAATTCTATTCCCTCACAATCGGCAAAGTTATTAACATTTTCAATCCTTTATTCATTTAATTAAGATATTTGTGCCTTTTTAATGATTTCATCAAGCATAGGATTTTGGTTGTTGATATTTTTCTCTTTCTACATTTAAGTTTATCTTAAGGTTGTAATAGCCTATCTCACTTGTTAAATTATTATCAGGGTTTAAACTAACTATGTTTTGGCAAAAGACTTGTACTAAGTATTTTTCTTTTCCTAGATTTTGTCAGCATTAGATATAAGCTTGTTTAATTAGTCAAACCACATAAAAATCATTTGTATATATTTGAAATTATTATTAATTTCTTTTTTACAAAACTTATAGTGTTTTAAAACAAAATTAAAATTTTTATAAGTTCACAAATATAGATTTATTTGACCTTATTTAAAATTTCTTGAAATATTTATGCAAAATAATTATAAGAAAACTAAATTTTTTTAAGTAATTCTCCACCTTCTTATTAAACAACACTTTAGGTGAGTTCTCATTTGAAATTATTGCTAATTACTAAATTAAAGATTCCTAAACAATAATAAATTACAACTACAATATTAAGTATATATATCTATACTAAAATGAGATAAATTCAAACAATTTAATACCACCAAATCAAAATGATGTCAAGGTCACATAAATGAAGAACTAAAGTTTCAAATTAATATGACCAAATCTAAGATCAAAATTTGAAGAAATGACATAAATAGTGCAAAAACTTTATATTCCATGATCTTCAGAAGATTGAGTGTAACATACTCAATCTTCCAAAAATTTATAAATGAAAAAATTTTAAATAAAAAACCATATACAATAAAAACATTTAATTTTTTTTAAAATAATTATAGTTAGATTGATCTGATAAAGATGAGTTTAGCAACACGTATTCAAACCCAAAAAGGTTTCTTTTTAAGTTAATTAAAACTTTAAAAAATTAATGGATTAAAAAATAATAATATATTATTTTATGTTTAACAAAATATATGTTAAGGAGAAAAGGTGATAAATTGAAAAAATACTATATGAACAAATCGAAGTGATGTAAGGTTCATACAAGAAGAGAAATGGATATTCATTTTAATTTCTCCAAGTAGAAGAAAATTTATTGGAGTAATGAGATAAATTTTTCAGGAAAACTCCATTTCATTATATTTTTACTATCGTGTGTAACTTCATCTAGAATTTAGGTACAAGCCAAAATGTCTTTTAAAACTTAAAAAATGTTTTAAAAATGAAATACTTTAAAAAAATTTAAATGCATATTTAATTTTATATAGCTTTTGAAGAAAAGTAAAATAATATTTATCACATCTCAATTGAATTGTGTTTTGAATTACTATTGATTATAAAATTGAGTAAGCATAATTGTACTAAACAATTATTTTAATATCAAGTACATATTAAAGCTAAAATGATTTAAATTGTAGAAATGTAAATTAACATAATTAAAGAAAATATAATTTCAACCTAAAGTGGATTCATATAACATAATTTTAATTTTAGAGTTGCATAAAAAAGTACTAACCAGGATGAGTGCAACATTCTCGATGGTTAGATTACGAAAATATGTATCGCATAAAATGTTCCCAAAATATAGAAAATGAAGCATTTTAGGATATAAAAATAAACATTTAAATTGATAAATCTTGTTGAAATAAGTAGTAACCTTTTTGTATTGCCTCAATCTGACTTAGCTTGTAACTATAGTAATTTACTAAATCAAATTAGTATAAGAAATAACAAATAGTTAATTCCATATTAAGAAAAACATGTAATTATTGAAATGTGGAAAAATGTATTCATTGCAATATAATGAATTCAATCAACATAAAGGCCACACAAGAGCAAAATTATACTGTCATAGTAATATATCCAAATCTAAGAAAAATATTTAAAAAAATTAGATAAATTGTATGAAATGGCTGCATCCGAAAATACAAAAAAGATCATGTGTAACATCTTTAATAATCAAATAAGGAATGAATAAAAATTTGATTAAAAGCATAGAATATAAAATATTTTCAAAAAAAAAAAAATGAATGCTAATTTTCATATAACTCAAAAAACAAGTACAATGACTTTTTTTATCTTGATAAGATCTCATTTCAAATTTCTATGAATTAGAAAAATAAATGAGCATAAATAATAGGACATTTTTATTTCAATATTAGATAAATATCTATTTAACTTTAAATGAGATAAATTGAAGTAATGTAAAATAAAAAACTCGTAGTGATATCGGATCATAGGACAAGTATTGAATCACATTGATTTCTAATGTGGCCAAGTGTAACATCCTTAATTGAAATCAAATGTGAATAAAACTTTTTTAAATCCTATCAAAACCTTGAAAAATATAATTTTAAATCTTTTAAAAATGGTGACTTACTTAAAGGATCTGATCAAGATGATTCTAAACACATTTTATTTGTCTCAATTAGACTTGTCTGAAATTAATTTATAACTATTCATAAAGAAAAGATAATATTATTTTAATATTAAGAAAATTTAAATTAAATCTTAAATAGGATAAATTTTAGATTTAAAATTACATAGTAACATAATTAAAGTATGGAAAACAAATTTGAAGATTTTAGTTAAATTGTACATGAAAAATGGGCTATATGGCACTAAGGAACCTTGGTGTAACAAACTTGATTATCAAGTTAGATAAAATCAAAATGACTTCTAAAATATGCATAATCTCTAGAAAAATAATGTTTAAAAATTTAAAATGGAATATTTAATTAATAGAGGCCATCAAGATGAGTTCGATAACATTTGTTTAATCTCCAAAAAGTTTTCATTTAAAATAATATGATTTAACAAATTAAATATGCAAAAATGTAAATAAACATAATTTTCATAATAATTAAATTTATTTATTAAATCTAAAAGAATTCAAATTACTGTAGTTTAACATAAGCAAAATGAAGGAATGGAATGGTCATCTAAGACGAAATTAAAGTTCCTTAATGAAATAGCTATATTAAAGAAAAATTATATATGAAACTAGTATTTGGGGATAATCAGTAAATCAAGGGTAGCGACCTCCAACTTCAAAATTGTTATGTATCGTAATGTCTCCTAAAAAATGCTAATGCCATAAAAACTAAAATACTATCAAATAAAAAAAATAAATTTTTATTTGGATAGTGCTCTTCCAAATTAGTCAAAAAATATTTGTTTAGTCTTGACCAAAAATAATTTGGAATAATTATGCATTATATAAGTAAACAAGCATAAGTAATAAAACAAATTTGATACTATGCAAATATTTTTAAAGATAAAGTAAGAAATAACGTAAGGTTATATATTGTAACAAAATGAAAGTAATATAAATATCACATAAAATTACAATTTGAATTTCATTAAAATATAACTAAATTGAATAAGAATTTTTGAAAAAATGGGACAATTATTTTCGATTATACCTTTTTTTGAACTACTACAATTCAACAAATTAAATTAAAATATGTTATAACAAATCACTCTTATTAAATAAATTAAATATATTTGAAAGTTCAATTAAAGTTCAAAGAGGGGATAGTAAGACTGTCATATTAATATAACCCAACAAAAAAAACCAATTTAAATAAATAAGATACTTTATGCAGAAAAATTACATTCTAATCTACTACAGTGATTGAGTTTAATGTCGTAGAGAGTTAAAAAAAGACACAAGTTGAAACACCTCGTAAAGTGTGCAAATAAGACAATAAAAATATTAAAAAAAATAACAAAAATTTATTAATTAAACTATTTAATATAAATAATAATGTAACATTTTCTTAATACTAACAAAATAAATATTAAAGTTGAAATAAGATGAATTTAAACCATGTAATAAAGCCAAATCAAACACAAGTAATGCTCACATGAGAGAATAGTTAGATTTATAACGTAAATGAATTGTTGAGACAGATTTTATGCGAATGTTGCATTCGAAGAAACCTAGAAAATCTCATTTTACAAGCTCAATCACCCAAAGTTTTGTGTCACAATTTGTGCTTAAAAAATTTGTTAAAAAAAGTTTTTTAAAAATTATAAAAAGAAATTTTTAGTTAGATATTCTTTATTAAGTTGAATCTAATTATATTTTTTTGTCTTGATTGGACCATATTTTGAATTTCTTTGAATCAAAAAATTAAACAATCACAATATATATATATATATATATATATATATATATATATATATATATATATATATACATATATATATATAAGAATTCAAATAAAATTAATTAAAAAAATTTAATGTAACCAAATTAAAATTTTGTCAAGATAAATGGTGCAAAGATTTAGTGTTTTAATGTAATATAATAAATGAACACAAAAAGGTTTAATCAGTAAGATAAATTGTTTCAAGAAGATTACATTCTAAGGAACAAAAGATATCAACCATAATATTCCTAATCATCAATAAATTATGATTGAAATGCCTTTTAAAGCATACAAAAAAAGAAAAAAACATTTTTAAATTATCAAAATGAATATTTTATTTGAAAGAGCTTATCAAGTTATAATGATATTTATTCCGTCGTGATAAAGCCACAATTGGAAGTACATCTATTTAACTAAAAAATAAAGAATAACAAATAATAATTTATTATTTTTCATTTTAAGAAAATAAATGCAAAAGATTAAATGAGATAAATTAAATAAATTTAATACAACTGAATAAGAGGCACACAATGACCAAAAAGTGGAGATTTTGAGTTACATATTAATTGTCCAAATCAACTCAAAAAATTAAAAAAAAAGTGATTAATTACACAAGAAAGATGAATTACATGATACTAAGAAGATTGAGCACAACATCATTGATTGAAATAGCCCTAAATATTACAAAGTAAACTATTTTAGAAAATATAGAAATGAACTTTTAATTCAATAACGTTCGTTGCGAAAAGTCCAGTGACATTTGTTAGACCTCACTTACACCTCAATGAGAATTACCAAAATAAATAAACTTCAACAAAAAAATCTTATTTTAATGTTAAGTCAATATATATTAATGTTGTAAAGACATAAATTAAAGCAATATATTACAACCAAAACAAAGAAATGTGAATGTCACACTTGTAAAGATTTAGAGTAAGATGGTAATCTAATCAAATAAAAGGGAACAATTGGAAAAAATGATAGATTATACAAAAATCATCCATTCCAAGATACTGTGAAGATCTAGAGTAATATCACGCATTATCAAATTAAGTCATTATGAAAATTTCTAGTAAACCATTCTATTACATTTAAAAGGAATCTAAATATATAAAAATTGATATTTAATTACATTACACACTTTGAGATAAGACCAATGACATTTATTTCACCTTAATCAAGACTCATTTTGAATTAATATAAATTACCAAAGTACATTAGTGGCAAATAAATGTGTATTGAAGTTGGAAGAGAATGAATTGAATAAGTATAATAAAAGCAAAACAAAGTTATATAAATGTCACTAGAGATGAGATTTGTAGTTAGGTAGCAATATAACAATATTAAAGCAAAATATTTCTTAAAATAATAATTTAAATATTATTATTATTATTTAATTATGTTATTTATTAAAAATTCAAACTTGGTTCAATCTAGACAAAAAATAATGTCAATGAGCTCTACCAAATTAAATATTTATTTTTAATTTTAGAGAATTTTATTTAAAAACATTTTGCATGCTTTGTAATTCAATTTGATTTATAAAAGATTTGATCGTGTAGGATATTACAATCTATATACTAAATCTGGGAATGTAATTTTGTTGTGTAAATCATTTCATTTATTTAAATTTTTTATTTTTTGTTAAATTATATCCATTCAGTTTATCTCACTTCATCACTATTATATATTTCTTATATTTAAAATATGAATTTATTATTATTTTTATTTAATATATTTTCAAATTTACACTAATTCCAAATGTTTTTACTTCAATATGAAACAAAGATCATTGGATTAGCCTCGACGAGCTCCATACAAATAATATTCACATCTATATATTTGTTTACATATCTTTCCTTACAAGTTACCATTTATAAGACATTTTCGTTCATAGCTAAATTTATGATCAAGACTATTATACTCCATCTCTTAGGTATTCCTAGAATACAATTTTCTCTTTTAACAAATCTTATTACTTCAAAAGTTTAACTTAAACTTTGTTATAATAATATATTACTCTAAATCTCTTCTCATGGGACCTTTAACAAACTTTAATTTTGTAAGAGATTATTTCTTCAATTTATCTCGTTTTACTTTTAAAATATACTTAATATTCAAACAATAATCTGTGATTCTTCATTCCTTTTTATTTAGTAATTTGTAATAATTTTAATTAAGGCTTCATCATGATGAAATAAATATTATTGGACTTTTCTCATAAGCACTATTCAATTAATATTACCTTCTAAATTTTAAGATATTTTTTTTAAGAATTTGTATGCCTAACAAGACATTTTGATTCATACCTAACTTAATTTTCATCGATGTTACACTCAATCTCCCTAGTAACTTTGGATTAATCTTTTGTTTGTAATTTATATTATTTCATAAAAGCTTTTTAGCTTTCTTTGTATTACTATGTTACTTAAAATATTGTAACATGAATCCTCTACATCGCTTAAATTTTATTATATGACATTTGCTTTATTTTATCTCAATTTTTTTTAAAAATATATTTTCTTAATATTATAATGAAATTTCATTATTATTTATTCTTATTTGTTTTGGTGATTAAGAGGAATTCCAAATGAGATCTGATGGTGATTAAATCAAAGTCAATAGAGTGCACTGCATTTGGTTTATCAAATTAAATAATCTTTTTTAACTTTTAAATATTTTCTTCAAGTTTTGGAATGCTTTAGAATGCAATTCAATGCACACTTACGTTCATTATCAGAGTTGTCAAAGTATATCAATTTAGTATCATAAAATATAACTTTCTTATATAATTTCTCAAAATGTTTTACTTTGATTTAGTTATGTAACTATTTAAATCAAGATCTCACATTACATCAACTTTCACATTGCTTTGATTTGCTTATTTTAAATTGCTTAAATTTATCTCATTTTAGCTTTAATTTATATTTTATTAGTTTAAAAATAATAATTTCTTATTATTTTTTCTCATAACCTTGGTAATTCATTGTAATTCACTTTAAGATTAGTCTAATGAACAAATGTCATTGCAGTCTTCTTGACGAGTTGCATCCAATTAAAATTTTTATTTTTATATTATTAAATATTATTTTCTTTGATTTTATTCTTTTTTTATTGTGTATAATATTAAAATGCAACTATTCCTTTCAATTTATCTAATTTCTTCAAATTTTTCTCTTTGAATTGGTTATATTATTATGTAACACTAGTTCTCCTCCTTTATGACTTTTAAATTGTTGTCATTTGTCGAGCGATCATGTTATGCATAATCCCCATAGCATCTTAGAATGAAAATTCATAGTACAATTTATCCCATTCCTAAAAATATTTTACACTCATTTGGTTATATTAATATTGAAGAATAAAACCTTCACTCGTATGACCATTACATCACCCTGATGTAATTATAATATTTTTTAACTTATTTCATTTTAGCTTTAATTCATTGTTACAAAATATTAAAATAATTTCATAATAATTATGCTTATTTATTTTTTCATTTTGTAGTAATTCCTTATGAGGTTTAATTTGAACAAAAAAATATTACTTGACTCATCTAAAAGAGTTGTATAATTAAATGACTATTTTTATATTTTTGTTAAATATTTAGTTTTTTATGACTTTGATAGAATTTACAAGATAGTTTTATTTTTACTTGATTTTGGTAGAACTTTTTTGATTTATACTAATATCATGCCTGTAATCTCCTCTTTAGTGATCATTATATCTCTGTGATTTAATTACATTATACTACTAGTTTATCTCATTTCATCATTAGCATATATTTATTGAATATTAGAATAGTATTTTTTTATTATTTGACAACATTTTGTTTAGCAATTTATAGTAATTTAAAATGAGTTTCATCGAGGTGAAAGAAATGTCGTTGGGCTTGTCTCAGTGAGCTCTAAAAAATTAAATTTTAATTTTTTATTTAGTAAAAAAAATTGTGGGCTTTTGAATAATTAACGAAACATTTTCATTCATTCTTGATTTCATGATCATGTACTTATGTTTAATCTCTTTAATATCATGGGATGAAACATTCCTATATAATTTATCTCATATATTTATATTTTTTGTATTAAATTTTTTGTATTGCTATGAAACTCAAAATCACTTCTCTTATGAATTTTTCACTCTCAAAATTGATTATATTACTTTCCTTCAATGCATCTTATGTCATCTTTATTATATGTTTTCCTAAAAAAAAATAAATAACTTTTTTTGTTTTCTAAGGTTATTAAGTTTTGTGATTTATAGTATTATGAACAAGGTCTAGTAAAGATGAAGACAATGCATTTGACACATTTTGATAAGCTTGGTGAGAATAAACAATAACTTTTGAGTGTTCAAATATTTTATTTTGTAGGCTTTTGCATTATTTTGCGAGACATTTTTAATTTGAACTTGATTTGAAGATAAAGAATGTTCTGCTCAATCTCCTTATTATCTTTGGAATGCAAATTTCTTGTACTATTTATCTCATTTATACAAATGTTTTACTTTTGATTCAGTTATATTACTACGATCATGAAAACCTCCACTCGTGCGACATAAATATCACTTAAATAGGTTTATATTACGTTTATTCAATTTATCTAATTTTAGGTTTTAAAAATATCTACTTTTAATTTAAAAAATTACTTACATTTATTTATATTCTTATTTTCATAATAATTCCAAATGATGCTTGATCGAGATAAACAAAATGTTGCTCGACTCATCACGACAAGTTCTATCAAATTAAAAAAATCTTTTTAAATTTATAAATATTTAATTTCATATAATTTTTAAACTATAAATGAGAGATTTTGATTGACATCTAATTTGAAACTAAAGAAATTAGCACACGATTTGTCTCATTCGTACAAAATTTTGCTTTGTTTTGCATATATCGCTATATAATTCTAAATCTATTATTTTGTGACATTCACATTGCACTGATTTTGTTATGTTGCATTGTCTCAATTTTTCTTCTTTTAGCACAAAAATATATTTTTATTATAATAAATTAGTAATGTATCGCATTGTATGCTCATTTATTTCACGAATTTGTTTTAATCACATGCGATTTATGATCTTTGGGAAACAAATGTCATTAGACTCCTCTAAATGAGCTTAATCTAATTTAATATTTATTTCTACATTTTACACAAGACCTCCCTAGTTCATGGAATGGAAAATTTTCATAAAATTTGATCATTTCTTCAATTTTTTTATTTTGATTTTCTATATTGTTATTTAACTCTAAATCTACTCTCATGTGATCTTTATCACTTTAATTTTATTATTTTAAATATCATTTTTTTGGTTTTTCATATTTAATTATTTATGAACAATTAATTATTTATATAATTTCTTCGAATATTTACCTCTTATTTAATTAAATAGTTATTTAACTAAAAGTCTTCTCTTGTGTGACCATTTGCATTGCTTTGATTTAATAATATAACATTTCATTTTTTTTCACATTTCAATTTTATTACATAATTACTGAATATTAAAATATTAGATTGCCATTATTTATGCATATACAATTTAGTAATTCCTAATATCGTTTAAGCCGTCGACACGACCACTATCCTGTAAATAATTAATTTTTTATCTCTTAAAAAAATTTATTTTCGTGGACTTTGGTATGCTTAATGAGACATTTCAAATGGTAATTGATTTTATTATTCTATAATGCAACTTTAAATAGCCTTTTGGGTCACCCTTACATCACTTTAATTTTATTTAAAAATGTTTCTTCAATTTATCAAAACTAAACTTTAATATTCATTTTTCCTAAAATTAAAGTGTAAATATATTACAATTTATGCTTTTTTGCTTTAGTATATCGCAATAATTCAAAACAATTGCGAATCGTGATGCAACAAATAGGTCTTGACGAGATTTATAAAATTGAACATTGCTGGGCTCATCTCAAAGAGAACTATCAAATTAAATATTAATTTTTATATTATTATATATTTTTTCAAGGACATTGCATGGTTTACTCATCTATTTCATTAGTACAAAAATTTAACTATCATATTTATTATGCTCAATCTACCTAGTATCTTATAATGCAATTTTTTCATACAATTTTATGTCATTCTTTCAATTATTTTTCTTTGATTTAGTAATATTACTATGTTGCTCTGTATCTTTATTCAAGAGATTTTTACATTATTTTGATTTGGTTATCTTGCATTACTTTAATTTATATAATTTCTTCTTTCATATATATTTGATTAACATTAAATTAATATCTTATTATCTTTTTGCTTATTTACTTTATAATTTAAAGTAATTTCGAATGAGCTCCACTAAAGAAGAAAAAACTGTTAACAGAATTATCTCAATAGGCTTTATCTAACAAAATAATAAGTTTTATAAATTTAAATGTTTTACTTTTTACGGTTTTTGGAAGTGATACCAGGCATTTCAATTTGCGCTTAATTTGTTAATCAAGGATGTTACAATCGATCACTTTTATGTTGGTTTGTTTCATCTCTAACTTTTCACTTGCTTTTATTTAAATAGATTACATTGTTTGAAATCATTCTATTTTAGTTTTAATGTATAATAACTTAGTATTGAAAAAATATTTTGTTAATATTTATGCTTATTTCCTTTTTGATTAGTTATAATTAGAAGCATGGTTAAAACAAGATGCAACAAATATTGTTGGACTTATGTGTAAGAGCTATCAGATATGATATTATTTTTTCTAGAAAAGTATTTCAACAATGTTTAAAAATTTTCGATATTACACACGATTTTTTATCATATTAGAAACCAATACTCTCATCAAAGTTGTCTCATTTTTAGAAATATTTCACTTTAATTGGGTTATATTTCAATGAAACTCTAATTTTCTATTCTTGTAACAAATGCATCTTAATAATTTTATAATATTACAATGTTTTAATTTATTTTTTTTAGGTTTAACATACGTTTACATAACATTAAAATAAGAACTTATCATTATTTATTCCAATTTACTTTCTCTAGTTCATAGAAATGCCAATCAAGATTTGATGGATGCAGAAAAAGTGTCATTGTACTAGTTCCAATGTTCTATAATAAATTAAGTATTCATTGTTTAAAATATTTTGTTTGCTATAGTTTTTTTTCATTCCTATGAGACTTCTTGGGTCATCACAAATTTAACAGTCAAGAATGTTAAAAACTATCTCTTTAGTATGTTTGAAGGCAACTTTTTAGCATAGTTTATCTCTTTGTTTAATTTTTTTTCTTCACATATGTATCCCTTATATCGCTTTGACTTGGTTATGTTTAATTAATTAAATTTATCTTATTTTTCTGATAATTATTTTTTCATTTCATTAAAATAATAATTTATTTTTATTTATGCTTATTCACTATGGTAATTTGTAAAAGTTTTAAATGTGGTGTGATATAGATGAAAACATTTCATTACACTTTTCTTGATATGTTTTATAACAAAAAAATAATTGTTTTTTATATTTTTAAATATTTAAATGGTTTGGTATACTTTACAAAATATTTTGAGTCATAATTGGTTAGATGTTTGAGCATGCGACACTCAAGCCTTTTAGTATCTTGGAATGCAACTTTCCAATATAATTAATCTCATTTCTTCAATTTTTCTTGTTGAACTTGTCTATTACTAACTATATATCTCCTTGCATAGGAACTATAAATTGTTTTCATGTGGTCATATTATATTGCATTAATTTATCTTAAAAAATGTTTATTGAGAAGTTATTAACTTTTTAAAAAAGTCTCAATGAGCACTTTCCTTTCAAGTTTTCATGCTTCATATTTTTAAATATTTTATTTGCTGTACTTTTTGTAGGTTTTATATGACATTTTGGCTCCTAGCTCATTTTATGATAGAGTAAGTTGCATTTGAACTTCACATTCTCTTTTAATGCAACACTATTGTACAATTTCTCACATTTCTTAAATTTGTTTCTTTTAGCTCTATTACTATGAAACTTAAATTCTTCTCTTAGGTGTCATTTACATCTTATTTGGTCAAGTTTTATTTCTTCGATTCATTTGATTTTCATTTGAATATATAATTACGTAAAAATTAAATAATGTATTGTTATTATTTTATGCTTTTATTTAGTAATTATTATTTTAGTCATTTTAAATATTTTATTTTCAAGGGTTTTGGTATACTTTACTTTGAATTAAAATTCATACCCGATTTAACAGTTAGGGATGCTACCCCTGATCTCCTTAGTATGCTGAAGAACAAAATTCTTATGTAATTCATCATAATCATTAATATTTTTCTTTTAGATTTATCGATGTTTTTTGAAGTTCTAATTCTCCACACATCTGACATTAATATCGCATTGATTTTGATACATTATGTCACTATTGTTTACCTCATATGGACTTTATTATATTTTTTAACTTTATATAAAAATAATACTTCATTATTATTTATTTTTATCCACTTTGGAAATTAATATGAATTCCAATGAAGGTACAATTGGGATGAAGCAAACATTGTTAGACAAGTCTTGATTAGCTTAATCTATTGAAATTTGAATTTTTGTGTTATTTAATATTTTATGTTTAATGTTTTTGGAATGCTTTACTAATTACTTTGATTCAAGCATAATTTGATGATTGGGGCTCATAGAATTGATCTCTTTAGTATTTTGGAATCCATATTTTCAAAAAAATATATCTCTTCTCTTTGATTGTTTCACTTTGATTCTGTTGTCTAGCATTGTAAGCCAAAATCTTCTCTTTTAGACTTAGCAAATATAACCATCATCTTAATTTGAGTTTAATGTTTATTTTGTTAGTGTTAAAATAATAACTTGCTATATTTTTGTAGATTTACTTTCGTAGATAGTCGTATTTGTAAGTGACGTCTAATGAAGATGAAACAAACATTGTTCTACTTATCTTAATAAGCACTATTCAATTAAATATTAATTTTTATATTTCATTGAATTTTTTTAATATTTTGACATTCATTATGAGACATTTTTCCCCAAATTGATTTAAAATTGTGTTCATTACACATGATCGTGCTACTTTCTTGGAATTTAATGTTATCATATAATTAATCTTGTTTCTTCAAATATTTTTTCTTTATTTTTTTATATTACTATGAACTCTAATTCCTTTTTGTGTGCCGCATTTGCATCAATTTAGTCTGGCTTTTATATATTTCTTGAATTTATGTAATTTTAGTTTTAATACTATTTTACTTAATGTTGAAATAAAGATTTCTTATTATTTATACTTATTTACTTCGATAATTTGTAAAATGTTTGAGCTATATTCAAATGGAGATGAAAAATATGTTGTTGCACATTTATTGATATGGTCCAACAAACTAAATTGCCTTTTTTTATTTTTAAATATTTGAGTCTTAAGATTTGGTAGACTTCTTTAGGCTTTTTTATTCATGTCAAATTTGATGATAAAAGATATTTACATTCTTTGTCCTCAGAATCTTAGAATGTAACTTTCTTATATAATTAATCTTTGTTTTCAAAGTTTTAACTTTGAATTGGCTTATTACTCTCAAACTCTAAATGCCCTATAGTGTGACTTTTAAATTACTTGGAATTGGTCATGTTATATTGCTTCAATTTATGTTATTTTAGCTTTTACCTTGTTGTTAAAATTTTATTTTATTACTCATTTTCTTAGTCAATTTAGTAATTCATGGTAATTTCAAAAGAATTTTCATTATGATGAGACAAACGACATTTAAATAGTCTCAACGAGTGCAATCTTATTAAATGTTCATTTTTAAGTTTTTTTTTTCTAAAGTTTGTGCATTGTTTTAGTGGCATTTTATTTTTTACATTATTTTACTATCAAGGATTTTTCACTTGAATTTTTTAGTATATTAGAATATATGTTTCTTATACAATGTGAAACATTTCTACAAAATCTTTGCTTTATTTTGTCAAGTTACTGTGAAACATCAGTTCTTGTCTCATGTGACCTTTCGAATAAATTAATTTTTCCACTTTATGTTACTATAATTTTTCCTATTTTTTCTTTAATATTTGTTTTTTTAAGATTAAAATAAAATTTTTTATTATGTTTCAATTTTTTTGTAATTCTAAGTAATCTCTAATGATGTGTGATAACAAAAAAACAAATGTTGTTGGACTCAGCTTAATTACCACAATCCATTTAAAAGTTTCTTTCTTTGATTTTAAATTTTTTTTAGGATTTTGGCATTGTTCATGTGATATTTTGGTTTATATTTAATTTGATAATTGTTGATATTACACTACATCTCCTTAGTCTATTAGTACATAAATTACTCTTATAATCTATCTCTCCTATTGAAAATTCTAACTTTGATTTTGGTATGTTACCATGAATATCAAATTTAGCATATGCTAAATATTTAAAATACATTTATTTTTTTATATTATATTTTCTTTATTTATGTTACATTATCTTTATTATATTTTTCTTTGATATAAAGGAAAAATTTATTATTTTTTATACTTGTTTACTTCGGTAATTAACAATTGTGAACAAGATTTCATCAAGTTTAAACAAATGTCTTTGAATATGTCCCGATGAACTCTATTAAATAAAATATTAACATTAATATATTAAATATCTTAGTTTCTAAGGTTTTGGCCCATTCCACAAACCATTTTTATTTGTACCTTATTTCATAAAAGAGAGTATTGGGCCCAACCTCCTTATTATATTATAACACAAATTTTCCATATAATATGTTATTTCATAAAAATTTTTACTCTGATTTGTTTGTAACTCTTAATTCCTTGATGTGGATGAATTACATCATTTTTGATTTGATTATATTACAATAGTTTAATGTTTCTCATTTTAGTTTCAATAAATATTGAATTGATCTAAAAATTTTAATGTACTATTTTTTTCTTTTGTAATTTGTATTAATTCCAAAGGTGGCCCTCTCAAGATGGAACAAATATTGTTGGTCACAACTCAAAGAGCTCTATCCAATAAACAACTCCTTTTATATTTTTAAATATTTTAATTACTATGATTTTGGCATGCTTGATAAGAAATTTTAATTCATAATTGATATAGAGATCAAGGATGTTATGTGCAATTTTTCACATTTTGATTCTCCTCAAAGTTTACATGTACATTGCTTTAATTTATTTAATTTCATTGCTTGAATTTACTCTATTTAGAAATTCTAAATGTGCTTCAATGGTGGAAATAAATCATAGAAATTCTAATTAAATATTCATCTTTTTATTTTAAAATTTTTCTTCCTATGTTTTCTACACACTTCATTAGTTATTTTCATTCATATCTATCTTGACGACCAAGGACATTAAACTCGATCTCCTTAGTACCTTGAAATGCATCATTCTTGCATGGTTCATCTCATTTGTCTAATTTGTTTATTTTGATTTGGTTCTATTATTATGAAACTCTAAATCCCTAACCTTTAGATCCTTATAACACATTGATTTTGTTGTAATACATTACATTAAGTTATTTTATTTGAGTTCTAATATTTTTTTTGTAATGTAAAAATAATTATTTATTATCATTTATGCTTATTTATTTGGATAATTTGTAGTAATTCTAAATGTAGTCTAATCAGGATGAAACAAACATCATTGGACCCATTGTGATGAGCTTAATACTAATAAATATTCAATTATGTATTTCTTATATTTTTTCTAATCCTTTGTCATGCTTTACGAAATATTTTGTTTTAAAAATGATCTATTAATCAAGGTAACACACATATTCTCCTTAGTATCTCAAGATTCAACTTTTCATTAAAATTTATCTCATTTATTCAAATATTTTTTCTTTTGATTGGTTATATTGAAATTAAACTCTAATACTCTACTTTTACAATTGTTACATCATCTTAGTTCTACTTTATTAAATTGGTTCAATTTTTATAATTTTATTTTTAAAACATTTTAACTTAATATTAAAAAAATAATTTGCTACTATTTGAGGTTATTCATTTTTGCAATTCGTAGAAATTTCTGATGGGGTATGATGAAGACAAAAAAAGAATCTTTTGGCTTATCTCAATGAGATCTATGAAATTTAAAAAAATCATTTTTAAATTTTTAAATATTTTTTCGACTATTTTGGCACAAGTTACTTGATATTATTGTCCATCCCTTATTTGAGGATGTGGATGTCATACTATATCTTCTTAGCATCTTTGAATCCAGCTTTACCACATAGTTTATCTTATTTCTTCAAATGGTTCACTTTCAATTAGTTATATGACTATACAACACTAAATCTCCAATGGTGTGGGGATTAACTTACCTTATTTCAACTTGAATATATATTTTCTTAATATAAAAATATAATTTTTTTTTAAATTTTTTCTTTTTTATTTTAGTATTTCATTGTAAATTTAGATGAGGTCTAGTCCAAGTAAGATTCAATTAAGTGTTCATTTCTTATATTTTTAAATATTTTATTTTGTGGTGCTTCGAAAATTTTCTATGGTATTTCAATTGGAACCCTATTTTATGACCATGGAAGTTAAACAAAAAGTTCTTGGTATCTTGGAATGCTATATTCCCTTATAATCTATTAGCTTTCTTAAACTTTTTTGCATTTATTTAATTATATCAATATAAAACACTAATTTTTCCCTCATTTGACCTTACATCACATTGATTTGGTCTTATTACATTGCGTTATCTATCATATTTTAACTTTAATATAGATTTTCTTAGTATTAAAATATTATTTTCTTATTATTTTTACATTTTTACTCTTGGAAATCTTAATAATTGCAAACAAGAATTAATTGAGATGAAACAAACATCAATAAATTTAAATATTTAATTTCATTATTTAAAATTCTTTATTTCTAAGGATAGTTGCACACTTTATGTGGTATTTTGATTCACACCTAATTTTATGATCTGTGATGTTACACATGATGTCCATAGTATCCTTGAAAGCAACTCTTTCATATTATTTATTACATTTCCTTAACTTCTTCAATTAGATTTAGTTTTGTTGCTTTTCTTAAATTTAACACAAGATAGCTTTATTTTATTCTTCTTTAACAAGACATGGCAATTTATTATTATTTTTACTCACTTAGTTTGATAATTCGTAGTAAATCCAAATGCAACTTATTAATAAATCTTAACTCTTTATTGATAAATGTTGTTTCTAGGATTTTGGCACACTTATTGATTCATTTTATTCATACTAGATTTGATTTTCTAGGATAACATCCTCAATCTCCATAGTATCTTATAATGCAACTTTCTTGTATAATTTCACTCATAATTTTTTATTTGATGTTAATTATATTACTATAATACTTTAACCCCTTTTTTTGAGACCTATGCATCAATTTTATTAGGATATTTAACATTGCTCCAATTTATGTCAATTCTACCTTAGTAAGTGTTTGTTTAATTTCCAGACAATCATTTATTAATATTTATAAGTATTCATTTTATTAATTCTTAGCAATTTAAAAAAAGGTGAAATCAAGAAGAAATAAACATAGTTATACTAATCTCGAGGAGCTTTATCCTTTTAAATATTTATTTTTCATATTTGCTAAATATTTTATTATGTTAAGTTTTTGTGATAATTTTTTAGTCATTTCATTTCGTAACTAATTTAATGATTAATGGTGATGCATGTGATCCCCTTATTACTATAGAAATCAACTTTCTTGTAACATTTATCACACTTTTTCAAATTTTTCTAATATTGCTCAACGATTACATTCCTTTAATTTGGGTAATTATATTTGTTCAATTCATCGTACTTTACATTCAATTTATATTCACAGATTCTAAAATAATAGTTTATTATTATTTATGTTTTCTTATTTTGACAAAACATAGAAAGTTCAAATGAGGTGCAATGGAAGAGAAGAAAAGCATCGTTGGGCTCATCTCGATGACTTATATTAAGTTAAATATATTATTTCATAAAGTTTTGGCCGTATATATGAGGTTTTTTAATTCATACTTGATTTGATAATGAAGAATGCAAACTCTATCTCTATAGTATATTAGAATATAGTTTTCCCAAATAATTTATCTCTTTGTTTATTTTTTTAGTTTAAGTTGCCTATATCACTTTGGTTTTGTTAAATTATAATGCTTCAAGTTGTCTTAGTTTGGCTTTAATTTTTATTTAACTTTTTTTAAAATAATAATAAAATCATTTTTGATGAATTTTTTAGTAATTTGTAGCATTCCAATTGAAGCTTGGTTGAGATTAAATAATGGTCGATGGACACATCTCAATGAGCTCAATCTTAATAAAAAAAAATTTTAATATTTTTTTATTTTATCTTTAAGGATTTGGATATGCTTTCCGAGATATTTTTATTTTTAAAAAACTTATTAATTTGGCATTTTTAAGCCCCATCTACTTAGTTTCCTGTAATTCAACTTGCCCAAAAATTTGACTCATGTCTTGTAACGTTTTCCTTTTATTTAGTTATTTTACTGTGGTACTATAAATCTTTTCATGTGTGACATTTATATTGCTTTAATTTATCCTTATAACATTTCTTAATTTATCTAATTTCCATTTTAATAGTATTTTACATTATATTAAAATAATAATAAATTTTATGTGTCTTTTTCTTTGGTAGTTAGCAAAAATTTTTTAATGTGGTTTGATGGTGATGAAAAAAAGTTCTACTCTTTTAGACAACTTCTATCAAATTAAATAATCAATTTATATTTTGAAATATTTTTATCTAAATGTTTGGCATAGGTTATGTGACATTTTGAATTGTGGTAACAAGGATGCTGGACTCTATCTCCTTGTACAATGTAATATAGCTTTCTAATACATTTCATCTCATTTCCTAAAATGTTTCTCATTAAATTTGTTATAATACTCAAAAACTCATATCTCCATTCACATGACCTTCAATTTATCTTATTTCTAATTCAATGCATCTTTTAATAATATTAACATAATATGTTACTTTTTTACTATCTAATTTTGTAATTCACTATATTTTCGAATAAGGACCGATCATAATGAAACAAACAACATTAAACTAATCTTAATGACTGCAATCAAACTAATTTTTTTTAAGTTTTACATCCCTTCAGTGGCATCTTGATTTGAGATTTATTTTATGATCAAGGACAAACTTTTTATCATCTTGGAGTGCCACATTCCTATATAAGTTATTGTATCTCTTGAAATGTTTCACTTTATTTGGTTTTGTTACTTTGAAAATATAATTTAATTCTTATTTGACCTTTATAATCTTTGATCTCATTATGTACCATTCATTTATCTTATTTTAGTTTCAATTTATATTTGTCTAATATTAAAATAATAATATTTTAGTATGTTTTTTATTTTTTACTTTATTAATTCTCAATAATTTCAAATGAGGTTTGATTTGACAAAAAAATCATATTCAAACTTCTATGAGGTACCTTAACATAATAAAATATTCAATTCTATTATATAAAATATTTTATTTCCTTGTGTTTTTGCATGCCTTACATGGTATTTTGATATATACTTTGTTTAATAATCAAGAATGTTACAAATGATCTTCTTTGTATCTTGGAATACAACTTTCCCACTTAACTTATCTCATTTATAAAACACTTTGTATTAGATTCTTATAAAACTCTATTTCCCCAATCATCTAATAAAGTCTGATTAAGATGAAATAAACACTATTGAACTCTTCCTAAATATCTCAATTAGATGTAATATTAATTTTAATATTTTTAAATTTATATTTTCTAACATGTCATTATGTCTTACAAGTCTTTTTAACTAGTAAATAATTTTATGATTTAAGATCTTTTGCACGATCTCCTCAATGTCTTATAACGTAATTTTGACATAACAATTTTCTAATTTTCAAAATGTTTCACTCTAATTTTGTTATATTATTATCGAACACTTAATCTTATATCATCAGTCGTTTAAATCACTTTTATTTGCTAATATATTACTTTAGTTTATCCCATTTTTTATTTAATATATTTATAATTTATTTTTAAATAATAATTTATTATTGTTTATGTTTATTAACATTAGTAATTTGTTTGAATTTTGAATGATGTCTAATTTAAATGAGATAAACATTGCGAGACTTCATGAAGAATCTCTATTTAATTAAATATTTATTTTTAGATATCTTGTTTTATCTAATTTTTAAATTTTTTACAAGTTATTTTGATTTATAACAAATTTTATTCTCTAGGATGTTACGTATGATATCCTTAGTATCTCAAGTATTAACTTTCTCATATAATTTTCCTCATTTTTCAAATGTTTTTGTCCTGGTTTGTTTATGTTGTCATGAAACTCTAATTCTCATGAAATTTGACAGTTATATTGTTTTAATTTTGTTATATTATATTACTTTAATTTATCTCATTTTAGCATAAATGTAATTTTATTTCACACTAAAATAATAATTTATTTTATTTAAAATTATTTACTTTGTAATTCATAGAAATTCCAAACAAGAGCTTTTGGAGGATGAAATGTGTATTGATAGATCTTGATGAACTCTATCTAATTAAGTATTCTTTTTTATATTTTAAAATATTTTTTTTATTTTGAAATGCTTTATGAGCCATTTCGATTTATAACTAATTTGGATATTATTGATGTTATGCTCTTTCAACATAGTATTCTTGAATGTAATTTTATCGTACAATTTTTCTTTCTTTTTTAAGTTTACTGCTTGATTTGGTTATATTGCTATAAGCTTCTAAATCTCTGCTCTTGTGGCAAATTTATCATTTTCATTTACTTATAGTACATTGCTTCAATTTTTCTTAGTTTTAATTTTGTATTATTTGCTTAAAGAATAATTTATAATAATTTATGCTTATTTAAATTTATTATTAGCAGAAATTCTGAACAAGATTCAATCAAGTAGAAAGAAACATCACTGGACTCATCACGACGAGCTCTATGCGAATTAATATTCATTTACATATTTTTTTATATTTTATATTCTAACAAGATTTGTTAGATTTATTCGTATCTGGTTCAACAATCAATGATGTCACCCATAATCTCTTTAGCTCTTAAAATATAACTTTCCATTTCAATTTATCACTTTTCTTCAAATTCGTGGTGCTGATTTGATTATGTCACTATTAGACTATAATTCTCCTGTCATGTGACCCTAACATAAAATTGATTTTGCCAAATTGTATTGCTTCAATTTATTTTATTTGACTTTTAGTATTTATTTTCTTACTATTAAAAAAATTTTATTGTTTTTTGTAAAATTTTTTACTTAGTAAATCTACGTTTTTTTAACAGAGGTCTAATTGAGACAAAAAAAATCAACGTTTGACTTATCTCGATGGCCTTAAATGAATTAAATATTTATTTTAATTATTTTGAATATTTTTATCTACGGTAATAGCATGTCTTTTATGACCTATAGGTTCGTACCTTAATTATCGATTTATGATGTTGCACTAAATCTTATTAGTATCATGGAGTACAACTTTGTCATGCAATTTATCTTGTTTCTATAGATTTTTTTTTTACTTTGGGGAAGTTATTATCAAACTTAAGTTGAGAACTTAACCTTTACATTACATTGATTATGTTGTATTACTTTCCTTCAATCTATCTCATATAAACAATCTTATATTTCTTGCTTGATATGGAATAGTTGTTTTGAATTATTTCTATATATTTTTTTTGTTAAATCATGTTAATTCCAAATGTGGCTTGATTAAGAAGAAACAAAGGTCATTAAACACATTTGCATGAGCTCGACCAAATTAAACTTAGATTTTTTAAATTAATAAATATTTAATTTTTTATGCTTTTGTCATGCTTTATAATTCATGTCTACTCATACTAAAGTTGACATTGTAAGAAATTATTTTCAATTGCTATAGTATCTTAGAATGCAACTTTTTCATTAAATTTATTTCATTTCTTCATATTTATCATGTTTATTTAGTTATACTATAATATAACTCTAAATTCCCTTGCTTGAGTCATTCACATTGCTATGATTTGGTGATAGTTCAATTATCTCATTTTAGATTTAATATATTTTTTTCTTGATTCTAACACATTAATTTATTATTTATTTTGGAATTCTTAATAACTCCAAACAAAGGTTTGATAGAGATAAGACAAACATTATCTTACCTTTTTATATTTGTAAATATTTAATTTTTTTACATCAAAAAACATAATTTAATAGTATTTATAGCTATTTACTTTTTGAATTTAAAGAAATTCCAAATGTCATTTGATGAAGTTGAAAAATATTATTAGACTTTTCTCAGTGAGCTCAATGAAATTACGTAATCACCTTTATGTTTTTAAATGTTTTATTTGCTAAAATGTTAACATATTTTACTAGATATTTTCATTCATATAAGATTTGGCCATCAGCAATTATACACTGTATTAGCTAATTATTATTTAATGAAACATCCCAAAACAACTTATCTCATTTCTTCAATTTTTCTCTTTAAATTTTTGTAATATTGTAATATGACTATAATTAAAGTCATTTATTCAAATGTTCAAAATTTATTTGTTTTTGTTACTATGAGAAAAAATTATCCATAAACGTGGTTTGATGTGCATTAATCAAGCATCGTTTGAGTAATCTCGATGAGCTCCTTCAAATTTAATATTCATTTTATATTTTTAAATATATTTTTTGTTGATGGTTTCATTGTTTATGAGCCATTTTTAAGCAAACCAAATTATACGATAGAGGGTGCTAAACTTAATCTTCAAAAAATCTTGGAATGCAACTTTCTTATATATTTTGTAGCATTTCATTAACCTTTTTACATAGATATGTTTATGTCACTTTGTAACTCTACTAATCATGTCATGTGACAGTTGTATTGCTTTTATTTTGTTACAATACAATTTGTCAATTTATCTCTTTAGTAGCGATTAGATATAGTTTATGGGGTTGTTTGATTCATGCCAGATTTCACTATAGGGGATATTACAATCAAACTTTCTAGTACCTTTAAATGCAAATTTCTCATATAATTTACCTCTATTGTGTAAAAGTTTCCTTGTATTTTATTGTGTTAGTATGAAACTCTAAACTCCACTATTGTGTCATTTATATCACATCTATTTAGTTATATCACATTGTTTTAATTTATGCCAAATTGTCTGTATTTTATTTCCACATGATATAAGAGTAATAATTTATTATTATTTACTTTTATCGTTCATAGCTTTCTTATCGTGGCCTTTTATGACAAGCATACATCGTTGGACTCATCTCCACTATCGAATTAAAAAGGTGCTATTATATTTTTAAATTTTTTCTTTCCTAAGGTTTTGGTGCTCTTTACATGGCAATTCTATTTGTACATGGTTTGATTACAAGAATGTCATTGCAATACTCCTTGATTCCCTAAAATGAAACTTTCCATAACAACTAAACTCATTTTTTCAAATGTTTTGCCTTGATTTAGTTACAATACATTGTAACTCTCAATTGTTTCGCATATGAACTTGACATTGCTTTTATTTTTTCTTTATTATATTACTTTTTACTTAATTTTATCTTTAACATATATTTACTAAATTTTAAAAAAATTAGATTGTTATTATTTATGTTCATTTACTTCGGTAATTCATACAAGTTCAAAACAAGCTCTGATTGAGAAAATACTAGTCTTCGTAATCATCTTGATGCCCTTTATCTAATTAAACATGCATTTTGTATTTTGCAATGTCTAATTTCTCATTGTTTTGTCATGCTTCACTAGACTTTTGATTTATAAATTATTTGATAATCGATGATGTTACACTCTATCTCCTGAGTATCCTGCATTGTAACTTTTTCATTTAATTTGACTCATTCTTTACTTTTTTTTGTTTTTCTTTCTTATGTTAATATGAAACTCTAGTTCTCCTTTTATGTCACCTTTAAGCGTCTTTTATTTGTTTATATTATACTACTTTAATTTATCTCCCTTTAGCTTTAATATAATTTTCTTCATATTTAATAAAAAATTAATGTCATTTACATTTATTATTTATTACAATTTCTAGTAATTCTAAATGAGGTTTTATAGAGAATAAAAAAATGTTTTCAAACTAATATCATCGAGCTATATTAAATTAAATATATTTTTAAATATTTTAAATAGTTTATTTCTAAGGAGTTAGCCTACATTTTAAGACATTTTGATTCTTAGTTGATTGGATGTCTAAGAATGTTACTCATGATCCCCTCATTATTTTGAATGCTGCTTTCTACTATAATTTATATTATTTTTTTGAAATTTATCACTTTGATTTGGTTATATTCCTTGCTAGCTCTGCATGTCCACAAATGCAATTGTTAATAGTTGTTTTATTTGTGTTTTTACATTCTTTTGATTTATCTCATTTGTTGAATATATACTAACCTAACAATAACATAATAATTTGTAATTATTAATGCTTATTTAATTTGGTAATTCATATAAATTCTAAGAAAAATATGATCAAGAGAAAAAAATATCATAACACTCACTAAATGAACACATCTTAATTAAGTTTAATTACTATATAATTAAAAAAATATTTTCTAAGTTTTGGTACACTTCACCATAAATTTAATTCATACATAATTTGATTATTGAATATGTTAAACACAATCTCCTTTTTATCTTGGAAAGCAACTATCACAAACAAATTATAATATTTCTTCAACTTTTTTTCTTTTATTTAGTTATATCACTGAGTAATTCTAGAAGTCCTCTCATGTTAGCTTCACGTCATTTTCATATGATTATATTATAATGCTTTAATTAATCTCACTTCAACATCAATATTTTTTTTACTTTTATTTATGCTTATTTTTTTTGTAATTTGCAATAATTCCAAACAAGTTTCTATCAAGATGAAACAAACATCATCAAACTATTCTCAATAAGCCTTATTCAATTAAATATTCTTCATTTGATATTTATTAAATACTATATTTTTTTAGGGGTTTTTACATGCTTTACAAAAAAGTTTGATGCCTACAAGAATTGATGATCAAGGATATTACATAGAACACCTAAATAACAAGGAATGAAAATTTTCCACCCAATTTATCTAACTTCTTCAAAATTATAATTTTCATTTTATTATATTATAGAGAAGCTCAAATTGTTCTCTCTTGTGACATTTAAATAACTTTAATTTGTTTATATTCACGAATTTAAATTTATTATTATTTATGTTTATTTATTGTTGTTGTAAACAATAATTCTAAATGAGATCAAATCAAGAAAAATCAGATATTGTTGGACAAATTATGATAAGTTTATGTCATTAATAACGCTTTTTTTATTTTTTAATATATTATTTTCTAGATTTTGGGCATGTTTTATAAGATATTTGAATTCATACCCCATTTTGATGATCATGTGTTATACTTGATCTCTTTGGTAGTATGAAATATAACTTTCTAGTAATTGATATCTCATTTTTTAATATCTTTCTTGTTGATAGAACTACATTACTATGTAACTATAAATTTCATCTCATGTCACCTATTGATTGATTTAATTTGGCTATATTATATTTCTTTAATTTATATCATTTCAACATTAATATGTGCTTAGCTAATATTAGAATAATATTTGTTTTGCTATTTTTACCAATTTAGTAACTCTGAATGATTTTTTATTGAGATGAAAAAGTATGAACTAGCTTATCTGAATGACCACTGTCTAATTAAATATTCATTTTAGTAGTTTAGACTTTATTATTTGACTATTTTTTTGCATTCTTTTTGAGGTACTTTTGTTTGTGCTTGATTTAATGTTGAAGGATGTCATAGTCAATCATTTTATTATTTTAAAATGCAAATTATTCATCTAATTTATCAATTTTTATATAAAATTTTAGTTTGATTTGGTTATGTTACTATGTAAATCTAACTCTTCTCTTATGTTATGTTTAAGATCACTATAAACTTTTTAAAAGCATAGCACATTAATTTATGTCCTTTATTCATTAAAAGAATATTTAATTAAATTTTATGTAATAATTTATTATTATTTATGTTTATCACTTTAGTAATTCATAGTAATTGTTATTGAGGTCTAATAAAAAAGAAGCAAAAGTCTTCAAACTCATCTTGATAATCAAGAATGCTACATTCATACACCTTAATATCTTAGATGCAATTATTTGATATAATTTATCATTTATTCAAACTTTTTAATTTGGTTTGGCTGTATTTCTAAGATACTCTAATTATCTTCTCATGTCACATTTACATCAATTTGATTTGATTATATTATATTATTTCAATTTATCTCATTTTAAGTTTATTATTTTTTTTCTTTAATTATTAAATAATAATTTATTATTTGTTAAGATTATTTATTTTTGTAATTCATAATAATTCTTAATAATGACTTATCAACAAAAAAAATTTCAATAGAGTCATTCGTTATTTATTTTATTATTTACAAAAAATTACTTTTCCATTCACACCTTATTCGACAATCTAGGATGTGACAGTTGATCTGCTAAGTGTCTTAGAGTATCCCTTTCTAGCATAAACTATATCATTTCTCTACATATTTCTCCTTTATTTGGTTATATTACTTTATTAATCTAACTCTTTTTTCAGGTCGACTATTATAAGTTTTTTTTTAAAATATATATATTAGTTTAAAAACATTTTTTTAGTTATTTAATTTTTAATTTATAGTAATTCAAAACTAACCCTAGTTAAGATGAAAAAAAATATAGTTCTACCTAACTTGATGAATTCTAAAACTAAATCTTTATTTTCTTTTTTTAAAATATTTTTTTCTAGTTTTTTTGTGTGCTTTGTAAAGAATTTTGAATCATATCTTATTTGACCATCTATAATTTTATACATTATCTCCTTAATAACTTTGAATTTAACTTTACAACATATTCTTTTTTGTCAATTTTTTTCTTTGATTTTTTCATGTTATGAAACTTTTAATTCCTTTCTTATGTCACCTTTATATTGCCATAATTTTATTATATCATATTGCTTTATTTTATCACTTTTTGAATTTAATATAGGTTCACTTGACATTAATATTAAAATTTATGATTATGTGTGCTTAATTACTTTGGTAACTTGTAGCAATTTTAGATGAGGTCTGATTGAGACAAAACAAATGTCTTGGAATTTGCTCATCAAGTTATATCAAATAAATATTTATTCTTATATTTTTTAATATTTTATTTCTAGGGTTTTAACATGCATAATGAGACATTTCTAGTTGTACCAAATTTAAACATCGATGATGTTATAGTTGATCTTCATAGTATCTTAGAATGAGCTTTGCTCTATGATTTATATCATTGCTTGATGTTTTAGGCCTTGAGTTTGTTATATTATAATATAATTTCTATTCCCTCTCTTGTGAGCTTTACATTTCTTTATTTTGATCACATTATATAATTTATATTTGTCTCATTTCACATTTAACATAAGGTAAATTAATATTAAAATAATAATTTGTTATTATTTATGATTATTTGTTCTCATAATTCATAGTAACTCCAAACTAGGTTCAAACAAGATAAAATAGTTGTCATTGGACTCATCTCAAAGCTCTTTATGTAATTAAATGTTTTATATTTTATATATTTGAATATTTTATTTTGTTAAGCTTTACATCATTTTATGAGACATATTGACTCATACCTGATTTGATGATTTAGGATCTTATACCCGATCCCTTGGTGCCTCATAATGCAATATGTTTACGTGATTTATCAAATTTCTTCAAATGCATTATTTCAAATTGATTATATTACTATGTTATATTAAATTTTATCTTGTGTGAGCTTTACATCTCTTCGATTTACTATATCACAATGCTTCAATTGTCTCACTTTAGCTTAAATATATATGCAATTATTACTAAAGTAAAAATTTATTTATTTTTATGCATTTTAAATTTTGAAATTTGTATTAATTTTTCAATGATGTTCAATAAAGTGGAGAGAAACATTATTGTTTGTCTTGATGTGCCCTATTTAATAAAATATTCCTTTTTTAGTTTAAATGTTTACTTTCTTAAGTTTTGGAATGCTTTAATGGTTATTTTGATTCACAGTAGATTTAAGAGTTAGGGATGCATACAATCACTTATCATAGAATTGTTCTTTCAAGTATAATTTCAGTAATTTATTAAGATATTTTAGTTTGGTTGTATTTAATTTCTATGTAACTTTAAACGACATCTTGCACGATTTTGCATGTCTCTGATTTGGCTATATCAAGTTGCTTAAATGTATGTCATTTTATTTTTACGATTTATTTATGTAATTTTAAAATAATAAGTCATTTTTATTTATTCATATTAACTTTAGTAATTCAAAGTAACTCTTAATTAGGTGTGATAGTGATGAAAATATAATTATTGGAATCATCATGATGACATTATGAATTTAAGTATTCATTTTTGCAATTTAAATTAGTTTTTCTAAAATTTTTGAAACCTTTATGATAGTATTCATGTCATAGCTTATTTGATTATCAAAGATGTTCCACTAAATATAAATAATTTTTAGTGCAACTTTTGGTATAATTTATCTTATTTTTACAAAACCTTTGTTTTGATTTGATTATATTATTTTTCTTTAATTTGTCTCATCTCTCAAATAAGGTAACCAACTCACCTCATAATATAGAGGAATTGACTCATGCCATATTATTCTACCGTCTTCCTCATGAGAACTAATTAACTACATTTACGATTTGGTGAACCAACCTTTCTCGATTTGATCGTCATTATTGTCATAAACTTTGTGAGAGCAAACTCATCCTATAGTGATTGGGGGAATGTACTCACTCTAATATCAACATCATTTTAACAACCATGAGAATCTACACATCATAGTAGCCACTAGAGGATCTAGCTCACCATAGTCGCAACAAATTCGAACATTATAATAAATATATGTGGGAGGACATGAATTGATAAATATATTGTCATTAAAAATTTTTATATTTTGCATGTTATTTTTTGTTCAACCACAGTATATCAATATTAATTTAATATTATATTAATTAACACATAATCTTGTTGTAGAAATAAGTATAATAAATAGAACTGAAACAATTCTTACTAGTTAGGATCACAAAAAATTACATATGATATATCTTGAAATTCTATACAACAACTATACAAAAAAGTACAATGCATAATCATCATATAGTCTCTATCTTGCTCTCTCTATTTGTTACTATTTTGTGCCCTTTTTCTTCAGAATGATTGTTCATACTTCCCCACCATTTAAAGGAGATGATAAATATTGGGCTCAGAGATTATAACAATTATGTCATTGGAATATGGAGACAAGAAGGAAAATAAATGAATCATTTTGTAAGTCTAATAAATGACCATACTGATGAAACAATCAATTGCTCTCTCCACCATATTTTTAGTGGCAATGATTGCGAAATAACAATTAAACCATGATTAAGTTTTCAAATTAGGCTGTTGACACTTAGTTGAGCAAGTGAGAGAAAATGGAAAGTGATAATGTGATTGGTTAAGATTAGAATATAAGATTTTGTGCATAATAATTATGTATATTAAATAGTTAATTTTTTTTATTTAGCATTAAAATTAAAAAAATAATAATAATCCAAAAGAGATTTACCAAAAATTTCAAAGCATTACAATCATCCCCAATAGTACTCTCCTCTTCTCACTCATTATCCCCAAGTATCTTCCACTTACAAGGTCCAAGGTGTAGTCACCTGTCCATTTTAATAACTTGAAGAGTCACCCTTATCTATTTATTGGCTCTCCCATTCATATCATTGAATAATTGGAAGATAAAGTATTAGCGAATTACCTTCTTGTTACATCCATTCATTGCCAAAAAAACAAAATGCTACACTTAAATATCTTCCTCTCTATATAATTTATGGAATTTAAACACGACCATTGGTACACAAGATGAGTAAGAAATCCTTTTAGGCTATCAACTTGCCCTGTCTCCTTCATTTGCTTTATAATGTTATAGTGAGGTGGGTCATTCATGATTTTTGTTTGATAGAGGAGGTGCACATATTGTGTTGTACTACAATTTGATTAACAACAATTTCAAGAACATTGTTTGGGAATGCTTCCTTTATCCAAGTTGAATGATCAATTTCATTAATTATCCTAGCACTACTTGCTATTATGGAATTGTTGTGCCCATAAGAAGTAGTTTTAACAAGGATACTAAATAACAAATAAAACTAGTATACCTTGTTGTAATGGTATTTTTGTTAATAAAAATTATAATCATATTCTTTTGTGGATATCTATTGGATTGAAGTAGCTAAATCTCATGGCTACCTATTGTATTTTGGTAAGGAGTAATGTAGCCTTCATGATTTATCTCTTGGAAACTCATGTGGAGACCTTTAGTTATTGTAAGAATGTTAAACTTTCTGAAAAACTCTTGGATTAGTTTGTCTAACCTTCGACTAGTCTATAAACTATTGATTAACTTGGGACCAAATTAGAGATAGTGATATGTTTGGTGGACCATTATTTGTTGTAGGGCACTTTAATTCCTTACATGTGCAGCAATAAAAAAAGTAGCAAAAAATTTAGCAATGGTCAGGCTTAGTTTGAATTCTCCAGCTTCATTCATGATATGGATTTGACTGGCTTGGGTTTCATTGGAAATTAGTTTACTTGGTGTAATAACAAATAGGTAAAAGCTTGTATCTATGAAGCATTATATATAGCTTTTATTAATATTGATGGTAAGCAAGCCCTCTTGATCACCACTTTTATGCTTCTCCCTCGCATCCCTTTAACCACAACCCATTACTATAATAGTTTAGACAATCATTATTAGGCAAAACTAAAAGGAGAATCTGATTTGAAAACATTTTGTTAACTTTTCTTTAATAAATGAATGCATTTAATACAACTTGGAAAAGTATTATTAAAGGAATTCCAATGGATATTTTTTCTACAAAATTTAGCGAAGCTATGTCATCATTAAAGAAATTGAGCATAACAGAACTTGACAATAGCTATAAAAATCTTAGCAACTGGAATATGAAATTTAGGAGCTTCAACATATGGAGTCTGTGGAGTTGCTAAATTGAGTTGGAACATGATCCTATTGCTAGCTTATTTCTTCATATCTCATTGTCATTACATTAGAAGAAGCATGGTAGAGGTAGCATACCAAACTTAATTATGCCTCCCTTGGGGATTAAACATGCTTCTTTTCAAAAATAGCTTCCTTTAACTCCAAGAGCAACTATATCCAACAACCTAAAAATGATATTTGTGAACTGATGGCCATTTAAACTAAGATTAAAGAGATTCTTTTGTAGTATTTTAGTAAGAAATGGTGTGTCCATGTCTAATATGATTCTCTGTACCCATTCAACCCTTGATAATTGCTAATGATGAAGAGGAGACTTCACTTGCGTCTCTAATAAGTGATGATAAGGTCATATCTATAATGGTCTCCAACAAAAGAAATAAATGTCATCTTTTGGATGGCTTCTTAGTCGAGCTTCTACATGTTTATTAGAAGAACATACAAATGGACATTATTATAGTTGTGAAATAATTCTTTAAAGACAACTTTTTATCAAAATGCTGAAAGGACCCATGGGCCATATTCACTCTTAAAGTTTAAGGAGCATAAAAAACAAAGACATTTAACCTCAATAGGCTTTGCAATATGATTAACAAAGTAGTGACCAAAATTTTTTTCTAGTTAGACTTAGGGTAATGCTTCCAGATATCTTTGTCATGGAGCAAGTGGCTTTTGTGTTATGTCATGCTGTATCTGATAATATTTTTTAAATTAGAAAAAAACCCATTTGCACCTATCTTCTTTCAAAGAAGGTTTGATGGTAATAAAATTAGATATGCATTAAGCTTATGATAATGAAAATTAGAAATTTGTATTGGTTATTCTTAAGCATTGGTAGATCCTTATAGTTTGTTGTGGTTGGATTATGGCTGATATCATCAAACAAAGATTTGAGATTATGTTTGATGATTTTTATCTATCATTGATGCAAGGAACTAGGGGTTTTAAATAGGGATATACTTAAGTATTGTTAAGAAAATTAAGAATTAGATATGGATCATGCTTATGATAAGGAAAGGTAGAAATTTGTGTTGGTTATGCTTAAACAATGTTCATTCCTTAAACTTTGTTGTGGTTGGATTAAGGCTTATATCAACACTCCAAGATTTAGGATTGTGTTTAATGTTTTCTATGTATCATTGATCGAAGTAACTAAGGGTCTTAGAAAGGGATGTTCTCTCAATCCATACCACCTTACCACATTGTCTAAGTATCTCCTATGGCTTATTAGTATTAGTTTGATCATACTGTCTTGATTGCGTTTAAGAATTTTCTTTCTTCTTTGATGATTACACAACTTTTGTATATTTATGACATCATGATTTATAAACCATAAACTTGTGGAATAATGAAGAATATTTAGGATATTATAGAGTAGTAAGGGCATCACTTAGATGTGGTGATGAATCTAAACAAATTTAGAGTGTTATTTAGTGAAGGGATGAAGTGCAAATATAGAAATCTGATTTCTCGAAATTTTTACATGCTTACTTAAAATATCTAGGAAACCAATTATTGCAACAAAACTTTAAAGAAAAGAATTGAAATTCATTAATAATCAAGTAGAAAATTATGTGTCAAGGTGGATGATCAATTCATTATAAATTGTGGACCACAATGTCATGATGAACTCGATGTTAACGGTTGTTGTTACTTATTGCTTAGTCTACTGCTTAATTCCAAGCTACACTATTGCCTAATAAAACATATTATTGTGTTGTTATTTGTGGGGTAGTATGAATTATAGTAGTACAATAGACTATGCTTATTGAGAAATACAACTCTGAAGAAATGTCACAGACTTTGAGTTTATAGTTTTTCGAACTAGTTGTCAAGATAGATTGCAAAACATGGTAACTATGGTATTGCTCAAGAAGATAATTTATGAGTTTAGTTCTTTAGGTCAAAATAGCTTTTCATAATAATACTTTTCATATGCCTTGTAGTACACTGATACATGTGTGTCACTTAATGTTGGAGCCCCCTAAACCACAAAACATAAGGTTTGGCAAATTTTTGCAAGCAATTTTGTTTCTTTTGGTGGTTAATTTGCTCATCATTCATCCTATTGCTACTGAAACAACCTATTTTAACATTGATGTGGAGCATTTGATATTTATAGTAAAGTAGTTAAGGAGCATGGGGTGTCAAATCACAAAAAGATTTAAAAGTTATTAACATCTAATTTTTGTATTTTTGGTTCTACATTCTCCTTCTAATAAGTCTAATAAAATGAATGTTCTATGGTTCACATTGGGTGAGGATTTGGTGTTGGACTTAGACACTATATACAATGACACATACATGTCCATCATTGGAGGATGTCTTATGGGTTTGGAAAGAGTTGGTGCAACCTTAAGTAAACATTTTCCTTTAGAGATTAGCATTAAATCTACTTCCTACATGCACTTGGCTTCATGCAAGAGGGATTGAGTCATTTAAACTTTGTCCTTAGTGATGATCATACTAATGAAGATGTGAAACATTTTTCTTTGAGAGTGTTATGTCATGAATGACATCTGGTTTAGCAGCTTTTCAAATGACCAATTCATGCTTGTTGGGATTAAGTACTGGGATGTGACTTCTATAATTTAGTTTTTTAATTGGATGCCTACGAATGTGTAGGTGGCAATGACTTATTATGTAGTCAAATGTACTGCTTTACCTTTTTTGTACCTCTAGAATAACAAGAATTTGTAGGTGTAGGCAAAAAAGGCACCCAATTAAGTTGCACATCAAAGAAGAAATCACATTATTGTTGCTACTTGCAACAACTCTTAGATCATGTCTAGTGAGAGCTCTGGCGGTCCTGACCAGTTGTTTGTTATCTCTTATAAGACTACCTCTAGTAGGTTCGATTAAATTTAAATGTGATGTAGTTATGCATGATCACATAAATGCTAGATTTGGAAGTGTTAATGGGATGACATAGGTAGATCTGTTACTATTGTCAGAAAAACTTTGGTTTCATATTCAACTATTACCATTGACATTGTTGCTATTCTAAAAGCAATGAAAATTTTGAAAGCTCTATTTCTTGTTGTCCAAGGAATGTTGATGGAATCAAACTACATTATAGTCATTATTGAAGTCAATCAATTACTTTCAACAACGACAAATAATAGTTCCTACAATAGTTCTTATCCCCAAAAAAGTGTGAAGGCAATAATTTTAAAGACTAAGTTTTTCATCATGCAATTTTATATGATTATATTTGAGACCTGCTAATGCCTCTCCAAAATCACTTCAACTTTGTGTTTTTAATGATTTTATATATGAACATTCTTAAAGAGAATATGTTGTAGACTTTGGCTATTACTTTACCAAGGAACCCAATGACTTTGATTTCACGTATAGTGCTGATGGAGTCCAAATAGTAACATCCACCAATCCCTAGTTAGCATCATTTATGGTTAAGACTAGGGCGGTATCTATTCATCCTAAAGCCTCTAGCACTCATTTCGTTATTAATTAAAGCAACATTGGCAAATTCTTTTGCAATGATTTCTTTTCATAAATCCAAGAATTTTAACTTTGACTTTTTGATATGTGTGCCCATGATTGTTCCTAAAGCCTCTTAATCTTTACTTCAATGTCAATCGCCATAATAAAAGGATCAAAATCCTATGACGTTATCCCTTGATAAAGTATCAAAAGCATGGGCTTGCCTTGAGCAAGTTAATTTCTATAGAGTAATGATGTTGAAGGCACAACCAAGGTATATAAAGCAAAACTACACTAATGACAAAAGGATTTGTGTAGGGAGTGTACAAAAAAAGATAGACCGATCAACCCAAACGATGGTATTACTATGAGCTTTTTTACTACAACTTAAACATAGGTGATTGGAGCACAAATTGTTGTGGCTACTAAAAAAATACTTTCCCACCAAGGGATCATCATTAAATGATTTAGATTATACTTTTTCAAATTACTAAACATATGGGGCCTCTATTATTATCATTTATCAATGCCTCGCCGTGTCAAGATTTGGAAATTTTCTCGCTTACTGTCTTCATTGGATGTGGTAACCATGTTTCAAGCTATCTTTTTAGAGTCAAACCCTAATTCACCATCAACCAATACTGCTATGGTAGGGCCATAAATTTCCATCAAAAGTTGATCTGGGGGAAATTTGAATGATGCATATCATACATAGATGTTGTGTGATACAATAAGCTATCTTGAAAACTTAATGAGACAGGTGAAAGCCCACATCAACCTTCTACTTAATGAATGCATCCCATAAAGAAGTTAGGACTTCATGAATGTATTACCTCTAGTGTTATATGGTTTTCAATGTAGCATGTGCCTTCACAAAAATTGTAATTATTTTAATGAGTCATTCACTATTTCATAGTTTAAAATTGTTTTTACTTATATATTAATAGATTTTTCCTTCTGATAAGCAGATGACTTCTAATAAGATCAACTAGGTTGAAACAGAATGAAAAGCAGTAGAGAGCACCTTATATCATAATTGACATGTTTTTCATGTCTGGTGACACTTCACAAAGGAATAATGAATGTTTTCATGTTTTGATGCCATTTGTTAAGTTTTGAAACATTGCCACCCAATAATAGCATTCTTCAATGACAACCCTCCTTGTTAGAGAATGAAGATAAAAATGTTTGGTTTCAATCACTATGCCAACATGAGAGTAGGGACAGTCACATGTTGAATTGCATTACAAAACAACAAAAGTTGCAAGGCATTACAAGTGTGGCATCAACATAATAATTGGATAGGAACATACAAGTCCCATAAAAAGAAGAAAACCTATGAACTTTCTCATTAAAAAGCTTTGTTAGCTAATAAAGCCCTAAAAATAATAATTGATAACACAAACAGGTTGCCAAGACATAAGAAGTACCACCATAAAAAAAATCTTGTGCAAAAATGGTCTAAAGCAAATCTAATCCCATTAGCTCAAAGGATTCAAAGATTTTAAAAAAAGCACAATGGGGCTAATTAAGGATGAAGGACTTGGCTAACATACACATGGCATGAAAACCAACAAGGTCTAAAAAAATGACATAGTAATACAAATGATCCATTAGGGCCTACACAAATCAATAAACTATTAAAATGGCTTAAAGGTATTGCAACTCAAAAATTGAGGTTGTTGAGCACCACTCATGTAATTATATAATGTTTTTCCAAGATCCAAGACAAGATAGCAAGCACACTGTGTGCTCCAAACTTTGCTATCCATGAAGCAACACCAAGTTAGTGACTTTAAAATGTTGTAATTTCACAACTAGTAGGTCACACATGTAAGGCCTCACCATGAAAAATGCAGTGGAATACATAGCAGGATGATGAGGCTTTTGGCCATGCATCGTATGATGTAGAGGTAATAGCACACTTAACCAACACATGGCCATTTGTAATTTGCACCATAGAAGTTTCACTATGACATTCATAAATATCACATAAAACAAAGCTCCAAGTAGTAAGAAAAGTGACACAATTTCACATTGTGCCATGTAAAGTCCCTATTAGAGTGACACCTTATTCTTGCTTCACATATTTGCATGTGAATAATTCTAATACACGAGACACTAGGATGTTATCATACATCATACAACAAAATGGCAAGTACTCTGTGGATAACGACATTGCTGAAAGCACATGGCATTACCAAATTTTCACTACAAAGTGAGCACCCACACAAAGCCCCACATAGAAAAAAAGAGTGACACTTTGAACATGCACAAAGATAGGTCTCCTAATTAGGGATCACATTATACAAGAACAAACACATGGTAGTGTTAAAATCCCAAAAAAATGTTACACCACTAGTCACATGCATAAGATGTTGCAAACCACACTTAAGAACAGCAAACTATGCCACATGACTAAGGATAAAGCATAACATGCACAAACCCTTGGGTATATTACATCATCCAATGTTTTCTTCATCGTAGATGGCACAGTGATGCACATTAAAACATGTGAATTGCATGTTGTGATAATTCCATCAGAGTGGAAGGCATGTCTTCTAATAGGACATCACCTTATTAATGCACTAGTAGTCGATAATGGAAACATCCTAAACAAAGTTGCACTTTATGGGCCCCAATACACACATCCATTGGACGTAGTAAGGAGTGCACGTACTAAGTACAACATATGCAAATAGTACACTATCGATGTTGTAGTGCACCCAATCTTCTACCATACATGCAAGTACAAAAATGTGAGGCTAATGCAACAACCAAGCTTACACACCTAATTACATAATGCACCATCCAATTGTCGCTTTGCTACTAGTTCCATTATGTTGCATATTTTCTTTAGCAGGATTTTTTGTTATGAAAATTCTATAAAATAAAGAAGTAAAGTCTCCCAATAAACCACCAACTTATCAAAGTGTTAGTATCCTGCAACTATTAAAATTAAAAAAATGTTAGACTTTATGAGCCTCATTGGTCGTGGGCACAAGATGATGGGTGCATAGAAATTGGCTTTTAGGAGTGGACATAATATTGTAGAATGCATAGTTCTCTATAATGTTTGAATAGGGATGCATCTTAAGAAGCACAAACCCTAACACATGTTGCACCATCCAACTTCCATTTTATCACAAGCTATGACAACATACACATTGCCCTCTATGGATTTCATATTATGAAAATTCCATCATGAAGGAATGCAAGTCATCCATGTGCCAATAGCCCATGGTGCTAAAAATCACAAAAATTAGCTACACTTTTGGGGCCCGATAAATCATGTTCATAGGATGTCATAGGACATGGATGGAGTAACTACTATGAATGTAAAGTCAAGAAAGTGCATAGTCACTTATCTTGCACGTAGCTGCAACAGCATATGGCTAGGGGTCATAACCTAACGTGCACAAAGCTTAGTGCATAGTGCACTATCCAACCAATACTTTGCTGTAGATTGCAGTGTGTTGTATATTGCCATTCACCAACTACATATAATGATAATTTCATCAAGGAAGAATTGAAGTCAACTAAAATTGCATCATATTATCCAACCACTAATAACCCAAACAACTAAAAATAATAAAAAAGGGATACACTATGTGGGACCCATTAATTACACCGATAAGTTGTCGTAATGCACTCAAGTTACTATAGGGTGCATATAGTCGAGTTATTGAATACACATATAATGCATTACCATGCACGTAACTTTTGCAGCATATAGATAGGGTGATTGCCCAACATGTACAAACCCTAGTGCTTATTGCATAATCCAACTTCAACTTCTCGATGGGTCACACTGCACCCCATATTACGCCTTGTGGATTGCATATCATGATCATTTTGTTAAGAAATAAGAAAATTCTTTTAATTGTGTGGCTCTACTTTCATTCCCACATAGCCGTAAGCATTGACACATTTTGTCATGCACACAGAACTACTCTATGTACCTTTTAAGCAATGTATGGGAGTAAGCAAGAAAAATTTTTGAAACAAATGTCATGCCTTTTTGTTTGTGGGGACAAATCTACTATGACATAGGCTTTGATCTCAGTGGATCAAGATAATTTATGGAGAAGGAAATGTTCTATAATTCCTACATTACATTATCCAACTTCTATGCCGAGTTGTGTAAGCCATCCCAACTTTGCACACTAGCAAGCCAATAAGGGGTACGACAAGAATCTCACAATACCACATAGTGTACCACATGAAATATCGCATGGAATATCGCATTAAGTATCACATGAAGTACTGCATGAAGTATTGCTATAAGTATGACAAAAAGTGACATAATCAACAGGGTTGGTGGAGCAGGCTGTGCAAGCTAAGTAGCAAGCAAGTGGTGTTTTGAAACTTTCATGATGGCTATATCTTCAAGGGGATGAATTTGTTGTGACATAGGGTTATTTCTCAGTGGATCATGATAGAAGGCCACTCTAACACTTATAATGCACTATCCACAAATTATTTATTAAGAAAGTATTCTAGCTGCTATTCATACTTAACTGTCATTTCTTATGGTGTCCATACCATCCAACGAAAAATGGCATTAACAGAGCTCATGGTCATGTGCCATTTTTGTGCAGAGCCCCTATTATTAATCAGTAGGCAAAAGATTGGTCTAAGTAGTGCATCTTAGTGTAGTTTTTCACTAAGAGGCATTTAGTTGGAATCCCACACATGATAACTTAACATCACTAGCTTTTCAAGCAAGCATAATGACTGATCATGTTAATCAATGGTTCATCTTGTACTCGATTAAATTACCATCATGACACCTTGATTAGTAGGACAAATGTAACCTATCTCATGATAATGTAAACCCACCTCAAGTTCCCAATGTCTGGGAGAACAATCAAATAGTTAATGAATTCTACATGATAATGATGAGAAGAATCAACATTGAAGGATCAAGGAACAAAGTTGCTATGAATCTCAGCCATCACAAGCTAGTTATATCTTTGAAAAGTTTTCATACATCAACTTCAAATTTTAAAACCATAAAGGATCGATAAGCCACAGTTTCACTATTCATATTAAAATTAGAATCAAATGACCTTCAAGACTTTTTTTCCATATAAGATTTTTCTACTCGTTAAGCTAATCTTAAGACACCATTGTTATTTTTAATAAATGTATCACCCCAGACATACTACCTATAGATGATGTCTTTTACACCGATTTCGATCCCTTAAGGAGACACTTGGAGAAAAAAGTAGGACTGAGCCCCACCTCCATCTTATAGATTAAGTAAAATTACATTTAAAGTACTAGTATTTCAATTCTATCAACATGCCAACTCCTGCATATGCTAGTTCTCTCAAATCATTTCGCAAAGTTGAATTAGAGTAAGCATTAATAAGGCCTTCCTTCCTCACTGATTATATCAAGGTTATTTCTTTTGTTGAGATCTTATTAGATAGTGAATAAAAATAGTTGGAATCTTATTAATCCATTCATGCACATCTTTAATAAGATAAACAAGGTATTTATCTACCTTAAGAGGGTCATAACTACTCACATTGTTTACCTATGCATGGTTGAATTTCTTCACTTTGCCATTTAGAGTTATGGATAAAAATCACCTTTTTTGACCACCCTTGAGAACCATTGCTATTCTTTGTTTTAATGAAATAATAAGAATCCAAGTGTCAATACCAATTTTGAGATGATTGTTTAGCACTCAGGGAAGGCCCCCATAAGGGCCACACTAAATTCATTCCTGAATGACGTGTCAACACAGTTTGACCTTGCGTCTAGCTTGAGCAGTCCACCAATGCTGATGGTTTCAAGACTTGGACCATCATGCCCAACCCTCAAAACAAAATCGTTTTTGCTAAAGATATTATTCAATATTTTCGGCTTCCCATCCTTACATTACTTCATCAACCACATTTTTTTCACCTTGGAGACCTGTTGTTGTGATGTGTATGATCAAGCATGGATGGCACTCAACCATCTAGATTTTAAATTGCCATTAGGGGAACACTTAGGATTACTCAACATGTAATGTTCTCTTATGAAATTGCATGTGCCTTTAATTAAGCCATTTTCATGGTTGATAGGTTATTAAGTACAAAAGATAGCACCTCCCAATGCCCTACCATTGTCTCTTGACCACTTCACATTGCAATCAACTAACACATCCTAGCTAAAGAAATTTAACTTGTCTCCCTCTTGAAGCTCAATCAAAATTATTGTCTCTAATGGAATCCCATCGTCTCATATGGAATCTATCCCTTATTTAGCCATCAAAGTCATCAATTGAATATTTGGCACTACCACAAAGATCAAAACCAATGAACACTCCACATAGCTTGTGTCTTACATCTCGTAGCGATCATTACACTCTCTTACTCGTCGGGGCATTTTATTACACAAAAAGCTAGGCATGGATGCAAACTTAAGTGCTAGCCATTTTTTTCTTCAGTTAATTTGACAAGTGAGTTGTTGCATACATAGTACATTTCAGCTTCTATGAGCACTATCTTGCTATCTTAATGAACCAATGCTCTTTTTAGGCTCTAGGTTAACATATTTTTGGACACTATAATCAAACTTTTTGTTCATCTAGCATCACTAGTTCTACTCATAAAAAATGGCCCACTTGAGCCTAGATTCATTTGCTTAATTATTGAAAGCAGCTAAGCCTTCCTACCAATTTAAAGTTTGAGAATAGGCTACGCAAATTATACGCCGAATGTCCGTAATTGTTGGTTACCAAATAAAACTTTTAATGCGTCTCTATTACATTGAGGGAAACATTTTGTGGAGCCAACCAATAGATGGTTTCATTAACCTTTCTCCCTTATAACCAAGTTAGATGAATGATTTGCATTTCAGTATCTCTTTTGGCATTTTGTAGATTTTTCACTGGCATTGGCTTGCTCAATCATAGCTTATTATCTCTTGCATTTTTGTTACCATCATATCACTTGAACCCTTTGTAGAAGATCTAGGTTAATTAATGGCTCACACCTCAAATCATAATCCCATCAATTAGCTTCCTTGAACCTTTCAGGCTTTCTCCATCATTGATACAATCATGCCAGTCTACCTAGTCTGTCTTTTGATATAATCAGATGGAGTGCCTATATGTGACTCTAATGCACAGGGTGCCATGATGGCATGCCTTCATGGGGCTAGCGTAGTCAGTCATGATGTCAATGATTTTTCATGGGAGACATCTGCTCGAGCTTCTATCATCGTGATGGCTCAAGTAGCCTACTCTTCAAGCAATGTAACAAACTATCTAGGATCATTCTATAACTAGCTGAGGTGCATCATCAACTCCCATCTGCTTCTTTCCAAGTAAAGTTCGGCACGTTTTGACTTTATTTTCAAAGTCCTTTCATTTTTCCATCACAGTGCTTATTGTCTATCCATCTCTTAAAATTACTAAGTCTTTGATGGAATTTACCACCAAATTTGGGTTGAATTTCCAAACTACCAGACTCATTTATAGTGCCTACTATAGAAGAAGTATATTAACTGAATAAGGCACTCACGCTCTATAGTGCCCCCTATAGGGGACATTATCCTGATATATTAGTCAGGATGCTTCTCTAGACTACACGTTAGACTTTAGGCTATCCAATTTCCATACTATGTTGGTCTTACTTTAACGGTGACCTCATTTATTGATATGTTTAAACTCAATTGTAGCCTCACCTAAGATGGGGTAATAATTCCACACCATGGAGCAAGTAGTTGGGTTTGGGAGACATTTACTTTTCATATTACAACATCATTTCAAACTAGCCAACACCACAACACATGATGATATACAACTTTTACTGCATTGATTGTCGACCATCACTCGACCCATCATATGATGCCATAGCATAGCGTGCCGACTATCAATTCCAAAAGGGGACTGAGATCTAAGCAAAAGATTTTAAGCTTTTGTAATAAATGATAGGCCACGTTACACCTAAGCAAGCATCCCCTTAGCTACATGTTGAAGTTGCAACTTGCATTCGTAAAATGGACGATTTGTAAGAATCTATAATTCACAAGACGTCACTTTCAGGTCTATTCTTGATCATTGTGACAACCATGGTATTCATTGTTGAGAGTCATTTGATGATGCCTTTTCAATCATAAATTCAAGTACAAGTTTGAATGTCTCATAAACCTACCAAAATTCTTAAAAAATAAAATATTAAAAAAATTTTAAAAATATATATTTGATTGGATATAGCATGTCTAGAAGAGTCTAATGAGGCCTGTTCCATTATAAAATATTAAAGTAAAAATTTGTTATTATTTATGTATATTTATTTAACAAATTATTATAATTTCAATGACATTCTGATTAAAATGTGGCATATATCATTGGAAATGTCTCAAGAAGCTCTACATAAAAAACTATTTGTGAGATATTTTGATTATTGGAATATTTGTTTCACTTTTTCAAAATGTTCACTTCCAAGTTGTATGATTACATTTTAACTCTGAATCACCTCTCGCATGATGATTAGATCACTTTTATTTTTTTATAGTATATTGATATAATTTATCTTATTTTAGCTTTAATTTACATCTAGTCAACATTTAAATAATACTTCAATAATAATATTTATTCTTGTGTAATATGTTAATTCACAAAAGTTTCCTATGTGTTTTGATTGAGGTGAAACAAACATCATTTGACTAATCTTCATAATCACAATCCAATTAAACATTTATTTTCAAATTTTTAATCATTCCATTTTTTAGTGCTTTGTCATGCTTCATGATACAAATGTTATTAGAACTTGTTTAATTATTAGGCACATTACCCATGATCTTCTTAGTATCTTTGAATGCAATTTTTTATCACAATTTATCTAATTTGTTTAATGTTTTACTTTGATTTGAGTATATTATTATTTGACCCTTAATGTCATGTCATGTGACATTTAAATGTCTTCTATTATGTTATTTTACATTTTTTTTGATAATCAAATATCAAATTTTGTGTATATTTACTTTATATTAAAACAATAATAATTTATTATTTATTATTATTCATGAAATTAATTTCAATTAATTCCAAACAAGGTGTAACAGAGCAAAAACAAATATTCTTGGACTCATCTCGATGAGCTTTATGAAATTTATTATTCATTTATTTTATTTTGAATTATTTTTTTATGTTTTGGTATGCTTTATAAGTCATTTTAATTTAAACATGATTTGATAAATAAGTTTGTCACCATCAATTTCCTTATTGTCTTTCAATGTAAATTTCCATTATAATTTATCTTATTGTTTAAATCTTTTGGCTTTTATTTCTTAATTTTCAAATGATAATAATTTTTCTTTATGTGACGTTTACAATACTTTGATTTTGATTGTATTGTATTACATTACTTCAATCTATCTCATTTAAATAATATTATATATTAACTTAATAATATAAAAGTAATTTATTATTATATATTATTATTTACTCTATTGATTATAGGTAATTCAAAATCCATTCTCAATGAGGAAAAATAATTTTTCATTAGGCTTATATCCATGAGCTATATCTAATTAAATATTCATTTTTGCATTTTTAAAATATTATTTTTTATAGGGTATTTTCATTAATGCATGATTTGACAACAAAGGTTGCTGCACAAGACCTCCAAAATATTTGGGAATGTAAACTTAGCTTATAACTTATCACATTTTTCCTACTTTTCCAATTCATTTCATTATATTACTATGTAACAGTAAATATTATCTCATGTAATTGTTTGCATAACTGTCAATTGATCACATTACATTGCTCTATCTTATCTTACTTAATCTTTAACATAATTCATCATAATACCAAAATAATAATTTATTCTTTTACGTGCATCTAATTTGGTTGTTCATTGAAATTCCAAAGTAATAAAGGTAAAGATTAAACTAAGGTCATTTGATTCATCTTGTTGAGCTTTATGAATTTAAATATGCATTATTTTATATTTAAATATTTATTTTTTACATTTTGACACCCTTTACCATGTATTTTGATTTGTCACTTAGTTGATTTTTAAGGATCTTATGCTTACTCTCCTTAGAGTCTTGGAATGTAACTTTCATGTGTAATTTACTTTATTTGTTAAAATCTTTAACTTTAATTTTGTTATATTACTATCAAACTATAACTCTCTTTGTAATTGGTCTTTGCATCACTTTGAATTGGTTTTTTATTTCATATCTTTAATTCAATTCATTCAGAATTAATATATATATAAATATATTTGGCATAAAAATATTAATTTATTATATCTTTTGCTTTTTTAGTTCTCGCAATTTACAATAATTACAACAATATCTGATAGAGGTCAAAGAAATGTCATTTAAGTCACCTCAATGATTATTATCTAAATGAATATTAATTTTTATGTTTTTAAATATTTTATTTGTAAGGGTTTTAAATAGTTTACAAGAAAGTTTTTTGTTCAAGAATTAATGGTGGAGGATGTTACCTTCTGTCACCTTCATATCATGAAAATCAATTTCTTATGTAATTTATGCCATTTACACAAAGTCAACTAATTTCAATCGATAAGGAATTGGAGTTTACAGCTACTGAAATCATTGAGAGTAATTCTAGTTCTTTGCTGGATGAATTGTCTAGGGAGTTTTTTAAAACGATTGAATTACAAATATTGAAAAGTAGCCCTAAGGTGTGGTGCAACACGTCCTATCATAATCATAATGAAAAACTAATTCTCCATTCGTGTGCTCTTTATACTACTTTTAGTTTGTTATATTTTCATCATTAAACTTTTTAAATTTCGGTTTTAATATTTTTTGACCTAATATTATAATAATGAATTAATTTTAATTATGGAGTCCTTGAATATTTTATGAGAAAATTTTATTTATACCTTATTTCATGATTAACGATTTTATCGTCAATCTCATTTGTACGTTGAATTACAACTTTTCACAGGCATTATCTTATTTCCTAAATTTTTTTTCTTTGATTTGGCTATATCACTATGACTTTTGTACTCTTATTATGCAATCCTTGCATCACTTTGATTTGGTTGTACTATGTTGCTTTAACATATTTTATTTAAATTTTAATCAGAATTATTTAATATTAAAACAATAAGTTTTTATTATTTATCCATATTTACTTTGTAATTCATAACAATTGCAAATTAGTTTTGAAAAAGAGAATAGACATCATGGGACTCATCTCAACTAGTTATTTTCAATTACATTTTCATTTTTATATTTTTATATATTTTAGTCTATATTTTTTCGACATTTTAATGAGGTATTGAGATACTTGCCTAATTTGAGTTTTAGGAATTTACCCATCATCTCATTATAACCTTGAAATGTAGCATTATTGTATAGCTTATTTGTTAAAGTCTTCTACTTTTGAATTGGTTATATTACTTCGTAACACTAATTTGTTTCTCATGTGACTTTTGTGTTGACTTTATTTTGCTATATTACATAACTTTAATTTATTAAAAATTTATTACATTAAAAATTGTAATTCGTTATTGTTTACGGTAATTTACTTAAGTAACTTGTAGTAATTCCAAACAAGTTTCGATCAAGATGAAACAAACATCATTAAACTAAACACAATATTAATTTTTTTAATTAAATATTAATTTCAATATTTTTAAATATTTTTATTTTATTTTCACATTCTTTATGGATATTTTAATTCAATCAAGATTTGATGGTTAAGGGTGTTACAATCATTCTTAAAAGCATTTTTTATTGCTATTTTGAAGTGCTATGTATCACATTTCTTCAACTTTCTTACTTTGAATTAGTAAAAATAATGTAAACCTAAGTCCCCTCTCATGTGTTGTTACATCACCTTCATTTTGCTATAATACATTGTTTTAATTCGTCATATTTCGACTTTGATATGTACATCTACTTAATAAAAAACTAATAAATTTTTTTATTCATGCTTATTTTTGTTAACAAAGAATTTTTTTAATTTATCTTTTTTTCACTTGGACTTGTCTCGAAAAGCTCTATTTAATAAAAATATCTTTTATATTTTCATACATATTTTTTTGCTAGGCTTTTTCCAGTGTTAAGGACTCATTTGATTTTGTATATGATTTGATAATAAAGGAAGTTACACACGAACGTGTTAACATCATGGAATTCAACTTTCCCACAAACTCCATATGATTACTTAAAAATTTTGGTATTCATATGGCTATATTACTATTTTACTCTAAATCTTGTATCGTCTAATCTTTACAAAGGCTTGATTTTGATATATTACATTATTTCAATATAACTTATATCAATCTTATCACAAATTTACTCATTTTAAAAGTAATAATTCATTATTATCTATTTTTATTTAATTTAGTAATTTTTAGCTATACTAAACATGGCTTAACTGAGGTGAAACAAACATCATTAACACATCTTCATGACCTCTTTATAATAAAATAACTATTTTTGTTTAAAAATATGTTTTCAATTGGTTTGGCTTGCTTAATAAGCTAATTCATACTTGATTCGATAAAGGATTTTACATTAATATTGTTGGTATTACGGACTACATCTATCTTATATAATTGATCACATTTATTCAAATGTCTCACAATAATTATGTTATATCATTATGAAACTCTAATTCTCTTCTCAAGTGAACTTTAGATAAGATTGATTTAGATATGTTATATCATTTTGAATTTTATCATTCCAATCTTAATATATATCTCCTACTTAATAAAATAATAATTTATTTTTCTTTATGCATATTTAGTTTGTTAACTCATAGTAGATCTAATTGAGGTCAGGCAGAGACAAAATAAACATCATTAAATTCAAGTTGTACACACGTTGTGAGATAATTTCATTCTTATATAATTTGATGATTAGGTATAATCCACATGATGTCCTTAATATCTTAGAATGCATTTTTGTCATTCAATTTCTCTCATTTCTTCATATTTTTATCTTCCAAAAGGATATATTATTAGGAAACTCTAGTTTTGCTCTAAGGTGACCATCATTTTCCCTTGATTTTGTCACTTATTATAGTTCTTCAAAACACAATTCAACTTCATTATATGTTTATGTAATATTAAAATAATCATTAATATTTATTTATGATTGGTATATATGGTATTTCATAGTAATTTTAAATCATCTTTGATATAAATGAAACAAATATTATTTTATTTATCTTAAAGAGATCTATCCTGTTAAATATTCATTATTACATCTTCAAATATTTTATTTTTGCAGCACTTTTGTACATTTTACAAGGCATTTTAACTTGTAATTCATTTAATGGTTGGGGACATTACACTGGATCTCTTTAGTGTCTCGTAATGTATTTTAATTATACAATTTATCTTATTTCCTTAAAGATTATTTTTGGAATTACCCATCTTACAATGAAATACTTCTTCATCTTTCATGTGACCTTTTTAATTCTTTAATTAACAAATGTTACATTTCCTAATTTCTTTCGCACTTTAACTTTATTGAAGATTTGCTTAATATAAATATGATAATTGTTTTACTTATTATTATTTTATTAAGTAACTCAAACTTATTTTAAACAAGTTTCAATCCATTTGTAACAAATATTTTAAGCCATTTTGATGAACTCTATCCACCAAAATAACCATTTTTATATTTTTAATATTTTTACTATTTAGTTTTTTTCTATCTTGGATGTTACACTTAATCTCTTTAGTATCTTGCAATGAAACTTTCTTTAGTAATTTATATCCTTTTTAGAAACATTTTTTTTTGTTATATTATTATGTAAATCTAAGCCTCTTGTCTTGTGACCTTTACATGTTCTTAATTTGATTATATTACATTACTTTAATTTATCTATTTTTACTTTTAATACATATTTTCTTGAAATAAAAATAAAAATATGTTATTATTTATGTATTGACTTTGGTCATTTGCAATACTTAAGAGCAAGTTCCAATTAAGTCAAAGTAATTGTCACCAGACTCAATGAGCTCTATCTAATTAAAAACAATTATTTTTATGTTCTTAAATATTTTGTTCAAAGATTTTCAAATATTTTAAGTGAAATTTTAATTGTACTTGATTAGATAATCAAGAATATTACCATATTTATGTTCAAAGTTTTGAAATTGAAGTTTCTTCGACTACTTATCTTATTTTTTTAGAATATTTTCCATAGATTTTGTTATATTATATTTCTTAAATTTATCTCACTTCAACTTTAATGTGTACATTTACTTAATACTAAATTATAATTTATTTATTTTTTATGATTGTTTATTTTGGAAATTAGTAAAAATCCTATCAAGGTCTAATCAAGATGATAATTAAATTATTCGAGTCATGCCTATCATCTCTATGTTATTAGTTATTATTTTATTTTTTATTTTCAAACATTTTTTCATTTAGGTTCACCACTCTTTATGAGATATTTCTATTTTAACTTTTTTTAATGATTGAGCATGTTGAAATGAATCACTATACATTGGAAAGCTACTTTCTTGTTTAATTTATCTTGTTTTTTCAAAATATTGTTTTTATTTAGTTATATTAGTGCACAACTCTAAATCTCCTCAAAAATGTCATTTGCTTTGCTTTGACTTTATGATGTTAAGTGACATTATTTTGTCTCCTTTCAATTTCAATATATGTATACTTAATATAAAAATAATAAACTTATTTTTCAATATGAATATTTATTTTGATAATTCATTGTAATTCTAACTGACATAGTAATAAGAAAAACTAAACATCATTGGAAATGTCATCACAAGTGATATCTAATTAAATATTTTTTTATCTTATTTCTAAATTTTTTTATTTTTTTTAGATCATTTGTGAGAAATACAATTTTTACAATTTTTAAAAATTAAGTATTTTATACTCAAAGTAATTATTGACATGGAATGCAACTTTCCTATTTAATTTGTCTAATTTCATTAAAGTTTTTTTTTCAATTTTTTTAAATATAATGTTTCCCAAAATCTCCCATTTTGTGTAATTTTTTTCTAATTATAGTGCACGTTAATATAATTTCTACTTTAATAAATAAATTAATATTTAAATATTTAAGATTAAAAAAATTTATTGCCATTTATGCGTTTTAGGATTGATAATTCTTAGTAACTACAAATGTTGTCAAATTGAAACAAAACGAATGTCATTGCCTCATCTAGATGATCTTTATTCTATTAGATATATAAAGTCTTTTTATATGTAATTTTTATTGATTTTTAGGATTTACAAGATATTTTTATTCATACATCGTTTGATAATTATGGATGTCACACTCAATCTTTTTAGTTTCTTGTAATAACTCTTTCTAACAAAAGTTATCTCATTTCTTTAAATTTTTGTTTGGTTTGGTTTGATTATCTTGCAACTCTAACTCCCCACTTATGTGGCCTTTTCTTTTGTTTGATTTTTTTGTAGCACATTACCTCAATTAACATAGTATCTTCTTTAATGTTTAATAAATTAATATTAAAACAATATTTTATTAAAATTTATTTTTTATTTCTTTGATAATTCATAGTAATTCAAAACCTAGTAAGATCAAGTTGAAAAGATTGTTGTTTGACTCCGTTCAACTATCTATATCTAATTAGATATACGTAGTTTCTTAAATGGTATTTTTAATTGATTTGCATGATTCATGAAACATTGCTTTTGATACCTAATTTGATGACAACAAAGCAACACTCGATCTCCTTAGTATATTGTGATAGATCTTTTTTGTGCATTTTATCTTATTTCTTAATTTTTTTTCTTTTTAATTTAGTTATTTTGCTATGAAACTCTAATTCTTCTCTAACGTGACCTACACATTACTTTGAATTGGTTATATTCTATTCCTTCAATTTATGTCATTTTAACATTAAAATATATTTAGTTAATATTAAAATTACAATTTATTATTAATTATACTTATTTAAATTTGTGTTTTACACTAACTCCAGATTATGTCTGATATAGATCAAACAAAGGTCACTCAACTTCACTTGACAAACTCCATCTAATTAAATACTTTTTTTACTTATAAATGTTATATTTTGATAGCTTTGTGAGCATTTAATGAGACGTCTCTATTCCCATTTGGTTTGATGATCTAGGATGTTACAGTCAAACTCCTTAAATTCTTGAAATAAAAATTTGTTGAAAAGATTCTTATTTCTCCAAATGTTTTTTGTTGTCTTGGTTGTGTTACTACTTAACTCTTAATTTTCTCTTAAGTGCCCTTTATAATAATTTCACTTGGTTATATCATACTACAATAATTTATCTCACTATAATCTTAATATATGTTTACATATAATTAAAATAATAATTTATTATTATTTATAGATATTTTGTTTAGTTCTTCATAGTAACTCAAAATCAAGTTAAATGATCATGAAACTGATGTTGTTTAATTCATCATGATATGTTTTATACAACTAAATATTCTTTTTTATATTTTAAATACATTTTCCATGTCTTCAGCTTTTTTAAGAGGTAATTCAATCCATAACAGATTTAATGTTCAAGGATGTTATGCTCTTTCTTCTTAGACATTGCAATGCAACTTTCCAGTAGATTTTATATTATTATTTCAACTTTGTTGCTTTAATTTAGTTACATAGCAATGTAATAGTAAAAGCAATTCCCTTAAATTGCTTTGATTTGGTTATGTGACATTTAATTAAGTTTTCAATTCTTATCTTTAATATATATTTACCAAAAGTTAATATAATAGTTTACTAATATCTATGCTTATTTCATTTTGTTATTTGTAGTAATTCAAAATGAAGCGCAATCAAGGAAAATTTTTTTTGGACTCATCTTGATGAGCACTATCTAATTAAAAATTTAATATTTATGATGCTAAATATTTTATTTTCTAAGCTTATTACATGATTTACAAAATATTTTAATTCACACATGATTTTACAAGTGAGAATATTATGCTTGATCTCGATAATATTATTCAAGACAACTTTTGCATCATATTTATCTCATTTCTTCATATTTTTTGTTGGATTTAGTTACATGAAAATTTAACTCCAAATTTCATCTCTTGTTACCTTTAAATGGCTTTGAATTTTTTTTATTGCATCTCTTGAATTTTTCTTATTGTAGCATTACAATATATTTATTTAATTCTAAAATAATGACTCATTTATTTTTGCTTATTTAATTTGTAATTCATAGTAATTCTGAACGAGCATTCATCTAGAAAAAAATAAATGTTGGGCTCTTCTTGACAAGTATTATCTTATTGAATAATCCTTTTTCTACTTCTACACATTTTTTCTATTATTTTTGTATGTTTTTCTTATATTTAAATTATTAACTCAATTAATGATGAGGCATATACTTTGAATGTCCTTAGTGTAAGGAATGTTGTTTTTCGTAAGCTTTATCTCAGTTCATTTTCTCACTACGATTTGGCCCAACAATTTTGTAACTTTAAATCACTATGCATGTGACGTTTGCATGTCATTCATTTGGTTATATTCTTTTGCTTCATTTTATCTAAGTTTAATATGTATTATATATTTAGTTAAAATGAAAATAATTATTTAATTTATTTATACTTACTTTCATAATTTGTAATAATTCCAAATGAGATATGATATAAGTGAAATAAATATCATTGGACTTGTCTTAATGGGCCCTATCTATTTTAATATTTATTTGTACATTCCAAATATTTATTTCCTTGGATTTTCAATGTTTCATGAGACATTTCTTTCATACAATATTTGAAAATTGAATAAACTTCTTGGCATCATGGAATGCAGGTTTCCAAAGATGAAAATATAAACATTGTTGGACTCATCTCTATGAACTTTGTCAATTTAAGTGTTCACTTTTATGTTTTCAAATTTTTCATTGAATGTTATATTATGTCATTTTTATTTTGCTCCATAACATTACTTAAATTCATTATTTTTCTATCATAATATATATTTACATAATATTAAAATAAAAACATATTATTCTTTATTACTATTTCTTCTTTCAATTCAAAGAAACTCCAACTGATGTATCATTGAGATTAAAAAAATATTACTGTACACATATGGATGAGCTGTAAGTTATTAAATATTAATTTTAATATTTTTAGATATTTTATTTGTTAATGCTTTGACATATTTTCTGAGAATTTTTTTATTTGTAAAAGATTTCATGATAGAGGTGGTTACACTCTATCTCATATGTATCTTGCAATTAAACTATCTTATGCAATTAATATCTTCAAAATTTATCTTTCATTGTATTTTATTGTAATGAAAATATAATTATTCTATTGTGTGCCTTTTGCACCATATTCCTTTTCTTATAGGATAGTTTTTAATTTATCTTATTTTAGCATAAATAATTGTTAATGTAATTTTAAAATAACAATGTTTTATAAATTGTATTAAAATATATTGTAATTTGTAGTAATTATTAATAAGGATTGATGGAGATGAAGCAAATGTCATGAGACTAATCTCAATAAGTTTATCAAATTAAATACTCATATTTAAGTTTTTAAAAATTTTATCTTCTTATATTTCTTCAATTTATTTCATTTTAAACTTAAAATTTATTTAATTAATATTTAAATAATAATTTTTTATTGTTTAAGGGTATCTAATTTAATAATTCATATTATATCAAAACGTTGTCCTATTACATTAAAATAGACATTATTGGACTAGTTTTGTTGAACTTCATCTAATTAGAAAATTTTCATAATATTTTTTAACTAAGTCAAATTAAAAAGTTTTGATTATATAAGGTGAATTATACTACATCATTACTTTTTAAGATTTTTTGGTGAGCAAGTATAAAATCATCAATCTATAAATCAAGTGTAAATTAAAAATATCTTGGATGTAGTGCCTACACCCCAGAAAATAAAATTCTTAAATATAACAAAATTAATATTGAATATGATAAAGCCCTTTGAGATTTGTCCAACTATAATTGCTCTATCTATATCAAGCCTTATGTAGAATTACTTTGAATTACAAGAATAAATAAAAAAATAATTTAAAAATAATTTTTTTATTACTTAATAATAATATATTGAGTTTGTAAGAAGATAAATGAAAGTAATGTAAAAAACCCTAATTCATTAAAAAAGTGAAGTTCACATAAGAAGATAATTAGAGTTGTATTATAATATAAATTATTTTAAGCGAAATAAAATACAAAATGACATAAATTCTAACGGAATTTTACATTCCAATACTAAGTAGATTATGTGTAACATCACAAATCATCAAATATGACACAAGTAGAAATCCCATAAAATAGTAAAAAGCACTAGAAAAAAATATTTTAAAATATAAAAATGAATTTTTAATACGATAGAGCTCATTAAGGTGACTACAACAAGGTTTGTTTCATCACAATCTTATCTTATGTTGAATAACTAGTAATAACAAAATTAAATTAAAGTAAAGGTTAAAAAAAGGTGAATAAGTGGTTAAAGGTAATATAACTAAATCAAAGCAAGCAATTTTGATAAAAGAAATAAATTACTGAGCAAAGTTCAATTCATAGATGCTAAGGAGATTGAGTGCAACAAGTTCGATCAACAAATTATGTACGATTCAAAACCACTAGTAAAACAAGACAAGAGCATAGAAAAAAAATTGAAAACATAAAAATTAATTTTAATTAGTTAGAGCTCATCAATTCATAGACATTTATTTCATGTCGATTAGACCTCATTTGGATTTATATTTAGTTGCAAAAGAAAGAAAGCATAAATATTTATAAATTATTGTTTAAATATAAATTAAGTATATGTTTAAATTAAAATGAGATATATTGATGTAATGTAATATATCAAAATCAATGACATGTAAAGATCACACAAGAAAAGGCTTTAAGTTACATCACAATGTAACCAAAACAATGTTTAACATCTGAATAAATGAAAAAATTACACATGAAAGTTTCACTCCAAGATGCTATGTAGTTCATGCATAACATCCTCAGTCATCAAATTTGGTTTGATAAAAATGTCTTGTAATGGATGTGAAGGTCTAAGGAAATAAACTTTTTTAAAATATAAAAACATATTTTGCTAGATGGAGCCTTTTTAGAGGAGCCTAATGACCTTTCTTATCATAAATAGAGCTCTTTTAGAATTATTATAATTTACAAAAAATAATAATCATTAATAAAAATAAGTTAATCATCAAAGGTAGTATTGTTTATCTTCACATAAAACATGAATCAAAATATCTAGTAAAGCATGCAAGACATTAAGAAAATTTAATATTATAAATAACTACAAACAATTTTGTCTTAAAGCGACACCCTTGAGTTGAGAATAATGATGTTTTTAATATTGATCAGCCTTTGTATGGAATTACAAAGAATCACAAAATTATATAATCATAAATCATATTTTTTAAATTAAGCAAAAATATGTTAAAGTTAGGATGAGATAAATTGAAGAAATATGATACAACCATATATGGGTAATATAATAATCACATAATAGGAGTCTTAGAGTCATATAGTAATATAAGAAAATCAAAGTGAAACATTTGATTTAATGAGATAACTTCTATAAGAAGTTTATGTTCCAAGACAAAAAAGAGATCATTTATGAAATTCTTGATCATCAAATCTATCATGAACCAAAATGACAACTATAGCATGCTAATATTGAAAAAATAATAATATTTAAAAATTTGAAAAAATTTACTTAAATAACATAGTTTGTCTAAGAAATTATAACATTTGTTTTGTCTCTATTATACCTCAAATAGAATCATCGAAAATTACCAAAAGAGATATGTAAAAATAAAAATGAATTATTATTTTTTTATTAAGAAAACATTTATTATATAAAGAATAAGAAAAATTAAATCATGTAATAAATAAAATGAAAGTGATTTAAATGTCACATAAGAGGAGAATTATAGTTAGATTAAAATATAACAAACTAAATGTGAAAAATGATAAAAAAAGAAAAATTATATGAAAATGTTGCATGGAAGAGACTAAGAAGATCACGTAAAACATCATTAATCATGAATTAAGGTACGAATTAAAATGTCTCATAAACTGTATGAAATCTTAGAAAATAAGATATTTAAGAAAATAAAATGAATTTATTATTGGATAAACCTTGTCAAGGCAAGTTCATCAATAGTTAGTTTATCTAAATTAGGCCCAATTTGGAATTACTACATATTACAAAATTATGCCAGAAAAATAATAATAAGTTATAATTTTAATATTAAGAAAATATATATATTACACTTTAAATAACATAAATGTTAAAAAAATAATAAAATGAAATCATAGGGACACAAAATTAAAATAAGAGGTGAATTAGAGGTACATAGTAATATAAACAAATGAAAGAGAGACATTTTAAGAAATATTATGATCTCTAAGAATATTGTAATGAGATATACTAAGGTGATCGCATAGGACCCTTACTCATTAAACAAGGTAAGAATCGAAATATTTCTTAAAACCTTTTAAAACTCTAAAAAATAAAATATTTCAAACAATAAAAATGAATATTTAATTAGAGAGAGCACATTAAGATGGGTCACATGACATTTGTCTCATCTCGAATGGACTTTGTTTGGAGTGATTATGATTTAAAAAATAAATAAGAAAAAATAATAATATATTTTTTAAATATTAAGAAAATATATATTATATCTAAAATGACTTTAAGTAAAGTTGTGTAATACAACCAAAAGAAAGCGTGTAAAGTTCACGTGTGGAGATTTAGAGTTAACAAGATAAGAAAATCAAAAACAAAAACTTTAAAGAAAAGATACAAAATGTAAGTGAAATTTGGATTCCAAGATATTAAAGAGATCGACTATGGCATCTTAAACCATCAAATCATATATGAATCAAAAATATTTGTAAAGCATGCAAACAAAAAATAAAAAATAATATTTCAAAATATAAAAATAAATTTTTAATTTTGGAAATCACCTTCAGTCAACTCTAACATTGTTTTCTTCGACTTTAGTATATTTCATTTGGAATTATTGAGAATAACTAAAAAAATAAATCCAAAATAATACAAAATAATTATTTTAATTTTAACAAAAAATATGTTTAAGCTAGAACAAGATAAATTAAAGCAATATAATATAACCAAATATATGAGGAAAGAATTACAGTTTGATAAGAAAAAAAATGAAAGACATAGAATTTCAAGAAATGAGATAAATTGCACCCTTACCCATCGAATCAGCTATCAATCAAAATATCTTACAAAGCATACAAAAATAGCACAAAATACAAAATTTAGGCATATTAAAATCAACATAAATTTAGTTGGAGCTCGTCAAGTTGAGTCCATAGATGTTTATTTTGCATCGATCTGACCTCATTTTGAATTTCTATGAATTACCAAAGGGAACATTCATAAAGAGTAATAAGTTTTGGTTAAAATTTTAATCTTATAAAAAGTGTAAAATATGATAAATTGTTGCATTTCAATATGCCTAAAAAATAGTGATGCAAATGTAACAGAAGAAAAGAATAGTAGTATGACAGGTTAAATAGAAAACTTTGAAGAAATGAAATAAATTATACAAAAATGCTACATTACAAGATACAAAAAAGATAGAGCATAACATCTTTATTCTTCATGTAGTGCACAAATCAAAACATCTAGTAAGATATGGCAAATGTTAAGAAAATTAATTATTTTACAATATTAAAATGAATGTTTAATTACAGAACTCATCAAGAATAGTTTAATGACTATTTTTTTCATCTCGATCAAACCTCTTACGGAAGAAATAAATTGTACCAATGTAATACTACAAAATTATGGTAATAAAATTGTCTAATGAATATTTTTTAGAATGTTGTTTTTGAAGACACCAAGAAGATCAAGTTTAATATTCAAGATCTACAAATCAATCATGAATCAAAATAACTTGTAAAACATGCCCAAACAATAGAAAATAAAATATTTAAAAACATAAAAATTTAATATTTAGATAATATTGCTCATCAAGATGATTCACATAATATTTGTTTCATCCACACTTGACCTCATTTGTAGTTTTAAGGATATACATTAGCAAACATACACAATTAAAAAAATGGTATTTATATATTGGGCAAATAATTATCAAATTGAAAATAAGGAAAATTGAAGCATGTAATAAAAGAAACTCAAACAAATGTAAATGTGACATTGGATAGGAATTATAGTTATATTGTAATATAACCATACACAACCAAAACATGATTAAAAATTAAGAAATTATATGAGAAAGTTGTTTTGCAGCATACTTGGGACACCAAGTGTAACCTCCTCAAACATCAAATGAGGTACAAATCAAAATCTCCCAAAAAGCATATCAAAACCTTAAAAAGAAAATACTTACAGAACATGACAATAAATTTTCAATTAGAAAGAGCTCATTTAGTCGTGTCTGTTGATGTCATTTTCATTTAAAAAAACTTAAATAATAGAAATTATTATTTTAACTTTATGAAGATATGTGAATGCTAAAATTTTGAAAATTAGAGCAATATAATATAACTTAACATATGAGAGGAAAATTGCAGTTTCATTAAAAAATGAGGAAAACAAAACTTTATGAAATGAGATAAATTGAATGATAAAGTGGAATTTTATGTAATTAAGGTGATCAAGTGTAACATTCTTAATCATCAAGTCAACTATTAATAAATTAATCGCAGATAAAGTGCCAAAATTGATGCAACTTAATTAGATCGAGCTTGTCAAGATTAGTACAACAAACTATATTTGTCTCAAATAGATATCTTTTAGAATTATTGTGAATTTCCAAATTAAACAAGCATAAACAGTAATAAATTTTTAATTTAATATTATCTACGAGTATAATAGGATTGAAATGTCATAAATTGATGCAATTCAATATGCCTAATAAAAATAATGTAAAAGTCACATGAGAGAAGAATAATAATATAATAAAGTTTAAATAATTGAATAATTTAGAAAAATTATCCAACATAGCCGCATTCGAAGATGCTTAAGAGATTAAATATAACTTCACTAGTTAGAAAATGAGGCGCAAACAAAAATATCCCATAAACCATGTCATTTACCAAGAAAATAAAATATTAAAAAATATAATATTACATATAACTCATTTAGATGATTAAAAAAAATGAGAATAAATTATAATAAATTATTATTTTAATATTATGTAAACTAGTGTTTAAGATGAAATGAGACAAATTAAAATAATATAATATGGAAGAATTAATGACATCTTAGAGTAACACAGAAGGAGATTGAAAGTTTCTTAGCAATATAACTAAATAAAAGGGAAAAATACAAAAAAACCAAGTAAATTATACACTAAAGTTGCGTTCTAACATACTAAGGAGATCGAGTGTACCATCCTCAATCGTCAAATTAGTAAGAGTCAAAGTATCACTTGAGGAGTACCACAAGCCTCATAAAAATGTTTAAAAGAGTAAAAAGGAATAACTAACGGGATAAAGATCATTGACTTGAGTTGATCAAACCATATTTTGCAATATGGTGAATTACCAAACAAAAAAACATTAATTATAATATTATTTTAATATTAAGAAAATACATGTCAAAGTAAGAATTAGAAAATTTAAAGCTATATAATATAAGAAAATCAACATGATGTAAAGGTCACACAGGATGAGATTTAAAGATTCATTATAATATATCCAAATAAAAAAATCTGAAGCAATGAAATTAATTATATGGGAAAGTTGCCTTCCAACATTAAAAGGCAATGAAGTTTTACTTCCTTGATCAACAAACCTTGTATGAATTGAAATGCTTTGAAAACGATGGAAAAATTACAAAAAAAAAGTATCTAAAAGTAAAAAAATTACTATTTCATTGGGATAAACCTCTTCCAAACAAGTTCAAAAATATTTTGTTGTCTCTATCTTGTCTCCATTAGAACAACTATGAATTATAAAGTTAAGTAATCGTAGATAACAACTAAATATTTAATAACAATAAACAATATATTAAATTTGAAAGTGGATAAATTGAAGAAACGTAATATGACAAAGTTATGTTCCAAGATACTATGGAGATGTACTATAACAACCTCAATCATCAAATAAACTATGAAAAAAAGGCTTCATAAATGCCTTAAAATCTAATAAAATAAAATATTTCAAATATAAAAAGGACATTTAAATAAGTCGATCTGTTCAAAAGATTCCAATGACTTTGCTTTCTTTGATATGGCATCATTTTAAATTCGTATGAATTGTCAAAAGAACTATGCATAAGCAACCATAAACTATTATTTGTAATTTTAAGAAAATGTATATTAAGGCTGAAATTAACAGAGTTGAAGCAATATGATATCACAAAATCAGGGTAATATTAAGTTCACACGAGGAGATTTAGAGTGAGATAGTAATATAACCAAAAGAAGCATAACATTTGATGAAAATACATAAATTTTATTAAAAATACAATGGAGAATAACTATAGCCTACTCTAACATTAAATCAAATACAAATTAAAATATATCATAAATGGTGCAAGAACTTGAGAAAGTAAAGTATTTAAAAAATATATAGAAATGATTATTTAATGGAAAAAGTTTGTTGAGATGAATCTAATGACAATTGTTTCATGTCTATAAGGCCATTTTTGTAATAACTATGATTTACCAAGTTAAATAAAGAAAAATAATCATAAGGTTTTTTAATATTTTGCAAATATATTTTTGAACTGAAATAAGATTAATTGAAGTAATGTGATATAATAAAAAAAAATAACGTATAAATCACATGATTAAAGAATAAGAGTTTTATTATAACCTTGTATAATCTAAAAAAATTACAACATAGGAGGTAAATTTTATAAGAAATATGCATCCCATGGCACTAAGGAGATTTAGTGTAACACCCTCAATTGCCAAAATATGTAATGAATTGAAATGTAATTGGAGTCATACCCAAATCATTGAAAAAAAAAATTTCAAGATATAAAAGGATTTTTTAATTGGCTACAGATCATTGAGATGAGTCCAAGGGCAATTGTTTTGCACATTCATCTTTATTTGGAACTATTACGAATTATAAAAGTAAAATAACAAAAATAATAATATATTATTTTTTAAACTTTTTTTTAAAAATTTTATCAAAAGGATGAAATGATTTTTATTTAATCCATATAATATAAAAAAATAAAAGCAATGTCTAGATTACATAAGATGAGACTTAGCATTATACATTAATATAACCAAACAAAGAGTAAATATTTGAAGAAAAGACATAAATTTTATAGGGTCTTTCATTTTAATTTGTTAAGGAGTTGGAGTGTAACCTCCTCTTTTGTCACATTATGTATGAATTGAAATTTCAAATAAAGCTTCCTAAAACACTAAAAAATTAAAAATTTTAGATATATGCATTTAATTGGATAAGCATAAACAAACATCGATAATATTAAATTATTATTTTTAATGTTAAGAAAACACATTTTAAAACTAAATTAGGATATATAGAACTAGTATTATATAACAAAGTGAATACTTAAAAGTCTTACATGGAAAGGTTACCTTTGGAGATACGAAAGATAACATTAGTAACAGTTTTGATCGTCAAATTAGAATTAAATCAAAATGACTGAAAATATTCAAAAACATAAAATAATTATTTAAAATTTAAAAAATCAATATTTAATTTTTTATAGTTTATTATTCATATATAACAAGATTAGGTATGCGTCCATTAGACCTCATTTTGAAATATTAAAAATTATAAAGTAAATAACAAAAGAATAAAGAATATTTTTTAAATATTTTGCAAATATATAGTAAATCAAAAATTAAATAAAACTAATCTATGTGATATAAGAAAATTGAAGGTAATCATCAAAAGAGTGGGGAACTATGCTTTATTAATAATATAACAAAATTAAAAATAATTATTTGGAAAAACTAGGTAAAATTTCTAAGAGGATTATATTCAATATACTGATAAAACCAAGTGTAATTTCCTTGGTCTACAAATTAGGTACAAAACGATAAGTGTCATAGGCCATGCAAAAACTTTAGTCAAATAAAATATTAAAAAACATATAAAATAAGTATTTACTAGAATTAAGATTGTTGTGGCAAGTCTAGTGATATTTATTTCATCTTGATTAAACATTATTTAGAATTATTATGAATTAACTAAGTAAATAATAATAAATAAAAATAAATTTTTATTTTAACCTTAAGTCAATATATATTAAAGTTGAAATAAGATAAATTCAATGAATGTAATTTAACTAAATAAAATCATTATAAAGGGCCCAAGATTGTATAATTAGAGTTTCAAGACAATATGCTCTAATCAAAGGAAATAGTTTGAAGAAATTAGACAAATTGTATACACAAGTTTCATTCCATGATACTAAAGTTTGAGTGTGACATTTCTTGTATGACAAATCAGGTATGAACCAAGGTATCTCTTCGAGCTTGCAAAAACTCTATAAAAATAAAACATTTAAGAAAATTTATAATGAATACATAACTGGATAGATCTTCTTTAGAAGATTTCATTAAAATTTGTTTTGACTCAGTAATGGCTTATTTAGATTTACTAAAATTTCCAATGTAAATATTTAGAAATAATAATAAATTAGTCTCTTAAAATTAAGTAAATAAATATTAAGAATAAAGTTACGTGAAATGAAGCAATGTAACATAATAAAATAACAATGACGTGAATATCACATGATCAAAGATTTTGATTAACATGTTAATCTATCCAAACGATGATGAAAAATCATTGGCAATAAGATTGGTTGTATGGGAAGGTTGTTTTAGAACATTCTAATGTGATCAAACATAAAAAACTTTGTGATCAAATCATGTCCGAATGAAAACTCCTCATAGAGCATGCTTTCTTAAAAAGTATTTGAAAAAAGGAACATAAATGTTTAATTTGATAGATCTTATTGAGACAAATCAAACAACATTTGAAACATCCTTGCTCATCAAATTAAAAATGAATGAAAATGTATCGTTAAACATGACCAAAACCTTGATCAACAAATCAATGATTATTCAAATGTCTCATAAAACATACAAAAGACAAAGAACATTAAGCATTTAAAAAAATCCAAATAAATATTTAATTGAAGAAGGCTCATCAAGATGACTTAGATGAGATTTCCTTCTTCTCAAATGGCGCTCATTTGGAATTACTATTAACAACAAAAAATTAGCATAACTAATGGAAAATTATTATTTTAACATTAATTAAATGTACATTGAACTTAAAATGAGATAAACTAAAAAAATGTGATATAACCAAATCAAAATGTTGTGATGAGCAGATGATAAAAAAAATTTAATTTGATGGAACTCTTCAAGAAAGTTCAACAATATTTGTTGTCCCAATCAAACTAGATTTGGAATATTATGAATTATACTAAGTTAATTTGACAAAAATAATGGAAAATAATTTTTAAAATATCGAGTTAATTTATATTAAAGTTGAAATGTTATAAATTTGAGCAATATAACATAGCCAAAAAAATTGTAAAGGTCACTTGCGAGGATATTTGGAGTTATACAATAATTTTGGACAACTAGAGAAAAATATTTGAGAAAATGAGACAAATTTTATGAGAAGGTTGCTTTCGAAGATGCTAAAGAGATAGACTATAACATTCATGATCATTACTATAGGCAAGAATTAAAATATCTCATAAAAATGGCAAAATCTTAGAAAACATAATTTTTAAAAAAATATAAAAAAAAATTTATTGGATAGTGCTTGTTAAGGTAAGTGTGATGACATTTATTTTTCTTGGTTGAACCTATTTTTGAAATATGATGAATTAAAAAATTAAATAAGCATAAATAATACCTACTTATTATTTTAATATTAAGTAAATTTATGGCAAAGATAAAATGGATTGAATTAAAGGAATATTATACATTGAATTTTAAGTAAGAACATTCAACAAATGATAAATTGTTTGGGAAAGTTGCATTCCATGATACTAAGGAGATCAAGCGTGACTTCCTAAAAAAAACATGTATGAATCAAATGTTTTGCAAAGTATACCAAACCATGATAAAAATTAAAAATACCAAAAAGAATATTTTATATAATGTAGCTTTTTGAGATAAGTTCAATTTTATTTTTTAAATCTACATTAGACCTCCCTAGAACTGCTCCAAATTTGAAAGTAAAAAACTATATATGACAACATATTATTATTTTAATATTGAATAAAATTTTATTAAGGCTAAAATGTGATAAATTAATGAAATATAATATAGCTAAATGAAAAAAGTACATTTTAAGAATTTAAATTAATAGTGAATAGATTTTAGAATAATTTAAAGATAAAATATAACATTCCAGATCATCAAACCTAGTACAAATAAAAAAGCCTCTTAAGGAATTCAAATGCTTAGAAAAAATTTTGAAGAACCTGAAAACGAATATAAGATTTGATGGAGCTTGTTAAGACATGTCCGATAAGTTTGTTTAGTTTCGATCAAGCCTAGCTTGGAATAGCTATAAATTATAAAAAGAAACACGTATAAATAATAATAAATTAATATTTAAATTGTAATAAAATTTATATTAGATTGGGAATACGATAAATGTAAGAAACTTAATATAAAAAATTAAAAATATGGATGACATTACGTAAGAGGGGAAATAATGTTTCTTAGTATTATAACCAAATGAAAAAAAGAAATTAAAAAAATGAGATAAAGTGCATGAGAAAATGGCATTCCAAGTTACCAAGGATATTAAGTTTAACATACTTTATCCTATAATATTTGCAAATAAAAAATTCATAAAACATTATAAAACAAAAAAAATTAAATATATAAATATAGATATTACTTTGAATAAGGCTTGCTATGCATAGTCCAATGACAATTGTTTCGTCTCAGCAAGTCCTTTCTTGGAATTATTATGAATTATCAGAATAATAAGCATATTAATATTTTGCAAATATATATTAAAGTTGAAATGCTTTAAATTGATGAAATTTAATATAGCAAAATTAAATTAATGTAAAGGTTGGATGAGAGGGGCTTTAGAATTTAATATTAACATTACTAAATAAAAGAAAAAACTTCATGAAATAAGACAAATTTTTTGGAAAAAATTTCTCTTAGGCACTATGGATACCAAGTATAACATTTTTATTGTTAGGTGAGTTTTGAATTGAAATGTGAGATAAAACATGTGAAACATTAAGTACAAATTTTTAAAAAAATAAAAATAAATTTTAATAGATAAAGCTACTTGAGATGAGAACAATGACTTTTTACATCATGATGATACTACATTTATAATTATTGTGAATTACCAAAATAAATAAGAATAAATAGTGATAAATTGTTATTTTTATAACAGGAAAATTTATATTATGGAAAAAGTAAGATAAATTAAAAAAATATTATACTATAAGTAAAGCATCATGAAGATCATGAAAAAATTTTTAGAGTTATATAAAATTATAATCAAACTAGAGGAAAATATTTGAAAAAATGAGATAACTTTCTTAAAAAAGATGAATTCCAAGATACTAATAAGTTAGAATATAACATTATTGATCATCAATACAAGTACAAGTAAATGTTTTTAATAGAGCATGCCAAAATTTTGTAAACTAAAAATTAAACAAATACAAAGGTGAATTTTGAAATAGATAGGGCTTATCAAGACATGTTGAACAACATTTATTTCATCACAATTGAACCCTATTTTGAATTACAATTAGTTAAAAATATAAATATGAAAAAATAATAGTAAATTATTATTAAATTTAAATTAAATATATAATAAACCTAGAATACTATAAATTGAAGTAATATCACATAAGCAAATAAATGTAAAAATTTTGAAGTTATAAGACAAACTTTTTAGGATTGTTGAATTCCAAGATACTTAGGAGATCAAGTGTCACCCTTTGTCATCAAATAAGGTATGAATTAAATGTCCAGTAAGGCATGTAAAAGTATTGATAAAAATGAAAAACAAAGGAATTAATATTTAATATATAAAACTTATTTAGGTGAGTTAAAATACGTTTGTTTTGCCATGATCAAATAATAGTTAGAATTACTATGAACAAAAAAAATAAAAAAGAAAAATAATTAATAATTTATTAATTTAATATTTGTTATATCTACAATAAAACAAAAAAGAATAAATTAAAGAAACATAATCAAATTAAATAAAAATAGAAATTCTTAAATAGTTTTATTAATTATTAAGAAAATTTCCATTCCAATTTAGTGACGAGATCAACTATAATATCTTTGATAGTTAAATTAAATATTAATAATTTTTTTTGTAAGAACATAAGATAGAATAAATGGAGATGAGTCCAACAAAATTTGATTTGTTATAATTGACCCCATTTGAGAATACGATGAATTACAAAAATTAATTCACATGAGTATTAAAAAATTATAATTTTTAATATTATGGAATATTTTTTAAATCTAAAATGAGATAAATTAATACAATGTAACATAACAAATCAAATTGATGAAAATATGGTATCAGTTTTTAAGTTACATATTAATAGAACCAAAAAAAGCAAAAAATTAGGAAAAAAAGAGATAAATTGAACTGGAAACTTGTATTCCAAAATTGTAACATCTTTGATTACAAAATGAGGTAAGAATCAAAATACCTAGTTAAGAATTCCAAAACACTAAAAAAAATATATAAAAATATAACAATGAATATTTATTTTGACAAAATTTAATGAGATATGCCTTTTACTTCTCCATCATTTCTAATATGTAATTATTAAGAATTAAAAATAAAAATATTAAATAATAATAATAAATTATTGTTAAATGTTAAGTAAAAAATTTGAAGAAAAAAGCGAGCATGCTTGCAAATAAAAAAAATTATTACAAATTATTATTTTGAAATTATAAATATATGTATTAAACCAAAAAGGAGATGAATTGAAATAATGTAATACAACCAAATCAAATACATGTAAAATACACATGAGAAGAGAATAAGAGTTGCTAAATAATATAAGAAGATTTAAGAAAAAAATTTAAAGAAATGAGGTAAATTGAATGGGAATGTTACATTCTAAGATACTAAGAAGATCAAGTGTAATATCCTTGTATTTCATAATACATGCCAAGAGCAAGGAGTGCTAAATTATTAAAAAATAAATATTTAATAAAGAAGAGCTCATTAATAATATTTCAATAATATTTATTTTGTCTTTATGGGATGCCATTCTAAATTATTCTAAATTAAAAAAATGAATAATCATCAATAATAATGGGTTATTATTTTAAAATAAAGAAAATTTAAATTAATGTTGAAATCTAAAAACTTTAACTAATCTAACATAACCAAGTCAAACTGGTGTAAAGGCCACTTCAGATAAAATTTAAAGTTTCAAAGTAATATAGCCAAATCAAAGAAAAAAATTGAATAAATGAGATAAATTGTTTGGAGAAAATTGCATTCAAAGATATGAACGAGATTAGCTATAACATTCTCGATCATCAAACAAGGTATAAAGTGATATATCTCATGAAACATGCGAAAATCCTAGAAATTTAAGTTTTTAATAGTCATAAAACTGTAATTTTATTAGGAAGTGTTTCTTTAGATTAGTCTAATGATATTTTTTCTCCTCAATTGTTCCACATCTGGAATCACCATTAATTTTTAAAATAAATAAACATAAATAAGAATCAATTATTATTTTGATGTAATTGAACATAACGTATTCAAATGAAAGTGATGTAAATAATATACTTGATGAGAATGAGAGTTTTTTTCAGTAATATAACCAAATCTAATCAAAATATTTGAAGAAATGAGGTAAAATTTTTTATAAGAGTTCCATTGCAAGAAAATTTGTAGATTGAGTGTAACATTTTTAATCATCCAATCTGAGGGAAATTAAATATTTCAGATTATTCAAGTCACATTTGTTTCATTTTGATTATACATCGATTTTAATTACAAAGAAATTAAAAAATTTTGTAGTGATAAATCGTAATTAATTATTATTCCAATGTAAAGTAAATATACATTAATATCAAAATGTGATAAATTAAGCCAATGTAACATAAGAAGATATACGTAATGTAAAGAACTAATTGAAGGGTCACTAGAGATTTGATTTAGATTTACATGATAATATAACCAAATCAAAGGAAACGTTTGAAATTAAAGTAATAAAAGTATCTCATACAACATGCCAAAATCAAAAAGATAAAATATTTAAAAAATATAAAAATAAATTTTTGATTAGATATAACACATTAAGAAAAGTTTCTTGATTTTTCTTTCATCACAAGTAGACCTAATTCGGTATACTTTGAATTATCAAAGTAATTTTGCATAAATAAAAATACATTATTATTTTAATATTAAGTAGATAAATGTTAAAGCTGAAATTAATTGGATTAAAACGACCAAATCAAATAAAAGTGAAGGTGAATCGATAAGAGAATATGACTTTCTTGGTGATATAAACAAATATGTGTGAAAAGTTTAAAAATTAGAAAAATATACATGAATATTATATTCTAAGATACTATGGTGATCGAACACAGCATCCCAAATAATCTGATTATGTATAAAATAGAATACCATGCATAGCATGCCAAAATACTTAAAAATAAAAAATATTTAAACACATATAAAATTAATATTTAACTAAAAAGAGGTAGTGGAGATAAGTGTAATAATGTTTATTTTACCACGACTAAACCTTGTTCAAAATTACTATGAATGAACAAAAAAATTAAACATAAAATAAATTAATTATTACTTCAATATTAACTGTATAAATACTATAGCTAAAATAACATAAATTAAAGCAATGCAATATAATCATATGAAAGCGATGTAAAAGTTACATTAGAGGAAAGTTAAATTATATAGTAACTTTACTAATTCCAAGCTAAAACATTTAGTAAAGAGATAAATTACATGAGAATGGTTCATTCCAAAATGCTAATAAGATTGAGTTTAACATCCTCATTCAAAAAATTAGGTATGAATCAAAATGTTTCATACAACATGTGGAAATCCTAAAAAATAAAATATTAAAAAAAAGAAAAATTTTAATTGGATATATCCACCAAGGTGATTAGAACTATATTTGTTTCATCTTCAATATACCTTATTTTTAATTACTTAAAAATTAACAAACTAAATAGCATAAAAATAAAATGCAATTATGTTAATACTATGTAAGATGTTATACAACAAAAATGTGTTGTAAGTAAACATTGCAATACAAGCAAAACAAATCAGTATAACTGTCACAAGGAATATAATTTAGAGTTACATAGAAATATAAAAAAATAAAAAAATTGAGAAAATTGGGTAATTTTTATAGTAATGACGTCCATCATAAAATCATGTTGAAATTAAACTATCTCATAAAGTGTGATAAAATACTTAAATGAAATCCTTAAAAATATTAAAATTAATATTAAATTGAACAAAGCTTAACAAAACTTAGTCCCTTGACTTCTATATAATCTTGATCAGGCCTTGTTTTGAATTACTATGAATTATCAAATAAAATATTTCGAAATAATAAGAAATAAATATTTTAATATCAAATATATGCTAACTCTGAAATGGGATCAATGTTATATAGCCAAATTAAAGAGATTTGATGGTCACTAGGTAGGAGAATTGGAGTTTTAGAATGATAACAAAAATTCATTGTAAAATATTGTAAAATCATAGAAAATAAATATTTCAAAATATAAAAAATGAATAATTAATTAGAGAGAGCTCATATGGATTATTCTATTAAAGTTTGTATGGACTTGATTGGACATCTTTTGAGATAACTATGAGTAACAAATTTAAATAAGCATCAATAACAATAAAATATTATTTTTTTATAAAATAAATATGGGTCAAAGCTGAAATGTGAAAAGTTAATGCAATTTAATATAAAAAAATTAATGCAATCTAAATATCACATGAGGGAAGAACTATAGTTTCCAAGAAATATAACATGATGAAAGATGAAAATTTGAAGGATTGAGAAAAATTGTTTTTGAAATTTTCCTTCCAAGATAATATACAAATATATTATGATATCCTTGATTATTAAATCATATACGATTCAAAATTTCTCTGAATGCAATCAAAATAATAAAAATGTAAAACATCTTAAAATGTATAAAAATTAATTCTTAATTAGGTAGAGGTCATCGAGACAAGTCCTACAATATTTAATCCTCATATCGGGTAGATTGAATCAATGTAATATTGCAAAAATAAATACAAGGTCACTTGTTAGAACAATAAGAGTTACAAAATATTGAAAAGATCCAAGCAAATAATTTTAATAAATCAGATAAAATATACTAAAAAATTTATTTCAAGATATAAAAAAGATCAAGCGTAACATTCTTGAATGTCAAATCGGGATAAGAGTTGAATGTCTCATAAAGTTTGTCGAAACTTAAAGAAATGCTTAAAGAAATAAAAAAGTATGTTTAACTATATATTTCATTACTTTTTCAAATGAAATTTGATTCACTATGATAGAATCTTGTTTTATAATCTCTATGAATTATCAAAATAAATAGGAATATATATTAATAAATTATTATTTTAAACTTATGTACATATATATTAAAATTGAAATTAAATAAATTAAAACGATGTAAGATAACGAAATAAAAATTATGGCAAGGTCCATAAGAAGATGTTTAAAATTTTTGTATAATATATCCAACTTAAAGTGAATTAGTAAATAAGATAAATTCGATAACAATATATCTTAAAATAGAAAAATATCTCAAAAGGCATGAAAAAAATTTTAAAAAAATAATATTATTTAAAATATAAAAATGAATATTAATTTTGTTAGAGGTGTTTGACATACGTTTAAGATGTTTCCTTCATCTCAATTAGGCCTTGTTTGGAATTATTATAATTGTTGAAGTCAACAAACATAAAAATAATAACTTATTATTTTAATATCAAGAAAATATATATAAAATCTAGAATGAGATAAATTGCTGTAAGGCAATATGACAAAATAAAAGTAACATAAAGGTCACATGAGAGAAGATTAATTATTACATACTAATACATCCCAATCAAAGTAAAATATTTAAAGATATGGAGTGAATTCTACAAAATAATTGTGTTCAAAGATATTAAAAAAATTTAGTATAGTGGCCTTGATCATCATATTAGATATCAAATTAATGTCTCATAAAGTGTGCTAAAACCATACAAAATAAATTGTTTAAAAATTTAAAAATTTATGTTTTTTTGGATAAAAAATTTTAAATAGAAACTTTTAATGAAATTTTGATATATTATTTGTAAAATATGTACTCCAAGATACTAAGGAGATTCAACACAATATTTTTAATTATCATAATAGTTATAAATGAATTGTTTTGAAAGAAACATTAAAATATAATATTTTAAAAAGTAAAATAAATTTTTAATTGGATTGAGCTTGTCAGGGTATTTCCACTAATATGTGTTTCATCTGAATGTGACCTCGCTTATAGTTACTATGAATTGTCATGATAAAAAACATAAAGAAAAGTAAATCATTATTTTAATATTAAGAAAATATGTAACAAGTCTAAAGTGAGACAAATTATAGCAATGAAGTGTAAGAAACTAAAAGTAATTGATGTACCACATGGAGGGGAAATAGAATTTCATCGTAATGACTTAGTCAGCGCCAAAATTTGGGAAAAAAAAATTAGAAATGATGCAGGAATATAGAACTACAAGATAATATCAAGATTAATTAGAACGACATTGTGCATCAAATAGAGTACAAATAAAAATTTATGGTAAGGAATGCAAAAAAAAATTAAAATATTTGAAAAATGGAAAAAAGAATATGTATTAGAAAATTCTTTGTGAAGATTGGTTTAGTAAAGTTTTTTCACCAATATTAAACTTTGTTTGTAGTTACTTCAAATTACAACTTTGTTTGTAGTTACTCCAAATTACAAATTTAAGTAAATAATAAAATAAATGATTTTTTTAATATTAAGTAAATATATATCAAAGTTAAATTGAGAAATATTGAAGTAATATAATATTTGTTGGTTTAAAGGATGTAAAGGTCACTTGAGAGGGAATAATAGTTTAATAGTAATAAAACTTTATCAAAGCATAAATTTGAAATGAAACAAGTTGAATATGAAATTTGTATTCTAATTGAATAAGTATTTTGTGCATTATAATCATCATCATGAAGTCATTCAACAATTTAAATGCTTCATAAAACATAAAAAAATATTATAAAATAAAATATTTAAAATGATAAAATTAAATATTTAATTTTAAAGTATATCAATTTGACACCAACATTGTTTTCTTCATCTCCATTAGGCGTTGTCCAGAATTCCTAACAATTACAAGACGAAATATCTATGAATAAGACAAAAATAATATTTCAATAATATGAATATGTATTTATATATATATAATTAAATGAGATAAATTTAAAAATATGTAATATAACTAAAAAAAATAAAACATTGGAAGGCATCACATAAATAATAATAAAATTGAATTCTAAGATAATGGTGAGATCGAGTGTAACATCCTTGATCGTCAAATATTGTGCAAACTAAAATTTCTCAAAAAATGTTTGAAAACTTTAGAAAACATAATAATCAAAAAATTGATGAACATGAATATTTAAAGAAATTTGGATCAAAATCCATAACATCTTTAGTCAACAAATTTGGTGTTAATTGAAATTTATCATAAAGCATTCCAAAAGCATAAAAGATTAAAACATTGAAACAATAAAATTAATGTTTAATTTTGTAGAGCTTCTCAAGAAGAGAAAAATGGCTTTTTCTTTTGACTTCATCAAAACTTGTTTGGAGATGCAACAAATTACCTAATTAATCAAACCAAAATATTAATAAGTTCGTATCTTAAGATTAACTAAATTTATATTAAAACAAAAGGGCGAAAAATTGAATTATATAATATAACCAAACTAAAACGAATTAAAGGTGACCCAAGTGGAGTAGACTTTCAAAGTAATAGACCAAAATAAAACCCAAATATTTGAAAAACTATGACAAATCATACAAGTTATTAAGAAGATCTAGGGTAATATTCAAGGTAATAAAGTACAAACAAATCCAAACATGTCATTAATTATGCAAAAATAATTAAAATAGTTAACTATAAAAAATGTGTAAATAATAATAACTTCTTTTTTTAGTTTTCAATAAGCTAAAATGTGATAAATTGTAGCAACGTAATTTAACTATTTCAAGACAATGTAAATGTCACATTATAAGATATTTCATGTTATAAAGTATTTTAAACAAATTAAATTGAGCTGAGTGTAACATAATCAATTGTCAAATTAGGTGCAAATCAAAATATCTCATAAGGCCTTCTAAAAACTTAGAACAAAAAATTATAAAAATTAAAAAAAATTATTGTGATATAGCTCATTAAGAGGAATCAAACAATGTTACTTTCATGCCCATTAACAACTTTTTAGAATTACCATGAATTACAAAATTAATTAAACATAAAAAGTAATTTATTACTTTCATACTAAGTAAATACATGTTAGAGCTAAAATTAGATAAACTGTGGTAATGAAATATAACAAAATCTTTGTAATGGAAAGGTCACATGCACCAATAATTAAAGTTTCATAGCAATATTAAAAATTTAAAAAAACTATGAAGAAATCAGATAAATTATTTCAAAAAGTGCTATTCAAAATTTCTAAAAAGAAGAAGTATAAAATCATCAATTGTAAAATTTGGATTGTCAAACTATCCTATAAATTATATAAAAATCTATGAAAAAAATATTTAAAAAATTTGAAAGGCATTATCTAATTTGGTAGAGTAATGTGAGTTTATTGATATTTACTTTATTTTGATGACACTTTACTTGGAAATACTATAAATTTATTATAAGAAACATCACACAAAATAAACATTTATTTTAATAAAAATAAATTTACATTAATATTGAAATGAAATATATTAAAACAATATAATACAACAAAATAAAAGAATTGTAAAGGTTAGTTGAGAACTTAATATAATAAAATAGAAGTGAAATTGTCAATGAAATAAGATAAATTGTATTATAAAGTTGCATTCAAAGATACTCCATAAATTGAGGTTAACTTACTGAATCATCAAATGATTTACGATTGCACAAATCTTACAAATTTTACGAAAGTAAAAAATATTTAAAGAAATAGAAGTGAATATTTAATTAGATAGAACTATATAAGAAAAGTCTATTGACAAATGTTTTATCTCCATTAGATTATTTACATTTTAATTTAGTTTTAGGTAATTTAATTTTTGTTTAATTAGAATGTTTACTTCATTAAAATAATTATTATGAAGCATATAAACCTAATTAAAAATAATTTTAGAATAATAATTAGGATTTTGATATTTTTATCCTTCATCTTTAATTATCTTAGCCATCAATTTATGTTAATAACATCTTTGATATCCTCAATTAATATGTTTCAAAAATAACTTATAACATATTTGATAAAGGCAAATTATTCCTAAACTAGTTGCTATAGTAAATGGGTTACTATTATAAAACACTACAGTCGAATGGAACCAACTATAAACCCTTTCAATAAGACTTTGATCGAGTCACCTCATTGAATCCCAAATAAGATATCTCTTTTTGGATCGGATCATCAATCTAGCATCCATACATCATGAGAAATGCAATATTAGAATGCATAGGTGATGCTCTTAAGCAAACCAAGGGGCAGCTTTTCTAAATAGCCTATTTATTACTATAACACAAAGGTATAATAACATAATATCCTAACTAAGTTTTTGCAATATGGTGCTATAACTATGCGAAATTCATATGATCAATCTTTAAATTGTGGGAGTAATCACTACCATCAAATAATAAATTTTCAAGATTATATGATTCTGATCTCCTTTATCTTATTATAACTCCTATTTAAATCCATTGTTTTTAGGGCCTTTTCACTACCAATGGTCATTGTTTATTCAATGCATAAGATCTAAACCTAGCCATCTAATCATGAATTATATTTAACAACCAAGATCAATTTGATAGTTCTAAAAAGTGCTAGTTTATTGTCATTCCTCTGATCAGATTGTTTTCACAATCAAATAATCCTAGTGCATCTTGATAGAATGGCTCCTATGCATAGCTATTTTAGCCTTAGTCAAAACAATGTAAAAATGACAGAGCAGTAAAGGCTTCTTTTACTTATTTGATAGCTATTTTTTGTCATCACCAATTATTTATAAAGAGGAGAATTTTTGTACAAAATTAAGAGATGCATTTTTAATTTATCAAAAGAAAATATTCAAGTCAAAATAGTGAAGCTGCTAGCAATATATTCCTATTGTTGCTTCCATATGCTGCAACATCTATTGGTCATTAAACTCCTAAAATTTTGTCCTTTCTTAAATTAGCAATGTTATTAACTTTCTAAATCTTTATTTCATTCAATTAAGGTGTGTTTGCCTTTGAAAACATTTCATTAAGCATTAGGTTTTGGTTGTATTGATTTTTATTTTATGTAGCAAAACTATTTTCTTTTATTATCATTTTATTTCATTATAAGGTCATCATAGCCTATCTCATTTATTCTTTTTTAAAGTGTTAGTAGTGCTCTTAATTATTTCCTTGTTGTGAGGGTTTATCGTACCACTTTTTGACCGAAGGCTTCCATTGATGGTTTGTTTTTCTTGGCTTTTGTAAGGAATGGATGTGGGCCTCCTTTAATTGCCAAACAACATAAAAATTTATTATATGCATTTTTAATTATTTTTTATCTTTTTATTACACATCTATTATAAAAATTAATGTGTTTTAAAATAAAATTAAATTTTTACAGTATTATTTCACATAATTATTAAATTTTAATAAAATTATTTCAAATATTTTCTAGAAAAAATTATAAGAAATTAAAATTTTTTATTATTAGTAATTAACCCACCATTGTCTAAACCATACTGTATTTGGTGTCAAATCCAAACTCCATTTCTTTTGGAAAGAAATTCTTTGGCTCATCAATGGCTCAAATTAGTTCTTTGGTAAATTTTCATGATGGTGTTTCATCATATAGCCAACTACTCTTTGTGGTGATTATTATCTCTATTATAAGACAAGGTTGACTATTCATTTAAAATCTATTGATTGAGAAATTTGAGAAGTAATGTAAGATCCATTTGATTTTTCAACTAAGAAAAGCATGCATGGTATTTTTTATATAAAACTTTTTGTGAAATGATTGAAAGAGAAAAAAATAAAGCATAATTAAATGATGGGGTCATAAATATTTTGCATTGTTCGTTTAATGTTATTTAATTTAATAAACTTATGAATTTAGAAACACCTTATGAAATTTTTCATAAATTAGAGGTAATATGAAGAAACCTCCTTAGTTGCAAAAAAAATAAACATGATGATGCATTATTATGAATCATTTAGGATGCTTTTAAAGGAATGCATTAAAGGCATGTTGACAAGATTTACTAATGTTACTAATGTAATTGCTAGTTTAGGAAAAAAATTCTATGAATTAAAAGATGAAGAAAATTCTTAGAACCTTACTCAAGGATTATGATCTATTGACCATCATCGTTAAGAAAGAAAAAACTATTTTCACGATGATATAAAGTTACTTGATTGGTAAGCTTATGATAAATTCGGTAAGAATGGAGAGGAGAAAAGAAGAAAATGAATTAGTAGAGAAGAACAAGACAAACAAGTGGGAACAAATAATAGCAATAAGAATGGAGGAAAGCATTTGAGAGGAGGCATCCACTAATGATGATGACGGTATTGCTTAATTTCAAAAGGATTTTCTAATTTTGTTAATGTTGCAAGAAAGTTTCAAAATAAAAAGTCTAAGAAGAAGAAAGAACTAAAATTTTCATGGAATTATTCATAAGAATTCACTACTAGTGAAGAGGAAGACAGCATTCAAGAAATATTTTGCATGATAGTTATTGAAGAAGAGGATGAAGAAGGTAGTGCATCCCCAAATGAGTACAAAATTGAGAGATGAATTTTTATGCAATAAAAAATAAGCTTCATGACAAAATATTGAAGTTGTCAAAAAACCGTTTCCATCATATTTTCTTCACATTTTTTAGTCACTTATTCATTAAACTCCTAAAATTCTATTCCCTTATAATAAGCAAAGTTATTAATGTTTTCAATCCTTTATTAATTTAATTAAGATATTTGTGCCTTTTCAATGATTTCATAGCACATAGGATTTTGGTTGTTGATATTTTTCTCTTTCTACCATTTTAGTTTATCTTAAGGTTGTAATAATCTATCTCACCTTTTTAGTTATTATGAGGGTATAAACTGACCATATTTTGGCAAAATACTTGTACTAAGTATTTTCGTTTTCCTAGATTTTGTTAGCATTATATATAGGCTTGTTTAATGAGTCAAACAACATAAACATCATTTGTATATATTTTAAATTATTATTAATTTCTTTTTTACACAACTTTTAAAAAATGTAGTGTGTTTTAAAATAAAATTAAAATTTTAATAAGTTCGCTAATATAGATTTATTTAACCTTATTAAAAATTATTTGAAATTTTTTTGCAAAATAATTATAAGAAAAATAAATTTTTATTCCTACTAATTCACTACCTTCTTATTAAACAACACTTTAGGTGAGTTCTCATTTGAAATTATTGCTAATTACTAAATTGAAGATTCCAAAATTATAATATATTACCACTACAATATTAAGTATATATATATATAATCTAAAATGAGATAAATTCAAACAATTTAATATCACAAAATGAAAATGATGTCAAGGTCACATAAAAGAAGTAAAGTTTCAAATTAATATGACCAAATCTAAGATCAAAATTTGAAGAAATGACATAAATAGTGCAAGAACTTTATATTCCATGATCTTCAGAAGATTGAGTGTAACATACTCAATCTTCTTTTCTAAATAAGAAAAACCATATACACTAAAAATATTTAAATGTTTTTTTAAAAAAATTATAGTTAGATTGATCTAATAAAGATGAGTCCAGCTACACTTCTTCAAATCCATTAGATTTCTTTTCAAATTAATCTAAATTAAAAAACTAATTAATTAAAAATAATAATAACATATTATTTTAATTTTAAATAAATATATATTAAGGAGAAAAGGAGATAAATTGAAGCAATATTATATGAGCAAATCAAAGTGATGTAAGGGTCATACGAGAAGAGAAGTAGAGATTCATTTTAATTTCTCCAAATAGAAGAAAAATGATTGGAGTAATGAGAAAAATTATTCGTGAAAGCTCCATTTCATTATATTTTTACTATCGAGTGTAACATACTTCATTTAGAAGTTAGGTACAACCAAAAATGTCTTTTCAAACTTAAAACTGAGTAAGCATAAATAATACTAAACAATAATTTTAATATCAATTACATAATAAAGCTAAAATGATTTAAATTTAAGAAATGTAAAATAAAAAAAGTAACCAAATTATAATGACACACTAAAGGGGATTTAGTATAACTTAATTTTTATTTTTGGGTTGATAAAAAAGTACTAACCAGGACGAGCACAACATTCTCGATGGTTAGATTTCGAAAATATGTATCACATAAATTGTTCCCAAAATGTAGAAAAGGAAGTATTTTAGGATAAAAAAATCAACTTTTAATTTGATAAATTTTGTTGAACTGAGTAGGAAAATTTTTGTATTGCCTCAATCAGACATAGCTTGTAACTGTAGTAATTTACTAAATTAAATCAGCATAAGCAATAATAAATTATTAATTCAATATTAAAAAAATATTTCATTATTGAAATGAGTAAAAATTTATGCATTGCAATATAATGAATTCAATCAACGTAAAGGCCACACGAGAAAAATTATACTATTGTGGTGATAAAACCAAATTTAAGGAAAATATTTAAAGAAAAGAGATAAATTGTATGAAATGGCCACATTGAAAAATGCAAAAAAGATCAAGTGCAAAATCTTTAATCATCAAATAAGGCATGAATAAAAATTTCTTTTAAAGCATGGAATATAAAAATTTTCGAAAACAAAAAACAATGCTAATTTTAATATAGCTAAACGTAACAAGTATAATGTTTTTTTGTCTTAATAAGATCTCATTTCAAATTTCTATGAATTAGAAAAATAATTTTTTTTAAATAATAAAACTTTTTTATTTTAATATTAGGAAAATATCTATTTAACTTTAGATGAGATAAATTGAAGTAATGTAAAATAAAAAACTCACGGTGATATGGGATCACATGAGAAGTATTGAATCACCTTGATTTCTAAGGTTGCCAAGTATAACATCCTTAATTCAAATCAAGTGTGAATAAGATTTTTTTTTAAATCATTCAAAAATATTTAACATGTAATTTTAAATTTTTTAAAAATGTTGACTTGCTTAAAGCATCATTTGAAGATGATTCTAAATTCATTTGATTTGTCCAAATTAGACCTATTTAAAATTTCTTTATAACTATTGATAAAAAATAAGATAGTACTATTTCCATATTTAAGTAATTATAAATTAAATCTTGAATAAGATAAATTTTAGATTTAGAATTACATAGAAACACAATTAATTTCAAAGAAAAAAAATTTGAAGATGTTAGTTACATTGTACTTGAAAAATCGACTATATGGCACTAAGCAAACTTGTAACAAACTTGATTATCAAATTAGATAAAATCAAATTGACTTCTAAAATATTCATAATCTCTAGAAAAATACTATTTAAAAATTTAAAAACAAATATTTAATTAATATAAGCCATCAAGATGAGTTCAATAACATTTGTTTAATCTCAAAATTTTCTTTTTAAATATTATGATTTAACAAATTAAATATGCAAAAAATAGAAATTTTTTTTCATAATAATTAAATTTATTTATTAAAGCTAAAAGAATTAAAATTATTGTAGTTTAGCTCAAGAAAAATGAAGGAATGCAATGGTCATCTAAGAGGAGATTAAAGTTCCTTAATGAAATAGGTAAATCAAAGAAAAGGATTTGGACAAAGTAAGAAAAATTATATGTGAAACTAGTATTTTGAGATAATCAGTTAATCAAGGGTGGCAACCTCCAACATTAAAATTGTTATGAATCATAATGTCTCTTAAAACATGCTAAAGCCCTAAAACAAAAATACTATCAAATAAAAATAAATTTTTATTTGGATAGTGCTCTTTCGAATGAGACTAATGATATTTGTTAAATCTTTACCAAACATAAATTGGAATAATTATGCATTAGATAAGTAAAAAAGCATAAATAATAAAAAAATTAAATATTATTCAAATATTTTTAAAACTAAAAAAAGAAATAATGTAAGGTTATATATTGTAACAAAATGAAAGTAATATAAATATCACATAAAATGAGAATTTGAATTTCATTAAAATATAACTAAATTGAAAAAGAATTTTTGAAAAAATGGGACAATTATTTTCGATTAGACCTTTTTTTGAACTACTACTATTCAACAAATTAAATAAAAATATGTTATGACAAATCAATCACATAAAATAAATTAAATATATATGAAAGTTCATATAAACTTTAGTGAGGGGATAGTTAGACAATCATAATAATATAACCCAACAAAAAAAATCAATTTAAAGAAATAAGATACTTTATGAAGAAAAATTACATTTCAATCCACTACGGTGAATGAGTTTAATGTCGTAGAGAGTTAAAAAAAGTCACAAGTTGAAAAACCTCGTAAAGTGTGCAAATAAGCCAATAAAAATATTAAAAAAATAACAAAAATTCATTAATTAAACCATTTAATATAAATAATAACCTATCATTTTTTTAATACTAAAAAAATAAATATTAAAGTTGAAATAAGATGAATTTAAACCATGCAATAAAACCAAATCAAACACAAGTAATGCTCACATGAGAGAATAGTTAGAGTTATAATGTAAATGAATTATTGAGATTTATTTTATGGGAAGGTTATATTCCAAGATAAAAAGAAAATCTAGTTGTACAGGCTCATTCAACCCAAGTTTTGGGTCACAATTTGTGTTTAAAAGCACGCAAATATTTAAAAATAATTTTTTTCAAAAATAATAAAAGGAAATATTTAGTTAGATAATCATTATTAAGATGAATCTAATTACATTTTTTTGTCTTGATTGAACCTCACTTTGAATTCTTTTGAATTACAAAAATAAACAATCAGAAAAAAATTAAATTATTATTTTATATTGTATATATATGTATATGAGAATTGAAATAAAATTAATTATATGAATTTAATGCAACCAAATTAAAGTGATGTCAAGATAAATGGTGGAGAGATTCAGTGTTATAATGTAATATAATAAATGAAAGGAAAAAAGTTTAATCAGTAAGATAAATTGTCTCAAGAAGATTGCATTATGTGGAATAAAAGAGATTAACCATAATATTCCTAATCATCAAATCAATTATGATTGAAATGCCTTTTAAAGCATACAAAAAAATGAAAAAAAACATTTTAAATTACCAACATGAATATTTAATTTGAAAGAGATTATAAAGTTATGATGACATTTATTTCGTCTCGATAAGGCCACATTTGGAAGTACTTCTATTTAACTAAAAAACAAAGAATAAAAAATAATAAATTTTTATTTTGTAATTTTAAGTAAATAAATATAAAAGATAAAATGAGATAAATTAAATTAATTTAATACAACTAAATAAGAGGCACATAATGACAAAAAAGGTGGAGGTTTTGGGATACATACTAATATATCCAAATCAACTAAAAAAATTTATAAAAGTGATTAATTACACAAGAAAGATGAATTCCAAGGTACTAAGAAGATTGACCACAACATCATTGATTGAAATAGTGCTAAGACTTTACAAAATTAAATATTTTAGAAAATATAGAAACAAACTTTTAATTCAATAAAGCTCATTGCAAAAAGTCCAGTGATATTTGTTAGACCTCACTTACACCTCAATGAGAATTACAAAAATAAATAACCTTCAATAAAAAAATCTTATTTTAATGTTAAGTTAATATATATTAATGTTGTAAAGACATAAATTGAAGCAATATATTACAACCTAAACAAAGAAATGTGAATGTCAGACATGTTAAGATTTAGAGTTACATGGTAATATAATCAAATCGAACAGAACAATTGTAAAAAATGATAGATTATACAAAAATCTTCTATTCTAAGATGCTATGAAGATCTAGAGTAACATCTAGCATGATCAAATTAAGTTATTATTAAGCTTTCTAGTAAAGCATTCTAAGACATTTAAAAGGTATCTAAAAATGTAAAAGTTGATATTTAATTGTATTACACACCTCTAGATAAGTCCATTGACATTTATTTCATCTTAATCAAGACTCATTTTGAATTAATATAAATTACCAAAATACATTAGTGGTAATTAAATGTGAATTAAAGTTGAAATAGAATGAATTAAATAAGTAAAATAAAAACCAAACAAAGTTAGGTAAAGGTCACTCGAGATCAGATTTGGGGTTAGGTAATAATATAAGAAAACTAAAGCAAAACATTTCATGAAGCGAGATGAATTACTTTTAATATTATCATTCTAGGATATTAAGGAGATTAAGTTTAACATCCACCATAATCAAATTGAACAAATTTGAATATGTCATAAAGCCTACGAAAATCATAAAAAACTAACTATTTAAAAATGTAAAAGTCAATATTTAATTATACAGAGATTATCAAAGTGAATCCAATAACGTTTATTTTTTCTTGATTTGACCTTGTTTTTAAGAACTACAATTTGTCAATATAAATAAGCATACTCATATCAAAATATATTTTCAATATTAAGTTGATATATTTAAAAGTTGAAATAAGATAAATTGAAGCATTGTAATAAATCTAAGTCACAATGATGCAAGGGACACATGACAAGACAATTAAAGTTACCTAATTAATCATTTAAATAAAATAAAAGAAGTTTAAGAAATTAGTTAAGTTTTATATGAAAGTTGCATTCCAACATATTAAGAAGATCAAGTGTAATGTATTTGATTTTCAAATTTAGCAAGAATAAAAATTTGTTGGAAAGTATGACAAATCACAAAAATTAAAATACTTTTAAAAAATGAAAAAAAATATTTGTTAACTGGATATTAACATTTGAGTTGCATCTATTAGCTTTAGTACATCTCTATTAGACTAAGTTTTAATTTGCTATAAATTATAAACATAATTAATATTAAAAAATAATAATTCATTATAGTAATGTTATTGTATATATATACATATACCAATGCTAAAAAAGACAATTTCAAGAAATATAAAATAAAAAAATAAAAGTGATTATTGGTCATACGAAACAAAGATCATTGGACTAGCCTCGACGAGCTCCATCCAAATAATATTCACATTTATATATTTGTTTTCATATTTTCCTTTCAAGTTACCCTTTATAAGACATTTTTGTTCATAGCTAAATTTATGATCAAGAATGTTATACTCCATCTCTTGTTTATTCCAAGAATAAAATTTTCCCTTTTAACAAATCTTAGTACTTCAAATGTTTTACTTAAACTTTGTTATAATAATGTACAACTCTAAATCTTTTCCCATGTGACATTTAACAAACTTTAATTTTGTAATAAATTATTGCTTCAATTTATCTCATTTTACTTTTAAAATATATTTATTTAATATTCAAATAATAATCTTTGATTCTTCATTCCTAATTATTTAGTAATTTTTAATAATTTAAATTAAGGCTCTATCATGATGAATTAAATACTATTTAACTTGTCTCATAAGAATTATTAATTTAATGTTAGCTTTTAAATTTTAAGGTATTTTGTTTAAGAATTTACATGCCTAGCAAGACATTTTGATTCATACTTGACTTAATGTTCATCGATGTCACATTTAATCTCCTTAGTACCTTGGAATTAATCTTTTGTGTATAATTTATATTATTTCATAAAAGTTTTTTAGCTTTCGTTGTATTACTATGTTACTTAAAATATTGCATTGTGCGACCTCAACATCGCTTAAATTTTATTATATGACATTTGCTTTATTTTGTCTCAATTTATTTTTAGAATATATTTTCTTAATATTATAATTTTATTTCATTATTATTTATTTTTACTTGTTTTGGTGATTAAGATATTTTCCAAATGAGATCTGATCGAGATTAAATGAAAGTCAATAGAGTCAACTACATTTGGTATATAAATTTAGTATATTAGAATATAAATTTCTTATATAATTTATCATACTTTCCCAAAAGTTTTTACTTTGATTTAGTTATATAACTATTTAAATCAGGATCTCATATCACATCACCATACACATCGCTTTGATTCGCTTATTTTAAATTACTTACATTTATCTCATTTTAGCTTTAATTTATATTTGCTTAATCTAAAAAAATTTCTTATTATTTATTCTCGTCAACCTTTGTAATTCTTAATAATTCACTTTTCTAATGAAAAAAAATTATTGGATTGTTCTTGATAAGTTGTACCTAATTTAATGTTTTTTTTATATTATTAAATTTATTGGAGTCTTTTTCATTGATATATTTTAATAATGAAGCTTGTTACACTTGATCACATTCATCTCTTAAAATTCAACTATTCCTTTCAATTTATCTCGTTTCTTCAACTTTTTCTCTTTGAATTCGTTATATTATTATGAAGCACTAGTTCTCCTCTCTTATGACTTTTAAATTGTTTTCATTTGTCGAGCTATCATATTATACATATTCTCCATAGCATCTTAAAATGCAAATTCTTAGTACAATTTATCTCAATCCTTAAAGCATTTTACATGCATTTGATTATAACAATATGTAATAAATAAACCTTCACTCATATCACCATTAAGTCACCTTGATGTAATTAGAATATTTTTTAGCTTATTTCATTTTAGCTTTAATTCATTGTTACATAATATTAAAAAAATTTCATAATAATCATGCTTATTTATTTTTTTAGTTAGTAGTAATTCCTCATGAGGTTTAATTTGGACAAAAAAATATTACTTAACACATCTGAAAAAGTTCTATTCAATTAAATAACTATTTTTATATTTTTGTTAAATATTAAGTTTTTTAGGATTTCGTTAGAATTTACAAGATAGTTTGATTTTACTTCATTTTGGTACAACTATTTTGATTTATATTAACATCATGCATGAAATCCCCTCTTTAGAGATCATTATATCTCTATGATTTAATTGTATTATACTTTCTAGTTTATCTCATTTCATCATTAGCATATATTTAATGAATTTAGAATAGTATTTTTTCATTATTTGGCCATAGTTTTTTTAGCAATTCATAGTAATTTCAAATGAAGTTTGATCGAGGTGAAACAAATGTCATTGGGCTAGTCTCAGTGAGCTTTACAAAATTAAATTTTAATTTTTTATATTGCAAAAAAATTTTGGGGGCTTTTTAATGCTTAAAGGCACATTCTGATTCGTTGTTGATTTCATGACCATGTATTTATGTTTAATCTCCTTAATATCTTGGCATGAAACTTTCCTATATAATTTATCTCATATATTGAAATTTTTAGCATTAAATTTTTCATATTACTATGGAAATCTAAATCAATTCTCATATGAATTTTACATGCTTTAGAATTGATTATATTACATTACTTCAATGTATCTAATGTCAACTTTATTATATATTTTCCTAAAATTAAATAAATGAATTTTTTATTTTCTAAGGTTATTAAGTTTTGTGATCTATAGTGTTCTGTACAAGGCCTAGTAAAGATGAAGACAATGCATTTCACACATTTCGATGAGCTCGGTCAGATTAAAAATTCATTTTTAAATATTAAAATATTTTATTTTCTAAGCTTTTTCATTGTTTTGTGAGGCATTCTTATTTGAACTTGATTTGAAAATAAAAGATGTTATGCTTAATCTCCTTATTATCTTTGGAATGCAAATTTCTTGTATAATTTATCACATTTATACAAATGTTTAATTTGATTCAGTTATATTACTATGATAATGAAATTCTCCACTTGTGTGTCACAATATCCCAAAAATATGTTTGTATTACCTTTATCCAATTTATCTAATTTTAGGTTTTAAAAATATCTGCTTTGAATTAAAACACTTATTTACATTTATTTATATTCTTAATTTCATAATTATCCAATTGATTCTTGATTGAGACAAATAAAATGTCATTGGACTCATCAAGACAAGTTCTATAAAATTAAAAAAAACTTTTTAAATTTACTAATATTTAATTTCACATAATTTTTTAATTATGAAAGAGATAGTTTGATTCACATCTAATTTAATACTAAAGAAATTAGCACACGATTTATATCATTTCGACAAAATTTTGCTTTGTTTTGCGTATATGGCTATGTAATGCAAAATCTATTATTGTGTATGATTTACATTGCATTGATTTTGTAACGTTGCATTGTATCAATTTTCTTGTTTTAGCATTAAAATATATTTTTGTTATAATAAATTAATAATGTATCACTGTATATTTTTATTTATTTCACCAATTTGTTTTAATTACATACGAGGTATGATCTATGGGAAGCATATGTCATTAGACTCATCTAAATGAGCTCAATATAATTTAATATTTATTTCTACATTTTTACAAAAGACCTCCTTAGTCCATGGAATGGAAAATTTTGATAAAATTTGTTCTATTTCTTCAAATTTTTTTTTTGATTTTTTAATATTGTTATTTAACTCTAAAAAAACTCCCATGTGAGCCTTGCATCACTTTAATTTTGTTATTTAAAATATCTTCTTTTTTGTTTTACATATTTAAAAAATATTTATATTTAATTATTTGTTAAAAAATAATTATTTATATAATTTCTCCAAATATTTAGCTTTTATTTTATTAAATAATTATTTAACTACAAGTCTTCTCTTGTGTGACCATTTCAAATGCTTTGATTTAATAATATAACATTTCATCTTTTTTTCTCATTTCAATTTTATTATGTAATTACTTAATAACAAAATATTAAGTTGTTATTATTTATGCATATATAATTTAGTAATTCATAATATCATGTCACACATCGACACGACCACTATTCAATAAATAATTATTTTTTTATCTCGTCAAATATTTTATTTTTGTGGACTTTGGCATTCTTAATGAGACATTTCAAATGGTACTTGATTTTATTATTTTATAAAGCAACTTTAAATAGCCTTTTGAGTCACCCTTACATCACTTTAATTTTATTTAAAAATTTTTCCTCAATTTATCAAAAGTCAAATTTAGTATACCTTTTTCTTAAAATTAAAGTAAAAATATATCACAATTTATGCTTATTTGCTTTAGTATATTGCAATAATTCAAAACAATCGCCAATCAAGGGCCTTGACGAGATTTATAAAATTGAACATTGTAGGGCTCATCTTAAAGAGAACTATCATATTAAATATTCATTTTTATATTATTATATATTTTTTTCAAGGATATTGCATGCTTTCCTCATTTATTTGATTTGTACAAAAATTTAACAATCCTGGTTATTATGCTCAATCTACTTAGCATCTTATAATGAAATTTTCTCATACAAATTTAAGTCATTTTTTCAACTTTTTTCTTTTATTTTGTTATGTTACTATGTTGCACTGAATCTTTATTCAAGAGATTTTTCCATTATTTTGATTTGGTTATCTTGCTTTACTTTAATTTATATAATATCTTCTCTCATATATGTTTGATTAACATTAAAATAATAACATATTATTTTTTTTTGCTTATGTACATTATAATTTAAAGTAATTTCGAATGAGCTCCACTAAAGAAGAAAAAAATGTTAACAACATTATCTCAATGTGCTTTATCCAACTAAATATTTAGATTTACAATCAATCACTTTTATATCTATTTATATAAATTTCTTATATATTTTCTCATATTTTTTTTAATTATTTTTTCTTTTGTTTAATTATCTAACTATGATGCTTTAATTCGTCTCTAACTTTTATGTTGCTTTTATTTTGATAGATTACATTGTTTGAAATCATTCTATTTTAGTTTTAACATATAATAACTTTGTATTGAAAAAATATTTTGTTAATATTTAAGCTTATTTACCTTTTTGATTAGTTATAATTAGAAGCATGGTCAAATCAAGATGCAACAAATATTGTTGGACTCATGGGTAGGAGGTATCGGATTGGATATCTTTTTTTCTTGAAATGTATTTCTACACTGTTTAAAAATTTTCGATATTAAACACAATCTCCTTACAATATTAGAAACCAATACTCTTATTAGATTTGTCTCATTTTTAGAAATATTTTGCTTTAATTGGGTTATATGTCAATGGAACTCTAATTTTCTTTTCTTGTAACGAATGCATCTTAATAATTTAATAATATTACAATGTTTAATTCACTTTTTTAGGTTTAACATATATTTGCATAACATTAAAATAATAACTTGTCATTATTTATTCTTATTTATTGTTTCTAATTCATAGAAATGCCAAGCAAGGTCTGATGGATGCAAAAGAGTGTCATTGTAGTAGTTGCAAAGTTCTATAATAAATTAAGTATTCATTGTTTAAAAAATTTTGTTTGCTATAGTTTTTTTAAATTCTTATGAGACTTCTTGGCTCATCCCTAATTTAACACTCAAGAATATTAAAAATTATCTCTTTAGTATATTTGATGACAACTTTTTCGCATAGTTTATCTCTTTTTTCTTAATTTTTTTCTTCACTTTTGTATCCCTTATATCGCTTTGACTTGGTTATGTTTCATTAATTAAATTTATCTTATTTTTCCCATAATATTTTTTTCATTTCATTGAAATAAAAATTTATTTTTTTTATGCTTACTCACTTTAGTAATTTGCAAAAGTTTCAAATGTGTTGCGATATAGATGAAAACATTTCATTGCACATTTCTTGAAATGTTTTATAACAAAAAATAATCATTTTTTATAATTTTAAATATCTAAATGGTTTTGTGTATTTTACAAAACATTTACAGTCCTAATTGATTAGATGTTTCAGGGTGCTACACTCAAGCCTTTTAGTTTTTTTGAATGCAACTTTCCAATATAACTAATCTCATTTCTTCAATTTTTTCTTGTTGAGCTTATCTATTACTAACTATATATCTCCTCACAAATGAACTATAAATGTTTTTCATGTGGTCATATTATATTACATTAATTTATCTCAAAAAATGTTTATTGATGTAATAAACATGTCGAACAAGTCTTGATGAGCACTTTCCATTCAACTTTTCATGCTTCATATTTTTAAATATTTTATTTTCAATACTTTTTCTAGGTTTTATATGACATTTTGGCTTCTAGCTCATTTTATGATAGAGTAAGTTGCACTTGAACTTCATATTCTCTTTCAATGCAACCCTGTTGTAGAATTTATCACATTTCTTAATTTTTTTTAAGTTATGTTAATATGAAACTCTAATTCTTCTATTAGGTGTCATTTACATCATATTGATTTGGTCAAGTTATATTACTTCAATTCATATGATTTTCATTTTAATATATAATTACTTAAAATTAAATAATGTATTGTTATTATTTTATGCTTTTATTTAGTAATTCTTATTTTAGTCATTTTAAATATTCTAATTTCAAGGGTTTTGGTATCCTTTACATTTAATTGAAATTCATACCCGATTTAACAATTGGGGATGCTACCCCTGATCTCCGTAGAATGTTGGAGTGCAACATTCTTATGTAATTCATCACAATCATTAAAATTTTTCTTTTAGATTTATCGATGTTTTTTTGATACTCTAATTGTCCACACATTTTGCATTAATGTCGCATTAATTGTTTTACATTATGTCGCTATAGTTTATGTCTTATGGACTTTATTATATTTTTTACTTTATATAAATACAAAACTTTATTATTGTTTATTTTTATCCATTTTGGCAATTAATATTAATTCCAAAGAAGGTATAATTAGGATGAAGCAATCATTATAAAACAGAGTAGTCTTGTTTAGGATCTATTGAAATTTTAATTTTTGTGTTATTTAATATTTTAAGTTAATGGTTTTGGAATGCTTTACTTATTACTTTTATTCATGCATAATTTGATGATTGAGGATCGTAGAATTGATCTCTTTGGTATTTTGGAATCCATCTTTCCCATACAATATATCTCTTTTCCTTGAATGTTTCACTTTGATTTGTTTTTTGATAAGGTAAGTAAAAATCTTCACTTTTAAGACATTTGCATCGATTTGAATTTGTTGAATTACATTACATAATTTTTTCCCTTTTTAGACTTAGTAAATATAAGCATCATCACAATTTGAGTTTAATGTTTATTTTGTTAGTGTTAAAATAATATTTTGTTAAAATTTTTGTAGAATTACTTTTGTACATAGTAGTATTTCTAAATGAGGTCTAATGAACATGAAACAAACATTGTTTTACTTATCTTAATAAGCACTATTCAATTAAATATTAATTTTATATTACTTTGAATTTTTTTAATATTTTGTCATTCATTATTAGACATTTTTTCGCAAATATATTTGAAAAGTGTGTTCATTAAAAATGATCATGCTAACGATCTTGGAATTTAACTTTATCATATAATTCATCTTGTTTCTCCAAATATTTTTTCTTTATTTTGTTATATTACTATGAAACTCTAATTCTCTTTATGTGTCACATTTGCATCAGTTTAATTTGGATTTTGTATATTTCTTGAATTTATGTATTTTTAGTTTTAATACATTTTTTCTTAATATTGAAATAAACATTTGTTATGTTTTACACTTATTACTATGATAATTTGTAAAAGGTTTCAAATATATTCAAATGGAGATGAAAAATATGTTGTTGCACATTTATTGATAAGGTCTAACATACTAAATAATCATGTTTATATTTTTAAATGTTTGATCTTAAGATTTGGTAGACTTCTTTAGGCTTTTTGATTCATCTCAAATTTGATGATAAAAGATATTGCATTCTATGTCCTTAGAATCTTAGAATTTAACTTTCTTATATATTTAATCTTTGTTTTCAAAGTTTTAACATCTTAATTATCAAAAAATTTTACTTTTGTTTGGATATATAACTATGGAACTCTCATTCCCCCCTTGTGTATCTTTACATTAAGTTTATTTTTTTACATTATAGTGCTTTCGTTTGTCATATTTTGCTTTCAAAATAATATTTACTTAATATGAAATTTTTTTTTTTTGATTATTTAAGCTAATTTATAATGGAAACTCAAAGTAACTCCAAATGAATTTTAATCAAATTGAAGTAAATGATGTTAGATAGGCCTTAATGAGCTCTTTCCATTTAAATATTAATTTCTACATCTTTAAATAATTTATTATCAACTTTTTGTTGTGCTTTACATGTCATTTCAATTTGACCCTAATTTGGCTATGGAGGATGCTACACTAAATCTCCTTTGTTTCTAAGAGGAAGCTTTCTTCTATAATTTATCTCTGTTTCTTCAAACCTTTTACTTTACTTTTAGTAGATTACTATGTAACTTCAAATTTCATCTCATGTGTTATTGACAACTCTTTCAATTGGTTATATTACAATCCTTCAAATTTTCTCATTTAAATATTTATAAATGTCTACGTAATATTAAAATAAAACGTTATTATTATTTATGGCTATTTACTTCTATAATTCTTTGTAATTTTAAATGAGGTGTAATTGAGTTAAAACAAATGTGCATACACTCATCTTGATGAGCTCTATTTAATTAATTTTTTTATTTTTTTAATTTATTTTTTATTATTTAGCATATTTTTTGAGATTATGATTCATACTATTTTGATAATAGAGGATGTTAAACTCTGCTCACCTATAAGCTTTACAGTGCATTGATATTGATATATTTCATTATTTTAGTTAATCCTTTTTTACATTATTACATTTTTACTTTATATTGAAATAGTAATTTTTAGTTGTTTATAATTATTCACTGTGGTATTCCATAATAACTCAAAACGAAATAAAATTGACAAAAAATTAATGTTGTTGTCCCACTAGTTCTAACTAATTAAATAATTATTTTTTATATTTTCTAAATATTTACCTTCTATGTTTTAAGATGTTTTAAGGGACATTTCAATTTCTACTTAATTTTATGATTTAAGGATGTTACATTCAATCTCCTTTAAATCTTCAAATCTTCAAATGTGATTTTTCCAAACAATTAATATTATTTCTTGAAATGTTTTACTTTTTTTTGCTATATTAAAAAAGAACTTTAACGCTTCTCCCTAGTGACCTTTCCATGTCTTTTATTTAACTGTATTATGAAGCTACAATTTATATCATTTTGTTATTATATTTATTTAGTTAATAAAAAAAATAAATTATTTATATTTATTATATTTACCTTTGTAATTTGTAATAATTTGAGGCAAGATCCAATCTAAATTAAAAAACCATCATTAGAATTGACTCAATATGCTCCGTCCAATTAATGATTCATTTTTATATTTTTTTAAATATTTATTTTCTAAGTTTCTGCATGATTTAAGGGCCATTTTATAGTTTTATTTGCTTATATAATTATTAATTCTAACTTTCCTCTTGTGCGATCTTTGCATCACTTTTGTTTCATTATATTACATTTTCTAGCAGTTTTAAACAAGTTCCGAACAAGACAAAAGAAAGGTCATTAGACTCATCTCAAGAAGCTTAAATCAATTAAATATTCATTTTTATATTTTTTAAAACTGTCCTTAATTAGAGTTTTGGCGCTAAAATGTAAGTCATTTAAATTCCTACCTAATTATCAATTGAGGATATTATGCTTGACCTCTTAACTATGTTGGCAAGCAATTTTCTTGTCTAGTAAAGTAAAATCTCATTTGTTCAAATTTTTCATTTTTATTTTATTATATTAATATGAAACTCGAATTTTCTTCTCTTATTACCTTTATATTATTTTAGCTTACCTTATCTCAGAATTAATTTTTATTTGCTTAATAGTATGAAAATAATATGTAATTGCTTAAGCTTATTTATTTTGGTAATTTATAGTATGTCAAAACAAGGCCTAATCACGACAAAAAAATATCATACAACTCCCCTTAATAAACTCTTTCCAATGATATTTTAATTTTATTTTTAAATATTTATTTTATAACTTTTGGCGTATTTTAAGAGATATTTTGATTTGCACCTGATTTGATAATTGAGATTGCTATACTTGATCTCCTTAGTAACATAGAATGTACCTTTTTAATAATATTTATCTCAATTTGTTAAAATTTTCACTTTGATTTAGCTGTATTACTATAAATCTCATTTCATTTGACACTTAAATATCCTTGCTTTTGTCATGTCATATTAATTTAATTTATCCAATCTTAATTTTTACAAAACTTTTCTTAAAATTGAAATAATTTTTTCTTATGCTTATTTATTTATGTTTTTAAAAATAAATCAGAAAAAGGTGTATCCATGATGAAAGAGGTTTCATTGGACTATATTTGTTGATCTCTATCCAATTAAATATTTATTTCTATATTTTTAAAAACAACTTTTTACAATTTTGGAAACTATATTTTTAGATTTTGAGTTGCAACTATTTTGATGATCGAGAACGATATACTAGTCATTTTCATTTTGATTTAATTAAATTTTGATGGATCTCTAACTCTCCTCTTATTTGAACTCTACATTTTTTTATTTGATTATATTACATTAATTCAATTTATCTAATTTTAGCATTCTTGTATATTTACTTAACATCAAAATATAATTTTATTATTATTTTGTTCTATTATCTTTTGTAACTCTTAGTGCCTTCAAGTGTGCTCAATCGACACAAAAAATGGTCAATGGATTCATCTAGACATTGAATGTCAAATTAAATATTCATTTTAAGATTTTTTAATATTATATTTTTAAAGCTTTTGGAATATTTTGGGATACATTTTTATTGTTATATGATTTTATGATCAAAGATGTTACACTCAATCTTCTTAATATCTTAGAAAGTAAATTTCCCTCACAATTTATGTAATTTCTTTAAACTTGTCTACTTCATTTAGTTATATTACTAAATAACTCTAAATCACCTCCCATAGGAGGTTTACATGTCTTTTATTTTGTTATATTACAAAGCTTTAATTTATCCCAAATAATTTTTAATTAAAATCTACCTAACACTAAAAAAATATCATTATCATTTATCCTTATTTATTTTTTTAAAATTTGTTAGACTATTATCAAAGAAATACCACTAGACTCATCTTAATGAGATCTATCTAATTAAAAATTTGTTTTTATTGTTTTAAATATTTAGTTTTGCAAGGTTTAAGCATCTTTAGATGACATGTTAATCAGTTCCTTATTTTGACAATCAAGATGTCATATTTGATCTCATAGTACCTTGTAATGTAGGTGTTACATAAAATTTATCTTTTTTTTTCAAATGTTTTTCTATATTCATGTCATATTACTACGAAACTCTATTTGTTGCCTACTATAAACTTTACATCATTTTGATTTACTTGTGTTATGTCACATTAATTTATTTAGTTTTCAGATTTTTTATTTAGTTTTACTTTTGTGATTCATAATAATTTCCAAATGAGGCCTCATCAAGATGGGAAATTATTTATGCTTATTAAAAGATTTTTTCTTGTTTATGCTCATTTATTTTAGACTCTTTCGATCAGTTTTATCTTATTAAATATTAATTTTTTATATTATTTTTAACTTTTTAAAGAGTTTTTAGTTGCTTTAGGAGTCATTTCAACTCATACCAAATTTAATTAAAGAGGATGTCTCACTTGATCAACTTATTATTTTGTAATGCAACTTTCACATACAATTTGTTTCATTTGTTCAAATTTTTTACTTTGACTTTCCATAATCTTGAAACGATAGTGCTAATAATTTATAACCCTTTCTTCCCTTTTATTTGATTAAATAGTGTTTTTTATAGCTTATCTCATTTCAGCTTTAATATATATTTACATTGTAATAAAAATTTATTATTTGTGCTTATTTATTGCAGCGATTTATAGTAACTCTAAATTAGGCTCGATCGAGATTTAATCTCTTTGGACTTCTACAAGCAAGTTCTATCAAATCTATTGTTAATTTTATTTTTTTTAAAATGTTCTATTTTCAGGTGCACCTTATTAGTCATTTAAAGTTTTTCTTGATTTTGAGGATTAAAAATGTCAGAATTTATCTCATTAGTGTTTTGGCAATTAGTTGAAATTTCAAGTGAAATCCACTTGAAACAAAAGAAATTTTGTTAGATTTGTATAGATGAACTCCAAATAAAAATTTATTTTAATATTTAAATATAACCTTTTAGGTTATTCCTATTATTTATGAGATTTTTGCTTTTGTAACTAATTTAACAATAAGAATTATTATGCTCAATCTCCTTGGAATATAGAAATGCAATTTTTTCTACACATTTTGTCAATTCTTCAAAATTTTTTCTTTCATTTGGTTATATCATTATGTAATTAAAAATCTTCTACTATTTTATTTTTGCATCCTTTTGATTTGGTTATATTATATAACTTCAGTTTATCATATTAAAACTTTAATATGTACTTATATTATATTAATATAATAACTTTCTATTATTTATTCATTTTTATTTTAGCAATTCAGAGTAATTCTAAATGAGGTTAGATCGAGAGAAGAAAAGATTTTTGATTACCCTCAAATAGTTTTAAACAATTAAATAATTTTTAAAATTTGTAAAAATGTTTTTTCTTAAAGCTTTTACAAACTTTAAGTGGCATTTTAGTTCATATTTGATTTGGCAATTCATGCTGTTACACACGATAGTTTGAGTATCATTGAACCCAACTTTTGCACATAATTTATTTCACTAATTCAAAATTTTCATTTCAATTTTGTTATACTAGTACATATCTCCTGCTCTCCTCACATGTGGGCTTTACATTACTTTTATTTGCTTAGAGTACTTTAATTCCATTTTTCTTATTTAGTAATGGTACATTACTTCGAACTAGATGTAAAACATTGATTTTTTATGATAAGCTCCATTTAATTAAATAATTATATTAATTTTTTAAAATATTTTGTTATCTAAGGTTTTCAAACATTTTACTTGACTTTTTATTGCAAACCTAAGTAGTAATAAAGGATGGAATACATGATCTCCTTTGTTTCTTGGAGTGCCTCATAAAATTGATTTCATTTTTTCAAATGTTTTGTTTCAATTTCTTTATATAACTATGCAACACTAAATCTCTTCTTTCCAAAACTTTATGTAGCTTTAAGTAAGAAATACTGTATTACTTTAATTTATCTCATTTGAGCTTTAGTATATATTTTCTTATTATTAAAATGATTATTTATAATTATTTATGCTATTTTTAATTGGCTATTGTAATAGACGAGGTCTGAGCATAATTAATCAAACGTCATTGGACTCATCTTAATGAGCTTTATCCAAAAAAGTATCTATCACTATATTTCAAAATTTCTTGTTTTTAAATTTTTTGCACATTTTACGAGAAATTTTTTATTTTTGTTTTATTTAATAATCGAGATGTTATACAACTCCTTCATGATGTAATGAAATGCAACTTCCTTATAGAATTTATTTTTCAATAAATCTCTAATTTTACATTCGGGAGACCTTTACAATGCCTTTATTTAGTTATATTACATTTCTTAAGTTTATCTTATTTTACCTTTACTATAAATTTATTAAATAATAATTAATAATTTATTACTATTTATTCTTATTTACTTTATAAATTTATAGTATTTCCAAATAGTCTCTAATGAACATGAAGCAATTTTTTTTTGTATTTATCTCTAAGCTTTGTCTAATTAATTATTCATTTTGGTATTTTTAAATATTCTTTTCATGATTTTGTCATGTTCTATGAGGCTTCTTGATTTGTTCCAATTTAGATGACAAAGAATCTTATATTAAATCACACAATAACCTTGATATGAAATATTCCCATGTAATTTGTCTCATTTCTTTAATTATTTGCTTTCATTTTGTTATATTAATGTGTAATATGAAATCTTCTCTCATATAACCTTTGCATTGCTTTGTTTTCATTATATTTTTACAACCTCAATTTATCTTATTTTTTACTTTAATATATATACATAATGGTAAAAGAATAATTTCTTATTACTTTTGCTTATATTGTTTCAAAATTGACAATAATTATGGACGAGGTCTAATAGGGACAAGACAAATGCCATTAAAATTATCTTGATGGTATCTTTCTAGTTAAAAATATATTTTTTACTTTTTTAGATGATTTTTTTTGGATTTTACATTCTTTACAAGACATTTTGATTCACATTAAATTGATGACAAAGTAACATGGAGTATGACTTATATAATTTATCTCATTTCAAATATCATTTGCTTTGATTTGATTATATTAATATGAAATTCTTATGAGTATTACATTGCTTTAATTCCATTATATTGGAAAGCTTTAATTCATCATATTTGGTTTTATATATTCCAACTTAATATTAGAATAATAATTTTTTATTATTTAAGTTTATTTACTTTAGGAAATTATAGTTTTTCCAAAATATGTCCAATGGGGATGAAACAAACATGTTCTCTTTTTTATATTATGAACTCCATATAATTAAATTTTAACTTTTATATCTTTAATAATTTTTTTGTAGTGTATTGTTAGACATTTTTCTTCATAGATAATATGATGAATTAGGATAATACATTTGATCTAGGTAGTTTTTTACAAGGTAACTTTCGAATATAATTTTTCTCATTTCCTAAAATATATTACTTTTATTTGGTAATATTACTATATAACTCTAAATTTCAACTTGTGCAATTTTGATGTGGCATTGATTAGGTTATACAACCTTTCTTCAAATTATCTAAGCACTATCAAACTATCTATTTATGTTATAAATATTTTGACTATTATAGTTTCTACACACTTTACTAGATATTTCTTTTTTTAGAAATTTTAGCAATTGGGACATTACACTCAATTTTCTTTATGTTTAAAATTTTTTTTCAAATTTATGATATCATAATGACGTTATAATTCCTCTTCCCTTTGTCCATAATATTGCATATATTAATTTATATTGCCCTCATTCAAGGTATTGCATTTCAATTTTTAACATATAGTTGCTTATTTTTATTATTATTTCATATTTGTATTTGACTTGATAATCTTTTCTAAACACAATTAAGGTCCTACAAAAATGAAGCAATTTTCATTATTCTCATCTTAATGAGATCTATGCTATTAAGTATACATTTTCATATCTTTAGTATTTTTTTATACTTTTTGCAAGCATTATTAGTCATTTTGATTTGTTTCTGATTTAATGATTAAGAATGGCACACTTGACCCCCTTAGTATCATAGAAGGCACCTTTCTAATGCTATTTATCTCATTTTTTTAAAATTTTTTGCTTTGATATGGTAATATTATTGTGAAACAAAAAAATCTATTCTCATATCACCTTCACATTATAGCAATTTGGTTCAATTACATTACTTCAACTAATCTCATTTTTTATTTAGTATATATATTATTATTATTTAAATAATATTTTATTTATTTATTTTACTAATTTTATTAATTCATAGTAAGTGCAAACTATGTCTAATCGAGACTAACAAACATCATTGGGCACATTGTGATGGGGTCCTTATTAAACATCAACTTTTGTATTTTTAATGAATATATTTTCCAAGGTTTTCCAAAATTTAGTAAATATTTTGATTTGTACATGATTTCACTAGCATGAATGTTATACTCAATCTTCTTAATATCTTCAAATATAGCATTCTTATATTATTTATTAAATTTTTTCAAACCTTTTTGAGTTTATTATATTACTCTGAAATATTAATTCTACTCTCCTTTGAACTTCATATCTCATTGATTTTGTTATACCACATTGTTTCAGTTTATCTAATTTTAGCTTTATCACATATTTGTTAAACATATATATGATAATATTTCCATATTTATACTTTTTTTAAATTTAAAGTAACTTTAAATAATTTTTTATTGAGATTATATAAGGTCATATGACTCATCTCGATAAGCTCTATCTAATCAAATGTTTATATCTTAGTTTTTAAGTATCCTATTTTGTAGTATTTTGTCACACTTCATAAGACATTTTGACTTCTACAAGTCAAAATGATGGACATTGTTATGCTTAGTCGCCTTAGTATCATGGAATGTAACTATTCACTAATATATATCTTAATCCTTAAAAATTTTTTCTTTGACTTCACAACATTACTTAGTAGCTCTAATTTTAATCTCATGTGAGCCTTATATGTCTTTGATGTTCTTATGTAACTTTATTCAAATTTTACTCATTTTCTACTTCAACATAATTTTACTTAACATTAAAAGAATATTTTATTTCCATTCATAATTATTTGATATCATATATCGTAGTAATTATCACCAAGGTTCAATCAATATGAAACTAACATTATTAGATATGTCTCTATGAGCTCTATCAAATTATAAATTGATTTATTATATATTTTTACATATTTTATTTACTATAAATTTACCATGCATTATCAGATGTCTTAATTTGTTGCTAATTTTAGGATTAAGGATATTATGTTATATCTTCTTAGTATACAACAAAGCCAATTCCCTCAACATGGCTTGTACATTACTTTGATATTGTTACATTGCATTACTTCAAATAACCTCTTTCAACATTATTATGTATTTCTAAAATATTAAAGAAAATACTTTTAATATTTGAGAATATTTAATTTGGTAACTCATACAAACTATAAATAAGTTCTTATCGAGATAAAACAAATGTCATTAGACTTATAACTATATGATATAACTAATTAAATATTAAATGTTACATTTTTTTCTATAACATACTATGATAGTTTTGATTTTTATCTTAATTGTTGATAAAAAATGTTACACTTGATGTTCTTAGTATTTTGTTACTTAACATTCTGGTAAATATTATGTCATTCCTATAAATTTTTGGCATTGATTATGATATATAATTATGAAACTCTGTTGGTCTTCTTCTGTGGCATTTTCATATCTTTGATTTATCTATAATACATTGTTCCATCTTGTTTAAATTTTAATATATTTTTACCTAATCTTATTATTATTATTATATTTTCTCTCATCACAATCATCTCTATCTAATTAAATACTTATTTTCATTATCTTAATTATTTTTTGTTTTGAGTTTGTTTGCATTCTATATAAGATATTTTTTATCAGTTATTTGAAAATCTAAACTATCATACCCTATCATTTCTTTATTTTAATACATAAGTCATTAATATAATTTATCTCGTCTTTTATTTTTTATCTTTGATTTACTTACATTTCTATGTAACCATAAATCTCTTAACATTTGTATATAACTTATTTGTCATACTATATTGTTTTAAATTGTCTCAATTTAGCTTTGTGAACTAAATATGAAAAAAATATTTATTGTTATTTACACTTATTTTGTTTCATAATGCATAGTAATTCAAAAGGTGTTCTGATAAGAAGAAATAAATATTATTCGATTTATTTTAGATAGCTTAATAAAAGTAAACTTTCTCTTTTTCATTTTCAAATTTGTATTGTAAAATGTTATGCTCGATCTTCTTGTTATTTATGAACACACCTTTCACCTGCAATTTGTCTCATTTATTCAAATATTTTTCTTTGATCTACTTATATTATTATAAAACTGTAACACTCTTGTTATTTCTTCCACACATCATTTTGACTTATAATTATCATATTGTTGAAACATCTCCTATTGTTTTAATACATATTTACGTAATATCAAAATAATATTTTAATAAAATTTGTAATTAACTTGTTTGATAATTCGTAATAATTCCAAATGATGCCTAATGGAGATAAATCAAGTGTCATTTCGCTCATATTGAGTAAGTCTATCTAATTAAATATTAATTATTATTATTTAAAATATTTTATATTTAAGGGTTTTTATTTATGTTTAATTAATTTGGTAGGCTGTTATAATATCAAATGAGGTCTAATTAATATAAAACAAATATCATTTGACTCATCATAACTAGTTCTATGCAATTAAACTTTCATTTCTTACATTTATTTTTTTTATTTTCGATAATTGTGTCATGATTTATGTGACATTTTTGTTGATACATAATTTGATAATCAAAAATATTGTATTCGAAATGGTTAATATCTAAGAAAAAAATTTCAAAAACATTTTATCTCATTTATTCCATTTTTTTATTGTGTTATTTTATTATGTAACTCTATATCTACTATGATGTAAGTATTACATCTCTATGCATTATTTTTATTATATTACCTTCATTTATCTCATTTGAACTTCAATCTATTTCTTCTTAATATTACTATAATAGATTATTTTTATTCATGTTTATTTATGATGTTAATTTTTTATATTTCAAAAAGATGACCAATATATATGAAACAAGTATCATTGGCCTTGGATCATAAAGCTCAATGCAATTGAATATACATTTTCAAAGTTTTAATTTTTATATATTATGAATACTTTTGGAGATATTTTTATTTGTGTCTGATTTGATGATCAATAACTTTAAGATTGATCTCTTTATTATCTGAAAATTACCTTTCCTATACAAATTATTTCATTTCGAGAAATGTTTCTCATTGATTTGGTTAAAAATACTTACACTCTAATTCTCCTCCTATGTCACTACCGAGTAATTTTAATTAATGTTTATTTAATTTAATTAAATTTTCCTTATTAAATTTTAAATGTATTTAGTTAATATTGTTATTAGTATAGTTATTTATTCTTTTTTTTGGTAATTCATAAAAATTCCAAATGAGATCATATCAAGCAGAAATAGATACCATTGAATTCAATTTAATGAACTCTATCCAATTAAATATTCAATCATATATATATATATATATATATATATATATATATATATATATATATATATGTTATTTTACTTTCTAATGTTTTCAAATACTTTTCTAAATATCTTTATTCATACCTAATCTAATGATTGAGGATGCTATATGCAATCTCTATAGTATGTTCGATTGTAACTTTACCATACAATTTATCTTTTTTTTCAAATTGTTTGTTATATTAGGTTTTGTTACTTTGTCTCTCTAAAAATCCTTTTGAATGACAATTAGATTTTTTATTTGGTTATATTACATTGCTTTAGTTTATCTGTATTTACGTTTAATATGTATTTATTTAATATTAAAATAATTATTTATTTTTATTTTTTCTTCTTTTCTTGGATAATTAACAGTAATTCTAGCCGAGGTATGTTTGAGGTGGAACATCTTATCGAACTGATCTCGACAATCTCTACTCAATTAGAATTTAATTTTAATATTTTTTAATTATTTTTATTTTTTGGATTTTGGTGTGCCATATATCATTTTTTTATTGTTACTTGAATTAGCAATCAATGATAATAAACAAAATCTCCTTAGAATCTTTGAATGTTACTTTTTCATGCTATTTATCCTATTTCTTCAAAGTTTATGCTTTCATTTTGCTATATCAAATACTACTCTCATGCAAGATTTACATCATTTTGATTTGGTTATATTGCACACCTTTAATTCATTCTTCAAGTAGGTCTAATATAGGTTTGGGTAATATTAAAATAACAATTTATTATTATTTCCTTAATTTTTTTCATTTGTTATGCTATTAAGTTACTTTAAATCTTCTATTATTTGACCTTTACACTATTTTCATTTTATATTATTACTATATTTTAATTTCTCTTATTTTTACGTTTACTTATAATCAATAACATTTATATAATTATTTGTTATTTTTTACGCTTAATTAGTTTAGCAATTAATAGTAATTTCAATAGGCTTCATCCAATTTCATATTAATTTATATTGTTCTAAGTATTTTATTTTCTAAGGTTATGGTACAATTTTTTAAGAATTTTGATTCATAAACAATTTAAGAATTTTTATTATGCTCAACCACATTATTATTGTTTATTGAAAGTTCCCTTAAAAGTCATCTCTTATTTTCAAAGTTTTTCTTTGATTTGGTTAAATTATTATGAAACTCTAATATTACATAGATCAATTTTTCTATTTTTTATTTTATAATATTTTTACAAAATATTTAAATAATTATTTATTACTTTTTTTGCCCATTTGAATTAGGAATTCATAGTAGTTCCAAATAAAGTCCACCTAAGTCAAAAAAAATGTCATTAGACTCGTATCAATGAGCTCATTCTAATTAAATATATTTATATATATATGAATATTATCAAATAATTTTTTGTTATAGATTTTAATTGATTTTATTGGACATTTTGTTTCATATTTTATTTAACAATTGATGTTGTTATAATTGATCTACACAGTATCTTAGAATACATCTTTTTCATAATATTTATCTCATTTTTGAAAACAAATTTCTTTTGTGTAGTATTATATAACTCTTAATATCATATAATGTGTCATTTACATCTATTTAATTTAGTTATTTAAATTTAATTTAGTTTATTTCAACTTAATATATATTTTATTTAATATTAGAGAAATTGTTATTAATTATGTTTATTTAATATTTTAAATTCATAATATCTCAAAATAAGGTTGCATCAAGGAGAAACAAGCATTGCCAAAAGACCCTACCCATTAAATATTTGTTTATATATATATTTTAATATTTTAGTTTCGTCTTTTTTGGCAGTCTTTTCGAGACATTTTTGTTCACATGATATGATGAATAAAGATGTTATATATGTTCTTCTTAGTATCTTAGAATGCAACTTTTGCAAATAAATTTTATATTTTTTAAAATGTTTTTCAATTTATTATATTACTTGGATTTTGTTACATTAAGTTTCTTTAATTCATCTTCTTTCAAGTTTGCAAAACATTTATATAATATTAAAAAACATTATTATTATATAAACTTATTTAAACTAATATTTTGTAGTAATTCCAAACTAGATTGATTTAGATGAAAAAAACTATTAACGCTATTTTCTCAATGAGCTCTATCACATTAAATGTCTTTTTCATATTATTTTTTATGGTATTTAGGTGGGTCTTGTTTTTTTTGACATAATTTTATTCTTACATCATTTGATGATTAAGGATGTTGCCAACGGTCTCCACTTGTAGGAAGTGCAATTTTGTCATTAAATTTAAATGTAGAGGGCTTTGGTTTTGTTATATTACATTGCTTTTATTTTTTTCATTATGTATTTCATTAATATTTGATTAAATTTAAATTAATTACTTACTATTTTTATATTTTTAAATATTTTAATTTCCAATCATTCAGAAACTAGTCCAATCAAGACAAAACAAACATCTTGGGCTTGCCTTAACTAGGTCTATCTAATTAAATATTTTATTTTTATTTTTTAAAATATTTTATTTATCAGGCTTTTGCATATTTTATAAGACCTTTTATTCATACTTTATTTTGATAATTAAATATGTCACATTGGATCTCCTTTGTATCTTAGAATGTAATATTCACAAACAATAATTTTGATTTGTTCAAAATTTTTATTTTTGTTTGGTTTGATTATTACAAAAGTCTAAATCTTCTCAAGTGTGAAATTTATATCATAAATTTGGTTGCCTTCTGTTTATGCAATTAATCACATTTTGACTTTATTATAGATATTTTTATACTAAAATAATATTTATTACTATTTATGTTTAGTTATCTTGATATTTAAAATTACTTCAAGGAATGGTTCGATTGAGATGAAATTAATGCCATTGGCCTTGATTCATTTAGTAGTATCTTATTAAAGTTTTACTTTTATAATTTTGAATATTTTGTTTGAAGGGTTTTTGCATGCTTTCCCTCATATTTTGATTTATACATAATATGATGATTGAGGATGTTGCACTTGACCTCTTTAGTTACTATGAATCCAACATTCTGATTAATTTTATCATATTTCTTCAAAGTTTTTGCTTTGATTTGGATATTTTATATTATAAACCATAATCTCCTCAAGTGTGGCCATTCAATAATAATTATTTTGTTAACCACATCAACGTAATTTATTATATTTTAGCTTTATTATATATTTAATTAATTTTAAATAATAATTCATTATTATTTATGCTTATTTAAATTAGTAATTCATAATAATTCTAAATGTACTTTGATTAAAATTAATCAAATGTCATTGGACATATCTCGACAAGCTATCTCATATTTAATTTTGATTGTTTTTTTAAATATTTTAATTTCTAAATGTGGTTGATTTAGTTTCCCATTCTATATCTCCTAATTATTTTCAAATTCAAGTTTCCTATGTAATATGTGTGATTTCCTCAAATATTTTACCTTCATTTTTTTATATTACTAGTTTAATCAAAATCTCTATTCTTCTCACATTACATTTCTTTCATTTGGTTATATTACATTATTTTATTTATCTAATTTTATTTTTAGTAATATTTACTTAATATATCATTTTAGTTTTAACAAACTTTGTTGGACTCCACTTGATGACCTTTATCCAAGTAAATATTTATTTTTTACTTTATAAAATCATAATTTCCATTATTTTGGCATGGTTTACATGTAATTTTTATTCTTACATGAATTAATGGTCAAGTATATCACAATGGATCTCTTTAGTGTTGTAGAAATTAACTTTCTCTCATAATTTATCTCACTACTTCAAGCTATTCATTTTAATATTATTAAACTACCTTTGTAATTCTACATCTCAATTCATGTGATTATTATTTTTTTTTTAATTTTTTTATATTTTATTCTTTTATTTAATCTCATTTAAAGGTTAACATATATTTTCTTCATGTTCAAATAATGTTTTTTATTATTTATTGTTATTTAATTTTGATAATTCTGAAAAAATTTAAATGGCATCCTATTATAATAAAATTGTGTTATTATACTCCACTAAAAAAAATCGATCGAGATAACTATCAAGTCTTATATGTAAAAAATATTTTTGTTTTGCTAATATTTCATGCAATTTTTTATGGAACTTCATTTCATGATCAATGATGTTACACACAACTCCTTTAATATCATGCATTTAATATTCCCATAACATTTATCATAATTCTTCAAATATTTCACTTTGATTTAGGTTATGTTACTATTTAACTCTAAATCTCTAATATTGTGACCATTACATACCTTTATTGTTATATTTTACATTACAAAAATTTACCTCATTTTAGGATTAATATATATATACTTTATTTTGATAAAATAATTTATTTCTATGTATGATCACTTATTTTTGTAATTGGTACTAATTCGAAACATTTTCTTGTCAACACAAAGCAAAGGTTTTTTTTAACTTGTCTCAATGAACTATATTTAATTGAATATTTTTTTAAAATTTTTAAAATAATCTTTAAAGTTTTTGTCAAGCTTTTCCAGATATTTCGACACATACATTGTTTAAAAAATGATAATATTACACACAATCTTTAATTTCGACACATACACTGTCAAACTTTAATTTATTTCATTTTTTAATTATTTATCATTAATTTGTTTATCTCAAAAAGATATAATTTGAAATTATTATGAATTACAAAAAGGTAATCATAAAAATAAGAAATTATTATTTTAATATTGATAAAAATGTATTAATGCTAAAATGAGATAAATTAAAGTTATAAAAGAAAACAAAATCAAAGAAAATAGTTTGTATTAATGAGATCAATTGTAACTGAAAGTTGTACTCTATTTAGTCATGAAATAAAATGTAACTTCAACATCATCAAATGAAGCATGAATCTAAAACTCTAGCAAAGCATATAAAAATCCTTGAGATTAAGAGAATTAAAAAATGTGAAAATCAATATTTAATAATATAGATCACTTTGTGAGGTCTCAAATGATGTTTATCTCATCTTAACTATACATTATTTTAAATTATTATGAACTATTAAAGAAAGCAAGCATAATTAATGAAAAAATTATTTGTGTTATATAAATATATATTAAAACTGAAATTTCTTAAATTGATGAAAAATTATATAACTAAAAAAAATTGATGCGATGGTCACACTAGCAGAGATTTAGAGTTACATAATTATAAATCTAAAGTAATACAGCAAAATTGAAGAAATTGAACAAATTGTTTAGAAAAGTAACATTCTACAATATTAAGAATATAGAGTGTAACATCAATAGTTTTCAAATCAGGTATGACTAAAAATATTTCATAAAGTGCGTCAAGAACAAGGAAAAAATTTTAAATATTATAAAATTAAAAAATTAATTTGGTATTATTTGTAGATTCAAGTTCAATAATGTTTGTTTCATCTTGATTAAACATAATTAAGACTTTCAACATATTATAAAATTAAATGAGGACATATGTTACTGTACTATTATTTTAATGTCAAGTAAATATATAGTGAAGCTAAAATGACATAAATTTTAGAAATATAGTTTAACTAATTAAATGAGATGTAGACATTGTACCAAAGACATCAAGAGTTACATAGTAACATAGGAAAAACAAAGAAAAAAAATTGATGAAAATAGATAAAATATATAGTAAAGTGCATTCTATGATACTAATGTAATTGAGTGTAACATTATCAGCCACCAAGTAAAGTACAATTCAAAAACTCTCATAAAGCATGAAGAAAAGTAAAGAAAAAATATTCAAAAAATAATATTAATTACATTGGGCTGGTTAAGATGAACACAAAGACATTTTGTTTCATTACTATTATACTTCATTTGGAATTACAACAAATTGCAAATGTAATTATGAATAAATAATAATATTGTTTTTAATATTATGTTAATATATATTATAGTTGAAATGATATAAAATGAAGCAAATAATTACAACTAAATCATGGCAATGTAAAGCTTACAAAAGAAAATATATAAAGTTACATTGTAATGTAACCAAATCAAATAGAGAAACTTGAAAAAATGAGATAAAATTTATAAAAAAATTGTATTCCAACATACTAGGTTGATTAAGTGTAACACCCTCTTTTATCAAATCTTTTGCATATTCAAAGATCTTGCAAAACATGACAAAGCTTTAGAAAATAAAATATTCAAAAATATAAAAATGAATAGTTAATTTGATGTAACTTGTTAAGAAGGGACCAATGATAGTTTTTCATCTCGAAAAATCCTTGAATCATTACAAATTACTGAATTTGATAAGCAAAAATGATAATAAATAGTTATTTTTAGTTTATAAAAATAAAATTTAAAGATGAAATAAGATAACTAGAATTGATGTAATATAACCAATACAAAGTGATAGAAATCCCATGTGAGAGGAGATTTACAATACCATAGTAATTAAACAAGCCAAAAAAAGAGAGGAAATAAGAAAAAATTGCCTTACAAGATAGTGAGGAGATCGTGTGTGGCATCATAGATCGTCAAAGTATGTGTGAATTGAAATATTTCATTCAACATTATAAAACAATATTAAACGAAATATATAAAAATATAAAAAAATATATTAATTAGATGGGCCTTGTTAAGCTGAATTAAATGTCGTTTATTTTGTCACGATTAAAGCACAATTGTAATTACTACAAAATAATAAAATCAATAAACATAATAAATAAATAACTATTATTTTAATATTAAGTAAAGATATATTAAAGCTAAAATGAGAAAAATTGAAGTAATAAAAAGTAACAAAATTACAATAATGTAAAGACCACGCAAGAGAAGTTTTAGAGTTATATAACAGTAAAAACAATTTACAGTAAAATATTTGAATAAATAAAAAATTTATAAGGTAACGATGCATTCCAAGTGACTAACAAAATCAAGCATAACATTCCTAATATTTTAATCAAGTACATATTGAAACACCTCATATGGTAGTTAAAAAAGATTAAAAAATATATTTAAAAATTAGAAATGAATATTTAGTTGGATAGAGCTTATCATGATGAGTCTTATGACATTTGTTTCATTTGGATCAGACATTGATTAAAATTACAATGAATTACCAATTAATTAAGAAAAAATTAAAAAAACTTATTATTTTAATAATAGTTAAACATATATGGAAGATAAATGAGATAAATTAACGTAAACAATAATAACAAAATTAAGTTACATTGAAGGTCACATGAGATGTGACCTAAAAATTTTTATTTACATTGCATTCAAATTTGTTAATTAATTTTGCAAAAAAATTCTCTTATTTCTAAACATTTTCCTAATGCTAAAAGGACTAATGAAATTAACAATATATCCATTACAGATTTCAATTATATAGATTATTTGATTTAGCAAATTATCATTTAATTTAAAATAAAATTACCCAAAATAATTGTCAAAAGAGCCTTTGCACAGGAGCCATTTAATTTAAAGGTCCAAGACCATATCACAAACACTGTGTGATCAGATAGAAAAAATTCAATTAGGGATATTTGAAAAACATACTTTATTAGGTTCATTAGATCTGAATCATGAATTGACTCTTGGATATATATCTTATGTATAAAATAAATGAGGATTGCATGATTACGAAATAGTAATATCAAAAGGTTTATATAATAAGGAATTATAAAAAATAGTTAAGTTTATTATTGTTCGATCATGAAATTGATCCAATGGATGGCTCTGATTACTCCTACAAATTGGAAACAAGTTGTGTGGACAAAATTATTTTGTTTTGTCCTACATTATAAGATAGAACAAATATATTGCATTTTTAGAGCTTTGCATCTACCCACATGATAGCTTATTGGGGTTGACTACTTCTAGACTCATTAGAGTACTCATAACCCATGCAAGCTAGCTATGAATTATAATGAATATATAGATTACTAGAACACTTAATTATTGTGGGATTTGTATATGTGATCCATTTACTTTACAAAATGTGTTCAGGACAACCAATTTCCTTGTTAAATTTTTAAACTTTTAATAATTAATTTAATTATAACATATTTTTCTCATTAGCAACATAAATATTTTTTTTAAGATTATTAATTTTAAAGAAATTTCTATTTTTTGTAATAAATATTTTAATCAAACATAAAATTCTAATCAAAGCAAAATATGATACACCTAAAACTTAAATTCAAAATGTATTTTTTTGTCAATCTTCATGGGATTTGACATTTGCTTATTTTTTTCTTTAAGTTGTCCTACAAACATGAGCATTAGCTACCTAAAATAAATTTTTTTACGTAAAAAAATGATTAAATAATCTTAAGCTTTGTTATCAATAGGTAAAGTACCACAAACTAGGGGTCAAAAATACAATAATCTAATTCATTTGAAGATAAGAAAACTTTTAATGAAATCGATAAAAGTGATAACTATTGAAAAAAGAAATATGTAAAAAAAAATGAAAGATGAACTCCCATTATATGTAATCATAACTAGATTATTGCTTCTCCTTAATTAATTTTTATTTCTTTCAATTTCTATTCTCTTCCCCTTTTTGTATCACTCAAAAGGCCTCAATTTACATTTTGTGAATTATTCATAAATTTAATTTTTTTTTTAATTTCCAACAAAATAATCATCTATATTTTGCAAAGAAAAAATTATTTTTAATTAAAATTTTATGCAAAGTCCTATGGGTCAACTCACATAATCTATATAAAATTGATTTAAGGCATGCTGTGTTAATGTTGATTTTTTACTACAAAAGATTAATTGTCATTATAAATATTAATTTTAAAACCAATCATAATTTCACCTACAACGTATTCTTTAAAATGACACTAAATAAGTATTAAAGTTACAAGATTTTGTTTTACAATATTTAAATGAAAATTTTATTTGAATTTTATTCATCAAAGTTTACATTCACATTGCTTAATTTTTAATTATGAAATTTGAGAACCTAAGCCATTTTGGGTTGGACACCTCCATGTGTAACTCAACAACTATTTTGTTTCATTATCCATGTAAAAGTAGGAAAATTAAAACCAATATTAGCTCTAGTCATGCATGCATACGAAGTACGATGGGTTTCATCCTAAAATGACATGTCATATTATGATTATAATAATGTAAAATGTCATCATGCCTATGAATATGTGATCTTCTAAGATTTGTAACAAAGAAATGTCTACTAATTTGTTTTACATTTCAATTTGAGTAAGTTGAGTGAAAATATTTTAAAATCACTCATTTCCTTAACTAAAGATGCATGCTTATTAATTTTTTATTTTAAGTCATTATAAGAAGTTTTCACAATCTCTAAATATGTGCTAGTCATTTTTATAATTTTTTTATAATGACTTAAGCATTCACCATGGTATTTCAATTTCTTAAATTTTTTACTTAATTTTTCAATCTTTTTGCACATATAAAGTAATTGTTTAGCCCATTTTTCTTTAAAGTATTTTTTGTCCTCACTTGAAGATATACCCACTTCTTCTTCATCTCTAACCAATAGGAAAATGTGTCACTCATTCTTTTCTTCCATTTTACTTGTGCTAATTTTTTTCAACTCACTGAAAATAGTTATCAATGCCTTCTTTCTCATCTTTTTCTTCTTACACTTTTTTATTTAGTTCCACCCAAATGATCTTTCATAAGTTATAGATAATTCATGCAAAATTTCTTAAGAAATTTTTCAACTTATAATTCAATTGAAATTAGAAGTTATCAAAGCACAACATAAAATATTTATTGTTCTCTCTCTTAATTGTAATTTATGTTTTTTTATTTCATTTATTTCATGGAATAATTTAGGTACAAAAATATCTTGTGAGGTTTTGGTGGTTGGAAAATCAATATTATTTGTGTTAGTTTCCACTTTTTTCCATTGATCGATTTTAATTTTCTTGCTATCCAAATCTTTCAATAGAAATAATAATTACCATAGAAGAGTAATGGGCTACTAGAAGGTGCACCTTGAACAAAACTTGTTGAAATATCAATTTGAGTGATGGATCTCCCCAAGAAGCTCTTCTTAAAAGAAATGAATATTGGAGCAATAAAAAATTAAGTGCGGATTAATAAGAGTGGGATGCAATTTTAGGAATAAAATTTTTTGTTACTTGCAAAATATTTCAAGAGAAGTTTCGAACCTAATTCTTAATATGTTTTAAAAATCTTTAAAAATTATTTTGTGTAAAATTTAATTTTATTTTAAAGCATGTTAATTTTTGTAAAATATTTGTTATAGAAATATGAAACTTAATTAAAGCTATAAACAAATAGTTTTAAGGTGGTTTGGCTTAAAATAAGATTTTATGGACCTCTTGAAAACCTCAGGTAAAACTAAACAGGCAATGTAAGCCTTTTCTCAAAAGAATAGTAGGTTTAAATCTTCATAACAACAAAATAAAAGAAACAAACTGCTACTACCTTACAATGAAATAAAATGGTAGTAAAAAAACTCAATGGTATAAAATAACAAATTTGTACAAAACAAAATTCTATGTTTGATGTAATGATTAAAGTGGCACAAGTTTCTTAATTGAATTAAGAATAAAGAAAAAAAATAACTTAATTGGTTTCAAAAGAATGCAGCATTTAGAAATTTGACTACTAAAGGATTTAGTGTATAGAAGCCACAATGATCATGCTGCTAATAGCTTCATTATCATGGCTTGAAAATTTCCTTTAAATTTGCATAAAAGTTTATCAATCAATTTTACTAAGACATTCTCGAATTTAAGGACAATTTTCAATGACAAAAACAACATACCAAACTAGAAAATTAACCAATATAAGTTTTTCTAGCATATTTTATTTTATTTAAAAGATTATTATTTAAATAAAAATATGTGGCTCAAAATAATGACTAAAGGAACCGTTGTGAAGAAGAATTTGCCGAGATGGTATAGAACCATTCTATCATGAAAACTCCATGATCAGATGGATGAAATTCAACTGGCAATGTTTAGAAACTTCATTTGATTATGATAATTTGATCTAAATCATGCTCAAGTGATTGGATTTAGATCATACATTTGTAATGAGCATGGGTCATGCGATCATAAAATATCCTGATCAAAAGTACGATATCATTAGGAATTATAAAAAGTAGTTCAGATGAAGATCTTATGATCATAAAATTGTGTGATCAGATGACTCTAGCTAGTTCTACAAATAAAAAACATGCCACACGAATTCAATGTTTTGGTTTTGTCCCATATTGCATGGTAGAGAAAAATGTGCAAGGTTCGTTCATGCCAATATGCATTACATTGAATATATGGAGAGAAGAGTGATAATCTAAAATGGAACACTTAAACTGTGCAAGATTTGAGTACCTGACCAGTTTTCTATATCAAACGTGTTCAGGATTATCAATTTCCTCAACCCAATGCAGGTTTTTTTTGTAAACATTGGGTTGGGTAATTTTCAAACTTTTACATATTAATTAATGCAATTATAAACTATTTGTTTATAATAAATTAATGATGGTTGTTTATAATATCATTATGATAAAATGATGGTCAACATAATTAAGGAGGTTGTATAAAAAATATTAGAAACATAAATACTTTTCTAAGATGATTAATTTTAATTTAATTTGTATCCCTTATGATAAATACTTTAATGAAGCTTAAGATTCTAAACAAATAGAATTTAATAAAATTAAAATGAAAATATAGCTCTTGATGGCTTGTAGCACCAACCAAGGTTCATTTCACTAGATTTAAAATATTTCTTTGTCCTTTTCTTTATCTTCTACCAAAAAAATGAGCATTAGCAACCTAAAGTCTTCAAGTTTATTTTTAAAACATCATGAGAAATACTTCAGGTATGTTATCATGAAAAAGAACCATGACTAGGAGTCAATGATAGCATAGTTGGACTCATCAAGGTGAGTTTTGCCAAATTAATATCATCTTTATAATTTTAAATATTTTCTTTTAAACAATTTTGGTATTTTAAGGATATACTTCAATTCATAAATAATTTGACAAATCTAAGTTGTTTCTCTTGATCTCCTTAGTGTCTTGGAATTCTATTTTTCTAAAATCTTTATTTCATTTCTTTAAATGCTTTGCTTTGATCTTGTTATATTATTATGTAACACTCATTATCCTATGATGTGGCTTTTACATAGCTTCAATTTGGCTATATTACATTGATTTAATTTACCTCATTTTACTCATTTATTATTTACTTAATATAAAACTAATATTTTCTTATTGTTTAAGCATATTCAATTTTGGTAATTCGTTATATTTTCCATTAAGATTTCATCATGAAGTAATAAACATCGTTAGACAAGTCTCAATGATCTCTACAAAATAAAATATTCATTTATATATTTCTAAACATTTTACTTTGTAATGCTTTGATGTGCTTTATGAGATATTTTTTATTCACAGGTGTTTTAGCAGTCGATGATGTTGTACTTGATTTTCTTTGTAACTTAAATGCAAGTTTTTATTAAAATTTATCTCATTTTTAAATTTTTTTATTTTTTATGTTGTTATATAGCAATGAAACTTGAATTCTACTTTAGTATGGGCTCTAAAATGCTCTTGTTTGGTTAAATTAATTTTCTTCAATTTATCATATTTAAGAAATATTAAATATATCTACTCAATATTAAAATATTAGTTTATTAATAATTGTACTTATTTACTTAGAAATTCACAATAATTCTAAACATCTTATGGAAAAAAACAAATGTTGTTTAACTCATCCTAATGAGCTCTATCTTTTAAATATTTTTTTCTCTTTAAATATTAAATTTATTAGAGGTTTTCCTACTTTACTTAACAATTTAGTTTTTACATAACATGATAATTAATGATGGTGTAGTTGATATTTTTAGTAATTTGGAATTCAACTTGCTTGTATAATTTGTCTCACTTCCTTAAATTATTACCTTTAATTTAGTTATATTATAATGAAATTCTAATTCTCCTCTCATGTGACCCTTATAGTGTTTTGATTTTCTTATATTATATTACTTTAGGTTATTTAATTCTAGCTTTATTATGTATTTGTATACATCTTTGTTTAATTATTTAATATTAAATATTATTTTGTTTTATTTTTTGTGTCTTTTTATTTTTGTGATTTGTAGTTATTAGAAATGATGTCATATTAAAGCAAAAAAATATCATTGCACTAATACTAATGAGCTTTAACTAATTAAATATTAATTTTGTATATTTTTAAATATTTTAGCTTTTAGGGCCTTGCATTGGATACACGTCATTTAAATAACTACTCGATTTCTTTGTAGAGGATGTTATACTAAACCTCTTTTGTATATTAGAGCAAAACTTTGCCTAAAATTTATCTCATTTCTTTAACTTGTTGGCTTTAATGTGTTTATATAACTATGTAACTTTGAATCTTCTCCCCCATGACCTTTACATTTCCATAAATTGGTTGTAACATTTTTTTCTAGTTTATCTCATTTCAACTTTAATTTATATTTACTTATTATCTAAACAATAATTTATTATCATTTAATTTTTAATTGATTATAATTCTAAACGAGCTTTAATCAAGATAAAATAAACATCATTAGACTTATCTTGATGGTTTCTATCTAATTAAATATTCATTTTATAATTAAAATATTTAATGATTTTGAATTTTGGTAATTTTTTTGAAATAATTTGATTTTTACCTTATTTGACGATTGAAGATGTTACACTCAATTCTCTTAGCATTTAGAAGTACAACTTTCTTAATAAATTTATGTCATTTTTCAAATTCTAAGATTTTATTTGGTTACTTTATAGTGAAACTCTAATTCTACTTGAGTGCGCCCCCTTCACATTGCTTTTATTGGGGTATTTTACTTTATTAAATAAATAATTTGTTATTTTTTTATTATTTAGTTTAGTATTTTGTAGTAATTTGAAATGATGTCAAATGGAGAAGAAAGAATGTCATTGGATTCATCTCGACAAGCCCTATCTAATTAAATATTTTTTAAAAAATTTTAAATTTTTAGCTTTCTATGTTTTTTTGTTTACTCTACGAGATACTTTGATTCTTGTATGATAACTATCAAAAATGTTATCCTAGATCTTCTCAATAACATGGAATCAACTTTCCCAAGCAACTTATCTTCTTTCTTCAAATTTTCTATTTTGATTTGGTTATGAAGTCATGTAAGTCTAGGTCTTGCTTTATTTGATAATTACATGAATTTAATTTGATTATATTACATTACTTTTAATTATATAATTTCTATTTTAATATAAATAATTTAATTTCAAACAAATAATTTAACATAATTTATTTACTTAGTTAATTCAAGATAATTTCAAAAGAGGTCACATAAAGATGAAAAAAACATTTTTGGATTGAGCTCAAGGAATTTTGTCAGAATAAATATTCATTTTTATACTTTTAAATATATGATTTTCCACGATTTTGATATTTCTTGGAGGCACTTTGGTTTGAAAATAATTTGACAATTCTAGTTATTGCTTTTAAATTTCTTAATATGTCAAAATTCAACTTTCCCAAAAAAATATCTTATTTCTACAATTTAGTTTTTGAATTGGCTTGATTAATATGTACTCTTAGTCTCTTATGTTGTAGCCTTGACATCACTTTAATTTTGTTGTATTACATTGCATCAATTTATCTCATTTTAGCTTTGATATTATTTACTTAACATTAAAATAGTAGTTTATTCTTGTTGCAGCTTACTTAACTTGTTAATTCAAAGTTGTTCCAAATGAGGTCTAATCGAGATGACATAAAGGTCATTGGAGTAGTCTCAATGACCTCTTTGTAAGTAAATTTTCAATTTTATGTTTTTAAATATTTTATTTTCTAATACTTTTATATGCTTTTTAAGGAGAAAAAATAAATTCTTTTGGACTACTATCAATCAGCTCTATTAATTAAATATTTTTTAAAAATTTTTGAATTTTTTTTAATTTCATAGATATTTTTCTACTTTACTAGTGATTTCGGTTCGAACCAGATTTGACAACTGATGATATTATACTCAGTGTTTTTATTATCTTGGAATGCAACTTTATTGTATAAGTTATCTCACTTCGTCAAATTATTCACTTTGGCTTTGTTTTATTATAATGAAATTGTGTTTTACCCATTATGGTTCCTTTACATTGCTTTGATTTTCTTATATTTTATTATTTCAATTTCTCTAACTTTTATTTGACATATATATATATATATATATATATATATATATATATATATATATATATATATATATATATATATATATATGTAGATACATATATTACATGAAAATAATATTTTTTTAATTTATGCACATTAATCTCGAAGAGTTCTATTAAACATTCATTTTTTTATTTTTACTTTTATTTTCTAAGATTTTTCTTGTTTTATAGAACATTTTAATTTGTACTTAATTTGTTAATCTAAGATGTTAAATTCAATCTCTTTAATATAATAGAAAAGAATTCTCCCAAGACTTTATTTAATTTTTTAAAATTTTTTCTTTCTTTTTTTATATACTATGTAACTCTAAACCTCCTCTACCACCATAATTATATGATCGTAATTTAGTAGAAAATCAAAGTGATGTCAAGAAAAAAAAAGAAGAGATTTATTGTTACATACTAATATGGAAAAAGCATACAACAAAACTTTTAAAAATTAAATAAATTGTATATAAAAGATATAGTCTAATATAATAAAAAGATTAAATAAAACATTGATATCATTAAATCAAGTACAAATTAGATTGCCTCATAAAACATCCAAACTTAAAAAAATATAATATTTAAAAATATACAAATGAAATTTAATATGATAGAGATTTTTTTGATAAGTGAAATGACGTTTTTTCTTAATCACACTTTTATGGTGTTACTATGAATTACTACAGTAAATACATAGAAATAATAAAAAATTATTTTTTTAATATCAAGTAAGAATCTATTGAAGTTGAAATGAGATAAATGAAAAAAATATAATAACCAATTCAAAGAAACTTTAAGCTCACACAAAAGATGATTTAGAGCAACATACTAATATAGCCTAAATCAAATAAAAAAATTTGAAGAAATAAGATAAATGATGTGAAATTCCAATATACAAAGTAGATCAACTATAACAAAATTAGTTTTGAAATAAATGCAAATTAGATTATTTTGTAAAGGAAGTAAAACATCTATAAAATAAAATATTTTAAAGATTTAAAAATAAATATTTAATTAGATTATAATGCTCATCAAATTGTGTTTGTTGATATCTATTGTATGCCAATCACACCTTGTTTGTAATTATTACAAATTAATAAAAATAAGGAAATATAGTATAAATTATTATTTTAATATTATTAAAATGAATATTATAACTAAAATGATGTAAAAAGAAGAATTCTAATATAACCAAATAAAGGTAATGTAAAAGCCACATGAGAAGAGATGTAGATTTTTTTGAGATTATATCTAAATCAAAGTCAAATATTTGTCAAAATGAGAAATATTATATCGAAAATTATATTCTAAGATACTTGGGGGATCGAGTATAATATCTCAATCATCAAATTATGGTATAAATCAAAATGATTCAAGAATCATGCAAAAATCTAAAAAATAAAAGTTATTAAAAATATAGAAATAAATATTACATTCGATAGAGCCTACTTAGACATCTCCAATGATATTTGTTTCATGTTAATAGGACCTTGTCTAGAATTAATGTGAACTAGAAAATGAAATAAGCATGAAGAAATAATTTTTTAAAAATGTTAAGAAAATTTATATTAAAATTGAAATAAGATAAATTATATTAATGTAATGTAACTAAATCATGGTGATGCATATGTTGCATGAGAAGAGATTTAGAGCTATGCAGTAATTTAACAAAATTGAAGTAACAAATTTCAAAAAAATGTGATAAATTTTATGAGGATGTTGCATTTTTTATACTAAGGAGACTAAATGTCACATTATAGATCATTAAATTTTATTTAAATCAAAATGTCTCATAAAATGTGCTAAAAAATTTTGAAATTAAATATTTAAAAAATATAAAACTTAATATTTAGTTGGCTATAAGTTGTCTAGATGAGTAGAATGACCTTTGTTTCCTCTCTTTAAAACCTTGCTTAGAATTACTATGAATTATCAAAGTAAATATGCATAATTCATAATATATTTTTATTTTAATACACTATAAATATATATTAATGCTAAAATAACATAATAGATGTAATATGTTATAGCCAAATAAAAAAGATGCAAAAGTCACATGAGACAAGATTTGGAGTTACATGATACTATAACAAAATAAATGCTAAATTTTTTAAGAAATGAGATAAATGATACGAGAAAATTGCATTACAATAAGCTAAGGAGATCTAGTGAAATATCATTGATTCTCAAATTAGGTACCACTCTAAATCTACAATAAAATGTGCTAATACGTTAAAAAAATAAGAATTTTGCAAATAGAAAAATGATTATTTAAATGAAGGAGCTCATAAAGATGAGTCTAATGATATAATTATTTATTGATCAGAATATGTTTAGAAATACTAGAAATTTCAAAGTAAATTTGCCTAAATAAAAATAAATTATTATTTTAATATTACAAAATTATATATTGAAGTTTTTATGAGTTAAATCAAAGCAATGTAATATAAACAAGAAAAAAGTATTTGAAGCACACTATATAAAAGATTTAGTGGTATATTATAATAACATAATATCAAAGTAAAATTTTTTAAGTAATGAGATAAATTATATAGAAAAGTTGTATTGCATGTTAGTTTGGTGGTCGAGCGTAATATCCTTGATTACCAAGTCCAATAGCATTTGTTTTATCTCAATCAAACATCATTGGGCATTATTTTTAATTACCCAAATAAATAAACAAAAGGAATAAAAAATGATTATTTTAATGTCTAATTAGTAAACATTATTAATGAATGAGATATATTAAAGCAATGCAATATAATCAAATTAAGTAGATGTCAAGGTTTGATGACATGAGATGTAGAGCTGCATAGTAGCAAAACAAAATCATAACAAAAACTTATGAGGAAAATGAAATAAATCTTAACAAAAATTTTCATTCTAGTATAGTAAGGTGATGAAAGGTGACCTTATGGATCATCAAATCAATTTTAAATAAAAAGGGCTTGTAAACCATGCCCAAATTATATAAAATAAAACATTTTAAGAAACATAAATTCATATTTAATTACAAGGAGTAACTTAAGATAAGTCAAACAATCTTTATTTTATGTAGGTCTAAACTAGTTTGCAATTATTATTAATTACAAATGCACGTAAAACCTAAAATAAGAAAAATTGAATCAATGTAATATAACTGAATCGATTTGATATAAAATTCATTAGAGAAGAGACTTAGAATTACATAGTAATATAAAAAAATCAAATTAAAATATTTAAAGAAATGAGATAAATTGTATAGAAAAATTGCACTCATAAATATTAAGGAGATCCTGTGGAATGTCCTCAATCGTGAAATCAAGTATGCGTTCAAATGTTTGATAATGTATGCCTGTATCATAGAAAATAAAATATTATATATTGGAAAATAAATATTTACTTGAATAAAAAAATTGAAGTCTAGTATAATGACATTTTCTCATCTTCATGAAAACATACTTTTGAATTACTATGGTTTATAGCAATAAATAAGCATAAATAATAATAGATTATTTTTTAATCATATGCAAATATATATTAAAGCTAAAACAAAGCAAATTGAAGCAATGTGATAATGCCAGATTAAGGCAAAATAATAGTGGCTTGAAAAGTGATTTATAGATACAAAGCAATATAGCCTAATTAAAGCAAAAAAGTTGAAGAAATGAGATGAATTCTATAAGAAAATTATAATCCGATATACCAAGTAGATTGATTGTAACACCTAGGATTACAAATCAATTACAAATCATATTATCAAGTAATGCATGCCAAAAACCTAATAAAGTAAAATAGTTTTAAATATAAAAGTGATTATGTTATTACATATAGCTCATTAAGTTGTGTACAAAAATGTTTGTTTTATCTTGATTTGATTTTGTTTGGAATTATTACGAATTAGTATATTAAATATGCAAAAAAAATATGTTATTATTTTTTTATTAAGTATATGTTAAAGATAAAATGATATATATTTATGTAGTGTAAAAAAATAAATTCAAAGCAATGTGAAGGTAACAAAAGAGAAGATTTAGGGTCACATTGTAATAAAGAAAAATAAAATTGAAACATTTTTAGAAATAAAATAAATCTTCACAACAATTTAGTTTTGAGATACTAAAGTGATCGAATGAAATATCTTTAGTCATCAAATCATGTATGATTCTAAATGTTTTTTTTAATATGTCAAAATTTTACAAAATATAATATTTAAAAATATAAAAAAGGAAAATTAACTAGATAGAGCTTGTGGAGAGGAGATTGATGATGTTTATTTCATTTTGATCATACTACATTTTGATTCACTACTAATTATGAAAATAAGTAAGCCTAAATAATAATATATTATTATTTTAATATCAAGTTAAAATATATTAAAGAGGAAATTAGATATATTAAAGAAAAATAATATAACCATATCAATGTAATATGAAGGTAACATAATAGAACATTTGTTTTTACATAGAAACATAACTGAATCAGAATAAAAATTTCAATAAATAAAATAAAGATTTAGAGACAGTTGCATTCTAACATACTAAAGAGATTAAGTGGAACAACCTCAACCATCAAATTAATTGGGAATAATATTGCCTCATAAGAAGTGCCAAAATTAAAAAAAAATAATATTTAAAACTATAGAGATAAAAATTTAAATTGACAAAGTTCATCTGTTGAGTGAAATGACATTTAAATCATCTGAATTGGACAACATTTAAACTATGAATTATAAGTTAAATTGAATCAAGTTAATAGAACTAAATCGAAGTGATGTTTTGATCATAAGGAAAGACATATAGAGTTACATAGTAATATAATTAAATCAAAGAAAAATATTTAAAGAAATGAAATAAATTATGTGGGAAGGTTAAATTTCTAGACACCAAGATGATTAAGTGTGTTATCTATTTTTTGTCTCATAGAACATGTGGTAACTTAAAATTTTTAAAAATAATAAAATGAACATTTATTTGGATTGAGCTTATTGAGATAGTTGAACAATATTTGTTTCATCTCGTTCGAGCCTTCTTAGGAAAATATAAATATATATTTATGTCAAAATGTGGAAAATAAAAAAAATATATAATGTCACAAAATCAAAGCCATATGAAGGTCACATGTAAGGAGGTGTAGTGTTGGATATTAAAATAAACAAATAAAAAAAAATTTGAAGAAATAAGAAAATACACATGAGATTGACTGTCGCACTCTCGATGATCAAATCATCTAGGAATCAAAATGTTTATAAAGTATGCCAAAAAAAAAGAAACTAAAATACTTAAAAATATAGAAATTCTTTTCATTATATATTGTAAGTTGAGATGAGCCCAACAAAGTTTGGCCTCCCTTAGACTGTATTAGAATTACTACAAAATAGAAAAACAAATAAGTACAAATAAAAATTAATAATTTTTTATATTAAGAAAATATATATCAAAGCTAAAATAAGATAAACTATAGCAATGTATTATAAAGAAATCAAATGAGAGCAAATATTTGAAACATTAAGATAAATGCAGCAAAAAGTTGCATTCAAAGATAATAAGTAAAATCAGTGTGACATCATTAATTATTCATTCAAATTTGAGTAAAAAACTCTCATAAAGCATAAGAAAAACTTAGAAAATAAATATTAAAAAAATCTTAAATTAAATTTTTAATTAGATAAAGCTTATCAAGAGATCTTGAATGACATTTGGTTAATTTCAATTATGCATCATTTCGATTAATATAAATTAAAAAATTTATAATCAGAAATAATATTTAATTATTATTTTAATATTAATTAAATATATATTACAAAAAAAGATAAGTTGAAGTAATACAATATAATGAAATAAAAGTTATGTAAATGAACACAACAGGAGAATTTGAGTTTCGAAGTAATATAACCAAATGAATGTAAAATATTTTGAGAAAAGAGATAAATTGTATGACAAAATTACATTCCAAGTTAATAATGAGATCTCTTATCGTCGTATTAGATACAAATCAAAATGCCTCTCAAAACATGCCTAAAGTCAAGAAAATAAAATTTGAAAAAATAAAATTAATATTTATATGAGTGGTGCACATCTAGATGAATCGAACAAAATTTATTTCGTCACAATCAAACCTCATTTAAAGGAATGCATAAGGAGAAAATTATAGTAACATAGTAATTTTATAAAATTGAAATGAAATTGTTCAAGAAATACGATAAATTGTTCAAGAAAGTACATTATAATATACCAATGACATTATTTTATCTTGATTAGACTTTTTAGTACTTACTATAATTATCAAAGTAGATAAGAATAATTAATAATAAAGCATCATTTTTAAATATGTATTAAAGATAAAAATAGATAAGTTGAAGTAATTCATTACAATGAAATCAAAATAATGTAAAGGTAATTAAGGCAATGGAAAATCCACGTGAGAGGAGATGTGGAGTTACATAATAATACAACAAATGAAAAGTGAAAAATTTGAGCAAATAAGAAAGATTATAAAGAAAAGTTGCAATCCATTATACAAAGAAGATCGAGTGCAACATCCTCATCAATAAACTCAAGTTTAAATTAAAAAGACTTGTAAAGAATGCCAAAATATTATAAAATAGAATAATAAAAAAATAAGAAATGAAGACTACAATACATTGAGCTTCACAAGAAGAGTTAAATGACAACTGTTTCATCTTGATCATAACTCATTTAAAATTATAGTGAATAACCAAAATAAATAAAAAATAATTTATTATTTAATTTTAATTAAATATTTATTAATTTTGAAATGAAATAAATTGAAACAATGTAATATAACAAAATCAAAGTGATATAAAGGTCATAAGAGAATAAATTTAGTGTAAGATAGCAATATAACAAAATCAAAGTAAAAATTTTGGAGAATTGATATAAATTATTTAAAGAAATTTTCAAAGATATTAAAGGGATCAAGTGTGACACGTCGACTATCAAATTTGTTATGAATCAAAATATATCATAAAGAATTCCAAAATCATATACAATAAATACTAAAAAAGTAAATAAAGCAAATATTTAGTTTGATAGAGCTTGCTAAGATGAATCCAATGATATTTGCTTCATCTCAATTAAAAGATATTTATTATTGTGAAGTTATATAACCAAATAAAAGTAAAACATTTGAAGAACTAAAATAAATTATGCAAGAAAGTTATAACCCAGTAAACTAAAGAGATCAAGCACAACTTTCTTGAAAGCAAAATCAATTATAATTTGAAATATCTCATAAAACAAGTCAAAACCATAGAAAATAATCTTTTAAAGTATTAAAATGACTTTCTAATTTTATATGACTCTTGAGAGGGGTCAATGAACCCTTTTTTTCTTGATTAGACCTCTCCTAGTATTTTCTTCGAATTCTAGGAAAACATAAATAAAAAAGATATTATTTTAATATTAAATAAATTTATAATAAAGTTGAAAAAAGATGTAATGAAGCATTATGTTATAACTAAATCAAGGCCTTGTGAAGGTCACTTGAGAGGAGATTTTGAGTTAGATAATAATATGAAATAATCATAACAAAAAATATGTAGAATTGAGATAAACAATAATAGAAAGTTGTATTCTAAGAAACTATGGAGATCAAGTGTAATATTATCAACCAACAAATCAGATACAATTCCAAATGTTTTGTTTAGCATCCCAAAATCATAGAAAAGATATTTAAGAAAAATAAATATTAATATTTAACTTTGTAGAGTTTGTGGACATGAGTATAAAGACATTTATTTGTCTCCATTAGACCACAGTCTTAATTACTATGAATTATGCAAATAAATTAAAAAATACATTATTTTAATATGAAGTAAAATAATATTAAAGTAGAAATGAGATAAATTGAAGTAATATAATATAAATAATTCAAAGTGATGTAAAGGTAATATAAGCGAAGATTTCGAGATACATAGTAACATAACAAAGTCAAAATAAAAACTTTAAAAAAATTGTAATAAAGTATAAGGGAAAGTTATATTCCAAGATAATAAAGAGATCAACTATAACATATTTGATGATTGAATTTGTTATAAATAACAATGTTTCATGAATTGTGCTAAAATATAAAAAATAAAATTTTTCAAAATACAAAATTAAGTATTAAGTTGGATAGTGCTTATAGAGAGAAGTTCAATGATGTTTGTTTGGTCATGAGTTAATATTTTTTGAAATTTATTCAAATTACAAAATTAAATTAAATCATTGTAATATAACTAAATCAAAGTGATATAAGGGCCACACGAAAAGAGAATTAGAGTTACATAATAATTTAACCAAATATAAGTGAAAAATTTGAAAAGATAAGAGAAATTTCAAGAAAAAATTACATTTCAAGTTACTAAGATGATTGAGTACAACATGATTGATCACAAAATTCATAAGAACCAAATTATCAAATAAAGCATGCTAATGGTGTTTCTTTCATCTCTATCAAATCTCATTCAAAATTACTACTAATTTCCAAGTTAAATACGAATTAATTATATTAAATACTACTTTGGTATTAAGTAAACATGCATTAAAGAGAAAAATAAATTAAAGCAATATAATGTATCAATTTAAGGTAATATAAATTCATATGTGAAGCGATGCAGAGTTACATAGTAAAATGACTAAATAAATGTAAAATAATTTAAAAAATGAGATAAATTGTAATGAAAACCTATATTCCAGTGCAGTTAGAAGATCATGTGTAACATCCGTGATTGATATATAAAATATGAATAAGAATTATAATACAATTGGATAGAGTTGGTCAAGATGAGTAAAAAAATGTTTTTCATCTTGTTCAAACCTCATTTCTAACTATGACAAGCTACCAAAGTAATTAAGCATAAACATTAATAAAGTAGTATTTTAATATTAAATAAAACTTATTTAAAGAAAAAATAAGATAAAGTGAATCAATGTAATATAACCAAAACAAAGTAGTGTAAATGTCACATGAGAAGAGATTTAGAGTTACTTGGCAATCTAATAAAATCAAAGTAAAAGGTCTTTATGAATGAGATAAATTGTGCAAAAAATTTTATTCTAGATTAATGACGTGATCGTCTATAACATCCTTGATCATCAAAAAATATAAAAGTCAAAATATCTTACAAAGTGATCAATGTCCCTAGATAAAAAATATTTAAAAATATAAAGAATAAACATTTGGTTAGATAAAGCTCATTGAGATGACTCCATTAAGATTTTTTTGCCGTCGATTGGACCTCATATGGAATTACTATGAAATATAAAATTAATTTAGTGAAAATAAAAACTTAGTTTAATAATAAGTAAATATATATTTAAGTTGAATTAAGATAAATTGAAACAATAAATAAAACAAAATGAAGTTGATGTAAAGGTCACACGAGAGAAGATAGTAGCGTTACGAAATGAAATAATCAATTTAATGGAAACAATTTGAAGAAATGAGTAACATTGTATAGAAATTTTGATTTTCATAATACTACATAAATCAAGCTTAACATCTTCAATTATCAAATTGAGAAATTAATCTAAATAAGTTGTTAAGCATGCAAAGATTCTAGAAAATAAATTATTTAAAGTTAAACAAAATAATATTTAATTCGATAGAAGTAGTTAACACAAGTACAACATTTGTTTCATCTCAAGCAAACAACATTTGCAATTATTAGGTATTACCAATTTAAATAAATAAAAATAAAGAATTACTTTCTTAATATTTAGAAAATATATATTAGACTTTTAGTGTGACCAATAAAAATAATATAATTTATGATCAATACTATAGAAATGTTGTATTCAAACATACTAGGGTGATCTAGTATAACATCCCTAATTATTAGAGTAAGTGTTAATTAAAATGCCTAACAATGCTTGTCAAAACCATTTAATATAAAATATTTGAAAAATATAGAACTCAATTTTAAGTTGAATAGAGTTAATCAAGAGGTTTCTAATGATATTTGCATCATCTTAGTTTGATATTATTTAGAATTAATATAGATTTAAAAAATAAGAATAATTAATAATAAATTATTACTTATATATTATGTAAAACCATAGTGATGTTAAAATGAGTTAAATTGAAGAAATTAATAAACAAATTCAAAAAAAATTAAACATGACATGGAAGGAGATTTAGAGTTACATAGTAATAAAATAAAATTAATGTCAAAAGTTTCAAAAAAATGGGAACAATTATATGTCAAGTTCCATTACAAGGTAATAATGAGATCATGTGCAACATCCTTGATTACCAAATCAAATATGAATCAAAATATCTCCAAAAGCGTGTGATGAAGTGAGAAAATAAAATATTTCAAAATATGGAATTGAATATATAATTGCATAAAGCTTATCGAGATGAGTCAAGCAATGTTTGTTTTATTTTAATCAGACCACTTTCAAAATACTACAACTTTTAAAAATAAATTTGCATAAAGAATAGAAATATAATTTTAATGTTAAGTTGTACATCATAAAGTTGAAATGAAAATTAAAAATTATTAAATCAAAGTGATGTAAAGTTTAGAAGAGGGAAGATTTAGAGTACGTAGTAATAACACCAATTCAATGCAAAAACTTTGAATAAATGAGATAAATTATTCTGGAAAATTACATTCCAAGATAGTATGGAGATCAAGAATAATTTTCTTTATTGTCAAATCTTGTCCATATCAAAATATCTCATGAACTATATTAAGTCTCTTGAAAATAAAATATTAGAAAATATATAAATAAATATTTAATTAGATAGAGCATATTAAGATGAGTCTAATAATGTTTATATCTTCTCATTTTCCCTCAATTTGAATTATTTTAAATTACAATTGTAAGCACAAATAATAATAAAATATTTATTTTATAAATAAATAAATATATATAAAAATTTTGAATGATAAAAATTAAAATAAAGTAATATTACAAAACAGTGACAAGATAAGCATCACATGAGAGGTGATTTGGAGTTACATAACAATATAACTAAAAGAATACAAAATATTTGAAAAAAAAAGATAAATTTGGTAGCAATGTTGCATTCCAATATACTTGGAAAATCGAGTGTAACATCCTCAATCACCAAATAAGTTATAAAACAATATGCTAGAAAGAGTGCCAAAATTATAAAAAAAATAATTTAAAAGAAAACCAATAATTATTCAAATGGATAGAGCTTATCAGGATGATTATTCCAACATTAATTTTCATCTCGATCATGACACGTTTAAAATTTTTGATAATGACCAAATTAAATAACCATAATAATAACATATTTTTTAATATTATGTAAATATTTTTTTAAAGATATAAAATAATTTAGAGCAATTCAATACATCTAATTTAAAATGATGTAAAGGTCTAACAAGAAGGAACTTAGAGTTACAAAAAATATAACCAAATCTAAGTGAAAAATAAAACGAAATGAGATAAATTGTGTAAAAAATTTGCTTTCTGAGACACTTCAAAGAATGAGTATATGATTCTAATTCATTAAACTAGGTAAAAACTAAAGTGTCTAATAAAACAGGCAAAAATAACTAAAAACTTAAATTTTTTTAAAATTAATATTTATTTAGATACAACACTTTAAGAGGAGCATAACATTGTTTGCTTCATCTTGATAAAACCACATTGAAAATTACTTCAAATTAAGAAAATAAATAAGCATAATATTAATTTATTATTTCAATTTTATGTAAATTTATAATATGGTTTAAATGATAATATTTAAAATAATGAAGCATAACCAAATGTAAGAGATGTAAAGGTAACACGACAAGAGAATAAATTGTACGAGAAAGTTGCATTGCAAGATATTTAGTAGATCATGTGCAAAATTCTCAATTTTTAAATCTTTTATTAATCAAAATACCCTAGAAAGAATGCAAAAACTAAAGAAAAATAAAATAAGTACAAATAATGATAATAAATATGCACAATTAATAATGAACCTTTATTTTAATATAAGTAAAAAAATATTGAAGATAAATTTATATGAGCTAAAGCAATGCAATCTAACTAAATAAAAGTGATATAAATGTTAAATGAAATATCATTTTGAGGTAAGTTGTAATATAACCAAATCAACACAACACATTTCATTAAATGAGAAAGCTTTTATGAGAATGCTGCATTCCAAGAGACTAAGGAGATCTATTATAGCATTCTAGAATGTCAAATTTTGTGGGAAAGTTGTATTCCAAGATACAAAGGAGATCAAGCAAAGCATCTTCGATCAATAAATTATATATATATCAAAACATGCTCTAAAGAATTCCAATACACTAGAAACAATATTAAAAATTATGTAAATTAATATTTAATTATATATATATAATCATGACAAAACTAGTGATATTTGTATAGTACTAATCAAGCCTCTTTTTGAATTACTAAAAGTAGGCAAAAATAATAGTAAAATATTATTTTAATTTCAAGTAAACTAACAAAATCAAAACAAAAAATTTAAAGAAATGAAACAAACTATATGTGAAACAAGCATCTAAACATAATAAAAAGATAAACTGTGAAATCCTTCATTACCAAATCTAGTAAGAATCTAAAAGTCTTGTACATCGTGTTAAATCCCTTAAAAATGAATACATAATATTCGGTAGAGCTCATGGCAATGAGCCTAATGACATTTGTTTTTTCTCTATTGGACCTTGTTTTAAATTATTAGTAATTACTAAATAAATTAATTAAAAAAAATATAATAAATAATTAATTTAAAATAAAGATAACATATATTAAAATTTAAATGAGAAAAATGGAACCAACGAAAAATTAGCAAATCAAAGCAATGTAAATCTCAGACATTAGAAGATTTTATGATAAATAGTGATATTCAAAAATGAAAATTTTGAAGAATTGAGATACATTATTTTTGAAACTTGCATTCCATGAAAATAAGGAGATCAAGCATAACATTTGAGATAGTCTAATAAGGTTTAAATCATAATTTCTCTTAAAGAATCAAAATCCAATTAAAATAAAAATTTAAAAATATAAAATAAAAAAATAGAATGAATATAGCTCATCAAGACCAATATAATAATATTTATTTTTTCTTCATTAAGCATCGTAAAAATTGCTCTTTAATACTAGAGTAAATATGTTAATTTATAATAAATTATTTTAAATTTTAAGTATATATATATTAAAGATAAGATGAGATAAATTAAAGTTATATAACAAACCAAATTAAAACAAAGTAAATGTCATATGAGAGGAGGTTTAGAGTTATATTGTAATATAATCAAATAAAAAATTACTTGAAGAGATAAGATAAATTAAACAAAAAAGTTATATTCTAATAAACTAAAGGGATCAAATATAACATTCTTTAACAATAAATAAGTTATGAATCAAAATGACTTGGAAAACATGCAAAATTTTTGACAAATATAATTAAATATAAAAAGGTTAATTGGATATTATTCGATGAGACAAGTTCAACCATGTCTTTCTGGTCTCAACAAGATCTTATTTGCATTTATTAGGAATAACAATTTAAATAATTATAAATTAAAAAATTTATATTTTAATTTTTAATAAATATATATTAAAGTAGAAATGAGGTAAATTAAAGAAATATAATATCACCAAATTATGGTAATGTCAAGTCACATGATCAAAATGTATAATTGTAAAATAACCAAATTAAAATAAAACATTTGAGGAAATGAGATAAATTATTCGAGAAAGTTACATTTCAGGAAATTAGGAGATCAAATGCAACAATCTTGATTGTTAAATCACTTACAAAGAAAAATATCTTGTAAAGCTAGCCAAAATAATAGAATATGAAATATCTCTAAATATCAAATAAATATTTAATTAAATATAGCTCATCAAAAGGAGTCTAGTAGCATTTGGTTTTTATAATTCAAATAATACTTAAACTTATTATAAATTACAAAAAGAAATAAAAATAAATAATAAATAATTATTATTTTTATTTTAAGTAAATTTATTTTATAACTAAAATGAGAACAACTAAAATAATGTGTTATAACTAAATTGAAGCAATGTAAATGTCACAAAAATGAGATTTATAATTATGTAGTAATATATCAAAATCTAGGTGAAACCTTTAAAAAATTTACAAAAGTTGTATGAGAGTACTATATTCAAAGATACTAAAGAGTTTATGTGCAAAAATTTCAATAGTTAAATAAGGTAAGAATTGAATTGTCTCCTAAAACATGCCAATAGTTTAGAAAATAAAATATTCAAAAAACATGTTAATTAATTTATAATTAGATATCACTCACCAAGAGATGACCAATGACATCTCTTTAATTTCAATCTGACTTCATTAGAAATTATAAAGAATTATAGAAGTAAAAAAATCATAAATAACAGTGAATTATTTACTGAATAATAAGTAAATATATATGAAAAAATGTATCACAATAAAATTAAAGCTATTTAAACATAAAATGAGAATAGAATATGAACTTCACATTAATATAACCAAGTCAAAAGAAAATTTTTTAGGAAATAAGATAAATTGTGCAAGAAAATTACATTCCAAGATAACAAGGAGAAGGAATGTAGAATCCTTAATCATCAAATTATGTACCAATGAAATACCTCATAAAACATTCTAAAAGGCCAAGAAAAGAAATGTTTTAAAAATGAAATTAATATTTAACTTCATACACCTTATTTTTAATTACTATGAATTACTAAGTAGAAAAGAATAAATAATAATAATTTTTTTTAATATTAAGTAAATAATGTCAAAGCTTAAAAAAGATCAGTTAAATCTACAAAATATAACCGAAAAAAAGTGATGTATATGTCTAAATAGAAGCATTTTGGAGTTACATAGTAATATAACAAAATGAAAGAAGAAACTTTTAAAAATGAGATAAATTGTATAAAGAAAGTTTCATTCCAAGACACTAAGGAGATCAAGTACAATATCATCAATAATCAAATCAAGTAAGAATTAAAATGTTTCATAAAAATAATAAAACTGTTGAAAAGAAAATTCTTAAAAATATAGAAATAAATATTTAATAATATAGAGCTCATTCATATTAGTCAAATAGCTTTCCTTTCTTCTTGATTGGGTGTCAATTGGAATCACCATAGATTGGAAAAGTAAATAAGAATAAATTATAATAAATTACTATTTCAATATTAAGTAAATATATATTAAAGTTTCAATGATACAAAATTGAAGTGATATAATATAACCAATTCAAAGTGTTAAAAATTTCACATAAGACTAGTTTTGGAATTACATCATAATAAAATAGAATCAAAGCAAAACATTTGAAGAAAAGCGATAAACTATATAGGAAAATTGCATTAAAAGATACAAAGGAGATCGAGTGTAAGGTCCTCTTTTTGTTAAATCAGGTATGAGTCAAAATACTCATAAAGCAAGTCAAGACCCTAGACAATAAAATATATATAATATCAAATTCAATATCTAAATGGATAGAGCTTATCCAAGTCACTCAAAAGACATTTATTGTCTTTAACAAATCTTGTTTTGAATTACAGTGTTTCATAAAAGTAAATATGCATGAATAACAAAAAAATTATTATTTTTATATTAAGTTAATATACATTAAAGTTAAAATTAAATAAAAAGAAATAGTATAACAAAACAAAATCAAATCATTGTAGTGGTCACACGAGAGGACAATTAAAGTTAGTAGTATGAACCAAATAATGAAAACATTTAAAAAATGACAGAAACTTTATAGGAAAATTGCATTCCCAGATACTAAAGAGATTGAACTCAGCATCATTGATTATTAAATATTTTATGAAAAAGATATCTTATGAAATGTGCTAAAATATTATAAAAGAAAATATTTTTGAATATAGAAATAAATATTAAATTAGATAATGCTCGTCGAGACGACTCCATCCACAACCTCTCCTAAATTGGATCTTGTTTAGAATTACTATGAGTTGTGAAAGTAAATAAGGACAAATAAAAATAAAATATATTTAAATATTAAATAAATATTTATTAAAGAAAAAATGAGGTAGATTTTGTGAATGGGTGGAATTCTAAGATATAAAGGAGATTAACTATAACTCTAATTTTTAAAACTTGCCAAAGATAGATTAAATAAAATATTATAAAATATAATTAATTAGATGAAGCCCATTGAGATATGTCTAATAACATTTATTTTTAATTGATCAGACATCATTTGGAAATTTTATGAATTATCAAAATAAATAGAATAACTAAAAATAAATTATTATTTTAATGTTTAGTAAATATATACTATAAGTAAAATGAGATAAATTAAAGCAAGAAAATATAACAAGTCAAGGCAATGTAAAGTTGACCTGTGATGAGATGTAGAGTTGCATTGTGATATAACCAAATGCCAAAAAAGTTGAAAAAAAGTTGAATTTTATAGGAAAATTGTGTTCCAAGATACTAAAGGGGTCAATTTTAACATCTTTGATTGTTAAATTAGGTAAAAATAAAGAAACTTATAAATCATGCAAAATTTTGGAAATGAAACATCTAAAAATATAGTAATTAATGTCAAACTTGGAGCACTTAGATACAAGTTCAGTAATATTCGTTTCAACTCAATCAGATCTCATATGTAATTTCTAAAAATTTCCATAACATTTTAACATAAATATTTGGATTTTTTATATTAATTAAATATTTGTTAAATCTTAAATGAGATAAATTGAATGAATATAATATGACAAATTTGAGGAGGAGATGTATATGTCTCATGAGAGAAGATTTAGAGTTACCTTGGAATCTAATGAAATCAAAATGAAACAATTGAAAAAATGACAAACCTTATAAGGTAATGTTGCATTCCAAAATACAAATTAAATCAAGTGTAACATCTTTGATTATCAAATCAATTAAAAATCAAAATATCTTTTAAAGCATGAGCAAATACTAAAAAGTAAAATCTATGAAAATAAATAAATAATTATTTATTCACATCTAGCACATCAAGTAGAACACAATGATGCTTACTTCATTTCAATCAAACTTACTTTTGAAATATTACTAATTACCGAAGTAACTACGTAAATATTAATAAATTATAGTTTAGCATTAACTAAATATATACTATCATTAAAAAAAGATAAATTAAAGCACTATTAATATAGCCACACCAAGGCAATATAAATTTCGCATGTAAAGATTATTAGAGTTACAAAGTAAAATAACTAAATGATAAAAATACATTTGAAGAAAAGAGATAAATTGTGGAAGAAAGTTTCTTTCGAAGGTAGCAAGGAGTTTAAATGCAACATGCTTGATCTTCAAATCAGGTACGACTAAAAAAGTCTCATGAAGTGTAAAAAAATCCTATGCAATGAAACATTTAAAAATGTCAAAATGAGTACTTCATTGGATATAGCTCATTGATAATTATTACAAATTACCAAAATAAATAGGAATAAATTAAAAGTTATTATTTTAATAATAAGTAACTTGTCATAAATAAGATAAATTGAAGTAATATAATATAACCAAATCAAAGCAATGTAATGGTCTCTCTTTAAGAGATATTGAGATACATATAATATAATGAAATTGAGAAAAAAAACATTAGAAGAAATGAGATAAATTATACAAGAAATTTACATTACAAGATAATCAAAAAATCATGTGTCACATCTTTAGTCATCAAATAAGGTTAAATCTAAAAGACTAAAAAAAGTACCAAAAATCTATAAAATAAAATATTGAAAAACAAAAAAACTAAAATATATTATACAGAGTTATTTGAGAGGAGTACAATCAAATTTCTTTTCATCAAAAGAAAAACTTCTTTGGACTTACTATGAATTACAAAACAAAATAAGGATAAAAATAAAAAATTATTATTTAGATCCTAAGTAAATACTTATTAAAGCTCAAAGGATACAAATCAAAGCCATGTATATAAAAAATGAAAGTGAGATAAAAAGGAAGAGATGTAGTATTAAATAGCAACGCAAAGAAAATTATACACAAGAGCTATATTCCAAAATGTTGAGGAGAACGAGCATAACATCCTCAAATGACAAATATAGTATGAATTAAAAACATCCAATAAAATGTGATAAAACTCATGGTAATAATTTATTTTAAAATATAAAAAGGAATAATTTATTCTTTAGAGCTTGTTGAGACGAGTTTGATATTTGTTTTTTCCTGATCAGGCCTAGTTTAGCATTACTCTGAAATACCAAAGTAAATAAGAATAAATAATAATTAATCATTTTTAAAGGAGATAAATATTACGAAAAAAGAATTTTTTTTAAAAAAAATCGGATAAGTTGTATGAGAAAGATGTATTCTAATGTAATACGGATATCAAGTGTGAGATCCTCTACCATTAAATTAAGAAGGATTTCAAATGTCAAAAATAGCACACAAAAACCTTGAAAAATGAAGATATATAAGTATAAAATTTAATATCTAATTTGATAGACATTATGGAGACAAGTCTAACAAAATTTGTTTGTCTCGATCAGACTTTATTTGAAATTAGTACAAATTACTCTAGTAAATAAAGAAAAATAATAAATATTGTATTTTTTTAAGTAAAAAAACAACACCTGAAATAAGATAAATTTAATTAATGAAACATAACTAATTCGAAGTGATTTAAAGGTCACATTAGAGAAGCTTTAAAGTAACATAGTAATATAACAAAATCTAAGTGAAATATTTGAAGGTACAAGAAAAACTATAAGATAAAATAGTATTCTAATATACTAAGGAGGTCAAGTGTATCGTTCTCAATCTTAAAATAAGGTTTGAATCAAAATATCTGTCAAAGCATGCAAAATATTCGAAAATTAAATATGAAAAATATAATCAATAATATTTAATCAAATAGTGCTTTTCAAGAGGCGTTGAGTGACATTTCTTCCATGTTAATCAAACTTTCTTTGTAATTATTACCAATTACCAAAGTAAATATGCACAAATGATAATAAATTTTTAATTAATTGTAATTATATGTATATTATATCTAAAATATAACAAATTAAAGCATTATAATATAACAAAATCAAGGATATGTAAAGGTTGCATGAGAGAATATGTAGAGTTACATAATGTTTTAACCAAATAAAAAAAATTGAGAAAATAGGGGATAAGTTGCATGGGAAAATTATATTCCAAAGTTAGTAAGGAGTTCAAGTGCAGCATTCTCGATCATTAATTTCGGTAAGAATAAAATGTAAACATGGAATTTAATTAAGTATATCATATCAGGACGTGTGCATTGGCATTTTTTCGTCTCGATCAGACCTCGTTTTCAATTACTATGAAATATTAAATTAAATAATAATAAATAATAATTAAAATTTTTAACATCAAATAAATGTATATTAAATGTAAGATCAAATAAAATGAAGGGATATATTATCCCAAAATCATGGTGATGCAAAGGTCACACGAGAAGAGAGGTAGCATTACGTAGTAATTTAACAAAATTGAACTGAAACTTTTCATGAAAACAAATAAATTCTTTGAAAATGTTTCATTTCAATATTTTAAAGATGTCAAAAATTACTTCCTCAATTGCCAAATAATGTTAACATAAAAATGCCTAGTAATGCATGCAAAAATCTTTGAAAAAAATATAAAACAAAGAAAAAATAAATATTTAGTTTGAAAAAGTTTGTTTAAATGAGTCAAATGACATTTATTTCACTCTGATTTGAACTTATTTGGAATTAGTTTCAACTACCAAATTAAATAAGCACAATTAATATCAAATTATCATTTTAATATTAATTGAATATGTATTAAAGATGAAATTGGATAAATTGAAGCAATGTATCATAACCTAATTAAAGTGATCAAAAAGTTACATGAGTGGAGATTTAGAGTTATATAGTAGTATACCAAATCAAATTGAAAAAACTTGATTAAATAAGATAAATTATATGACAAGGTTACATTTTAATATGTTAAGACGTTTAAGTGTAATACCCATAATTTTCAAATCATGTATAAATTGAGATATCACATAAAAACACTAATACCAAAGAAAATATGTTATTTATAAATATATATAAGTGAATATATAATTGATAAGACTCATTGATTTTAGTCCAATGAGGCTTTTCCATCTTGATCAAATGTAATTCAGAATGATAATGAATTACTAATATAAATAAGCATAAATAATAAGAAAATATTATTTTAATACTAAGTAAATATATATTAAATTTTAAATGACATAAATAAATGCAATGCAACATAAAAAACAAAAAATGATTTAAAGGTCAAAATATAGAAGATTTGGAGTCACATAGAAAAATACCCAAATCAAAGCAAGAAAACTTTGAAATAATGATCTAAATTATAGGAAAAAGTTACATACTTATATTCTTTAGAGGTCAACTGTAACAACAACAATCATCAAATTAGCTATAATTCAAAATGTCTCATAAAGTATCTTAAAACTCTGTAATATAAAAAAAATATTTAATTTGATGGAGTTCTTTGAGATGCGTATAATGACATTTGTGTTTTCCAGATTAAATCTCATTCAGAATCAAAGCGAATTAGCAAAGTAAACAAGTAATAATAAAAAAAATTATTTCATAATTTTAAGTAAATACACATTATAGTTAAAAAAATGAATTAAAGCAATGTATACATCCAAAATAAGTTAATGTGAACGTCACATGAGATGAGATGTGGAGTTGCATAATAATATATCACAATCAAAATATAGAATTCAAAGAAAAGAGAAAAATTGTAATAAAAAAGCATATTCCATGATACTACAGAGATTGAATGTAATATCCTTGGTCATCAAATATGGTATGAGTAAAAAGGATTGATAAAGCCTCATGCAAAAAATGATTAATTAACTGTATAGAGCTCACTAAAACTAGTTGACGGATAATTGCTTCATCTCAATCGAAACTCATTCAAAATTATTATGGATTAAAAGTAAATAAATATTAATAATAATAAAGTATTATTTTATTTTCAAAAAATAAACATTAAAGCAAAAATGAAATAATTTAACATTTTTAATATAATAAAATCAAAGTGAGTTAAAGGTCATAGGATAATAGATTTAAAGTTATATAACAATATTAAAAAAATAAAAGCAAAAAAAAAATCAAGGAAAATAAGATAATGTATATAGGAAAGTTTCATTCAAGCACCCAAAGAGATTGAGTGTAGCATCCTCAATCATTAGAAATGGTACATATTAATATCACTCATAAAATATACCAAAATCATAGAAAAAATATACTTAAAAATGAGTATTTTATTTGATAGAGCTTATCAAGATGAGTTAACAAACTTTGTTTCATCTCAAGCAGACCTTTTTTAAATTACTATGAATTATAGAAATAAATAAGCATAAGTATTACTAAATTATTTTTGAATATTAAGTAAATATATATTAAAGATGAAACAAGGTAAATTTGAATAATGCAATACTATAGGTTACTAAAGAAACTTTGCATAAATAAAAAAATTTATTTAAATATTAAGTTATATTTATTAAAGTTGAATTTAAATTATTCGTAAAAAATCAAAAAATATTATATCAATCAAAAGTAAAGGTCACTCATGAGAAAATTTAGTGGTACATAAAAATAAAATACTTGAAAAAAGAAAAAATAAATTTGTAAAAAAATTTACATTTGAAGTTCGTAGGGACATCAAGTGTAACACCCTTGTTTGTCAAATTATGTAAAAATCAAAATTTCTAACAAAGTGCATGAAGACCCCTTAAAAAGAAAATATTGATAAATATAGAAATAAATATTTACTTGCATAGACCTTATTGAGAGGAGTACAGTAAAGTTTGTATGATCCAAGTCATACCTCGATTGTAATTATTATGAATTATTAAATTAAATTATAAAAATAATAATATTTTTTAAAATTTATGTAAAATAAAAGAATTTTAAGTTGAATGTGATAATTTTGAGTAATTTAGTACAATATAATAATTATTAAATTAGGTTAGAAAGTTACATTCTATGATATCAGGGTGATTATGTGCTACATCATCGATAATCAAGTATTGTCCAAATCATAATGCCTTCTAAACTATGTCAAAATCATAGAAAATAAATATTTTAAAAATAAATTAATAATTATTTAAAAAGATATAGCTTAGTAAGATAAGCACAATGTTGCTTAATTTGTCTTTATCACAACTCATTGAAAATTACTACTAATTATCAAATTTAAAAAGAACAAAATAACATCATATTATTATTTCAATATTATATAAATATGTATTAAAGCTGAAAGACAATAAATTAGAGCAATACAATATTAAAAAATTAAGGTAATATAATGGCTACATAGAAAGATATTTAGTGTTACATTAAAATATGACCAAATAAAAAAATAACATTTAAGAAAAAGAGACAAATGATACATGAATGTTGTATTCGAAGACACTAAGGCGTTTCTCAAGGGTAACAAGCTTAATCAAAATATCTTATAAAACCTAAAAAAATACTAGAAAATAATTTTTCAAAAACATTAATATTTAATTGTATATAGCTCGTAGAGATGATTCTTAGATTATTTTTTTAATTGTGATAGGACCTCATTGGGAGTTACTACGAATTATAAAGTTAAATAATAATAATTTATATTTTAATATTTAGTAAAAATATAATAAAAATGAATTGACATTAATTGAAGCAATTTAATATAACAAATTAAAGAGATCGGGAGATAACACGAGAAGAAAATAAATTACATAAGAAACATAAATTATAAGAAACTAAAGCAATAGTGCACAAATTCCTAAATGATCAAATACAACATGAATACAAATGCTTTGTAAAGCAAACAAAGAACACAAAATAAAAAATATTAAAAAATTTAAAAAAAATGAATTTTATAGAACTCATTAACACTTGTGAAATTTTGTTTATATTATTTAAATCAAACTATGTATAGAATTACTATGAATTAAAAAAATAAATCAAAATAACTTTAAAATTAATTTTTTTAATTTTATTATTCATTTATAAATAATAAAGTCAAAATGAAATAAATTGAAAGAATTTAATATTAATAAATTAAAATAATATAAGTTTTACAATATAGAAGATTTAGTTAGAAAAAAGTTAATCCAAGCAAAACATTTGAATAAATGAGATAAACTATAAATAAAAAGTTGCATTCCAAGACATTAAGAAGATCGAGTATAACATCCCTGATTGTCAAATTAGGTATGAACTAAAATGTTAAGTAAAGTTTGTTAAGACCATTGCAAAAAATTAAGAATACACAAATCAATATTTAATTGCACAGAGCTTATTGAGGTAAGTCAAATAACTTTTGGACAGCCTCGATTTTGACACAATTTATATTAATGAAAATTACCAAATTAAATAAGCACAAATAATAATAAGTTATTAATCTTTTGTTAATTAAATATAAATTAAATCTAAATGTGATAATTAAAGCACTATAATAAAACTAAATAGTGGTGATGTTAAATGTCACAAAAGAGAAAAGCTAGTTTATCATAATAATATAATCAAAACAAAGAAAGACATTTGAAACAATGAGGTAAATGATTTAAAAATGTAACATTCTAATATTCCAAGACATTGAGTGTAAAATCTTTGATCATAAAAAAAGGTACAAACCGAAATGTCTCAAAAGAGTGCCAAAACTGTACAAATGTTAAAGTATTTAAAAAAAGAAATGATTATTTAAATTAAGTGCTCATCAAGATGAGTATAATGTCATTTATTCATTTCGATCAAACTTTGTTTTAAAATTACTCCAAGTTACAAAGAGATAAATTAGAATGATGAATTGTAACAAAATTAGGGTGATGTATATAACACCAAGAAATATAACAAAATTAAAGTAAAAACTATGAAGAAATTAGATAAATTAGATAGGAAAATTGCTTTCCAAGATACTAAAGAGCTTTAGTGTAACTTCTATATTCATCAAATTGGGTATGAATCAAAATTTCTCATAAAGCATGGAAAAATATTAGAAAATTAAATATTTCAATAAAATGAATATTTAATTGGATATAGCTTGACGAGATGAGTCTAATGACATTTCTTTATTCTTGATCAAACATTGTCCAGTGTTATTATGAATTACAAAAATAAATAACCTTAAGTAATAATAAATTATTATTTTAGTAAAAAATAAATATGTAATAAAGTTGAAATGATATTAATTGAATCAACACATCACAATCAAATCAAAGAGTTGTAAAGGTGGCATACAAAGAGAATAAGTCCTATGTGAAAGTGGCATTGCAAGATAGTGCAGAGATCAGGTGTAACATCTTTGATTAAAAAATAAAATATGAATCAAAATCAATCATCAAGTATATGAAGACCATAGAGATAGAATATTTAAAAAATATAAAAATAAATTTTTAATTGGATTGAGCTTCTAGGGACATATCAAATGAAATTTATTTTGTCTTAGTCAAACATAATTTGGAATTACTAAAAATTACCAAAATAAATGAGCATAACAAAAAAGATATTATTTTATATATTAAATTTGAAGTGACATAATAAAAAAATTCCAATTTTGCCAAACCCAAGCAATGTAAAGCTTACACAAGGGAAGATTGAAAACCTAGTAAAACAAACAAATGAAAGAGAACAAATTGAATAAATGAGATCAACTGTATGAGGATGTTCCATTCTAACATAATATAGAGAATGAGTGTAATAACCTTAACAGTTAAATTATGTATGAATCAAAATATCTTACAAAATTGTTAAGACCCTATAAAAGAAAATATTAACAAATAAAGAAATTAATATTTAATGGATAAAGTTTAAGTCTAATCTAATGACATTTGTATCTTCTCAATCAAACCTCGATTATCAATATTATGAATTACCAAATAAAATGAGCACAAATAATAATAAATTAGTTATGTTTACATAAAATAATTATTTATTTTAAATTTAAAAAGATAAATTTATGTGATGTAGTATAACAAAATAAAGGAGATGTAAATGTCATATTACAAGACATAAATAACTGCATAATAATATATTCAAATCAAAACAAAATGTTTTAAGAAATGAGATAAATTATGTAGGAAAGTTAAATTCCAAGATACGAAAAAGATCGAGTATAACATCATCAATCATCGAATTAGGTTCAAATAAAAAACCCTCGTAAAATAAGAAAATGATAATTTCCAATATTGCTTACATATATGTTAAAGTGAAAAATATAAAAATTAAAGAGATGCAATATACTCAAATCGTGGCAATGTAAATCATGCATGAGAGCACATTTCAAGTTACATGGAGATATGACCATAACAAAGCTAAAAAACTTGAACAAATTATATAAATTGTATGTGATTGTTGCATTCAAAGATACTATGGAGAACGAGGTTAACATCATCAATTATCAAATCTACTATGAATCAAAATGTCTCATTCAAAATGCAAAAATGCTAGAAAAATGGCATTTAAAATTATAAAAATGAATATTTATTTTGATAAAGTTTGTGGAGTGGAGCCTAATAATGTTTATTTCATCTCGATAGGACCATATTTAGAATTATCATGGATTACTAAAGTAAATAAGCACAATTATAACAATTTTTATTATTATATTAAGTAAATCTACATTAATTCTTAATAAGATAAATGGAGCAATGTAATACAATCAAATAAAAATTATTTAAATGCCACACTTAAGGAGGTTTAGAGTAATGAGAAGTATAACCAAATTAAAGTAAAAAAATTAAAAAATTGTGATAAATTGTATGAAAAAGTTGCATTCCAGAATAATAAGGAGTTTAGGTGTAGCATTATAGATCATAAAATAAGGTACAAATCAAATTGTTTGGTAAAATTGATAAAACCATAAGAAATAAAATATTTAAAAATATTAAAAATAATATTTAACTCGATAGACCCACTAAGATAAGTCGAAATGAGATGCATTAAAACAATATTATGTAACCAAATAAGGTGGCATATGAGTCACGTGAGAAGAGATTTTGAGTTACATTATAATGTATGCAAATTAAGGCAAACACATTTGTAGAAATGAGATATATTGTATGGCAAAATTGTATTCAAATATATTAAGGTGATTGAGTGCAACATTATTGATTATCAAAATATAAATGAATTACTATGTCTTATGCCAAAATGTTAGAACCTCAATTATTTAAAAATTAAAATATAAATATTAAATTATTTATTGCTAATCAAGACTAGCCCAATGACATTTATTTCATCTTGATTAATCCTCAATTAAAATTACAACAAATTTTAAAAATAAATAATCTAAATAATAAGAAATTATTGTTTTAATATTATGTAAACATATATCAAACATGCTTTGAGATAAATTTAAAATATGTAATATAACATGACTAAAATGTTGTAAGGTAACATGAGAGAGATTTAGAGATAAATAGAAATATATCAAAAACAAAGTAAAAACTTTTGTGAAATAATATTAGTTGCATAAGAAAGTTGCATTCCGTGATATTATGGTGATCAAGTGTAATATCCTTGTTCATAAAAATATGTAAGAATTAAAATGTCTTACAAAATGTATAAAAATCCTAAAAGAATAAAATTTTTATATATTTAAAAATAAATACTCATATAGATAGAGCATGACAAGATGAGTCCAATGATCTTTGTTTTAACTCGATTAGAACTTATTTGTAATTATAATATAATACTAAATTAAATAAGCTAAAATAATAATAAACACTTGTTTTAATATAAATTAAAAATATATTAAAGTTGTAATAACTAAAATGAAATAATATAGTAAAAAAATAAAGCCAGTGTAAAGGTCACACGAGAAGAGATGCATAATTATTTAGTAAAATTACCTAATCAAAGTGAAAAATTAGAAGAATGACATAATTTTTAAAAGAAAGCAATATTGTAATATACAAAGGAGATTAAGTGTAAGATCCTCAATCATTTATTCAAGTATCAATAAAAATGTGTTGTAAAGCATGCTAAATTTTAAAAATAAAATATCTAAAACATTATTTAAATTTATAAACTCACTCACACACATCTGATAATATTTGTTTTATCTCTATCATACCACTTTTAAAATAACTATTACATATAAAAGTAAATAATCATAAATAATTAAAAGTATTATTTTAATATTTGGAAAATATATATTATAGCTAAGATAATATAAAATGAATCAATGTAATATAACTCAATCAAAGAGATGTAAATTTCACATTAGAAGAGGTTTAGAGCTCAATTTTTATAAAATGAAATCAATGTAAAGATTTTGTAGAAATGAATAAATAATATAATATAATAAAACTCAAAGATAATAGAGAACTCAAGTTTAATACCATCAATTGTCAAATATGGTAGGAATTAAAAATGACTAAAAAAATGGCCAAATCCAAGCAATAAAATATTTTAAAAAATAGATATGAATATTAATTAGATAGAGGATGTGGGGAAGGGTCACATGAGGTTTGTTTCATTTAGATCAGACCTCATTTGAAATTACAATAAATTATCAAATTATTGAAAAACTTAAATAGTAATTAACTATTATTTTAATATTAAGTAAATATATATTAAAGCTAAAATGAGTGAAAATGAAGAATTGTAATATAAAGAGATCAAGTCAATATAAAGATCACATAAGAAAGGGTATTTGGGGTTACATAGTAAAATAACTAATTAAAAGTAGAAACTTTTGTGGAATAAAATAAATTGTACAATAAAGTTTCAATCTATGATATTGAGATATTGAACAAAACATCCTTAATCTTTAAATCAAGTACAAATCAAAATCTCTCATAAAATATACCAAAAGTTTATAAATATAATACATTAAAAAAATAAACGAGCATTTAATTAAGGAAATGTCATCAAGAGAACTTCAATGCCTTTTATTTTGTCTCAATAAGACAATTTGAAATTATTATGAATTATGAAAACAAATAATCATAAAAATAAATAAATTATTTTTTTTATATAAACAAAATATATATATATTGATGCTAAAATGACAGATTAAAGTAATGCAACATAATGAAAACAAAGCAAAAATTTTGTATAAATGAGATCAATTGAAAGAAAATGTTGCATTCTGTGTTAGTCAGGAAATAAAGTGTAACCACGACATCGTCAAATAAATAATGAATATAAATTCAAGCAAGGCATATAAATACCCTTGAAACTAAAATTAAGAAATGTCAAAATCAATTTTTAATAAGATAGATCTCTTTTTGATGTCTCAAATAATGTTTATTTCTTCTTAACTAATCATCATTTAAATTACTATGAACAATTGAAGAAAATAGGTGTAATTAATATTAAATTTTTTTAGTATTAAGTAAATATATATCAATACCCAAATTACTTAAATTAACAAAAACTAATATAACTAATTAAAATTCACATGACGATCACATTAATGGAGACTTAGAGTTACATAGCAATAAATCTAAAGTAATACAAAAAAATTGAAGAAATTTGACAAATTGTTTAGGAAAGTAACATTCCATGATCTGACATAATTAGGAATTACTACATATTACCAAATTAAATAAGAACATATGATATTATATTATTATTTTATTATCAAGGAAATATATATTATAGCTAAAATATTACAAATTTAGTAAAATAGAATTTAACTAACTCAAATTGATGTAATGGTCTCACTATATGATATTTAGATTTACATAATAATAGAACGAAATAAAAGAAACAAATTTGAAGAAAAGAGATAATATAAACAATAAAGTTGCTTTTTAAGGTGTCGAAGTTTAACTTTGTCCACCACCAAGCAAAGTACAATTCATAAAGTCTCAAAAAGTAATAGAGAATAAAATATAGAAAAATTAACAAATTTAATATTCATTGCAAAGGACTAGTTAAGATGAGTTTAGTGACATTTTGTTTCGTCAATATTATGCCTCATTTAGAATTACTATTAGTTACAAAATTAATCATGAAAAAATAAAAATATTTCTTTAATATTATGTTAGTATATATTATAGTTGAAATGAGACAAAATGAAGCAATTAATTGTAAATAAATCATGGCACTATAAGGCTAAGAAAAGAAGAGATTTAGAGTTACATAGTAATGGAACCAAATAAACAATAAAAATTTGAAAAAATTATATAAATTGTTAGAGAAATTTTTATTCCTTTATACTAAGTAGATTGAGTGTAACATCCTTGATCATTAAATCTTGTACATATTCAAATGTCTCACAAAACATGACAATGCTTTAGAAAATAAAGGATTCAAAAGAATGAAATGAATAATTATTTAGATGTATCTTGTTAAGAAGAGACCAATGTTGTTTTTTTCATCTTGATAAAGTTTTGTTTGGAATCAATAAAAATTACTATATTAGATAAGAAATAATAATAATAAAAACAATTAATTTTCTTTTATGCAAAAAAACTTAAAGATGAAATGAGATAAAAAGAAGTAATGTAATATAACAAATACAAAGCAATATAAATTCCATGTGAGAGGAGATTTAGAGTTGCATAGTAATTTAAAATAATAAAATAGAAAAGAAGAAATAAGATAGATTATAAGAGAATTTCACCATGCAAGACAATGAGGAGATCATGTGTGGCATCCTCGATCATCAAAACATGTAAGAAATGAAATGTTTGGTTCGACGTGCAAAAAACTATTAAATAAAATATTTAAAAATATTAAAAAAATCTTTAATTAAATGGACCTCATTAAGAAGAATCGAATATGATTTATTTTATCATAATTGAGCCACATTTTGATCTAATGGAAAATAATTAAATTAATAAGCATAAAAACTAAAAATGTATATTTTTAGTATTAAAACTTAAATGAGATAAGTTTAAGGAATAAAAAGCAACAAATTTAAAATAGTAGAAAGGCAGCACAAGAGAAGATTTAGGGTTACGTAATAATAAAGAAAATTAAAGAAAAATATTTAAATAAATAAAAAAATATAAAGTAAAGATGCTTCCATTAGACTAAGAAAATTAAGAATAACAACTTCAATACTCAAATTTGGAACAAATAAAATTAATTAAAAATTAAATAATTAAATAGTATAAATAAATACTTAATTGGATATAGCTTGTCAAGACAAGTCTTGTGACGTTTATTTCATCTCGATGAGATACTAATTAAGCATATATTAAAGCTAAAAAAGATAAATTGCAGTAAAATAATAATAAAAAAATTAAGTTACTATGAAGGAAACATGAGAGTGGAGTTAGAGTAACAAAGTAAAATAATAAAATCTAATAAAAACATCTAATGAAATTAGATAAATTGTACACAAAAGATGTATTCATTGAGTGTGGTATCATCTATTATGAAACCTGGCATGGATAAAAATATCTCAAAAAATATAAAAAAATGATACAAAATAAGTACTTAAAAATATAAAAATAAATGCTCAATTAGATAATATTACAATGAAGTTTCTATCATCTCGATCAAGTACATTTGGAATTAATGTGAATTAGAAATGTAAATAAAAATAAAAAAGTAATAAATTAATAGTTTAACATAAAGAAAATGTATATCAAAGTTAATAAATTGAAGCAACGTAATCTAATCAAACAAAAGTAAAAAATTTGAGCAAATATGACCAGTTGTTTGATAAAGTTGCATTAAAGACACTAAGAAGATTGAGTGTAACATCCATTACCATCAAATCAAGTATGAATAAAGATTTCTCGTAAAATATTATGAATATCCTAAAAATATTTTTTTTAAAAAAATATAAAATAATATTAAATTTCAATAAGCTCATCAAGATGAGTCTAACAATGATTGTTCCATTTTGATTAGACCACACTTATAATTACTTTTAAATATTAAGGTAAATAAGAATAATTAATAATAATTTATTATGTTTATGTTTAGTAAATATATTTTAAAGCTATGGTGAGACAAATTGAAGCTATTTGATAAAATTAAATCAAACTTATGTAAATGTCACATGGGAAGAAACTTAGAGTTTAATAGTTATATAAAAAAATCAAATCAAAAAATTTGTAGAAATGACATAAGTTCTATGAAACAATTATAGAGACCCTAAAAAATAAAATTTTTAAAAATATTGAAATGAATTTTTAATTATATAGAGCATGTTGAGTAGAGTTAAATAATATTTATTTCATCTTGATCTAACCTCTTTTAAATTTTTTTAGTATGAATTATCAATATAATTGGCATAAATAAAAAATAATTAAAATTTAGTAATAAGTTATGTATTTTAAAATATAAAAAAATTCAAAGACTCTAATATTACCAAATCATGGTGATTTAAAAATATTATGAGAGAAGTTTAAGGCTTCAATGGTGGTATAAAAAAATAAAAAATTTGGAAGAATAAAAAAATATGAAAGATACATGTCAAGATGATAAGATAATCGAGTGTAAGATCTGTAATTATCAAACCATGTATGAATAAAAATAACTCACAAAATGTGTGGAAAGCCTTAAAAAATATTAACAATATATAATTAATTATTTAGTTTGATAGAACTCATCGAGACAAGTATAATGACGTTTGCCCTCTCTCGATTAGACCTTCAATCATTACAAATTACAAAAGAAAATAAGCACAAATAATAATAAATTATTCTTTTTATATTAAAAATAAATAAAGATATTGCAACATTGCATTAGCAGGGATTTAGAGTTCCATAATAGTATAATGATCAAAGTAAAATATTTTAAAAAAATAAGGTAAATGGTACAAGAAACATGCATTCAAAGATTTTAAGATGTTCGAGTATAACAACTTCGATCATCAAGTCATGTAAGATTTTAAATGTCACATAAAACATTCTAAAATTATAGATGATATAATATTTAAAAATAAGGAAATCATTGTCTAAATGGATAGAGCATGTGGAGACAACTTCAGTGACATTTGTTTCTTCTTGGTCGAACCTCAATTGGAATTACTACTAATTATAAAACAAAATATGAATAAATAAAAAAAGATTTTAATATTCTATGAATATATATTAAAGATGAAAGTAGATAAAGTGGATCAATGCATATAACTAAATTAGTGTGGTGTAAATGTCACACGAGAAGTTATTTAGAGTTACATAAAACTATAACTAAATAAAAGAAAAAATTTTAATCTATAAGATAAATTTTACCAGAACATTGCATTCCATGATACTAAGAAGATCGAGTGCAAGATCTTCCACAATAAAATTATGTATAAATTGAAATATCTCATAAAACAAACCATAACCATTGAAAGTAAATATTCAAAAAGGAATATTTAATTGGATATTTAACATCGATAAGAGTCCAATAATGATTCTTTCATGTTGATCAAACTTCATTTAGATCTACTACGAATTACCCAAAAAACCTATAAATAATAATAAATTACAATTTTTATAGTAAGTTAATACATATAATTATAGTTGAAATTGGATTAGTCGAAGCAAAATAATATAACAAAATCGAAGAGATATAATAGTAACATGAGAGAAGAATTAGAATTTTTGTGTAATATAATGAAATTTATGTAAAATATTTAAAAAAATTAGATAAATTCAACTCAAAGTTCAATTCCAAGATACTAAGTATAAAATCTTTGATAGTTAAATCAGCTAAAGTTCAAAATGTCTAATAAATTGTGGGAAAAACATTAAAAGCAAAATGTTTTAAAATTTATAAATGAATATTTAATTAGATAGATCTCAATAAGATATTTTATTTTCTCCATCATAATATTAGCTAGGAATCAAAATGTATAAAAAAGTATGCCAAAACATAAGAAAAAAGATTAAAAATATAAAAAGAATAATATTTTATTAGAAGTCACTTCTTTAGATGAATCCAATGATTCTTATTATATCTCAATCAAACCTCTTTGGAATTACTTCTAATTAAAAAAATAAAAATGCATAAATAATAATAAATTATTATTATTATTTGGTATATTGTATGGGATAGTTGCATTCTCTACTAATGAGGAGATTAAGTGTAATACAATGAATCATCAAATTTGGTACAAATAAAGTTCACTCAAATACATCAAAACATTGAAAAATAAAATGCTTCAAATTATTAAAATAAATATTTAATTGGATTGATTTCATCTAGACAAGTGGAATGATCTTTATAGTGTCTCAATCAAATATCATGTAAAATTATTATGAATTACAATGATAAATAAGAAAACATAATAATAGTTTTTTTAATATAAAGTAAATATATATTGAAGTTGAAATGAAATAAATTAATGCAATGTTATATTATTAAATTAATGAGAAGTAAGGGTCATACTAAAAGATATTTAGAGCAATGTCATCATTAACTTAATAAAAGCCAAACAAATTAGAAAAATTAGATAAATTGTACAAGTTGCATTCGAATATATAAATGAGATTAAGCATAACACAATTAATCATTAAATCTAGTACAAATACTAATATCACATAAAACATTCCATAACCTTAGAATGTAAAAAATTTAATATTGTTAAATAAAATATTTAATTAAATAAATGTCACAAAAATAAGTTTAATGACATTTCTTTCTTCTTGATTAGGCCAAATTTGAAATTTTTATGAATTACCAAATTAAATAAGAATAAATTATAAAAAACATTATCTTAATAAGATGTAAATATATATATCCATGTCGAGGAAAGATAAATTAAATCAATGTAATCTAACTAAATCAAAGAGATATAAAGGTCACATGAGAAGAGATTTAGAGATACATAGAAATGTATAAAAAACAAAGCTAAATTATTTAAGAAATGGAATAAATTATATGAGAGCATTTCATTCCATAATTTAAAGTTAGCAAGCAAAATATCCTCAAACACGAAATTAGCTAAGAATTTGTGAAATCTCTAGTAAAGCATAAAAGAACTCTAAAAATATATTTAAAAGATCAAAAATAATATTTTATTAGATAGAGCACAAAAAAATATTTCTATAAACCTTTGTTTTGTCTTCATCAAATATCATTTGAAATTACTTTGAATTACCCAAAAATAAGCACAAATAATAATAAATTATGCTTTTAATATTAATTAAACATATATTAGAGTTGAAATAAGTTAAATTAAGAAAATATAATAAAAGAAAAAGGTAATGTAAAGGTCGCATAAGAAGGGATCTAATGCAACATCCTTGATTATCAAATAAGAGAAAAATAAAATGTCTAATAAAGCATACAAAACATTTTTAAAATAAAATATTTAAAAATTTTGAAGTTAATTTCTAAATTGATAGTGCTCGTCAAGATGTGTTCAACGACATTTGTTTCATTTATATTTGAACTTTTGTTTAAATTACTATTAATTACTAACACAAATAAGCATAACTAATAATAAAGTATTATTTTAATTTAAGAAAAATATTTATCATAATTGAAATAAGATAGGTGAATAATATAATATAACCTAATCAAAGTAGTGTAAGTGTCACATTATAAGAGATTTTGAGTTAAATAATAATATGACCAAATCAAATAAATAGTTTTGTACAAATGAGAAAAATTGTACTGGAAAGTTGCCATCTAAGACACCATGCAAATCATGTTTGACATCCTTGATCATCAAATGAGGCATCAACTGAAACGATTTGTATAGTGTGCAAAACTAGTAATAAAAAAGTTTTTAAAAAGATAAAAAAATAATTGGATAGAGCTCATCATGATGTGTTTAGCAAGGTTTGTTTCATCTCAATTGGTATTGCTACAAACTACAAAATTAAATAAGCTTACAAAATAATAAATTATTGTTTTAATAATAAATAAATATATATATATATATAACATGAAATGACATAAATTTAAGAAAAGTAACATAACAAAATGAAGTCAATGTATAGTTATATAAGTGAAGATTTAGAGTTTCATAATTAAAAAAACTAATTGAAGGAAAAACATTTGGATAAATAAGATAAAGTGTGCAAGAAAGGTACATTGCAAGGTACTTAGGCAATTGAGCATAACATCCTCGATTATCAAATTAGGTACAATTTAAATTATCTTATACAACTTTCAAAAAATTTCTAAACTAAAGTATTTTAAAAAATAAAGATGAGAATTTAATTCGACATAGCACGTCGAAGCAAATCCAATGATATTTGTCTAGTTTTGATTAGGCCTCTGTTCGAATTATTTTGAACATGAAAAATGAAAAGCATAAATAATAGTTAATTGTTTTTTAAGCATCAAGATAAATTATATCATAAAAAAAGAGATAAATTAAAGTGATGTAATACAAAAAATTGTTGTATAAAGTTTGAAGAAATTACGTCAACTGTATGAGAGTGCCACTTAGCATGATAGTAAGGAGATCAAGTGCAACTTCCATGCTGCTCAGCTGAAGTATGAGTCTAAATTTCTCATATAATGTGCCAAAACACCTCAAAACAAAAATATTGATAAGTGTCAAAATAAATAATTAAGAAAGAGCTCTTCAATATGAGCTCAATTATGCATTATTTAATCTCGATCTATCATCATTGGAATGACTACGAATTTCCAAATCAAATAAGCACACTAATTAATACATATTATTATTTTAATAATAAGTAAATATATATAAAAGTTGAAATGCTATAAATTAATGCAATGAAATATATCCAAATCAAAGCGATTTAAATATCAACTTTGAGTGATTTATAGCTACATAGTAAAAAACAAAATCAAAGAGAACAATTTGAAGAAGTGAGATTTTTTAATATTTAATGATTTAACTTATCACTTTGTAACATAAACAATAATAAATTACTATTTTAATATTTATTAAATAAATTAATTAATTTCTAAAAGTGATAATTTGAAGCAATGTAACCAAATGAAACAAAAAAATGTAAAGTTCTCATGAGACTAGATTTGGAATTTCAATGTTAAAAAAGAAAATCAAGATGAAACATTTGAAATATGAGATAAATTATTAAGCAAAGTTGTATTTTCAGACACTAAAGAGATTGAGTGTAATATCATAAATCATCAAATATGATATGAATCAAAAAATTTTATAAAGTGTACAAAACCAGGAAAAACAATATTTAATAATATAAAAATAAACACTTCATTAGATAATGCTCTTTGAGATGAGCTTAACAATGATGTTTCATTTCGATTAAACTTAATTCAGAATTTTTGGCAAAACTAAAATAAATAAGCATATAGAAAATATATTGTTATTTTAATATTAAGTATATATTGTAGCTTAAATGACAAAAAAATCGCAATAAAATATAAAAAATTTAAAACAAAAATTTTATGAAATTAGATAAAGTGTTTGATAATGCTTCAATCCAAGTTACTAAGGAGATCGAGAGTAATACTCTTGATTATAAAATTATATATGAATCAAATATCCTATATAGTATGTCAAATACTAGATATAAAATAGTAAGAAAATAGAAATGAATATTTAATTACATTGACCTGATCGAGACAAGTTTGATGTCATTTATTTTATCTTGATTGGATAAAATTTTGAATTTATTTGAATTATCAATTTAAATAAGCATTAATATTGACAAATTATTATTTTAATATTAAATAAAATTATACAAAAATTGAAATCAGGCAAATTGAAATAATATAAAGTAACCAAATAAAAGCGATGTAAAGTCAACACGAGATGTGAGATAGAGCTTATAGAGATATAAAAAAATTTAAAAAAATCGTTTGCAAAAAATCATACAATTTCAACAAAAAAAATAGCTTCCGAGGTTGTAATGGGATCGAGTCTAAAGTCTTCAATTATGAAATTAGATAGAAGCAAAATGTTTGATAAAATTTGAAAAACTTTAAAGAATAAAATATTTAAAATAAAAAAAACAAAAACTTAATTATATATAGCTCATCAAGAAATGTACATCGACGTTTATTATTTCTCAATCAGACAATGACTAGAATTACTAAAAATTACGAAAAAAATAAAAGTAAATAGTAATTTTTTTAAGTAAATATATATTAAAGAAGAACATAAACAAATTGAAGCAACATAATGTCATCAAATTAATGCATTGTAAAGGTCATATAGTAGTGTTTTGGAGTTAAATTGTAATATAACGAAATCAAAACAAAACAATTTAACAAATGCAATAAATTGCAAGAAAAAAATTCATTACATGATGCTTACTAAATTGAGAAAAATATCCTTGATTGTCAAAATAAGTGTGTTTCAAAATTCATCTTAGAAGCATACCAAATAAAAAAATAAGAAAAACATAATAGTTAAAAATATTTTAATAATAAGTAAATAAGCATAAATAATATTTCATTTAAAAGTATAGAAATAACTATTTAATTTTGCGTAGCTCATTGAGATATGTGTTGTAACATTTATTTCATCTCGATTAGACTTCAAGTAGAATTACTAAAACTATAAAATAAATAAGAAAAAGTAATACTAAATAATTATTTTAATAATAAGTAAAAAAATATAAATTCTTAAAAGGGATAGATTAAGGTGATGTAATAGAACCAATAGAAAGTCATCCAAATATTATGTGAGAAGAGATTTAGATTTACCTAAAAATATAAAGTAATGTAATATAATAAATAAAAAGTGTTCCAAATGCCATGAGAGAAAAGATTTAAATTTACATAATAATATTGACAAATCAAATCAAAAGACATGAAGAAATGAGAAAGATCAGAAGAGAAGGTTGCAATAAAAGATGGTAAGGAGATCAAGTGTAACATTATCAATCATCAAATCAAGTACAAATTGAAATGTCTCACTTAGCAAGCCAAAACCTTTAAAAATAAAATGCTTAAAAATATTAAAAAAAGATATTTAATTTGATAAATGTTATTGAGAAGAAATGAATGTTGCATATTTTGTCTCATTCAAACCTCATTTGAAATTCCTACAAAATGCACAAGTAAATAAGCACTAATAAAAAATATTATTTTAATACTAAGTAATAATATATTGAACCTTAAAATTGATAAATTGAAGTAATATATTATAAGAAATTTAAAACAGTATAAAATTAACAATACAGAAGACTTAAAGTTACATAGAATATAATAAAATCAAAATAAAAAATTTTAATAAATGAGATAAATTATAAGATAAAATTTTTTTCTAAGATACTATGGAGACCGAGTGTAACATTTTTTAATTACCAAATAAGATACAAATTAAAAGGTCTCATATAAAGCATGACAAAATCACTAAAAATAAACAAATTTAACAATATATCTATGAATATTTAATAAGATATAGCTTGTTCAAAAGAAACCAATGATTGTTTTTTTTCATGATGACATCTTGTTTGAAAATTTTACAAATTACGAAATATAATAAGTATAAACAAAATTAAAATAATACTACAGTATTAAAAAAATAAAATAAAGATGAAATGTGATAAATTAAAAAAAAAATCAAAGCGATGTAAGGGTCACATGAGAAGAATTTTTAAGTTAGTAATATAAAATAATCAAAGTAAAACAATTGAAAAATGGGATTAATTGCATAAAAAAGTTGCATTCCATGTTACTAAAATGATCCAATGTAATATCATAAAAAATAATTAGGTAGGTATCAAAATATATGAAAAAACTTGTTAAAACAATTAAAAAAAATATTTAAAATTTCAAATAAATAAGTCCAAAGATAATTCGTTCATCTTGATTAGATCTTGTTTAAAAATAATATGAAATACAATGTTAAATAATCAAAAATAAAATAAAATTAATATTTTAATAATACAAAAAAGATAGAAAAGTTGAAATGAGTTAAATTTAGGCAATATAATATAAAAAAATTAGGTTTCTATAAAGGTCACTAGAGAGGTGATTGGGTTAGAAATTGAAGTGACGAAGTCAATGCAAAACATTTCATGAAACAAGATAAATGGTAAGAGAATGATGTATTCATCAAGTGTAACATCCTCGATCATCAAATATGAAATAAATTAAAATGACTCATAAAACATACACAAAATGTTGAAAATAAAATATTTATAAAATGTCAAAATAATTATTTTATTTGATAGTGCTTTTCAAAATAACTAATCAACCTAGGTTTTAACTTGATTGGAAGATGTTTGGAACTATTTGGAATTATGAATGAAAATAAATAAAAATAAAAAGGAATTAATATTTTAATATTAAATACATTTATATGAAAATTAAAATGAGATAAATTAAAGCAACATAATATAACCAAGCCAAAGAAAAAACTTTGAAGAAACCAAATCAAATTTATAACAAAGGTCTATTCCAAAATATTAATGTGATCGAGTGTAAGATCTTGATTATCAAATGATGCATGAATTGAAATGTCTCATAAATTGTAGGAAAACCCTTAAAAATAAAATATTTAAAAAAATATATAAAAATCAATATTTACTTAGATAGAGCTCCTCAACATGAGTTTTATTACAATTGTTTTATCTTGATCAGTCATCATTTATAATTATTATGAATTATAGAATTTCATTAAAATAATTTGTAACAAATTATATTTTTATATGAGGCTAGTATAATTTAAAGTATAAACTAGATAAATTAAAAGTATTGTAATATAATTAAATTAAAATGATGAAAGGGTCACACAAAAAGAGATTTAGAGCTACATAGTAATATAGCCAAATCAATGAGAAAATTTCAAGAAATGAGTTAACATATACGAGAAAGTTGCATTGAAAAATACTAAGAAGATTGTGAGTAATATCCTTGATTATCAAATAAGATGTGAATTGAAATGTCTAGTAAATTATGCAAAGTCTCTAAAAAAGAAAAATATTTAAGAATATAAAAGTGAATATTTAATGGGATGAAGTTCATCGATATGAGTTGAATGACATTTATTTCATCAAAATAGATCCACATTTGGAATTGCTAAGATTTACCACAATATAAATTTCTTGAAAAAATAAATTATAATTTTGAGATTAAAACAAAATTACATTGTACTTAACCAAATCAAAACAAAAAATTTAATAGATGAGATAAATTTTTAGGGAAAGTTACATTCCAAGATAATAAGTAGAAGGAATTCAATATCCTCGACTATCAAATCTTTCATGAATTGAAATATCTCATAGAGTGTGTCAACGCCCATGAAAATAAAGTATTAACAAAAGTAGAAATGAGTTTATAATTTGATGGATCTCACCAAGATGACTCCAATGACGTTTATGTAGTCTTGATTAGACCTCGATTGGAATTACTACAAATAACCAATATATATAGAAATAAATAACAATAAAAAAAATTTTAATGCTAAGAAAATATATAATCAAGTTAACATGAGAAGAATTGAAGCAATGTAATATATTTAATTCAAAGCAATGGAAATTCCACGTGTGAAGAGTTGTAAAGTTACTTCATAATATATCCATGTCAAATTGAAAAATTGGAATAAATGAGTTAAATTTTTTTAAAAGTTGCATTAAAATATACTAAGAAGAATGAATCTTAATAACTCCAACAGTCAAATTATGTACAAATAAAAGTCCTATAAAGATGAATCTAATAATATTTGTTATGCATTAATTGAACATGATTTGGAATTTTTTTCAATTACAAAATAAATTAACTTTAAGTATTAACAAATTATTATTTCAATTTTAAGTAAATATATATTAGCTTTAAAATGATAAATTTAAATAAAGTAATCTAACCAATTAAAAGAGATGTGGAGGTCACATGAAATAAGAATTCGAGTTAGGAATATAGTGAAGAAAAAGTGAAACCTTTAAAGAAAAGAGATAATTGTTAAGGAAACGTGCATTCCAATATCCTAAAGGGAACAAATGTAATATCATCGACCATTAAGTCATATATGAATTGAAATAGTTTATAAACAAGTAAAGGTTTTAGAAATAGATATTTTAAAAATATATAAAAAAATACTTAATTTGCTAGAAGTTGTCATAACTAGTCCAATTATGTTGTTTCATTTGGTTCTAAGCTCACTATGAATTATTTCAAATCACAAAAAAAAAATCATAAATAACAGTTAATTAATATTTTATTATTAAGTGAATATATATTAAACCTAAAATGTGATTTTTTTTAAACTTTATTGTAAGTAAACTAGAATAATGTAATAGTCACACAAAAGGATATGTAAACTTACATAGTAATATATCCAAATCAAGACAAAACATTTGAAGAAATGAGGCAATTGTATGAGAAAGTTGTATTACAAAATACTAAAGAGTTCATGCATATTATAGATGACTATCAAATCATCTGCAAATAAAAATCTTTCATAAACCATGCTAAAACAATAAAAATAATATATTTAAAAAAAGAATTGATTATTTAATGCATAGAGCTTGTCATGATGAGTGGAAATATGTTTGTTTCTTCTTATTCAAACCATGTTAGGAATTACTTTGAATTAAAAAAAACTTAACATGAAAAAATAAATTATAATTTTAATATTAAGTAAACATATATAAAATTTGAAGTTAGATAAATTTAATTAATATATTTTAAATAAAACAAAATGATGTAAATGTCATAATGAGTGGAGATTTAGAGTCACATAATAATATAACCAAATTAAAAAATTAAAAGAAATGAGTTAAATTATGTGAGGAAATTACATTTTATGATGCACAAGAGTTTTAGAGTGACATCCACAATCGTCTTATTAATTATGATTGGAAGGCTCTTGTAATTTTCATGAAGTCCAATGAAATTAAAATATTTCAAAACACAAACAAGAATATATAATTAAGTAGAGTTGGTCGAGAATTGATAAATGATGCTTATTTTGTCTTGATGAGGCTTTGATTGGAATTACTATCAATTACAAAACTAAGTAAGGGTAAATAATAATAGATTATTATATTTATATACTTTAGAGCTAAAATTAAATAAATTAAAGAAATATAATATAAGAAAATTAAAACATATTATATAACAGAATATTTAGAGTTACATGCAATATAGCCAAAGTAAAGTAAAAAATTTAAAAAATGAGAGAACTGAATAGGAAACTTGCATTTCACAACATTAAGGAGATCGAGTGTAAGATATTTGATCGCCAAATTGGGCACAAATAATAATTTCTAAAAATATTTAATTGAGTAGAGCTCATCAGGACGAATCTAAAGCCTTTTTGTCATCCCCATCAAACTTAATTTTTATTTACAATCAATTACTAAGTGAATAAGCATAAATAATAATAAATTATTTTTTTAATATTACATAAATATTTACTAAAACTAAAAATAATATAAATTAAGATAATATAATATAACCAATCCATAGTGAATGCCACACGGGAGGAGCTTTTGATTTGCATAGTAATATCGTCAAATAAAAGTGAAAGATTTGAAGAAAAAGGATAATATGTTTAGCAATGCTGTATTACAACATACTAAGGAAATTGATTACAACATTTTTTATTGTTAAATTGAGAGCAAATTTAAATTTCTAGTAAACTATAGAAAATAAAATATTTAAAATTTAAAAAATTATATTCAATTGAATAACAATCATTAGGATGAATCCAACCAAGTTTATTTTGTCTCAATCAAACCTAGTTTTGAATTTATGTGAATTAAAAAAATAAATAAATATAAAAAAAATAAAATATTTTAAATGTTAATTAAATATGTACTAATAATTATAGTTAGTTAAATTGGTGTAGCATAATATATCTAAATCAAAGTGAATTAAGGGAAACGTGTGAGAAGATTATGAGTTGCATAAAAAAAAACTAAATGGAAAAATTGGAAGAAATTAGTTTTATATTTGGGGACGTTCCACTCGAAGATACCATAGGGAATGAGTAACATCCTTGATGATCAAATCAAGCATAAAACAAATTTCTTGTTTGCTCTATGGAAACCATAGAACATAATATATATATATATATATATATATATATATATATATATATATATATATATATATATATATATATATATATATATATATATATATATATATATATATATATGAATAGTTATTGTGATTGAGCCTATTGAAACAAATACAATGACAACTACTTCATGTCAATCTAACCTTATTTGGAATTATTATCTTTACAAAAAAAACTAATAAAAAACAATAAATTATTAATTAAATATTTAGTAAACACATATTAATGCTGAAATGTGATAAATTAAAGAAATATAAATTAACCAAATCAAACCATTGAAATTGTCACATTGGAGGAGATTTAGAATAACATAGTGGTGTAACACAATCAGAATGAAACATTTGAAGAAATGAGATAAAAACTATGGGAACATGACAATCAAAGATATTAAAGATATTGAGTATAACATTCTCGATCACCAAATCTAATACCAATCAAAATTTCTTATTAAACATGCCAAAAAAAATTTAAAATAAATATTTTGAAGCTATTAAAATGAACTTTTAATTCATAGAGCTCATCGAGATGAGTCTAATGATGTTTTCTTCATCTTATTCTGACCATCTTTAGAATTTTTTTAAAATAATAACAATTTTTTTTAATGTTAATGAAATATATAATAAATAAAAAATAGAATAAATTAAAATAAATTAACATAACCAAATAAAAGAATTATAAATGCCATATAGGAGAAGATTTAGAGTTTCATAGTCATATAAAACAAATCAAAAAGAAAATTTTGAAGAAGTGACATAACCATTTTAGAAATTTATTTTTTTCTAAGATACTAAGAAGGTCAAGTATAACATGTCCAATCACCAAATCATGTATGAATAAAATGGCTCATAATTGTGCAAAACTATTACAAAATTAAAAAAATTAAAAAAATATAAACATGATTATTTAATTGGACAAAGCTTGTGGAAACATGTCCATTGTCATTTGTCTTGTCTATATTGCACATCATTTGGAATTACAAAGAATTATCAAAAGAAGCATAACAAACAACAAATTATTAACTTAATTTTAAGTATACATATATTAAACTAAAAAATTAAATAGGTTGAAGAAATGTAGTTTAATCCAATCAAAGAGATGAAATCTCAGACAAATGATGAATCATTGCTTCATTTTATAAAAGCAAATAAAAAAAGAAAAACTTTAAAGACATAAGCTAATTTGTATAAGAAAGCTACGTTCTAAGATAATGAGGAGACCTTGGGTAACATCCTCAATCTTCAAACTAAAGGACATATAATAGAATTATGGCCAATTAAAAGCTCAAAATTTGAAGGAATGTGACACCTTGAATGAGAAAGTTGTATTCAAAGTAATAAGGAGATAAATTGTAACATCCTTGATCTTCAAATCATTTATGAATTCAAATATCTCATAATACATGCCAAACTCCCAAAAGGAAAATTTGAAAATATAAAAAATTTATATTTTGTTAAGAAGGGCTCTTTTAGATAAGTTTAACAATATTCTTTTCGTCTCGAAAGGACCTCTATTATAATTTCTAAAAATTAAAAAAATTATTTAAAGAATAATATATTATTATTTTAAATATTAAATTTAAATATATTAAAGCTAAAATGAGATAAATTAAAGAAATGAAATATAACAAATTCTTAGAAAAGTAAAGGTCAAATGAGAGAAGGTTTCAATTTATTTTGTAAAATAACCAAAGGAAAAAAGAAATTTGAGGAAATAAGATAAATTGTGTAGGAAAATTGTATTATATTATACTTACATGATCGAAAATAAACTCTTTAATAAAAAATTATATTAGAATAAAGATCATTCAAAAAGTGTATTTAAATCCCAAAAGTATATAATATAAAAAAAATATAATATTTAATAATATATAATATTTCAAAATATATAATTTTAAAAATATAAAAATAAATATTAAATAAGATATAGCTCATCGGGATGACTCGAACGACCTTTGTTTTATCTCAACTAGTCCTTGTTTTGAAGTTGTACGAATTACAAAACTAATTATTGATTAATATTAAGAAATTATTATTTTAATATAAGTAAATATATATTAAAGTTAAAACCAAGTTAAAGAAAAAATTAAAACAAGAGGATAATTATAGTGTAATAGTAATATATCCAAGTCAAAGTAAGACATTTGAATGAAATGTGTAAATCTACATTCTAAGATACTAAGAAAATTGTGTATAACATCATTGATCATCAAATTAGTTTTGAATTGAAATAACTTCTAATAAAAAGCTAAAATTTTCAAAGTAAACAAATATAAATTCTAATAATTTTTTATTTTAATATTAAGTTGATATATATTAAGGTTGAAAAAAGGTAAAATTATTTAATCTAATATAAAAAAATTAAAGTGATTTAAAGGTGACACAAGAGTAGAATAAGAGTGTTAGAGTATTATAACCTAATCAAACTGAAAGATATGTAAGAACTTGATAAATTACATAAAAAAAGCTCCATTTGATGTAATTGAAGTTGTCAAATTTAGTATCTTTGATCTCCAAATTAGGAAAGAATCAAAATGTCTTATAAAGTATAAAAAGAAAAATAAGGTCATTTTAAAATATAAAAAAATAGTTTAATTGAATGGAGGTCATCAAGAGGTGTCCAATAACATTTGTTTAAGCTTGATGGAACCTCATTTGAAATTTTTACAAATTAAACAAAGTAACAAAACAAGAATAAAAAATATTATTTTTAAATATTAAGTATATATATTAAAGGTCAAATGTGATAAATTGGAACTATCTTATCCAACAAAATGAAAGCATAGGGCAGATCACATGAAATGAGAATTAGAGTTATAAGTAATATGATAAAGTCAAAGAAAAAATTTTGAATAAATTATTTAAATTTTAAGCAAAAGGTTCATTTCAAAATTATAGGATGATCGACTATAACATCTTTGATCATCAAATAAGATATAAATAAAAACTAGTAAAACATGTAAACAAAACCATAGAAAACTAAATATTTAAAATGTCATATATAATATTTAACTAGATTGAGCTCCTCTTTTTATCTTGACCTGAGCTCCTTATGAATTACTATGCATTAACCAAGTTATTGAAAAAATAATATTAAATTATTAATTTAATATTCAATAAATATAAATTAAAGTTGTGAATTTAAAAAATTAAAGTAATGTAATATAACAACCATAAAGCAATTAAATAGTCACATATGAAGAGATTAAGAGTTTCATAATAATATAACCACATCAAAACAAAACATTTGAATAAATAAGGTAAATTAAATGTAAAAGTTGTATTCTAGGATACTAATGAGAATGAGTGTAACAACCTCGATCGTTAAATCAAATATAAATAAAAAAAATCTCATTAAACTTGCAAAGCCTTGGAATAAATGTTAAAATATGAAATTAAATATTTAAGTAGATAGAGCTTGTAAAGATGAGTCAAATAATATCTATTTCATCTCAATCAAATCTCATTTAAAATTATAATAAATTACCAAAATAGAATAGATAACAATAAATAATTATTATAAAAATAGGTGATGTATAATAAAGCTAAAATAAGATAAATTAAATCTATATAATATATCCAAACGAACATAATGTAAAGGTTATATCAACGGGAAATTTGAGCTTCATAATAAACTTCAAGATCAAAGAAAAAAATTATAAGTATTACATAAATTATATGAAAAATTTTTATTCCAATATACTAATGATATCGTGTATAACATCACTCACCATGAAATAAGGTACAAGTAAAAATGTCTCATAAACTGTGCTAAAACCATTGAAAGTAAAAAAGTTTAAAAAAAGTAAAATAAATATTTAATTTGATAATATTCAACTATAAGAGCTAACTGATGTTGGTTTCATCTCTATTGCTCTACATTTTTAACTTATAATAACAAATAAAAATAAATAAAAGAAATGTATTATTTTAACATTAAGTAAATGCATTTGAAAACTAAGATGAGATAAATTAAAGCAACGTATTATAGCAAAATTAAATTGATTAAATGGTCACACAAGGGACATTTATTATTATGCTATAATATAATCAAATTAAAAATTTGTGAATAAATACTATTTTATTATTTTAATGTTAAGTAAATGTATATCAAAGCTAGAAATTTGTGGAAAAGAGATAATGTACATAATGAAGTTGCATTCATTATGCTATGGTGTTCGAGTTTAACATTGTTGACCACCAAAAAAAGCACAATTCAAAAAGTCTCATAAAGCATGACAAATATAATAGAGAATAAAATATTTAAAAAAATGAAGGCATAAGACTAGTTATGATGAGTCAAATGGCATTTGGTTTGATCACTATTATACCTCATTTAGGATTACCATAAATTACAAAAGTAAATATGAATAAATAATAATATTTTTCTAATATTACAACAATATATATTATAATTAAAATGAGATAAACAAAAGCAAGTAATTGTGGCTAAATCAATGTAATGTAAAGCTCAGAAAAGAAGAGATTTAGGGATGCATAGTAAAGTAACCAAATCAAAGGGAATAATTTCAAAAAATGAGATAAATTGTGCTAGAAAGTTTTATTCCATATACTAAGTAGATCGAGTGTAACATTTTTTACTGTCATATCATGCACATATTCAAAAGACTTATAAAACATGACAAAACTTTAAAAAATAATGTGTTTAAAAATATTAAAAAATTGTTAATTTGATGAAACTTCTTTAGATGAGACCAATGATTTTTTTTCCATCTTGAAAAGACCATATTTGGAATAACTATGAATCACTAAATTAGATAAGAAAAAATGATAATCAATAATTACTTTTATTTTAAGCAAATTAAATTTAAAGCTAAAAATAGATAAAAAAAAAGTAATGTAATATAACAAATACAAAGCGATATAATGCCATGTTAGAGAGTTATAGATTTACATAATGATTTAACCAAATAAAAAGATGTGAGGAAATAAGATAGACTATAAGAGAAAGTTGCCTAATGGGATAGTGAGGAGATTGTGTGTGACATCCTCAATCGTCAAATTATGTATGATTTGAGATGTTTCCTTCAACATGCCAAAACTCTATTAACTAAAATATTTAAAAATTTGAAAATGTAATATTTAATTATTTGGACCTCTTTAAGATGAATCAAATATTGTTTGTTTCATCATGATTGAACCCCATTTACAATTACTACAAGATAATAAAATAAATAAAAATAAATGATAAAAAAGTTATTTAATATTAAATAAAGATATATTAAATTTGGAAAAAGAAAAATTGAATTACAAAATAATAACTAAATTAAAATATTATAAAGGCAACACAAGAGAAGATTAAGAGTTACGTAAGAATAAAAACAATTTAAAGTAAAAAAATGTGAATAAATAAAATAAATTGCAAGGTAAAGTTGCATTACAAGAGACTAAGAAAATCGAGCATAGCATCCTCAATAATCAAATCAATTACATATCAAAACACCTTATAAGGCTTGTCAAAACAATCGAAAATAAAATATTTAAAAGCATAAATATGTATATTTAATTAGGGCTAGGTCATCAAGGAGAGTCAAATAATGTTTGTTATGTCTCCATCATACCTTATTTGAAATTATTATAAATTACCAAACTAAGTAAATATAAATAATAATAATATATTATTTTAGTATTAATGTAATATATATTAAAGTTTAAATAAGATAAATTAAACCAATGTAATATAATTAAATAAAAATAATACAAGGGATACAAGAGAAAAGATTAGAGTTCTTTAGTAATATAACAAAATAAAGGTCAAAAATTAAAAAAAATAAGTCAAATTATACGTGGATGCTATATTCCATGATACTAACATGCTCGAGTGAAATATTCTTGATCATGAAATTAGTTAAGATTTAAAATAACTCCTAAAGCATATTAAAAATAATAAAAATATAATTTTTAAATATTATAAATGAACATTTATTCATATAGAGTTTGTCAAGATGAGTCTTGTGACATTTATAACATTTCAATCAGATATCAATTAACATTGGTACGAATTACCAATTAAATAAGAATAAATAAAAAATTATTATTTTAATAACAATTAAACATATATTAAATTTAAAATAAGTTATATTAAAGTAAAACAATAATAACCTAATTTACTTGTTGTTAAGATCACATGAGAGGAGATCTAGAGTTACAAAGTGAAATAACAAAATCAAATCAAAACAACTGATGAAATGAGATAAATTATACACAAAAGATATATTCAATGACTGTAATATCATCTATTGCCAAATTAAGCATGGATCAAAATCTATCATAAAATATGAAAATATATTATAAAATAAAGTAATATAATCTAATCAAACAAATGTGAAAATCTTGAAAATATGATCAATTGTATAATAAAGATGCATTCCAGGATATCAAGCAGATTGAGTGTAACATCCATTATAATCAAATCAGATACGTATCAACATTTCCCAAAAAATATCTAAAAATCCTCGAAAAAAAATAATTTTCAAAATATAAAATGATATTAAATTTAAATGAGCTCATCAAGATGAGTCTAACGATGATTGTTCCATTTTGATTAGACCAGATTTATAATTGCTAACAATTATTGGAGTAAATAAGAATAACTAATAACAAATTGTTACATTTATATTAAGTTAATATATTTTAAGGCTGTTGTAAGACAAATTGAAGCCTTTTAATATAGCAAAATCAAAATGATGTAAATGTCACTCCAAAGGAGATTTAATTTTAAATAGTTATATAAAAAAAACAAAGTAAAAATTTATATAAATGAAAAAATTCTATGAAAAATAAAAAATATAAAAGAATAAAAAATATAAAAGTTGCATTCAAAGATGATAAAATAAAATATTAAAAAATAAATAAAATATTTACAAATGTATAATTGAATATTTAATTAGAAAAAACTAGGCCAGACAAGTTCAATAACATTTGTCTTTTCTTGATTAGACTTTTATTGGAGTTACTACAAATTACAAATGTAAATAAGCACAAATAATAATAAATTATTTTTTATATTAAATAATTATAAAATAAAGCTCAATGAGATAAATTTAAAAAATATAACAAAATAAATAAAGATAGAAAACATCACATTGAGGGGATTTATAATTACATAACAAAATAAAAGATCAAGTGAAGCATTTGAAAAAGTAAGGTTAATGGTAAATGAAACTTGCATTCCAAGATACTAAGGAGTTCGAGCAAAACATTTCGAGCATCAAATTATGTACAAATTAAAATGTCACTTAAACTGTAAAAAAATCATAAAATTATAAAATATTTAAAAATAAATAAATGATTGTACAAATAGATAGAACTGCTTGAGACAAGTGTAATGACACTTGTTTCATCTTAATTGGACCTCATTTGGAATTAATACTAATTTGAAAACTAAATAAGAATAAATAAAAAACTATTATATTAATATTTTGTGAATATATATTGATGTTAAAAGTAGGTAAAGTGGAGCATTGCAACATAACCACATTAAGGTGATTTTAAATGTCACATCAGAAGAGATTTAGAGTTGCATAAAAATAAAACTTAATTAAAAAATTTTGAACAAATAAGAAAAAGTTTATAGCAACATTAGATTTCAAGGTACTAAGAAGATTGAGTACAACATCTTTGACAATAAAAATAGGCATGAATTAAAATATCTAATAAAACATCCCAAAACCTTTGAAATAAAATATTTTTAAAAGGAACATTTAATTAGATATACCACATCGACACATGTCGAGTGACAGTTGTTTCATATTAATCGAACTTCGATTAGAACTACTATGAATTACAAAAAAACAATTATAAATAATAATAAATTATTATTTTATTGTCAAGTTAATATATATTAAAGTTTAGATGAGATTAATTCAAACAATATAATATAACCAAATCAAAATGATGTAATGATAGCACGAGACGAGAACTAGAATTTGTGAGTAATATAATAAAATTAAAGACAAAGATTTGAAAAAATTAGATAACTTATACTCAAAAGTTGCATTTTATGATAGCTGGAGATCAAGTATAACATCCACAATCTTTAAATCAAGTAAAAATTAAAATGTTTAATATATTGTGCAAAAACCCTTGAAAATAAAATTTCTCAAAAATTTTGAAATGAATTTGAATTGTGTGGAGCTCATCAAGATGTTTGGCATTCTTGATGATAATAGTAGGTATGAATCAAAATGTCTCAAAAAGTATGCCAAAACATAAGGAAAAACATCAAAATTTTAAGAAATTAAAATTTAAATTGATGTAACTATTTTAGATAAAACCAATGATATTGGTTGTATCTTGATCAAGCCTCTTTAGAGTTACTACTAATTACAAATTAAACATGCATAAATAATAAAGAGATTGACTTTAGCATCATCAATTATCAAATTTGGTACAAATAAAAGTTACTCATAAGAATGTAAAAACCTTAAAAAATAAAATTCTTAAAAATATTAAAATAACTATTTAATTAGAAACAGTTTGTCGAGACAAATAGAATGATGTTTATAGCATTTTAATCAGATATTATTTGAAATTATTGTGAATTATAATAGCAAATAAGAAAAAATAATAATTAATTATTGTTTAAAATAATATATATATATATATATATATTAAAATTAAACTTAGATAAATTAAAGCAATATTATACAACTAAATTAAAGAAATGTCATGGTCACACTATAAGAATTCTAGAGTTACATTGTCATTGATTTGAAAACAAATTAAGAAAATGTGATAAATTCTATAAGTTGCATTCCAACATACTAAGGAGATTGACTATGACACTATTGATCATCAAATATGGTACAAATAATAATGTCTCATAAAACGTCCAAAAATCTTAGAAAATAAAACATTTAATAATATAAAATTAAATATTTATTTTTACATGTATCAAGAAAATAAGTCTGATGACATTTCTTTCTTCTCGATTATACCTTCTATCTAATTACTAAGAATTGGAAAATTAAATAAGAATAAATTCTAAAAAATATTATCTTAATATTTTCTTATTATATATCCACGTTGAAGTAAGATAATTTTAATCAATATAATATAACCAGATCAAAGCGATGTAATTTTCAACTGAGAAAAGATTTACAAATACATAGTAATGTATCCAAAACAAAGCTAATTTTCTTAAGAAGTGGAATAGTTATATGAGAACATTTCATTCAACAATATTAATACTATCAAGCATAATATCCTTAAACATGAAATTAAGGATTGACATCTCTAATAAAACATATAAGAACTCTTAAAAAAATACTCAAAAAATAAAAAAGAATATTTAACTAGATAGAGCTCATCGAAGTGAGTTCATTGATTTTTGTCTTTATCAAATATGCTTTCGATTTACTATGAATTACAAAAAAAAGTAAGCACATCTAATTATAAATTATCATTTTAATACTTACTAAATATGTGTTAGAGCTAAAATAAATTTGATTGAGAAAACATAGTAAATCAAAAAGGTGTGTAAAGGCACATGAGAGGAGACATATACTTTCTCAAAAGGCTTTATTCCAAGGAATTAAAGAGATCTAGCGCAAAATCTATTATTGTCAAATCATATATAAATAAAAATGTTAAATAAAGAATCAAAAATTTTGAAAATAAAATATTTAAAAATTTTAAAATTAATATCTAATTGTATAGTGTATGTCAAGATGCATTTAGCGATACTTGTTTCATCTATATTTGACCCTTTTTCAAATTATGTGAACTACTACATCAATAAGCATAACTAATAATAAAGTATTTTTTATTATTTTAAGAAAATATTTATAACAACTGAAATGTGATAAATGAATAATGTAATATAAACCAATAAAAATAATGTAAGTGTCACATGACAAGAGATTTTAAGTTACATAATAATATGACCAAATTAAAAAAATTTGTACAAACGAGACAAATTGTTTTGGAAAGTTGCCGTCCAAGACACTAGGCAAATCAAGTTTGACATTCTTGATCATCAAATGATGTATCGATTGAAATGAATTGTAAAGTGTACAAAACCATTAATAATAAAATACTTAAAAACATAAAAAAAAATAATAGGATAGAGCTCGTCGAGACATGTCTAGCGAGGTTTGCTTCATCTCAATTGGAATTGCTACAAACTACTAAATTAAATAAGCTTGCATAAAAATAAGTTACCATTTTGATAATAAATAAATATATATTAAACCTGAAATGACATAAATAAAAGAAAAGTAAAATAACAAAATCAAGTTGATGTTTAGTTACATAAGAAAAGATTTAGAGTTACATATTAAAGTGACCAATTCATAGGAAAAACATTTGGAGAAATGAGATAAAGTGTACAAAAAAGCTACATTCCAAGGTACTTAGGTGACCAAGCATAACATCCCCAATTAACAAGTCATATATGATTCATATTATCTCATAAAACTTTCCAAAACATTATGAAGAAAGTATTTTAAAAAAATTGAAATTTAAGTTAATAGACATTGTCGAGATAAAAGAAGCGATGTTTGTTTGGCTTCGAATAGACCTTATTTGGAATTATTTTGAATTAAAAAACAAAAGAAGTAAATAATAATAAGTTATTTTTATAATATCAAGAAAAATTATATTAAGTCTAAAATGAGATAAATTAAAGAAATATAATATAACAAAATCAAAGCGAAAAATTTGAAAACTAAAATCAATTTTAGAGAATGCCACTTTCGAAGACAGTGAGAAAATTGAGTGCAACATCTATGATCCATTACTGAAGTATGCATCTAATTGTCTCGTATAATGTGCCAAAACACCTTGAATGTTTTTTTTAAAAATGTCAAGATTAATAATTAATTAGACATAGCTCTTAAAGATGAGTCTAATTATGTCTTGCTTCATCTCGACCTATCCTCGTTGGAAGAGCTACGAATTTCCTAATTAAATAAGCAAAAAATAATATTATTATTTTAATAATAGATAAATATATTATAAAGTTAGAATTTTTTAAATTAATGCAATATAATATATTTAAATCAAAGTTGTAAATGTCACATTTTGGGAGATTTATAAGGGATATATTTACGAGGCATTTTAGTATTTGATCGTTTGGCTTTTTACTATGTAAGATAAATAATAATAAATTATCATTTTAATATTTAGTAAATAAATATATCAATGATTAAAAATGATAATTTGAGTCCATGTAACCAAAAGAAACCAAAATGATGTAAAGTTCTCATGAGACTAGATTTAGAATTTCATTGTAAAATAACCTAATCTAAGTAAAACATTTGAAAAATGAGATAAATTACAAAAGAATGTTACATTTTAAGACACTAAAGAGATTGACTACAACATCCTTGATCATCAAATATGATAAGAATCCAAATTTTTAATAAAGTGTGCCAAATCACAAAAAATAAAAATATTTAATAATATAAAAGTAAATATTTAATGAGATAGATCTTGCCAAATATTAGATGATTAAATAATTAAAAAGTTTGAAATAAATATTTAATTTTATTGAGCTTATCGATGTGAGTTTGATGTTATTTGTTTTGTCTTGATTAGATCAGCATTATAATTTTTTGGAGTCATTGATGTAAACAAGCATAAATAACAATAAATTATTATTTTAATGTTTAAATTATATAAAAATTGAAATAAGATAAATTGAAACAATATAATACAACAACATAAAAGTATTGTAAAGATGACATGAGTTAAGTGGTTTAATAAAATAAAAGCAAAACATTTATACAAATGATATAAATATTAATGAAAAATGTTCTTGCCAAGGTAGTAAGGACATTGAGTGTAAATGTCAAATCGCTAAATTAGATACAAAAAAAAATATTTGTTACAATTTGCAAAAACTTTAAAGAATAAAATATTTTAAAAAAACAAATACTTAATATTGTACACCTCATCATGTAAAGTCCAATGATATTTGTTTGTTCTAGATCAGACCAAGATTAGAATTACTATGACTTATCAAAACAAATAATAAAAAATTGTTATTTTTTAATGTAAATATATATATTAAATTAGAATATAGATAAATTGAAACAATATAATGGAATCAAATCAATCCCTTGTAAAATTCATAGGAGAAGTATTTTAGGGTTAAATTGTAACAAAATGAAAACAAAAATTTTAAGCAAATGCAATAAATTGTATGTGAAAGATTTATTTGATGATACAAAGTCAATCAAGAAAAATAGCCATGATTGGCAAATCAAGTGTGCTTCAAAATACCTGATAAAACATACAAAAAATTTATAAAAAGTAATAATAAAATGTTAAAATAAATATTTAAGTAGAGAGGGCTCATTAAGACGAGTCTAATGACTATATTACTTCTCTTTTAAAATATGTTTAGAACTATCAAAAATTATGAAAGAAAATAAGAGAAAAATAATATTAAAAATTATTTTAATAATAAATAAATAAATATAAATAAAATTTTGTTTTAAAAATATACAAAAAATATTTAAATTGATGTAGTTTGTTGAGATGAGTGTAATAATATTTATTTCATTATGATCAAACATCATGTAGAATTACTAAAATTATAAAATAAATGAGCAAAAATAATAATAAATAATTGCATTAATCATAAGTAAAGAAATGTAAAATCTAAAAAGAGATAGATTGAGGAAATATAATGTAATCAATAAAAAGTTATGCAAATATCATGTGCTAGGAGATTTAGATTTACATAATAGTATGACTTAATCAAGTCAAAATATATGAAGAAATGAGATAGATCATAAGGGAAAGTTGTAATAGAACATGGAAAGAAGATCAAGTGTAAAGTGTAACATCATCGATCATTAAATCAAGTGCAAATTGAAATATCATTCAAAAAGCCATGTCCTTTGAAAATAAAATATTTAAAAGTATAAAAAATAATATTTAATTTGATAAATCTTGTTAAGGAGAAATGAATCATGTATATTTTGTCTCAATCGAACCTCATATGAAACTCCTACAAAATACTAAAGTAAATAAGCACAAATTATAAAAAAAAATATAATTTTAAGATTAAGTAATAATATATTCAGCCTAAAAAGAGTAAATTGAGGTAATATAATATAAGAAATTTAAAGCAATGCAAAACTCACAAGAAAGAGGATTTAATGTAATATAATAATATAACCTAACGAAGTAAAAACTATCAATAAATGAGATAAATTATAATAGAATGTGTTATAGTAAGATAATATGGAGATTTAGTGCAATATTCAACATTAACAAATAAGATACAAATTAAAATGTTTCATATAAGGCTTGCCAAAATAACTAAAAATATAATATTTAAAAATATATTTATGAATATCTAATTCGATTTAGCTCATCCAAAAAGAGGCCAATTATTGTTTTGTTTGTCGATCAGATCTTGATTGAAATTATTACAAATTGCAAGTTAATATGTATAAATATTAATAAAATAATACCTTTATATTAAAAAATATAAAATATAGTTGAAATGAGATAAATTATAAATCAAATCAAAGTGATGTATGGATCACTTAAGAAGATGTTTTGAGTTACTTAGTAATGTAAAAAAATTAAGGTAAAAAATTTGAAAACAATGAGATTAATGGCATAAGAAAGTTTCAATCCATGTTACTAAGATGATAAAATGTGATATCATCACACATAAACAGGCAGAAATAAAAATATCTCAAAATGCATGTTAATGTAATGTAAAATAAAATATTTATGTATTAGAAATAAATATTTAATTTGATAATGCTCATCAAGATGAGTCCAGAGAGAATTACTTCTTCTTGATTAGATCTTATTTATAATTGTTATGAATTAGTATGTTCAAAAAGCATAAATAAAATAAAATTATTATTTTGATAATAAGCAAATAAGTATTAAAGTTGAAATATGATAAATTGAAACAACATAATATAAACAAATTAAGTGGATATAAAGGTCACATAAGAGGAGATTTGTTGTTACAAATTGAAATAACCAAACCAATGCAAAATATTTTATGAAATGAGATAATCTGTTAGGGAAGGATCTATTCATCAAGTGCAACATCTTTGATAGTAAAATTGGATATAAATTATAAAGAATAAAAAAATATACAAAATCTTTAGAAAATAAAATGTTTATAAAATGTCAAAATACAGATTTAATTGAATAGCGCTCTTCAAGATAAGTAAACAATGTTGGTTCTAGGTTGATTGGACCATGTTTGGAACTATTACAAATTATGAATGTAAATAAACATAAATTAATAATAATTAATATTTTAATATTAAGTACATATATATTAAAGTTCAAATGATTTAAATTAAATCATTGTAATATCAACAAACCAAAGAAAAAACATCAAAGAAACAAAATCAAATGCACTAAAAATGTTGTCTTCCAATATAATAAAGTGATTTAGTTCCAATTTTAATGAGCTCTAACCAAAAAAGTATAAACTTTATAACCTTTTGAATCTTTTTTTAATATTTTGTTATGTTTATGCAATATTTTGATTTATACCTAATTTGATAATCAATGATATTACACTTAATATCAATATTTTATTGGAATGCCACTTTCTCAAACAATTTATCTCATTTCATCAAATGTTTCGCTTTGATTTCGTTATTTTCTAATAGATCTCTAATTCTCTTCTTTGGCAAACTTTAGATCACTTTGGCTTGATTTTTTTACAATTCTTCAATTTATCTGCTTACTTTTTCACTATATATTTAAGAATATTAAAGTAATAATTTATTATTATTTTTGCTTATTTATTCTTTAATTGATGATAATTCCAAGTGAGTTGTGAGGGAGATGAAAGAAATGTCACTGGACTCGTCTTGATGAGATATTTCTAATTAAATATTCACTCTTATATTTTAAATATTTTATTTTTTAAAACTTTTGTATGCTTTACACTCGACTTTTTTACTATCTTGGAGTGAAATTTCTCATACAATTTATCCTTTTTCTTCAACTTTTATTTTTGATTTTATCATATTTTTATATAACTCTAAATCTCCTCATATATGACCTTTACATAACTGTAACTTTATTATATTACATTGCATTAATTTGTCTCATTTGTTTCAACATATACATTTACTTAATATTAAAATAATAATTTTCTATTATCTATGTTTTTTCACCTTTGTAATTCTTAGTAATTGCAAATTAGTTTTGATCGAGATATAGAAAAAAAAATGGACTTGTCACAATGACCTCTATCCAATTAAATATTTTTTTATAATTTATAATATTTATTTTTTTTATTTTGGTAAAGTTTATAAAGAGTTTGGATTTGTACCTAATTTCATTATTATGTATGTTACACATGATCTCCTTATTATTAGGAACGCAGCTTTTTTATATAATCTATGTTATTTATTAAAATATTTAACTTTGACTTTATTTTTTCTATGACTATGTAATACTATATCTCCTCTCGTGTCACCTCAACATCTCTTTGATGATGTTGTACTACAATTAAATAGTTTCGCAACAAAAAATATTGTCCGACTATCACTAAATGCTAATAACAACTAGCCTTATATTTTATTGGTAAAGCAAATCTCCCTCTTCTTACATAGGAATTTAATAAAATAAGATCTTATTCACTATCCAAGGTTTTCATATATAGATTAATAATAAAATCCTTCCTCTCCTAGATTTTAGCTACATTTAATAAAGGATCTCAATGGTCATCCAACCTTAAAATTAATGTTGAGGACTTCTCCAAAGGTAAGCATTTCCATGTCAATGTATTAAGATCTTCTTGCACATGGTGAGGCTCCAATTTTCCTTTGCTCCTTGGTGTTTTCCTTCATTATAGCCCCACATGGCTCAATTTTCTCTTTTTTATAATCCAATCAAACCACATATTATCCTCAAATAAGCTAAGTTAAGAACCACAAATTCAAGGGATTATCTCAATAGTCCTTTCCCTTTTTTACAATTAGATTTAAGGCACTGCAATATCATAGAGTAGGACCGAAAGCAATTAATAGAATAAACATTATTTTTTAGTGTCTTTATATTGCAATAGTTAGACAGGTCCATCATACTTTACATTTAAATACATTTACTTGAACCAAACAAAAACTTTTGAGATCATCTTTTATGGTAATGTCACCTTACTAGTATAATAAACTCTTAACCAATCACATTTGTATGATATTATTTGTTATATTATATGATCATCAGTTGTCTTGATTATTTCTCTTTCAATATTATCATACTTATGTGATATGTTTTCATGCATCTATAAGACTAACTCAACATCTTCTTAATCATCATCCTAGTAGGATGTGAATATCATCTTTACATTATCAACCCCACTTTCTCACATGACATCACACCTTATGATTTTTTTTAGATGGTCCTATGTGATATCAAGCTCCACTAGATGCATCCAAGCCCAACACTTTAGATGATATCGTACACATATAGTAGTTATGTCATATTATACAATTAAACCTCCACTTTTGCAACAAATATCTCAATTGTCTATGTTACTTGATTGTATGATTAGACTAAACAATTTTGTATTATATGTTATTCAAAACTAAATGCTCCATTACTTTTGTAATTTTTCAAACCTTATGATCTTCAATCATCATAATGTTTCACTTTCAACAAATGCATAACTAACAAGAAAACAACTTAAATTCTAAGAATTTGCAAGCCATAACTTAACAAAAATGATAGCATATATTTGTGCGATGAAGGGAAAGAGTAACAATCTCTCTACCATTATAAGAGCTTTGGATTAAAAATTAAGAAAATATCCCTCACTTTAAGCGATAGGCCTCTCTAACTTTAATGTATCCTCTTTCTTGTCCTAACCATTTGAATGAGCCATAACAATTAGTGGACTTCTACCTCTTAGCCACCTAGCATAACACTACAAAATTTGTACAAGTTATTCTTGGAAAGAAATGTGCACCAATAATTGAAGATCCCTATGCTCCTATTAAATAACTTATGATGTAAAATGCAGTTATTATTCCTTCTTGAATGCATAAAATCCACATACTCTACAACAAGACTTTTTGCAACCTAAGTGAACACATCTCACCAATCCTCTCTAAAATCAATTGGGATCCAAACTACTAGTACTATAATACTTATGCCTTTCAACATGTTAATTCTCACAAATTGGTTTAACATTGAGGAATACCTCTTCCCTAACCTTAAAATTGACTAATCTTTATTTATTTACATTTACAGCTTTTGAAGTTCCTTCATAACTTATTTTTTATTCTTTAATTTATGGGTCTCCTTTGCAATGTCATCTATAAATTAAGTTTCAAAAGCCAATTTGAACTCTCCCTTAGCCAAACATATTGAAGACCAACAATAATAACCTTACAAAGCCTCATAATACATGCAAATCATGATAAGCCATCAGTATCAAGGTGGATAGATCAACTAAATCTGATTAGTACTCATTCCTTAGTGTAAACAATTCTTAAACTTAATGAAAGCTTTGAATTATCTAAAGCCTTTTTATAAAAGTTTACTTCTTAAAAGAATCTAATTTGTATTTTGAAATTCAGAAGACAACTCAGTAATTGCATCAAAACATAAATACTATTATTTTTTCTATTTTATATTTTACTCTTCTACAATTTTAATTATTTCAGTTGTAAACATTCAATGTTTTCTATGTTAACTTTGTGGTTTATTGCAATTATATACTTTTTAATAGAAATGGATTTTGCAAAAGTATTTTTATTTACTTTTTTTCTAGAATTTCATTAACATTTTTGTAGGTTTTTTAAACATTTTTCACACTAAATAATTTAATATTTTGTTAATTTCTTAAACCCTTTTTCATGCATTGGTGGCTTCACATTGCTAAATGATTTTATAATCATTTTTAATTTCGATCATTTTTTTATTTTAAGTTTTTGTCTGATTTTTTTATTATTTTTAATAAAGTGATATTTAGTATTCCTATATTGATATGATCAAATATTTTTAATGTTGCACATAATACATTTAGTATTGAGTAACATATTTGTAAAACCTAGAAAAAACTTTTACTCATATATCATACATAATTAAATATTTTGATTAAGGGATTATCTTCTTGATTTCAAAGTTTAAATACACTTCCAAGTATTCTTGTTGATGGTAGATATTGCTTATTTATAAGTTGCACATGGTTTTTTTTGTATTTAAATATTTAAATACTTAAGGCTTTTTACATAATTTGTAGAGAAATAATAATTTTAATAATTAAAATGTTATAAATCTAAAACATAAATAAATACATCACATCAAAGTAACTGGTAAAAGATGTTTAATAGAATTAAAAAGTTTCAAATTTTTTACCAATGTGCATGACTCTGGAGAATTATTTTCAAACTAATGCATGTAGTTCATGATATAATATATCGTGAGCTAATGCACAAGTGGGGGTTAAGTGAATTATGCTTTAATCATTTTACTTTATTAAAAATCTTTTCTTAAAAAAAAATTTGTTAACTAAAAAATCATTGATTTTATAATTTTGCTAAATAAGAATGTAAAGAATCTAGAAATTTTATGGCTTTAAAATATTTTTTGAAAAATGTTTTATGCATGATACATATAATTTTTTTTTATGCTGTTTTACATATGATTTTAATTAAATTTTATTAAATAATAAAAATAACATAAATTACATAATAACAAAGAAAATAAAACTTATAAGATATTTTGAGGTGTTTTATCCTAACTTATGCTTAAATTTACCCTCAGTCATCTAATGTGGGATTCCATTAATAAAACTACTCTTTTTCACTATAACAGGTATAGGAAACACTTATAAACCACACTATTTTAATGTAGTAAGTATGGGTTCACTGACACAAACTCAATTACAAAAGCTTACAAATTGAAGTCAAATATAAAATAATATATAACCATAATGATCAACTATACTCATGAAATAGATGGCACAAGTCTATGGATGATGATATTTGAATATGAATTTTATTATGAAAGAATTTGCAATAACCTAATTGACCTCATTTTGAAATATTAAATCAAAAGGATTATGCATGTAATATTGTTAAAAAAATAGAATCAACTTAGATCTTATATTAACACAATGTTTTTAGAAAAATAAAAGAGGGATAAGGATATAAAAACTCAATTGTAGGGAAGTCAATAATATGATGTGCAATTGAAGAAAAACTTGAAGCAAGAAAGAGAAAATTGTGTCATAAAAAATAGCTCTAATAAAGCCATTGAAATCGAAATGCTAATTTTTTCTTTTGCACCTTTTCTTCTCAAAATCTTGATGTGGCAAGGTTAAAAACATCAATCTTCTAACTCCTAAGAATGTTCTATTTATAATGGAATATTTTAAACTATTTAACTTTTTTAAACTACTAGAAAGGTCACCCAAAAATAATTAATAGCATTCTTGAATTTGAAAGAATTATAAATAGCTTTTTGTAATAAAGGGTCTGAATCTAACCCAAATGGGATTTGAATTAGATCATTTGATCCTACTTACTAGATGAATGATTTTGAAGAGCTAGAGCACTATTCACAAATGTGAAGACAATCTCAATCTTCTTTTGAGCTTTATAGTTCGCCAATAAAATGAAATGCACTATTCACAAATGTGAAAAAGATCTTAGTCATTTGATCAGGTTTTATTGATAGAAAGTAAGATGAATGTCATTACTCAAAATGTAAAAATTGATCTCACCTGTTCAATTAGGATTGTTAAATGCCTGGTAAGATGGAATCCGCTATTCAAAAATCGATCACAATCAAGTCAATTGGATTAGGAAAATCCACATTCAAACAACACTGGTTTTTCCTAGTTTAAATGCAAATAGAGTTGATCTTTATGACATTGTATGATTTTCATTATGTTTGGCATTTATAAAACTTGCTCTAAACTTATAAGTCAGTCGAACTAGATTAGCCGTGCCTAGTGCTCTTGGGAAGTAATGACCCAACTCACCTGCTGATATATATATATATATATATATATATATATATATATATATATATATATATATATATATATATATATATATATATATATATATATATATATATATATATATATATATATATATATATATATATATATATATATATATATATATATATATGTGGGTTCAACTTGACCCAATGCATTACTTGACAATTCAAGAGTCCACTAGCATTTCTTATGCATAAGCCATTCAGGAGTTATTTCCTAACCGCCTTTAATCGAAGTTGTAGGAGGTTATCTTAAGAGCGAGAGTCGGCCTTATCTCGACTCAATTAACCAAGCCTATTGAACCACAGCTCCCTAACGCCTATAGTCCAATGTTTCGAGCCACTTGGCCTTAGCCTCTTTGGGCTTGGTCGTGTGTGGGTGCTTAAGAGAATCTTTGTTTTCTACCTTTTCTTTAAAACCACCTTTTGTCTTCTTTCTCTTTTTCAAACTACCTTTTAAAAATTAATTAATAATTCTTTTATAGTATTCTTTTAGTTACTAAAATAAATAAATAATTTTATAAGTACTAAAATAGTAAGACATATTAAATCAATGATCATACAATTGAATGAATGTTGTTAAGCAACCTAAATGTGCTTGCATAAACAAGTAATGAAGCCATAAAAATTAACCACCACTTCCCCCCACTGGGATTTTTCTTTTCTGATCTACATGCACGTTTTGTCATCACTTGCAATAGAGAGGACGACTTTATAGAAAGGGGCTAACTGGTGCTTATGGCCCCATTTACAATAAGGAATTTTTGTACCTTTATTTCCTTTGAGAATCTCAACCAACCTGTGTTTACAAATTGCACCAATCAATGATATGAAATGAACTTGAACAATTGGATGTCACATTTTCTTTTTTTATTCAGAATAAATAATCAAAGTAGTAGATTTTTTTGGGATGTACTCCTGATGATTAGCTACACCACCAAGAGTTTAATCAATACCTCCTTTGATAAACCATTTAAGCCATAGTTTTCGCATGACCACAATCACTATTTGAGATTGCTTCACATGTGGATTACTCTATGAGATATTTTATCAAAACTCTCTGATTGATTGAACTTATAAGAGCTGAAGATGGATGATGTAAAAGGCACTAGAGAAAACATTATAGAAACTAATGCAATGGTTTAGATATTATCAAACAAGTGGTGCCATGACCAATGATTTAGATGGTGACAAAACCTTTGAAGAAATAGTCAAATGATAAGATATAAATCATACAAACATATATATGCTCTCTATGCACTCTTTCTCCTCTTCAATATATGAAATTCATATAATTTTGTAACAACTTTAGATGTAATGAATGTCTTTCATTTCACACATATCTTTACTACTTTTTTGTCATCCATTGAAAAAGATGCAAACAAAAGGTGTGGACACCAATACTATTTGTGAATAATTTGTCTTTAAATAAGAAATGGTAAAAGATATAATAATGCATAAAAAAATACATCAAATATAAAAAATAATTTATTAATTGATAAGCATAACCAAAAGCTAATCCTTAAAATTTATAAGAAAAACAATAGCAATTTTTCTTAAAAATAATAGTGCTAATTAATTATCTTACATGTTATCCAAATTTAATTTAACAATATTAATGATTTCTAGTTTTGTTACACTCTTTATGTATATTTTTAGTAATTACTATGGGAAACAAACTTTAAAAAATTCATAAGATTAAACATGCTTATAATGGCTTCTCTCTTTCTAAGTTTAAAAAGGTAAAATGGTAAATAATAGAACAACAGATATGAATCTATAAGTTTTAAGAACTACACTTAATCCTTAATTAGTAAATCACTTACTATAAATTAAAACTATAAAAACTAAGGAGTTAACTTATAGAAATTATTTTCAACTTTAACACAATGATATGGAATAATAAAGAATTTCTCTTTCAACACTCTAACTCTTTCATGACTTAACAATAATATTCTAGTTTTTATCTAATTAATTATTTCTTTAATCCAAATTGTTGAATGTTTGGGAAAGAAATACCAATTGTACACTTATAAATAAACATGTTAACACTCATTGAACTTTATCCTAAGCTCCCTTTAAGACTTATCAATAGATTTTCCTTCTTCTGCAATAACATAAAAGAGTTAATCATACTTAAAAGGAATGTGACTTTGTGAAATATTTCAATAGTTTGTGATTCTGTAAAAAGATCTAATAAAATAAACCATTTCAACATTTAGTTATAATAAGAATGAATAATAAAATAATAGTTTTTCAAAATCGTTTTGATTTTTCAAAAAATATCTAGTTTTTACCCACTATTTCTTATGTCCTTAATTTGCAACAAACCATCTAAGAGCTTAACATGTATGAACATTATCTATCATTTTAAGCTCCAAGTAGAGTTCTTTTAAATTCTATCTTCTTAATAAATAACTTAGATCATTATAAAAAGTATTTTCACTTACATCACATGTAATTATTTATTCAACAAAGTGCACATGACTTTAACGACATTAAATATATTGGTATTACTTATACCAACAACTTAGTAATCCATGTACAACACCATCTTGATCGAGTTCTTCATTATAACAATTCAAAAAACATCATAAATCTTGAATCTCTCATCTTCTTAAAACACTTCTAACTAAAATTTGATACTAAAGCTAAAGACAAAAACTTGATCTATTCAATTTTCCTAAAGGGATATTAAATAATTTTAGCAAGGCTACTGATAAGACTAAATAGTTTTCCTAAACATAAAGATAACATATTTTTCGTAAGTAAGTCACATGTAAAGTCACAAGGTAAGGCTTGTCTCCATAGGTCATAATTATGGAGAGACGCCAATACCATTACCTAAACTATAAATTTAGAAACCACCAAACATCTTTGGTTCAATTGACTGAGTGTGAGATTAAATTGCTTTTATAGGGGTATTTTTCACGAATGTTTCCATAAGAATCCATTTATATTCATCTTACTTTAAATAGATAGATTACCTAATTAGGCAATCATAAAATATATACACTTACTAGTGACTTTTAATTGCATACAACTTGGGATTTAGCATAAAAATATAAAGTATGTAAACTAAAATTATTTTTTACCATACAATTATATGATGAGGCATGCTTTTGCAACTATGGAAAGTAATAACTTTTGTTATCATTCACTTGTGCATATGAAAATTTTAATCTGTAATTTTTAGACAAATGATTCATAATATTAGAATCTGCATTCTCAACAGTATTGTCTCCATGTAAATGACTAAAAGATGGAACACGTAAAAGCACATATACAGAGGATAAACATAACAAGTAAAAGTATATAAAGCTATGCAAGTAAACATTTCTTTCAAATCATCTAACTCTTTTTCTATTAGACTAGTATTTGGTACTTTTACTTTTAAAATAAAATTTTTAACTAATAAAGAAATTCTTTCAAATTTCTAAGAAATAATTCATGAATTGCTCAAGGCTAAAGATGTCTAAGATATATCAAATTTACTTTATAAAATACTTAATCAGTAGCTTCTATGAGTGAATCACTTTGAAGCTATTCATTTCTAACTTTATGCTCCTTACATATTAACATAAATGAAAAATATAAGAGGAAACAAAAAATATGTAAAAAATGGTATTCAAAATAAATAATACTAAGAAAGAATAGTAATGAAAACCCCATAAAGTTATTTTCCATTATTTTGTTGATTAAAACATTATATTGATTAAATATATATAAAACATTCAATAAGTTTAGGGAGAGATATTGTTGACAATATTTTATTTTTTAAGCCCCATTATACTTTTACAGTTGCGTAAGATAATTGCCAATGATGTATTGTGCATATTCTTTTTTATAATTTATATTATAGTGTATAGTTATTATTTTGCTTATTATTTATTTTTATTTTTATTACAATATTAACTTTGATAATTTTTCATTTTCAAAAAATTAATATGAAAATTTATCAAATAACAAATATAGTTTCCAAATTAAGTATTGGTTAAATTTTATTGTTGAATGTACATTTCTTATAAAAAGGTAAATTATCCCAAATTAATAAGTCCTTTCATAATTCTTAAAAATTAGTTTTTTAGTATGAGAAATATAATGGATAGGCCATTTTATAAATGCCATAATTCAATAGACAAAGTTAAAAATCTTAAAGATAATGAAAAATTAACATCGTTAAAGCTACGAACATACATTGTGAAAGTATTATTTTTGAGTAAAGCTTACTTTGAAATCTATCACAATTAAAAAAATGTAATTGTAGAAGAGTAGAAAAGCTAGAATATGAAAAAGTTTCTTTCCTAAAAATTTATGATAGAAAAAACAATAACTAAAAAACTATCAAAAGTTATATGAAAAAAAATAAGGTGAAATGATAAAATAATATTTCAAAAAAATAAAATAAAATAGTGTATGTCATTGAACATTAATAACCCAATATGAATAAATTATTTAAACAATGAAATCGTGTTTTCATACCAAGAATTTTTTCCATTGTAGATATTAAGATTTAATAATTAGACAAAAACAAAATAATAATATCAAAACAATATCACAAATAATTATTTTATTATCAAAATATTGATTTTAATTTCATGTTTTATTAATTAAAATACTAAAGTTTTGTAAAATCATAACAAATATGCTTCTTGAATGATAAAAGAAAAGAAAGAAATATTGAGTTGAGATTTAATGGTATTATATAAAGAACACAATAGTTTAAGCCAAGTTAAACCATGGTTACAATCTATCTACCATTCATTAAGACCGTAGTGTGTGTTTCAAATATATTTCCAAATTCAATTGAACTACTATTAAAACTTAGAGAAGAAGATTTAGTAACAGAAATGTGGAGCAAAAATTGTCACATGCATTCTCCATCTCAACGTTAATTATTGCTTATTATTTAAACATCATTTTGATCAATATTTGTTGATTTATACAATATTTACTAACTTCTTCTAACCCTTCTAAGCCTTGTTTCTCGATTTTTAGATTTTTGGTAAATTAAATAATTTTTTTTATTCGGTTGATAATGAAGTAACAATCCATAATGAGAACAGTTTTTGAAAATATGTTGAAGACGTAATTCACGATATTTTTAGTATTTTTGAATTTTTAATGTTTATCAAGATTTTAAATTCTCGAAATCTTTTATTTTGGAAAAAAAAATGACTCTTTTCAACTTAATTATATAGGAATAATTTTCTTTAAAATATCCATTTTTTTAAAAAAATTATTGAAGTAAATCATATATATTTTCTATTTTACTTTTATGTTTGTTACAGTTATCACACTTATCTGTTTGATAAAATTATATTCTACAACAGCAAAATTTTTTTCTTAATCATTTTTACAATGTTTTATTTTTAAAAGCTTATTTATAATGTATGCGTTAATAAGAAATGATATGGATGCCATACAATTAATTAATCAGTTTTTTTCATTAAAAAGAAATAAATAGCTATAACGGCCACAACCTTTTTAATAACGTTTTTTCATATCACATTTAATTTTTCAATATTTTTTAATTACTTTATCATTTATTAATTACTATATCATTTAAGACTTTATACGATTTTGTACTATATTAAGAAGTTTTAAGATTAAAAATTAATAAATTAAAATAATAGTTTTGAAACCATTTTTAATTTTTAAAATTGTTAAAGATATTTCTTCTACCATTATATTTTTTAATTAATTAAAATAATTATAATATTCAAATTATGATAAGAAATTTATGTCAATATTTTATAAAAATAGATTCAAAGAATTTGAATGTTATAATAAAACTTTTATAATTTTGTCATTTTACTAAGAATTTTTTATTTTTTAAATATACTTACAAATTATCAATTATCACTATGGATAAGAACTTTTAATTTTTATAAGTATGAATTATTAGACAGAATTAAATGCGCATAATAGGAGTTCATTATGATAACTTTGTGTTCATCGTTCCAAATTAAATGTTTTTATGCTTTCACTTTTTGGATAAAATATTTTTCCTTTTTTTTTAAAAGTACTAAATATTATTTATTTTTTATAATTTACTATTTTATTAACATTTTCAAGCTGTATTGATATTTTTTTATTACTCCCTACTTTCTATTATATACATTTTGTGTAATTTTTAAATTAGTTTTTCATATGTTATAGTCCATAGAAAATGTTCTTTTGCAAAATAATAAATATATTTTTCGTATAATAATTTTTTACATATTAGATAGTTGAACGTATTTTTGTTTATTTATTATACAAGCGCAATTATTTAACTTATAATGCTTAACAAATGCTTAGGGACTTATCTTATATATTGAGTTGAATTTTTTAATTGAGGTATTATTTTAATAATTATCTTTCCTTTTTATTCTATTATACTTTTTTATTAGTGCTAGTTTGTGTGTTGCATTAAGATTATTATGCTAGTTGTTGATTGTAATAAAATTCTTGTTAATAAAATTTAAAATCTTTGAATTTGATAATAATTAATAGTATTTAGTTTTATTTTGAAAATGAATTATTTTCATTTGTTTGATTACGTTAACAGTCTAAGAGCTTTATGCATCTAATCATTGACCCTTTGCATGTGATTTTTTTAAAATAGATAAACACTATGCATGTCATTTTTTTAATTATGAAATATATTACCAATCATCAAGGATTTTTTCATGTTTATGATTTATTATTTTCATGAAACTATTTAGGTAATTTATATGTTTATATTTGGTATTTTTTAAATATAGTATTTTTTTACACTATTTTATTACGTAAATAAGCTTTTTATAAATACCGTCACACAAATATTTTTAAATAATATTATGTATCGGAATTGTATTTTTACAATTTTTATTTACCATTTTAATTACATTATCATATCTTGCATTATTCCAACGTTCAGTAAACGTTTCTTTAAATAAGTGGATTTTTTAACTTTTTGCCAAAACAGAAACGTCGAAAAATATTGAAGCCATGGTCCACAATTCCTAAAAGAATTATTTTAATATGTCAAAAAGTTCACAAAACCATATAAATTAAAATATTAGGTGAACTTAGGTTATAAAAAAATTTAAACAGTTTAGAGTTTTTCAAATCTTAACTATGGAGTTAATTTTTATAATTTGTTTTAGTAAAACTAGCATTTGCAAAAATACCACAACAAAAGAAATATTTTATCAAAAATAAATATTAACACAAATTATTCAAATTCATAAAAATTTAAAAACATATCAGATGAAATTAACTTCAGCAAAAGTTGGAAAAAATGTGAACATAAAAAATATTACATTAAAAAAATAACAATTAACCTTCAATGAAATTGTTTAAAGCATTTATTACATATGTTAACTATATAAAAAATTGAATAATTTATTTTGAACATAGGGAATAATCAATTTTAAAACCTTTATATTGTAAAAAAATATTAAAAATATTTAGTGTAGATTCATTTTTCGTTAATAAATACATTATTTCAAAGCAAAGTATGAAAAATAGTGACATTACTTAAAAATTTGGATTTTAATTCCTATGTCCGTATTAGAAAAATTTTAGATAATCAGATAATTTATAATTTTTACATTCACTTTCTTATTAAAAAAATTTCTATACTAATATATTTCACAAATAAAATATTTATAAAATATTTTCACATATCATTCTTTCAAACTAATACACCCATATATTATATCTTATAATTTTCTTTTTATAATTTTTTTAATTTATATTCGTATATTTTATAGTGTTATAATATTGAGAAAAATGTCTTGAAATGGGTGAAATATTATTGATTTTTTTAACTTAAATATTTTATCTTTTTAATAAGTCTTAAAATTTATTTAAAGGAAAATTTTAAATTTTTTTCAAAAAAAATTATATTTAATAACAAAAATGACCAAAGCAACCCGTTTAGTAGTAAGAATATGTCAAATTAACATAACAAAGAAAACTATTAGGAGGAATTGAGGCATAAAAATGATTTAAATTGTTTACAATTTTTAATATTTTAACTGTTTGCAAAATTGTTTATGTAGAAATACTTTAATGATCATATCGTTACAAACAAGCCCTAATGAAAAGAGTAAATTTAAATAAAAATAATGCTATTTTCAAATTTTTTAATTAATGAGAAATTTGAAAGTAATTTCAATAAAAACAAACATTTGAAAAAAAAATGAGAAATATGTTAACTAAATAATGCCAAGAAAAGAAATTAACGTCAATGAGAATGCTTAGAATATTTGTTGTATATGTAAATCATATTAAAAATTTTAATAAATTATTTTCAATATAGTGCATAAAAAGGCATTAAATAAAATAAAATCCTCTTCATAAAAAAAAGGCAAAATGTAGCCAGAACGCATTAGTATTCGAAAGGCATTAATATTTTTACATTTTTATCTGTATCATTTTTTAATTTTTAACGACGAACATTTTTTAACTGTATTGAGAAGTTTTAACATCGTTTTTCTATATTTCTCATTTTTATTTAAAAAAAACAGACTTTCACTAGTGCTTGAATAGTTTGTGATTTAATTAAGACAAATTATTCCCTAATTCAAATTATTTTTTTATTTCTTTTTTATCAAACAATTTCATTAAATCTAATAATTACTATATTTTTAGTAAATTGAAAATATTTTTTTATATCTTCTTCTTATATATTATGTTCATTCTTTTGAACATTTAAAATGTCTTTCATTGAAGTAATTTTTTGCACTGCTATATTTTAATAGATTTTTTTACAAAAAAAAGTATTTCACTTTTTGAGAATTTTTTTATTTACATGTTTTCCAGTTTTTTTTTTAAAAAATTAAAACTTGTTATCGTCCAATAGCCTTTTATTTCATACACCTTTTTCTGCTGGCAGTACTGTCTTTCAATTGTTAATATTTTTTTTTGTGAATTGTCGATCAAATAGTGTGAACAAAGTTTGAACATTTAAACTTTTTATTGGCTTTATTCTTGGAAAGCCTTTACAATTTTATAACTTGTTATCTATTTTGGCTAATTTGTTATTTTTTGCCGTATGATTTAAAAGTTCAGAAGTGAAATTAAAATCATGCATAATTTTTTTTAATTATTCTAAAGTTTTTATATCTTTAGTATCATAATTATCATAACAATATTTTTGGAATAAGTTTTTGTGAACTCCATTAAAAATTTTTAAATATTTAAATGTTTTATTTTTTCATTATTTTTTCATATTTACACAAAATTGATATTGACATGTTATGAATGGCCAAATTAACCAAGAAAAACTTTATACTATGTCTTGCAAGTGTGCTTCATCAACTTTAGTGTACTTTTCATTATATGATTTTTTTCCTTTTTTAATTTTTTTGTTTAAACACCCAAATTTACTACACACCTTTTGAGAATGTTATTTTACTTTCATTAATAAATTTATCAAACTTTAATGTTTTCATTATATTTGGAATCCAATTTTAACAACATTTTTGGAAACTTGTTTCATGCTCAATTTTCAAGATTTTTAACAATATTTTTTTAACAAAGTACAATTTCTAAAACAACTATGAATCAAGCTAAGTAATAAAGTGTGCCAATTTACTTAAAAAATAAAAGCTTTCAAAATATGAAAATTAACACATAATGAAATAAAGCATGTAAGAGATGAGTCTAATGATAATCATTTCATTTCAAATGGAGTTCTTTTTGAATTTTTATGAATTATTGAATTTAGAAGGGATTAGCTCTCAAATGACTAATGAATTTTTATTAATACTTTAAAAGTCTCTAATTTAAGTTTTGTAGAATTAGAGCCACTTCATCATCATTGGGCTTTTCCTAATTTTGTCTACAATTAAAAAACAAAGCTCATGGACCTTCTCTTTCTAATCAAATAGAATGTATTGTCATTAATTTCTAATGGCATTATGATAAGCAGTCATTTATCAACTCAAAGAAGTCTGATGACAACTTGGCTAAGGATTTCTTGAGTTTCTCAAAAACAAAAAACTGGAATTTCTAAACTTCTAGTTTGTAGAGTTCCTATTTTTAGCATGGAATATTATCTTTATGCAAAAATTAAGTTTTTTTGCTATTTGATTTATTACAGAGGAAAATGTTGTTAAATAGTGGAATCCATGGAGAGATAAAGTGAAATAATAAAACGAGTGGGGATTACGTTTGGAGCAACTTATGAATATTAGTTTTTATTGACAAAGTAGTTTAATAAATTTTAAAAAATGTGCGTTTCATTTTTTTTAGTTTGTTATTTATATAATTGGACAATAAAATATTTCATCGCACTAGAAAATTCAATAACTTTGCACTAGGTTAAATTTGATGAGGAATTTACATTGAGTAGAATGTACTCATCAACTTTGAGGTAAAAATTATGAAACATTTTTATATGCATAAGAATGATGAAATGTTGTGTGATAAATATGAGCAAGTGCAAGACCTTTAGCAAAGCTATTATGAAGTTTTGACATATTGCTATTGTGCCAATATTTATTATATTGTGTAGAAGATCATCACAAGAATGAGAAGATAAAACCTTATGTTGCTTGATGAGTTGCTCATGTAGATGGAATCCCAAATAATTAAAATAAATAATGCTCAAATAATACATATGTCTTCCAATATGATTGTAAAATGCACATGCATACATTTTAGTTAAAGTATAATGTTTGCAATGATGTTTATTTCCATGAGATAAATTTTATGCTCTTATTCCTACATGATCTTGGTAAATATGATAATGCAAGTATTGAAAGATTATATTATGAATTAGATAAGAAAATAGGTGCAATTTAATTATGTAATATATGAAATAAATAATTTAAATTGTCATGATAAATTGATATAGAGAACCACATGATTGAAAGATGCTACATAATTTATCGCCAACACTTAGTGTGCCACATGGTCTCTACAACCTTCTGCAAGTAGTGACGATTTAAATAGATTGAATTAGGAAAAATTAACTAGCAAACCATATGAACAAAAGCATTGATTTCATTTAATTGGCAATCAATACCCATAAAATGCTAACCATAAAAGAACAAAAGTTTTACATATTTAAATAAGTATGATGCTATAGTCAAATCATTTTGACTCATTTTGATTTCCTTCTCATCAAATAATTAGTATAATATAGTAAAAAAATAGAGTATAACTAATTTATATGAGAAGCATGGAAAAACCATGGAATAGAAAAGGACATAACTAATCATGTTATAGTAGCTTTAAAAGTTAGCCAAACACTTTAATATAAAATTTGCAAAAAATAGCATTAGGGGAGTAATGAAAGCAAAGGCTGATTAAGAGATAGAACACATAAAAATCTGTTATCTAAAGAATACTAAAAAAGAAAATTTAAGCAAGCATACAAGTGACAAAAGGCAAAATTTTATGGTTTCTATTACTACAAACCCAAAGGTACACTTTATGCTGCATATGGTACTAGTTATGTATAGACTTCTTTAGTTTCATAGTAGACTACACATTGCATTTATATTATCGAGCATAATGGAGCTCTTACATCTCTTTTTTCCATCTCATGCACTCTTTTTTTATAGAGCTTACCCATAATAGAATTTTTTCAACTTTAGTGCAACATGCTTTTTTGTATTAGTTGGTTTACTTAAATGATTATCTTGCCCAACCTTTCCAAAGAAAATGCTATTGTTTAAACATGCATGAGCTAACAAAACTTATGCACTAAATGACGTATATGGCTAGCCATATTCCACACCTAGTGCTTAAAACCTCAATTAGGAGAATACTCAAATAAGATCGTAACACTCATGGTGTGTTACTTTGAATGAATATTTTCTCCTTATTGTATAGTCTCTTAGTTGACATAGAAACTTTTAACCCCAAGATGGATAGCTTAACAACATATATTAGTAGTCACAAATACTTGCAAGATCTTAACCAATATAGTTCATGCCAACCACATAAAATCTATGTGCCACATATACTAAATAGCACAACACAATGAAAGATAGTAAATTTCAATAAACATCCTACTCAATTCACAATAATCAACAAATACAATTTCTCTATAATTAACATAAGTCCACTATAGATTATAAATATTATAAAACAAAATGCTTGTCACCAAGGTTGCTATAATACAACTACCTAGTTAGTGCTCTCGTTAACTGTCCCGCCTCACATGCATCTTGCTCCGAGTTCAGATACTCAAATTATCTCAAACTGAAGCAGCCAACTAACTAGACATGCATGTAACTATATGGGTTAAGGTAAATAAGTCAATAAGGAATACTCAAAATATGTTATAAAAGTAAGTAGTATTGATAAAAAGTCATTTTTATTTGCATTAATTTGAGGATCTATAATGTGGCACTCAATCAACTTAGTTTTTTGGAATACAACTTTCTCATAAAATTTAGCTCAGTTTTTCACATTTTTTCTATGATTGGAATATATCAATACAAAACTCTAATTTGATCCACATGTGACATTTACATTGTCTTAATTTAATTTTATGACATTATTCAATTTATCAAATTTTTCTAAAATGTATATTTACATAACATTGAGATAATCATTTATCATTGTTTATGATTTTATTTCTAATTTATAGAATTTATAAACTAGGTCTGATTGAGATAAAAAAATGATATAGGATACATCTTACCAAGCTTTATCAAATTAAATATTCTTTCTTTCTTTTAATATCTTTTATGCCTTTCGCATACTTTGGGAGACAATACAACTTGTACTTTATTTGGTAATCTAGGTTATTACACTCATTCTCTTTAGTATCTTTGAATGTAATTTTGTTAGATGATTTATCTGATTTCTTTAAATGTTTTGCTTTTATTGGGTTTTGTTACTATGTAACATTAATTCTCCTTTTATTTGGCCATTAATATGCTTCGATATGATTATATTACATTGCATTACTTTAATTTATTTATTTTCATGTTTAATATATATTTACTTAATATTAAATTAATAGTTTTTATTTATTTATGCTAAAGTTTTTTATTCATAGTAAATCGAATAGAGGTCCAATTAATACAAAACAAACATCATTTATCTCATCCTAATGAGTTCAATCTAATTATATATTCATTCTTATGTTTTATTAAGTTTTTTATTTTCTAAGGCTTTAGCAATCTGTTAAATTTCAATTCGTACCTTAATATATGATTGATGATATTTCACTCGATCACGTTAGTATATTGGAATCCAAAATTTTAATACAATTTATCTCATTTCTACAAAGTTTTTCTTTGATTTGGTTAATTACTTTGTAAGTCAAAATCTCCAATGATGTGGCCTTTACGTCTTCTTAATTAAGTTATATTATATTTATTCAACCTATATTATTTTCACTTACATATGAATTAACAAAATATTATAGAAATAATTTATTATATTTAAACTTATTTGAATTCTTAAAATTTTTTAATTTTGCTTAGTAGTATTATTATGTAACTTTAAGTCTTCTCTCATGTGACATTTATCTCATTTATATTTGGTTATATTATGTTACAAAAACTTATCTCATTTCATATTTATTATATATTTTTCGTAATACTAAAATAATATTTTTATTATTTATTATTATTCATTTGTTAATTACCATTAATTTAAAATGAGGTATGATTGATAGATACAATCATCATTGAATTCATGTTAATGAGTTTTATCCATTTAACTATTAATTTTTACATTTTTAAATATTTTTTAGTGGTTTTGGTGTGTTTAATTAGTGTTTTCAATTTGTACTTTAATTAGGAAATGTGGATGCTACAGTCAATCTCCTTAGTACTTGGACTTCAACATTTTGATATAATTTTCTTATTTCATCAAATTTTCTACATAGACTTTGTTATGTTATGTAACATCAATTTTTCTTATTTATGCTTTAATATGTACTTACTCAATATTAATGTAATAATTTATTATTATCAATGTTTGTTTAATTTAGTCATTAGTATAAATTCTGAACCACATTAGATCAAGAAAAAAAGTAATTAGACTCAGCTCGAGCAACTCTATCAAATTAAATATTCTTTACTATATTTGCAAATATTTTATTTTCTATAATGTTTGGATAATATTTTAGTCATTATGATACTACGTGATTTGATGATTGTGGATATTACACTAGATCTCTTTAGTATTTTGGAACAAAATTTTACCATACAATTTATCTCATTTCCCCAAATGTTTTTTTAATTTTGTTTATGTTAGTTTGTAACTCAAAATCTTCTTTCATGTGACCTTTATTTCGATTTGATTTGGTTATAATACATTGCTTCAATTTATAACTTTAAAATATTCTTCTTTAATATTAAGGTAATAATTTATTATCATGTATCGTTATTTAGTTTTATAATTTACCACAAATCTAAATGACATCTAATTGGAAAGAAACAAATAATGTTAGACTTATCTCCATGAGCTCTATCAAATTAAAAAAAATATTTTTATTTATTTTTAAATATGTTAATTTTAAAACTTTTGGTATTCTTTTAAATGTTATTTTGATTCATACTTAATTTGATGAATTAGATTGTTAGACTCAATCTCCTTAGTATCTTTCATTATAACTTTTTCATACAACTTATCCCATTTTCTAAAATTTTTTTCTTTTTTTTTGTCATATTATTTTCTTACTCTTAATTTATTATTATTAAGCAGAAAGAAATGCTGTTAGATTAATCTTAACAAGCTCTTTCAATTTAAATATTTATTTTTTACAATATTAAATATTTTATTTCCTAATATTATGGCATCACTTATAAGAAATTTTGGTTTTCATCTTACTTTGTGAATGAGAAAGTTACACATGATCTTCTTAGTATCTTGAATTGGATCTTTTCTATACAATTTTTCTCATTTTTTTGAATGTTTTCTTTCATTTTGTTACATTACTATGAAACTCTAAGTATTAACTCAAGTAAAAAAAATAAGATGACTTTGATTTCATCATATTACAATCCTTTAATTTATTTAATTTCACTTTTAATTAATCTTCTTCTTATTTACCTTTGTAATTCTTTTTCAAAAGAGATCTGATTGAGTCAATACTAAACTATTAGAATCATTTTCAGTAGCTCTATCTAATTAAATACTCATTATAAAATTTTTTTAATTTTTTATTTTCAAGAGTTTTGGCATAATTTATAAGAGATTTTGATTTGTACTTTAATTGATAATCAAGAATGTCATCAAAAGGAACTTTCAAGTATAATTTATCTCATTTCTTTAAATATTTTGTTTTGATATGTTTATATTATATTTCTTCAATTTATCTTATTTAATTTTTAGCACTTATTTACTGAATATTAAAGTAATAATTTATTATTATTTAAGTTTATTCACCTTTGTAATTGATAATAATTCAAAAAAAGATTGAACGAGATGAAACAAAAATCATTACACTATCTCGAAGAGCTATATCTAAATAAATGACAATGTTTATGTTTTCATTATTACCTTTAACCAATGCTTTAGCACATTTTATTAAAAATTTTGATTTGTACCAAATTTGATGAGCGAGGATGTCACAGTTAATCTCCTCAATATCTTGTAATTAAAATATCCGATACAAATTATCTCATTCATTGAAATATTTTTCTTTGATTTGGTTATTTTACTATGAAAGTCTAATTCCCCTCTGGTGTAACCATTACCTCAATTTAATTTGATTATACTACATTGCTTTAATTTATGTCATTTTTGGATCATTAATTATTTATATAATACAAGAAAATAACTTAAATTTACTTATGCTTATACAATTTTACAATTAAGAGTAACTTTGATGGATGTTCAATTAAGAGGAAACAAACTTCATTAGGCCCATTTGAAAAAAGTTCTTTTTAATTAAATATTAATTTCTAGAATTTAAAATATTTCATTTTTTAGGGTTTTAGCACACAATAATCATTATTTTGATTACTACTTGATTTTGCGAACAAGGATATTACACTTGATATCCTTAGTATTTGTAATGATTTTTTCATGTATAATTTATGTGATTTTTTTATATTTTTCTATTTTATTTTTTCATGCTTCTATAAAACTCTAAATCTCTTAGCATGTTGCATTTATATCAATTTGATTTCGTAATATAACCGTGCTTGAATACATCTTATTTTTATTTCATATATATTTACATCAAATTAAATTAATAGTTTTTTTAATTATTGATTCATATTTAGTTTTGGGTACTTCATTGTAATTACGAATATGGTCTAACTTACATGAAACATATATCAATGGACTCATCTAACCACGCTCTATCCTTTTAAATATTTATTTTCATATTCTTAAATATTTTATATCCTAAAATTTTTGCTCATCTTATAAGATGTATTGATTTATATAAGATCTGACCATTGAAGATGTTTCCCTTCATCTACTTGTTAACTTGGAATGCATCTTTCCCTTAGGTTTTATGTCATTCTTCAAATGTCTCTTCGATTTGGCTTTATTAAAATATAACTCTAAATCTCTTCTCATGTCACCATTACATGCAGTAGATTTTGGTTAAATGATATTGCTTCAATTTTTCTCTCTTTGTTTTAAAATATATTCACATAATATTAAAACAGCAATTTAGTAATATTTTTATTCACTTAATTTAGTAATTTATAGTAATTCCAGATGAGCTCTAATCAAGACAAAGTAAATGTTGGTTATATGATATTCTTATATTTTCTTAAAATTTTTATCTTCTTTGTTTTACAATGACTTACTACATATTTTGATTAATACATGGTTTGATAATTGACAATATTATATCTAATCTCCTTTGTATCTTGGAATTAACCTTTCTCATAATATTTACTTAATTTGTTCAAATTTATTGCTTTGATTTTGTTATATTATTATGTAACTTTAAATGTCCTTTCATTTGATATTTACACTTCTTTAATTACTCAATAGGAAATGGCTTTAATTTAAGTTATTTCATTTTATATATATTTACTTGATATTTAAGTAATAATTTAATTTTTTTTGTACTTATTTACTTTTGCAGTTCATGACTATTCAAATTGATGTCCAATTGAGGCACAACAAATATTGTTCGACTTGCCAGGATGAGCTCAATCCAACTAAATATTTAGTCTTTTATATTTTAAAAAGTTATATTTTCTAAGTTCTATAAATGTTTACAATTTTGATTCTCACAAGATTTTACAATCAAGGATATTTCATATAATCTCCTTAGTGTCCTAAAATGCAACATAATCATTCAATTTATCTCATTTCCCAAAAATTTTTGTCTTCATTTGGCTATATTACAATGTAATACTAAATGCCTTCTTCATTCAATTTATCTCTTTTAGCATTAATATCATCTTAAAATTAAAAAAATTAATTTATCTGTCTTTTGTGCTTATTTAGTTTAGCAAATCATAGTTTTTCGAATGAGAACCTATTGAGAGGAAAACCATTTCTTTGGAGTTGTCTCAATACGCTCCATGCAATTTGGTAGTAGTTATTTATCAACTAGAAAAACATTTATTTAAATATTCTACTTCATAGAGAGTTTTACATATTTAATATGACATTTTAACTTGTACCAAATTTGCTAATTGAGAATGTTATACTTGATCTCCATAGAATATTGTTATTTATTTTTTGTACAATTTATCTTATTTGTTTAAATTTTTCATGTATATTTTGTTATATTAGTATGAAAGACTAATTCTCTTCTTGCACAACCTTCATTTTGTTTTAATTCAATCATACTACTATTCTTTAATTTGTGTCATTTCATCTCTAACACATATGCACTTAAAATTGAAAAAATCATTTATCGTTATTCATGGCTATTTTTTTGGTAATTCATTGTAACTCCAAATGTGATTCAATTGAAGCAAAACATACATCATTGGAGTTGTGGATATGTGCTCTTCCAATTTAATATAATTTTTTACATTTTTATTTTTTTTCCAAGTTTTTTGTAATCTTTAGTAGACATTTTGATTCGTAACTTACTTTGCAATTGATGATGTTACACTTGAGCTTCTGAGTATCTTGGAATGTAACTTTCTTATAAACTTTATCTTATTTATTAAGATTTGCTAGATTGGGTTGGCTATGTTACTAATTAATTCTGACTATCATCTCATGTGACTTTAAAATCTAATTTATTTTGTCACATTATTTTGCTTTAATTTATCCCTTTTCAGCAACAATATTTATTTACTTAACATTTAAATAATGCTTTATTTTTATTTATGATTATTTAATTTGTCAGTAATAATAATTCAAAACAATACATGGACAATATGAAATAAACATCACTTCACTCATTCCCATGAGATTTGTCTAACTAAATATTTATTTTGGTATTTTTAAATTTTATTTTTCTGGTTTTAGCTCATTTTAGTGAGCATTTTTCTTCATAGATGATTTGATTGAGGATGTAACACTTGATCTTGATAGTATATTTTAAAGGAACCTTTTCATAAGATATTAAAAGATGGATTTAATTCTTCTCTTTGATTTTGTTATATAATTATGAAATTCTATATCTCCATTCTTGGGACCTCTATATTGCTTTTATTTGGCTACATTATATGTCACAATTTATCTTATTTTTGCTTTATGATGTATTTACTTAGTATAAAAATAATAGTTTATCATTATTTATTCTTATTTAGTTTCATATTTGGTATTTAAGTTAGATGAGGACTATTAGACACAAAACAAGTGTCATTCGAAAGATTTGTATTAGCTCTATGTAATTAAATATTCTATTTGAAATTTTGATATATTTTATTCTAATAGGTTGACATCCTTCATGAGTTATTTTAATTTTTATCTAATTTTATGATAAAGATCACTACATTGATCAGTATAATATCCTAGAATACAACTTTCTTATACAAACATCCACCTCTTCACATTTTTTGCTTTTATTTGGTTATATTAGTACGACGCTTTAAATCTCTTTGCGTGTGACATTTCCATCACTTTGATTTAGTTATATTATATTATTTCAATTTATCTCATTTTAAATTTAACATGTATTTACTTATAATTAAAATAAACTTTTTTATTATTTATGCCTATTTACTTTATTATTTTGTAGTATTCAAAAGGAAGTCTGATCGATATAAAATAAACATTATTGGACCCATCCAAATTAGCTCTATCCTCTTAAAAATTCAATTTAAAATTTTTAAATATTTTATTTTTTATGACTTTCAAATTCTTTATGAGGAATCTTGACTCATACCTAATTTAACAATCAAATACTACGCTTGATCTTGTTATTATGCTGGAGTGGACTTTCTAATACAATTTGTCTCATATCTTTAATTTTTTTATTTGGTTATATTACTATAAAAATCTAAATCTCCTTATATGTGACCTTTATATTGCTACAATTTATATCACTTCAGTTTTAATATATATTTACATTAGTTATTCTTATTTTATTTTGCATTTTATGGGCATTCTAATAAAGTTCTGATTGAGTTGAAACAAATATCGTTAGACATATCTCGATCTCCTCTGTAGCATGGAATGCAAAGATCTCATACATTGTCTTTTTTATCCAAATTTGTTGCTTTAATTTTATTATGCTTCTATGAACTTTAATTCTTCTTTTTTGTAACATTTGCATTACTTTAATTTAGTTATTTAACATTACTTCCGATTATTTCTTTTCTACTTCAATATATTTTTACTTTATTTTAAAATAATATTTTCTTATTTTTTAATATTTTTTTAACCAATTCATACTTATTCAAAATGAGGTTCAACTTTAATCAACAATCTCTATTATTTAAATATTTGTTTTTACGTTTTTAAATATTTAATTTTTTATTATTTTTATACACTTTATGAGGTTTCTTGGCGATAAAACAAGTGTTGTTAGACTCATTTATGGAAGCACTATCTAATTAGATATTCCTTTTCATATTTTTAGATATTTTTTAATGTTTTAGCATACTTTAAGAGATTATTTTATTTGTGCCTAATTTTAAAATTTGTTATTTTATCTTCTATGACCTTAATATCTTAAAATACAACTTTCCCAAAACATTTTTCTTATAAACGTTTTCACTTTCATTTGGTTGGGTTACTATGACACTCTAAATCTCATCTCATATGAACTTTGCATCACCTTAAATTAGTTATATTAAATTACTACAATTTATCTCTTTTAAACTTTAACATATTTCCACTTAATAGAAAAGTAATAGTTTTTCATTATTTATCTTTTTTCAATATGGAAATTTGTAGTAATTACAATTGAAATGTAATCATGATCGAGAAAATGTCGGTGGTCTCATCTAAACAAGCCATGGCCAATTGCATATTCTATTATATAGTTCTAAATATTTTATTTCTCATAATTATTTTAATATTTTTTAGTTAATTAAATTCATACCTAATTTTATGATTAAGTCTATTACACTTTATCTCCTCAATATCTTGGAATACATTTTTCATGCAATTTATATCTTTTTAAAAAAGTTTCCCTTTGAATTTTTATGTTACAATGAAGCTGTAATTCTCCTTTCATGTCACCTTTACTTTGCCTTGATTTTGTAATATTACAATACTTAAGTTTATGTCATTTAAATTTTAATATAAACTGATATAATATTAAAATAATAATAAATTATTATGTGTAATAATTTAATTTTATAATTTGTAGTAATTCTTAATAATGTCTGATTGAGGCAAAACAAATGTCATTAAACACATCTCAAAAAGTTCTATCTAATGAAGTATTCATTTATATATCTTTAAATATAATGGATCTTATTTCTTCTATTTGATTAAATACTACTATTTATGTTATCAAATATTTTTGAAAGAAAACATCCTATGCTTGAACTTTTTAGTATCTTAGAATGCAGCTTCACCATTTAATGAATCTCAATTCTTTTAATTATTTGCTTTGAATTTATTACACTAGTATGAAACTCAAACACTTTGCTCACATGACCTTTACATTGCTTTGATTTCATTATATCATATTGCTTTAGTTTATATCCTTTCCTATTTATAAAATATTTTTTAATATTAAAATAATAATTTGTTATAATTTATTTATTTTCTTTGGTAATTCATAGTAATTCCAAATAAGGTCTGATTGAGACAAAAATAATGTTATTAGACTCATCTAAACAAGCTATCTAATTAAATATTCATTTATGTATATTTAAATATTTATTTTTTTAATTTTTTGGCATGTTCTCTGAGACATTTTGATTGAAACCTAATTTGATGATCATAAGTGTTACTCACAATCACCTTAGCATTTTAGAATATAATTTTTCATATAATTTAACTCTTTTCATTAAGTGTTTTACTTTGATTTGGTTATATCTCTATGAAAGATAAATTCTCCTCCCATGCAACCTTTATATTACTTTGTTTTGGTTATATTACTTAGCTTCAATTTATCTCATTTTGACTTTATTATATATATTTTTATAATAAAATAATAATTTATTACTATTTAAGCTTATTTGTATTGGTTTATTCATTGTAGTTCAAAACATCTCATCGATATGAAACAAATGCATTGGACTCATCTCAATGTACTCTATCAAATTAAAGATTTGTTTTTATGTTTTAAAAGTTTTTGGCAAACTCTACAAGACATCATTTTGTGCCTAGTTCAATGATCAACGGTGTTACACTTTATCTCCATAATATCTTAGAATGCAACTTTCTCATACAATTTAACTCAATTCTTAATCCTTTTATCTTTCATTTGGTTATATTGTTGTGTAATTCTAAATCTTCACTCATGTCACCTTTACATCACTTTCTTTTAATTATATTTCATTGTTATGATTTAATTGATTTTAGCCTTAACATATATTTATCTAATATTAAATAAAAATACATTATTATTTATCCTTATTTACCTTAATATTTCACAACAATTCCAAAGGAAACTTGATTTAAGCTAAACAATGATTATTGGACTCCTCTTGACGAGCTAGATCCAACAAAAAGGTTTAGTTTCAAATTTTTATATATTTCACTTTTTATGACATTATTACATTTTAGAAAAAATTTTGATTCATATCTAATTTGATAATCAAGAATGCCATGCTTAATCTCTAGAGTAAGTTTGAAAAAAACTCTCCCGTACAGTTTAACTCATTTATTTAGATTTTTTTATTTCATTATTTAATATAAAATTCTAATTCGCTTTCATGTGCCATTTACATCTCTTTATTGTGGCTGCAATACATGGCTTCAATATATTTCAATTAATGCTTAAAATATAATTTTATTTAATTAATATTAAAATAATATTTTTATTATTTTTTAAGTTTATTTAATTTTCTAATTCAAAGTAACTACAAAAATGATGTATGTTTAAGTTAAAACAACTATCATTCAACTTGACTCAATGAGCTCTATCCAATTTTAAAAAATTTAATATTTTAAAATACTTTATATTCTATGTTTTTTTGCTCATTTTATGTGATATTTTGATTCATGCTTGATTTGACGATCGATAATGTTACCCTCACTCACTTGAGGGTCTTGAAATGTAAGTTTCTCACATTTTATTTCATTTTTTAAATTTTTTTCTTTGATTTATTAATATTACAATGAAACTATAATTCTCCTCTAATTTGCCTTTTATATCACTTTCATTTTGATATTTTAAATTTTTTTACTTTATCTCTTTTTAACATTAATATGTTTCATTTATATTTAAATAATAATTAATTACTATTTGTGCCTATTTACTTTATTATGTTATAAAGGAATTCTAAACGAGTTTTGATTGAGACAAAGAAATAACATTAGGCTAGTGTCCATCAGTGATATCTAGTTAAATATTCAATTTGAAATTTTTATGTATTTTTCTAGGGGTTTGGCATGAGGTATGAGAAATTTTAATTCTTACCAAATTTGATGATCAGGTTTGCTTTGCTGATTTGTGTAGTATCTTAGAATTCAAATTTTGTATTACAATTTGTCCTATTTTATTAAACAATTTTCTTTGGTCTTGTTATTTCAACAAGAAGCTCTAAATATATATTCTCATGTGAACTTTGCATTGCTTTTCTTTGGTTACATTACCTTGTTTCAATTTATCTTATTTTAACTTTAACTTATATGTACTTAATGTTAAAAAAATTGTTTATTATTATTTAGGCCTATCTACTTTGGTATTTTAATGTAACTCTAGAGGATATTTTATTGTGTTGAAAACAATATCATTGCGCTTTTCTCGACAAGTTCTATCTGATAAAACATTCCATTTTAATTTTTTAGAAAATTTATGTTTCATAGATTTAGCAAGTTTTGTGAAACATTTTTATTTTTACCTTATTTGATGATGAATGATTGTACGCTTGAATTTCTTATTACCGCATCGTTTCCATATATTTTACGTTATTTCATCAATTTTTTTCCTTTAATTAACTTATTTTACTTTGAACATATAAATCTTCTTCAATGTGTCATTTAAATCGCTTTGATTTTTATATATTATATATTTTAAATTTATCTCCATTCAAATTTAATATATAAATATAATTAATATGAAATTGAGTATTTATTATTACTAATGTCTATTTACATTGTCATTTTATAGTAATTTTAATTGATGTTTAACTAAGATAAAATAATCATTATTGGACATGTCTTAATAATCTTTATAAAATTAAAAATTAAATTCGAAATTTTTAATAATTATTTCTATGGCTTTGGCATGCTTTATAAGACTTTTTTGTTCATGCTAGATTTTTGTGATCAAGGATTTAACACATGATTTCTATAATATCTTGGAATATAACTTTTCCATATAATTTATCTCATTTTCTTCAATGCTTTAGCATTGATTTTTTTATACTACTATATAACCCTAAATCCCTCTTGTGTGATATTTACATTGCTTTGATATAGCTTTATTCCTTATCACTATTTACTTTGGTATTTTGTTATAATTCAAAAAGAAGTTTGACCAAGATGACATGAACATTATTTGATGCCTCTCAACTAGTTCAACATATTAAAAGTTCATTTCAATGTTTTAAATATTTTATTTTTTTTAGTGTTTTTGCATGTCTTATAAGACTTTTTTAGTCATCATTAATTTGATGATTAAAAATGTTATCCCTAATCTCGTTATATCTTGGAATGAACTCTCTCATAAAATTTATCTTATTACTTCTATATTTCTTTTTTATCTTTTTAAATTAATATGTAACTCTAAATCCCCTCACATGTGATCTTTATGCCACTTTAAATTAGTTACACTACATTGCTGCAATTTATGTCATTTCTATTTTAGTATTTACTTACTATTAAATTATATTTTATTATTATCTATCTTTATTTAATTTAGTAAGTTAAAGTAAATCGAAAAGACGTCTGGTCGAGGCAAAACAAACACCCTAAGAAAACAAAATTATTTTTAAGTTTTTTTGAAAAAAAATTATTTTTAATTATTTTGCTCACTTTATGAGTCAGTTAAATTTGAACTTGATTTTATGATTAAGGATGTTACACTTGATCTACCTTGTATCATGGAATGTAATTACCTTTATAATTAATCTTATCTTTTAAAATATGTTTTGCTTTAATTTTGTTATTTTACTGTGTACTCTAAATCTCCTCAAGTATGACCATTACATTACTTTTATTTTGTAATATTAAATTGTTTCAATTTAAATTATTCGAACTTTAATATATATTTACTTAATATCAAAATAGTATTTTTTTAATTATTTATACTAATTTATCTTTCAAATTTTCTTTAACTTTAAATGCTATTTGATGGAGATGAAAAAAAAACTTTGTCACACTTGACTTAATGAGCTCTAACAAATTAAATATGAATTTTTTTAAATATTTTATTCTCTCTGATTTTTGGCATGCTTTATTAAAAAATTTTAATTACACCAAGTATGATAATCGAGGCAATTTTGCTTGATCTTCTTCGTATCTATGATGCAAGTTCCTGCTTTTTTCTCTTTTATGCCTTAAAATATATTTACTAAGAATTAAAATAAAAATTAATTATTGTTATTTAATCCTATTTAATTTTAGAATTCATAATAATTCAAACTGAGGTTTGACTAAGTCAAAATGAATGTTTTTGGAATCATTTCAATGTGCTCTATCAAATTAAATATTGATTTCAATATTTTTTAAAATTTTACATTCTAGGATTAGCCTTTCACGATTCAACAAAATTTTAATTTGTCCCAAATTAGATAATGGACGATGTCACACTCGATATCCTTAGTATCTTTGACTGAAACTTTGTCAAAGAATTTATCTCATTTCATTTAGTTTTCCACTTTGATTTCATTATACTAGTATTTAAATCTAAATATGCTCTCATGTAACCTTTACATCACTTTGTTTTTGTTACATTACATTGCTTCACTTTTTCCAATTTCAACTTTAGTATTTATGTAATTTTTATTAACTAATCTTATTATTTTGGTAATCCATGATAATGCAAAATGAGATCCGATTGAGACTAAAAAATTGTCATGGGACTCATCCAAATGAGCTATATCCCATTAAATATTTATTTTTATACATTTAAATATTTAACTTTTTTAAAATTTAGCATGCTTTAGAAGAAATTTTAATTCTTATCTTATTTGAAGATAAAAAAACACTACAATCAATCTTCTTAGTATCTTAGAATATAACTTTCTCATCTATTTTGTTACATTTCATTAAGGTTTTTGCATTGATTTGATTATATTACTACAAAACTCTAACTCTCTACTCATGTGTATATCACTTTGATTTGGTTATATTATACTACTTAAATTTAACTCATTTTATCTTTAATATATATTTATTTAATATTAAAATAATTATTTCTTATTATTTATATTAATTTAATTTTGTAATTCAAAGTAATTCTATAAAAGTGCTTTTATTATGGATGAATAAACATAGTTGATCTCAACTCAATGAGTTATATGCTATTTAATATTTATTTCTATATTTTTAAATTTTTTATTTTCTATAGCATCAGTAAGGTTTAGGAAATATTACATTATTTGAAGATAGAGAGTGTTCCACTCAGGCTCCTTAGTGTCTTGGGAAGCAACACTTTTGTATTTAACTTATTTTCATAAAAGTTTTACTTTAATTCAGTTAGACTACTATGAAACTCTAACTTTCCACTTGTGTGGCCATTGTATTACTTTGATTTAGTTAAATTACCATGTATCTATTAATCTTTTATCAGTTTTTATATATGTCTTTTTATTGTTAATATAATAATTTATTATTAGTTATGTTTACTTTAGTGGTTCAATGTAATTCCAAATGTGCTTAGATCTAGATAAAATAAATGCCATTTTGTTCAACTCAATGTATTCTAACCATTTAAATAATCATTTTAAATATTTCTCATTATTTTAATTTCTTATATTTTGCATGCTTAATGAGTTATAGATTTGTTCATGATTTTGTGATACAGAGTATTATACCTGATGTCCTGATTATCTGGAATAAAACTTTTGAGCACAAAAAATCTCATTGTTTAAAAAGTTTCACTTTCATTTGGACAAATTTCTACATAACTCTAAATATTCACTATTCTAATCTTTACATCATTTTTTATTATAGTACATTACTTTATTTTATCATATTTTAGCATTATATATATTTACCTTAAATTAAAAAAAAGAATTTATGATAATTTTTGCTTCTTTATTTTTTAATTTATATTAATTCAAAATGAGCTCTGATAGAGATGGAAAAAAAATCATTTGACTCTTCTTGACTAATTCTATCTAATTAAACATTTATTTCTATATTTATTTCTATACATTTCATTATTATATTTTTTTAAAGTTTTGGCATGCTTTACAAGTTTATTCAATTCACACCTGATTAATGATAGAAATGTTACACAGTTCTTTTTAGTGTCTTACATTGCCATATTGTCATATTATTTATCTAATTTCATTAAGGATTTTTCTTTGATTCCATATTATTACTATGAAGCACCAAATTTCTTCTTGTCTCACCTTCAATAGACTTGTCTTGAATAGCTCTATCAAATTAAATATTTATTACTATATATTAAATATTATTTCTTCTAGAATTTTCTCATACTTTATGAGTCCTCTTAAATCATATATATTTGTAATTCAAGAATGTCATAATAATTATCATTACTATCTCGAAATGCAATCTTTTGCTACAAAATAAAATAAATAAAATGTAAAAAATAATATGTTTTATTGAACATTGTTTGGAATTCATGTGAAATAACAAAATAAATAAGCATAAACAATAAGAATTTTTTATTTCAATAATATGTAAAACATTTTAAAGTTATAAAGAGATAAATTTAAATAATATAATATCACTAAATTGAAAACAAAATTGTGAAAAACTTTTCCTAAATTGTAAAGGAGATCTATATTCTATGAAGCTAAGAATATTGAGTGTTACACTCACAATAGTCAAATCAAGTACCAAATGAAATATGCCATAAACAATGAAGAAATCCAAATAATAGAACATTTAAAAATATAAAAATGTATATTTAATTGAATAGAATGCATCGAGACTAGTCCAACAACTCTTGCTTCATCTCAATCTAACATCATTTGGAGTTATTATGAGTTACCAAATTAAGAAAATATAAATAATAATAAAGAAATATTTTCATAGTAAGTAATTATATATTAAAGCCAAAAAGATAAAATTGAAACATTTTAGTATAACAAAAGATAAACAATGTAAACTTTCCACAATAAAAGGTTTATCGTAATATAAAACATTCTAAGGAAGAAAGTTTAAAAATGAGAAAAATTATTTAGAATATTTCCATTTCAAAATAATAAATAGATAAAGATTAAAATTCTCGCATTCCAAAAAAGGAACAAATCTAAAATTTTTGTAAAGAATGCCACAACCCTAAAAAATTACATTTTTAAAAATGTAAAAAATGAATATTTAATTAAATAGAGCTCATCACGAGTATTAATCCAATGTTCTTTTGATTTTATCAAACCTCATTTGTAAGTACTATGAATTACAAAGATTAATAAGCATAAATAATATTAAATCATTATTTTAATATTAAGTAAATATATAATAAAGTATAAATAAGACGTATTCAAGTAATTTAATCATATACAATTAAAGTGATGTGAAGGTAACACTAGTAGAGAATTTTACTTTCAAAGTAGCATAATCAAAGTGAAAATATTGAAGAAAAGAGAAATTATCAAAAAAAAGTTACTCTCTAAGATACTAAGAAGACTGAGTGAAACATCCTCAATCATAACATTATTTATGAATTGAAATGCTGCTTGACAAATGTAAAAAGTTCAAAAATAACATATTTTAAAAATATATAATTAAATATTTAATTGGATGGAGTTTGTCAAGATGAGCCCAACAATGTTCTTCCGTTTTGATATGATGTCCTTTCGGAATTATGAAAATTATCAAATTAAATAATTATATATAATAATAAGTTATTATTTTATTATTAAGTAAAATCCAAAGCTAAAATTAGATAAATTGAAGCTATATAGTAACAAAAATGTAAAGTGATCTAAAGGTAACACAAGAGGAAAAAAATCAGAGTTTTGTATAACATAATAAAAGTAAAAAATCTGAAATGATGAGATAAATTGCAAGAGAAATTTGTTTTACAAGAAAATAAAGAGAATTGGAGTAACATGCTCGACCATCAAATCATCTATGATTCAAAACGACAAAAAAAACATGCTAATTTCTTAGAAAAGAAAATATTTAGAAGTTTAAAAATGAATATTTAAAAGCATAGTGTTTATCGAGATGAATCTAATTAAATATTTATTTTTATATTTAATAATTTTTTATTTTTTAGAGTTTTAGCATAGTTTACTAGACATTTTGATTTCCAAAAAATTTGATAATCAATGATGTTACACTCCATCACCTTAGTATTTTAGAAAATTACTTTTCTAAACAATTTATGCCATTTTCTCAAAACTTTCACCCCACTTTACTTATATGATTGTGTTAAACTAAATCACCTTCCATGTGGCAAACATTGCCTTTATTTTGTTGTAAAACATTACTTCAATTTATCTCAATTAAGCTATACTACATATTTACTCAATCTTAAAATAATAATTCTTTTACTATTTATGCTTATTTATCTAATTAATTCATTTTATTTGCAAATTATATGAGTTCAAGATGAAATAATTATCATCAAACTTGACTTTATGGCCTCTTACAAATCAAATATTTATTTCTTAGATATATTTTATTTTTTTCAATTTTGGCACACTTTATAATATATTATTATTCATGCTTTATTTGATGATCAAGAATATTGCACTCGATCGCCTTAGTATCTTGAAATGTAACTTTCCCAAAGAATTTATCTATTCTCTTCAAATATTTTTCTTTGCTTATGCTATATTACTATGAAACTCTAATTCTCTTGTCGCATGATCTTTGTATCTTTTACACTTTGTTTTATTACATTTCTTCAATTTTTTTATTTTATCTTTAAGATATATTTACCTAACAATAAAATAATTTCTAATTATTATTGTTTTTTTTTTAAATTTTGCAATTTATAGTAATTCCTAATGAGGTCTGAACAAGAGGAAACAAACATCATTGTAATAATCTTGTTGAGCTTTATCTAAAGAAATATTGATTTTTTATTTTTTTATTAATTTTTTTTGGTATTTTGTCAAATTTTATGTTTCTATTCATACCATATTTGATTATCAAGGATATTACACTCAATCCTCTTAATAGCTTGAAATGCTCTTTTCTTTAGTACTTTCTCTTATTTATTAAAACAATTTACTTCAATTTTGTTATATTAATATGAAACTCTAAAATTCTTTATTACTGCTTCTTATTCATAGCTTTTGGCATTGCTAGTTCGTAGTAATTCCTAAGGAAGTTTGATCGAGATACAACAAACGTCAGCTGTATTATTTATGACAAATTTAAATTTTTGCCTAATTTGATAATCAAGGTTACCATACTTAAACTTCTTAGTATCACATACTACAACTTTTCCACACAATTTATCTCATTTCTTATAAGTTTTTTGTTCATTTTGTTATACTATCATGAAACTCTAATTGCCCTTTTATGTAACGTTTACATTTCTTTGATTTTGGTATATTAGAACCTCTAAATATATTCCATTTAGTGTTTAATAGATATTTACATAATATTAAATTAAAAAATTTCTTATAAAGCTTGCCATCACGATTAACAATTTAAATTATTAAAAATATAAAAATATATTTAATTATTTATGGTTATTTAATTTTTTTAATTTGTAGCAATTTGAAAGTAAGTTTATTGGAGACAAATAATGATCATTCGATTCAACTTGATGAGCTCCATATAATTAAATATTTATTTTTATATTTTTAATAATTTAATTTTTTTTATTATAATGGTAAACTTTATAAGAAAGTCATTATGAACTTGATTTGATGATTAATAATGATATATTCCATCTCTTTAATATATTTTAAAGCAACTTTTTGGAATTATTTATCAAATTTCTTCAACTTTTTGCTTTGATTTTATTATATTATATTGATCAAATTTATCTAATTTTAACTTTAATATATAGATACTTTACTCTAAAATAATATTTTATACCCATTTATTCTTATCAGGGATTTATGCACTATCTTTTTAGCATAAAAGATTGTTACATTCATTTGTAATTTTGCTCATTTCTTCACATGTTCCATTTTAAATTTGTTATATCTCTATGTAATACTGAATCTTATCTTATATGACTTTTACATGAGTTTTTTTTAGATATATTTTATTATTTTTGTGTTTCATATATTTTTTTAATATACATTTACTTAATATTAAAATATCAATTTGTTATTATTTATGGTTATTTCCTTTATTAGCTCACATTAATTCCAAGCAAAAACTAATCAAAATGACATAAACTCTAGAACTTGTTTTAATGAGCTCTATCCAATTATCTATTCTTTTCTTTCTTTTTAAATATTTTATTTTTTGGGTTTTGGAATATTTTATGAGATATTTCAATTTGTACCTAATTTGATGATTAAGGATGTTCCACTCAAACTTCTTTTAGTGTATTCGAAAGTAACTTCCCAAAAAAAATTATATTGATTCACATATTGTTTTTTATTTATATCCTACGTAACTCTAAATCTTATCTCATGTGACATTTACATTGATATGATTTAGTTACATTACATTATTTTGATTTATTTAAGTTTAGCTTGAACTTATATTTATTTAATATTAAATTATGATTTATAATTTTTTATTCTTATTTCCTTGAGTGCTTCACATTATTCAAAAGTAGATGCGATCAAATAGAAACAAACATCATGGGACTCATCTTAATAAGCTCAATATGATGAAAATATTAATTTTTATATTTAAAAATATTTTACTTTTTATTTTTTGGCAATCTTCATGAGTCCTTTTGATTTGTATCTTTTTTATAGTCATAGATGTTGCAATTAACTAACTTAATGCCTTGGAATTAAACTTTCTCATTGAATTTATATTATTTCAAATTTTGTCTTTGATTTAGTTTTATTATTGTGTAACTCTAGATGTTCTTTTGTGTCACTTCTATTTTACCAAGATTTTTTTATTACATTGGTTTAATTTATCTCATTCGAACTATGATATTTATTTAATTAATATTAAAATAATAATTTATTATTATTTATTCCTATCAATTTTAGTAATTCATAAAAATTCTAAATGACATTAATTTGAGATGAAATAAATGTTGTTGGACTTGTCACGATGAGATATATTAAATCAAATACTTAATAAAATTTTTTATAGATTTTATTTTTTATGAATTTGTGATTCATTACAAAATATTTTAATTTCTCACTGATTTGATGTTCATAGAAATTACACTCAATCTACTCAGTATCTTGAAACTAAACATTCCCAAATAATTTACCTTTCATTTAAATGTTTTCCTTTGATTTTGTTATATCACTTTGCTGTGTTTAGTCTCTTTAATCTGACTTTTACTTCACTTTGAATTGCTTACTTACATATCTTCAATTTATCTTATTTCAACTTCAACATATATTTTATTTATTTAAAAATCATAATTAATTATTCTTTATTCATAATTACTTTAGTAATTCACATATTTTTGAAAGGAGATCTAATCAAGATGAAATAATACTGTTAGACTCATGTCTATGAGCTTTATCTAACTATATGTTATTTTCTAACTTTTAAGTATTTTATTTTTTTAGGTTTTCAATACTTAATGAGATATTGTCATTGATACCTAACTTAACTATAAAGGATATTACCCCAAATCTCTTTAACAACTTAGAATGCCACTTTCATATAAATTTCACCTCATTTCTTCATGTTTTTCTCTTTTATTTTTTTGTATCTCTACTTAAATCTAAATCTGATCTAGTTAGTGCGAATTTACATCATTTTAATTTGGTTATGTTGGATTAATTTATCTTATTTCATATTTTATATTTGCTTATTTAATAAAAAAGTAATTTATTATTATTTATGCTAATTTACTTTTTTATTCATAGTATTTAAAATGAGTTTCAATATAGATGAAATAAATTTCATTTAACTCATCTCAATCAGTTATATCAAATTAAATATAAATTTTTGTATCCTTTAATATTTTATTTTTTTATTAATATTTCATGTTTTGAAGTCATTTCAATTCTTACCTGATTTAATGGTCAAGTTTCTTATACCTGATCTCCTTAATATCTTTGAATCAACTTTCCCATACAATCTATTGTATTTCCTCAAAATGTTCTTTGATTCTACTATATTACTATGTAACTCTAATTCTCCTCCCCTGTTACCTTTACATCACCTTGGTTTGGTTATAAAACATTCCTAAAACATATCTCATTTCAAGTTTAATATATATTCACTTATTTTTGAAATAATAATTTATTATCATTTTTACTTATTTACTTTGGTAATTCTTATTAAATTCAATTGAGCTCTAATCAATAGGAAAAAAGTGTCATTATACTGGTCACAACAAGGTCTATTCATTTAAAAATTTATCTCCATAGCTTAAAATATTTTATTTTCTTTGATTTTGTTATATTTTAAGAGACATTTCTATTTATACTATACTTAATGATCGACAATGTTATATTAAATCTCTTTTGTACCTTAGAGTATAACTTTCTTATATAATTAATCTAATTTCTTCCAATTTTGCTGTGATTTGGTTATATCATTATAGAACTCTAAATCTCCTCTCATGCAACCTTAACATAACTTTGATAAGGTTATATTATATTATTTTAATTAATTTCATTTCCACTTTAATATATATTTACTTAATAATAAATAAATAATGTATTTATCTATGCTTATATGCTTTAGTAATCAAAGTAATTGCAAATAAGATACAACTAAAATTAGATAAATTTCAATAGAATCATCTTGATAAGCTCTACCTAACTAAATATTTATTTTTATATTCCTAAATTTTTTTTCAATGTTTTTGGTACCTTTTAAGAGATGTTTTGGTTCATACCAGATATGACTATTAAGTATGCCACACCCAACCTCCTTAGTATCTCGAAATTTAACTTTCATGTATAATTTATATTGCCTTATCAAATATTTTTCATTAATTTAGAAAAATTACAAACTCTAAATCTCCTATTGTGAGATTTTGTTAAATTATATTATTTCAATTTATCTCATTTTATTTTAAATATACATTTACTTAATATTAAAATATTAGTTTTTCAATTCTGTCTTGTTTACTTTTTTCATTTACACTAATTGAAAATGGGGTTAAATCTAAACAAAAAAACATAATTTTACTCATCTCTATTTGATATTTCCAACTAAATATTTATTTCTGTACAATTTTTTTGTCTTACAAGACATTTCGTTGGACTCCCTGTCACATGCATTATATATAATCTATATTTCTTTCTATATTTTTTATTTTGGTTTTAGTTTTGATACATTTTATGAGATATTTTGATTTGTACAGGATTTCACAATCATAGATGCTACAATTGATCTCTTTTATTTCTTAGAATAAAGCTGCTTAGAAAAACATTCCATATTCCAACAATTTTTTTAGAATTTCATTTTATGTATTGTTTAAATTACAGAAATTTTGTTATATTATATTAATTTATAACATTTTAGGATGATTAATAATTTACTTTAAGTAAAATATTTTTATTATTTATGCTTATTTATATTAGTAATTTTAAATAATTCCAAATGACTTCGGATAGAGATGAACTAAATCTTATTAGATTCATCTAAATAAGCTTTATGCAATAAAGAAACCTCTTCCATGTTTTAAAATATTTTTAGTTTCTATGATTTGGCATGTTTTAAGAGAAATTACTACTCACACTAGATTTTATAATCAAAGGTATTATTTTCAAACTCTTTAATATCTTAGAATACAATTTTCCTAAATAATTTTTTCATTTCTTCAAAATTTTAGCTTGGACTGACTTGTTTTACAAAGTTACTATAAATCTTCTGTCATTCCACCCTAATATTTTTTTGCTTTAGTGATATAACATTACTTTAATTTTTAACATTTAGCTTAATTTATTCTTAATTAATATAATAATAATAATTTTTTATTATTTTTTCTTATTTACCTTGATAATTCGTATGATTGAGTTCAAACAAATGTCATTTAAGTTGTCTCAATAAGCTCTATTCATTTTATTCATTTATATATTTTTTTCATGTTTTTGATTTTTTGTTATCTCTTTCATGGACTTTAATAGATAATTTTATTCATACCTGTTTTGATGATCATAGATGTTACCTTTAATCTTCTTAGTATCTTAGAATATAAAATTTTCGTACAACTCTTTTCAATTCTAAAAAAGGTTCATTTTGAATTTTTTATTTTACAATGTAACTATAGTGCCCTCTAACACAACCTTCTTCAATCTGGAAAAAATATAATGCCTGAACTTATAATATTTTTTATTTAATATTATTTTATTAAATATTATCATAAAAATATATTAATATTTATGCTTATTTATAGTTGTAATTTTTAGTAATTACAAATGAGGACTGGTCATGACAAAATAGATATCATTGAACTCATTTCGATGAGTTATATCTAATTAAACATTTATTTTTATTTTTAAAATATTTACTTTTTTTATGATTTTAGGATACCTTTGGAGACATTTTTATTCTTACATTATTTAACAATTACAAATGTTTTACTCATTATCCTTAGTATGTTGGAATGCAATTTTCATATATAATTACTCTCATTTCTAACATTGTTTTCTTTTATTAGTAAATTTACAATTAACCTCTAATTATCCACCTTTGTGAACTTTCCATTATTTTGTTTTGGTTATACTACATTGGTTCAATTTATCTCATTTCAATAATTTTGTATATTTACATAATATTAAAATAATAAATTATTATTTATGCTTATTTTTTTTGGTAATTCGCAATAATTAAAAAATTAGGTTTGATCAAGCAAAAACAAATATTGGACTCTTCTCAACTAACTTGATAAAAAAATTCATTATATATTTTTTTAAATATTCTACTATCTTGGGTTTAGCAATGCTTATTAGATAGCTCAATTTATATCTTATTTAATGATATAAAATGTTGCACTCGATCTCCTTAGTATCCTTGAATGCAACTTTCACATATACTTTAACTTGATTGTTCAAATGTTTAACTTTGATTTGGTCATATTATTATGAACTATTGTTCTTGTCCCGTTGGGCCAATATATTACTTTGATTTTGTTATGTTATATTACTTTAATTTATTACATTTAAGCTTTAATATATATTTAATTAATATTAAAATGAAATTCATTAATATTTATTCTTATTTAATTTTGTATTTCAAAGTTATTCAAAAAGAGGTCTTATTGAAAAGAAACAAATGTCGATACACACTCTTGATGACTTTTATAGAATTAAATATTCAGTTAATATTCTTTTAATATTTTATTTTATTAAAGGCTTTTGCTCTGTATTTGATATTTTTATTCATTCTTTATTTGATATTTTTATTCACTCTTTATTTGAAAATCGAGGATATTGTACTTAATCTTCTTAATATATTTGAATGTGGCTTTCTCATATAGTTTATCTCATTTCTCCATTAGTTTTACTTTAATTTGCTTATATCACTATTTACACTAAATCTCCTCTCATGCGACATTTATTTTATTTTTATTTAGTTATAATACATTGTTATAAGTTATCTAATATTAGTTTTAATATACATTTATTTAGTATTGGAATTGTAATTTAACATTATTCATGATAATTTAATATGGAAATTAGTAGTAATTGAAAATGAGTTCTAATTGAAAAGAAGCAAACATCATTAGTCAAGTCTTTATGAGTTCTATTTGATTAAATATTCTTTTTTACATTTTTAAAATATCTTTTCCCTATGGTTTTCCCATTCTTTAAGAGGTATTTCAATTTATACCTAATTTTCTTATCAAGGATGTTACAGATTATCTTCTTAGTATCTTGGAATGTAATTTTCTATATAATGTTTCTTATTTTCATCAATATTTGACTTTGATTTTTCTATATTACTATAAAGCTTTAATTCCCCTTTCATAAGATAATTACATCATTTTCATTTGGATATATTGTATTGCTTTAGTTTACCTCACTTGTAGTTTATTAGATATTTATTTAATTTTAAATTAGTAATTTATTATTATTATTTTGTATTTAGTTTGGGAATTCATTGTAATTTAAAATGAGATCAGATTGAGACAAAACAAATGTCATTGGTCTCTTCCTAATAAGACTTATATAATTAAATATTCATTCTTATATTTAAAAAATCTTCTTTTTATGCTTTCACGAAACATTATGAGTCATGTTTATTTTTACTGTATTTACCTAATTTTGAAATACGTTTTTATTATTATTTATACATATTTTTTTATAATTAATAGTAATTCCAAACATAGTCTAATCAGGACAAAGAAAATATCATTAAACTCATTTTGATGACGTTTATGAAATTAAATATTCATTTCAATGTTTTTAAGTATTTTATATTTGAAGGTTTTGACATGCTTAACCAGAAATTTTGATTTGCACTTGATTTGATGATTAACGATTTTGCACTCAATCTCTCTAATATTTTAAAAGGACAATTTTTCTTATAATTTATCTTACTTATTAAATTTTTTAATTTTGTTACATTATTTTTTAACTCCAAATCTCACAACATGTGATGACTTTAACACATTAATTTGCTTAATTATTTATATTTAATTTATCGCATTTTAGCTATAATATATATTTATTAACTATTAAATTAATAATTTATATTTTTTAAAATTTTATTTCTTATTGTTTTGGCATGCTTGATGAGGAATTTTTATTTGTACCTAATTTGACCATTGACAATGTAACACGCCTCTTTATTATCCTCAAATTTCACTTTCTCATAGAATTTATTTCAATTATTTAATGTTTTATTTTGACTAAGTTATATTACTATGTAGCATTAAATGACCTCCTATGTGACCATTGTAATGCTTTTAATTAATAATAAAACATTTCTTTGATTTATTTTATATTGGCTTTAACATAGATTTAATACATATAAAAATAATAATGTATTATTATTTTTCCTAGAGACTATTAATTCACAATAATTCTAAGCAATGTTTGATCATGATGAAATAGACATTGTTGGAGTTAGCTCGATGAACATATCCAATTAAATATCCACTCTCATATTTTTAAATGTCTTATTTTCTCTATCTTTAGCATGTTTTAAGAGATATGTTTTATTCATTTTTTATTTAAAAATCGAAATTAATATTCTCAATCTCAACACTTTCTTTAATATAAGCTTCTCGTACAATTTATTTATATTTTATTAATTTACAATTTGATTTGGTTATCTCAATATGTTATCTCTTCTCATCTAGCCTTTACATTGCTTTGATTACTTATATTAGGCTGCTTCAAGTTGTTTAATTTTAATTATAATATGAATTTATATAATATTAATTTTTTATTTTTTATTTACTAATTATGGTAATTTGTAATAATTTTAAATGACATGGAAATGGGATGAAATAGAAGTCATTACCTAAATTCTCCTCATTAAACCTCAACATATCTTTACTTAACAATGAAATAAGTTTTTTGATATTAATTTTTTTTGCTATAGTAATTTGTAGTAATTTCAATCAAGGCACAATCGAGATGAAAGCTGCACAAATAAAAATTCATTTACATGTTTATAAATAATTTTTAAAATTTTGTCATTCTTTATTTGATATTTAAATTCCACAATTTTGACTTTTGAGGATGCTACACTTAATCCTCTTAATGTCTTGGAATGCAACTTTCTCAAACAATTTGATTCATTTCTTCAAATATTTTTCTTTCATGTCGATTTATTACTAAATAACACTAAATCTCCATTCATGTAACCTTTTTCCACTTTGATTTTGTTATATTATATTTTTTCATTTTATTTAATTTTTACTTTAATATTTATTTATTTAATATTAAAATAATAATTCTTTACCATTTTGCTTATTAACTTTAGTATTTCATAACAATGTTAAGTAATATTTAATTAGTATGAAAAAAATGTCATTGAACTCATCTAAATTTTTTTTGACCAACTAAATATCCATTTCTATATTTTTAAATATTTTAGTGTCTATAGTTTTTTTTTTTATGAGATGTCGCGATGCGTGCATGATTTTGTTGCTTGAGAAGGTTACAATGTGTCTCCTCAGTAACTTTAAATGAAATGTTTCTTATATAATTTCTTTCAATTTTCAAATGTTTTATTTCAAATTGGTTATAATACTAAGAAGCACTAATTCTCCTCCTATCTAACTTTTTTATCTTTTTGATTTGCTTATATTTAATTTCTTTAATTTATATAACTTTAACTTTATTATATATTTATTTAAAATTAAAGTAATAATTTACTATTACTTATGAATTATTTTTTTTATAATTCATACTCTAAATGAGATGAAACAAAATATTATTAGACTAGCCATTATAAGCTCCATATAATTATATATCTATTTTTATGTTTGTAAATATTTGTTTTTTATTTTTTTGACACATAACGATAGTTCTTTCAATTCAAACCAAACTTGGAAATCTTAGGTGCTATACTCGATCTCCATAGTTTTTTAAAATAAACCTTTCCCATAGAAATTATATTATTTCTATGAATATTTTGCATTCATTTTGTTATACTATTATGTCACTTGAAATCTCACCCCATAAGACCTTTATGTTGCTTCGATTTGGTTATATTATAATTCTTTCATTTATCACTTCTGAACTTTATTATATATTTACTTAATATTAAAATAATATTTTATTATTATTTATACTTATTTAATTTGATAATTTTTTGTATTTTTGAGTGAGATCTAATTGAGAAAAAACTAACATCATTGGACCTAACTCGACTAGCACTATTTAATAAAATATTCATTTCCATGTTTTGAAATATTTTATTTCACATATTTTTAATAGATTTTATGAGAAATTTTGATTTATAGTTGATTTGACATTTGAAGATATTATAGTTGAACATCTCTATATCTAGGAATATAATATTCTCAAATCAATTATCTTTTTTCTTCAAATATTTTTTTCAATTGGCTATGTTACAATGTAACTATAAATATTTTCTTATATGAATACATAAATTTGATTTGATGATGTAACATTGCTTTAATTTATCTCATTTTATTTTTTAATATAAATTTACATAATATCGAAATAATAATTTATAATTTTTATGATTAGTTGCTTTGAAAATTCAAAGTAATATCAAATGAGAACTAATCAATAAGAAAGCAACATCATTGCTTTGCTTTAATGAACTCTATCCAATTAAATATTTATTATATATTTCTAGTTCCTTTTTATTATTATGGCATACTTTATGAGGCATTTTTATTTATACCTTATTTGGTGATCAAACATGTTACACATCATCTTTATAGTATCTGGGAAAGTAATTTCATGTATAATTTATCTCATTTCTAAAATGTTTTCATTTTTATTTGTTGTATTACTATGTAACTCAAAATAACCTTTAATATGTTTTTTACTTTCTTTTTATTTTGTTATAGTACAGTGATTCGATTTATCTTATTTTGCATATTCTTGATATTAAAATAATAATTAATTTTTATTTATGCTTATTTATAAATGTACTTTAGAATAATTTCAAATGAAGACTCATCTCAATAAGCAATATTCAATTAAATATTAATTTTTATTTTTTAAATGATTTAATTTCTATGGTTTATCAAACATGAAGAGGCATATTTATTCATATCTTTTTTTATTATCAAAGACACTACACATGATCTCCTTAGTTTTTTGGAATATAATTTTCTCATGTAATTTACCTCATTTTCTTCAAATGTTTAGTCTTTATTTTGTTATATTACAATGAAGTTTTAGTTCACCTATCATGTGACATACTTCATTTTTATTTGGTTAAGTTATATTTTTGTAAGTCATCTCATATAAGATGTATTATATATTTAGTTAACATTGTAATAGTAATTTATTATTATTTATGCTTATTTATTTTTATAGATCACAATAATACAAAATTAGGTCCAATAGAGATAAATAAAACTTCCTTTGACTAGTCTCCATAATGTTTCTCCATTTAAAGATTTAGTTACATATTTCTAAATCTTTTATTTTTTATGACTTTAGCACATGTTTTGAGTTAATTTGGTTCATACCTGATTTATATATCATGGAAGTTACTCTCAAGTTTCTTAGCATAATTCAATGCAACTTTCTCACAAAATTTACCAAATTTCTTTAAATTGTTTTGCTTTAATTTGGATACATGACTATATAACTCGAAATCTCCACTGGTCAAACCATTATATCTCCTTGATTGGTTATTTTGCATTTCTAAAATTAACATCTAAAAAAGCTTTAATATATTTTTATCAAGTATTAAAATAATAATTTATTATTATTTATGCCTATTTCCTTTGGTAATCCTTAGTAAATCTAAATGAGGTTGGATGATGACAAAGCAAATATCATTATAAATATCTCTCTGAACTCTTTTTTATTAATTTTACATTTCTATATTTTAAATAATTTATTTTTTATTGTTTTGGCATGCTTAATGATAATTTTTTTTTGTATCTCCTTCGACGGTCAAGGATATTAGATTTGATCTCCATAGTGTTTTGGATGAAGCTTTTCAATATAATGTATCTTATTTGTTCAAATTGTTTCTTTTGATTCACTTATATTATTTTTCAACTCTTAATCTCATCTTATGTGACCCTTTCAATACTTTGATTTGGTTATATTACATAGAAAAATTTTATCATATTTTTCAGCTTTAACATATATTTACTAAAAATTAAATAATAAGTGAATATTATTTGTGTCTATTTTCTTTGGTATGATGTTGTAACTCAAAAGGAGGATAGATTAAGATGAAACAAAATACCATTGGATTCATATTAATGAGCTCTATTTAATTAAAAATTCATTTCTATATTTTTAAATATTTTTTTTATTGTTTTTCCATGCCTAATGACTAATTTTGATTTGATCTTGATTTGATGATTAATGTTATTACACATATTCTCCTGAGTAACTTCAAATGGAAATTTGTTATGCCACATATCTCATTTTTTTAAAAAAAAAATTTATTTGATTATATTACTCTTTAACTCAAACTATTCTTCTATGTGTCCATTACATCGCCGTGATTTAGTTATAATATAATTCTTCAATTTATGATATTTTAATTTTATCTACGTTATATCTTATTTGATGGTAAAGTTTGTTACATTTGATCTACTTCACATTTTTAATGCAACTTTGTCGTACAATTTATATCATGTTCTAAAAGTTTTTTCTTTTATTTTGTTATATTATTCATTTTTATATTTTGAAAATCTTATTTTCTATTACTTTGGCATGCTTTATTAAACATTTTGGTTTGTACCAGTTTGACAATCAAGGATACTGTAGTAGATCTGCTTTGTGCCTTGGAATAAAACTTCTCTATATAATTTAACATATTTTGTCAAATATTTTGCTTTGACTTAGATATATTACTATGAAACTCTTAATCTCCTCTCATATTACATTTATATCACTTTGATTTTGTTAAATTTCATTACTTAATATGTTCTTATTTTAGTTTTAATATATTTTTTTAATATTACAAAACATTTATTATTATTCTACTTTTTTCATAATTTATAGTAATTCAAAATAAAGTCATATTGGAGAAAAATAAATATTTTTAGTCTCATCTTAATTTAATTTATCAAAATAAATATTCATTTCAATATTTTTAAATATTTTATTTTTTAAAGTTTTGGCATGCATTTATGAGATTTGATTCATGTTTGACTTGATAATCAAAGTTGTTATACATGATCACTTTACTATCTTGGAATGTAAGTCTCATACAATTTATATCTTTTATTTAATTCTTTCCTTCCAATTTATCTGTAATGCCTCGAAACTCTAATTTTCCTCCCGTGTGACCTTTGCAATGCTTTGATTTGGTAAATTTACATTGCTTTAATTAAGCTTATTTTAGCTTTAAAATATATCAAAAAAATTAAAAAAATATTAAATTATTATTATTTATGCTTATTTGTTAGTAATTTATAAAAATTTAAATGTCCTTCAATAGTAATGAAACAAATATTATTGGACTCATGTCCATAAGCTCTATACCAATAAATATTTGTTTTTATATTTTCAAATAGTTTTCATTCTTTTAACATTCTTTAGAAGATATTTTTATTTATCACTAATTTGATAATCATAGATGCTACACTCTATCTCATTAGTTTCTTGGAATGAACCTTTCCTACCTAGTTCATCTAATTTCCATAATTTTTCACCTTAATTTTGTTATACTACTATGTAATCAAGAATTTCTCCTAATGCAGTCTTGACATTGCTTTGATTTTGTACAATTACGTAGCTTTAGTTTATTTTACTTTAACTTTATTATATTTTTACTTAGCACTAAAGTAATAATTTATTATTATTTGTGCTTATTTTTAAGAGAATTTATGATAATCCTAATGACATTTGATAAAGACGAAAAAAACATTGTTGTGCTCATATCCACAAACTATAAGAATTTAATCTTCATTATTATTCCAATGGCTTTAGAGACTTTAAAAGAAATTATTATTTGCACTATATTTGACATTGAAAGATATTACACTTAAACTATTTATTTTCTTTAAATGAAACTTTGTCATAAAATATATCTTATTTCTTCAATTGTTTTACATGGATTTTATTAGATTACATTGTAATTGTAAATCTCTTATTATGTGATCTTTATATTGCATTGATTTGGTGATATATTATTGCTTTAATTTATATTATTTTAACTTTAATATATTTTTACCTAATATAAAAATAGTAATTTGTTTAGTTTTAGGATTATTCACTTTGGTAATTCTTCGAAATTTAAAATGAAGTTTGAGAAAGACAAAAAGTACATTATTGGACTCATCTTAATAAGCTCTATCTAATAAATTATTAATTCTATGTCTTGGAATATTTATTTTTATAAGCTTTGGCTTATTTTATAAGATATTTTGAATCACACCTGATTTGTCAGTTCAAGATGTTACACAACATCTCCCTAGTTTTTTGAAATGCAACTTTTCCATGGAGTTTATCACATTTTTGCAAATGTTTATGTTTTAATTTGGTTATGCTACAACATAACAGTAAATGTCTCCTCGTGTGACCATGGAATCGATTTGATTTACCTATAATACATTGCTTCAATTTATCTCATTTTAATTTGCATATATATTTACTTAATATTAAAATAATATATTGTGATTATTTATGCTTGTAATTTTTTGCTTCAAAAAATGTGCAGTAATTAAGATGAGAAAAATATTATTTAGCTGATCTAGATGAATATTTTCAAATTAAAAATTAATTTTGATTTTTTTTAAAAAAATACTTTCTATCATTTTAGCTCACTTTATGAGATATTTTTACTTGTACCTTATTTCATAATCGAGGATGTTATGCTCAATATTTTTAGTATCTTGGAATGAAACTTTTACATATAATTTATCTCATAATTACAATCATTTTGCTAATGTCTTGTTATTTTACTATGAAGTTCTACCCGTGCGATCTTATATTACCTTAGTTTTGTTATGTTTGTTTATTAATTTACCACATTTCAGCTTTACTTTGTATTTACCTAATATTACAGTAATTATTTACTATTATTTATTCTTATTTGGCAATTTGCTATAATTTCAAAAGAGAATTTATTGAGGTGAAAGAGATATTCTTTGACTCGTCTCTATATGCTCTATCATATTAAATATGTAATTTCACATTTAAACATTTTTTCCAATGCTTTGCAAGTTTAATGAGAAATTTTGATTTATACCTGAATTAATGATCGAGGTTGTTATACTCGTTCTCTTTAGTATCATGGATTGCAAATATTTCATACAATTTATCATATTTCTTCAAAAGTTTTTTTATTTGCTCGTACTATTATGTAACTCTAAATCTCTTCATGTGTGACTATTTAATCACTTTATGTCGGTTGTATTACATTACTATAATTTATAACTTTACAACTTTAATATATATTTATTAAATATTAATTTAATAATTTAATGATTTTTTTGTCATTATTTTGTTAATATGTAGCAATTTAAAAGGTGGTCACATCAAGACTAAATACATGTGCTTTATCTAATTAAATATTATTTATGAAATATTAAATAAGTTATTTCTTAGCATTTTTACTTGTTTAACAAGTCTTTCTTTGCACCATATTTGATGATCAAAGGTGCTACATTCAATTAACTTTTAATTTTGATGTGCAACTTTCTCATTAAATTTAATTCATTTATTCAAAATTTTAGCTTTGACTTTCTTATATTACTTATAACAATATTTCTCATTTCGAGTGACCTTCCCAATAAATTCATTTTGTTATATAATACTATTTTAATTTATCTAATTTTAGATTTAATATATATATATATATAATTTTAATTAATATTAAAATAATAATTTTTTATTATTAGTTTTTTTTTACTTTGGCAATTAATAAAAATTTCAAATGATGTTCAATTGAGATGAAGCAAACATTATTGGACTCTTCTTGATGGGCTCCTTTTAATTAAAGAGATATTTATTCATTCATTTCTAATTTGAAGATCAAGTATGTTATATTTGACCTTATCCATATCTTCAAATGCTGCTTTGTTATATACTTTATCTTACTTCTTCGCATCTTTCACATTGATTAGTTATAATACTCTAAGACTCTTATTCTATCGTTGTGTGACCTTTACATCAATTTTGTTATATCACACTACGTAATTTTATATTTTTTTTAACTATAACATATTTCAACTTTATATTAAAATAAAAATTATTAGAATTTATGTTTGTTTACTCTAGTAATTTTAGCTTGTTTTAAAAGATATTTTAATTCAAACCTAATTTGATGATCAATGATATTTCACTCATCTCCTTGGTATCTTAGAATGTAGCTTTATGCATCTCATATCTTCAAATATTTTAGCTTTAATATATATTTACTTAATATGAAAATAATAATTTCTTAATATTAATATATAATTATTCGATAATTCATAGTACTTCAAAAAAAGGGCCAGTTGAGATAAAACAAATATCATTGAACTCATCTTGATGAGCTATATCTTTTTTAATCTTCATTTTTTATATTTATAAATATTATCCTTTTTTAGGATTTTAACACATTTTATGAGTTATTTTTGTTCTTATCCAATTTATGATCAAGGAGTTTATATTAATCATGTTAGTATAATAGAATGTAATTTTTTCACATAACTTGTCTTATTTTTTTCATATTTTTTGTTTTTATTAGGTTATTTTTCAACATAATTTGAAACCTCTTCTCATTTAACCTTTATTTGGCTATGAATTGGTTACATTGCATTTCTTTAATTTATTTCATTTTAGCTTTAATGTAAATTTATTTAATGTTAAAATAATAATTTATTATTTTTTAACTCATCTTAAAGAGTCCTTCTAAAGAAAATTTATTTTTTTTATATTTTCAAATATTTTATTTTCTAGGATTTTGGTACTTGAGATAGTTTTATTCATAAATGATTTGAAGATCGAGTATATTGCACTTCATCTCCTTACTATCTTTGAATGTAACTTTCTCATTCAAATTGTCTCATTTTTTCAAATTTTGAGATTTTATTTGTTTATCTTTCAATTGTATGTCCTTTAATTTGATTTTGTTTGGTTATATTATTTTGTAATAATTTATTCTTTTAGCGTTTATATATATCTACTTAATATTAAAAATTCAAATTTATTCTTATTTTTGCTTATATACTTTGATTATTAGTCGTAAATTCAAAATATTTTTTTCGAGAAAATAAAACAACATTAGATATGTCATAATGAGGACTAACTAATTAAATATTTATTTTTATATTTAAAATATTTTATTTTTAGGATTTTAGTACACTTTATGAGACATTTTGTTTCATTCAAGTATTGATTATTTAGGATTTTACCCAAGATCTCTTTATTATCTTAGATTGTATCTTTCTCATATAAATTATCTTTTTTCTTCAAATTTATTCTTTTTGATTTGCTTATACAAATATGAAACATTGCCTCATTTGTGTAACCTTTACATTTCTTTGATTGGATTAAACTACTTTACTTCAACCTATCTAATTTCAACTTTATTATATATATACTTAAAATTAAAATAATAATTTATTATTAATTTTTCTTCTTTACATTGATAATTCATTGTAATTCAAAATGATGTGTAATACGCACGTCTCGATAACTTATATCTAATTAAATATTCATTTTTATATTCTTTATTTTTTTACTTTGTAATCTTTTTTGTACACATTCAAAGCCACCCTAATTCATACATGATTTAGTGATTGAGGATGTTATACTTGACCTTTTTCGTATCTTAGAGAAAAAATTTTTATAAATGGCTATCTAGTTTCTTCAAATGTTTATCTTTGATTTGTTTATTTTATTGTGAAACTTTAAATCTTCTCTTGTTTGACATTTACATTGTTTTGATTTTCTTAATATTAAAACAATAATTTTTTATTTTTCCACAATAATTACAAAGGTAGTCTGACTATGATGAAGAAAAAGTAATTGGACTCGTATCAACAAACTCTAAGGAACTATATATTCATTTTTTATATTTTTAAATATTTTATTTTTTTAATTATTTTTGCATACTAAATAAGAATTTTAATTTGCATCAGAATTGGTGATCGAGGATGTTATCCTCGATCACTTTAATATCATGGATTATAACTTTTCCATAGTTTTTCTCTTTTCTTCAAATATTTTATTTTGATTTTGTTATACTACTATCTAATTCTAAATCTCTTCATATGTGATAATCTCAATGCATTAATTTTGTTAATTTATATTTCTTTAATTTATCATTTTTCAGCTTTAATATTTATTCACTAAATAGTTAATTAATAATTTATTAATATTTTCAATTTTTTGGTAGAAGATAGTAATTCAAAATAATATCAAATTGCCATGAAGCAATTCTCATTGTATTTATCCCAACAAGCTCTTTCAAAATAAATATTTATTTCTAGATTCTTATATTTTTATATTCCATGGGTTTTCCATGGTTCACAAAAAATTTTATTTATACTTTATTTAATCGTCGAAGATGTTACACTCAACCCCTATGGTGTCTTGGAGTGGAACTTTCCTAAATTATTAAACATATTTCTTCAAATTTTTCCATTCAATTTTATTATTTCTTTATGTAACTCATAATCTTCTCTCATATTTCCTTTGCATCACTTTGATTTGTATACACTATATTACATCAATTTAACTAATTTTATTTTTTAATATATATTTAAATAATATTAAAATGTTAATACTTTAATGTTTATTAATGTTGGCAATTCACATGAATTAAAAAAGAAATTTGATCAAGATAAAATAAATTTTTTATTCATCTTCATGATTGTTATTCAATTAAATATCATTTTTTATATTTTTAAATATTTTATTTTCTAAGGTTTAGGCAAGTTTTGCCTGAAATTTCAATTTGCATCCGATTTAATGATCAAGGCTGTTGTACTCAATTTCTTTAGTATGTTGCATTGGAGTTGTACTATGTAATTTATCTTCTTCTAATCTTTCACTTTTATTTGATTATATTACTATGTAAATAGAAAACTCCTATCGTGTGACATTTACATCACAATGAATTGGTTATATTACATTTTCTAATATATCTTATTTTATTTTAATATATATTTACTTAATATAAAAATAATAATTTATTATTATTTATGTTTATTGACCCAATAATTTATTATAAATCCAAGTCTTTAGAATCATCTTGATGAGCTCTATTAAATTAAATACATTTACGAGTTGTGATTCATACAAAATTTGATGATTGAAGATATTTCACTCAATCTTCTTAATACCTTGAATGTAAGTATCCCATTCAATTGTCTCCTTTTTAAAATTTTTTTACATTGCTTAGGTTATATTACTATGTAACTCTAAATCTACTTTTGAAAAATATGTTATTTGTTTTTAAATTATATTTCCTTAATTTGTGTAATTTTGTCTTTAAAATATATAAATGTAACAATTTATTATTACTTACTTTGGTAATCGATTGTAAATCAAAACCAGGTCTCATTGAACAACTCTATCCATTAAATATTCATTTCTTCAATTTTTAAAATATATTATTTTTGTTGTTTTTAGCATGGTTTATGAGAGATTTTTGAAATATTTATTTTTGAAATCATTACATGGTTTATAAAATATATCAATTCTTACATGATTTAATGATATATTATATTAAATTGATCTCTTTAATATATTGGAATGCATCTTTCATTTATAATTATCTCATTTCAATTTTTAAATGTTTTCCATTGATTTAGTTATATTACTTTAAATTGAAATAATAATTTATTATTATTTAAGGTTATTTAATTTTGTAATCCAAAAAATTCTAAATTATGTTTAATTAATTTATAATAAATATTATTATATTCATCTTGATAAGGTCTATCTATTCAAAAATTGATTTCTATATTTTTTAAATATTTTATTTTCTATGATTTTGGAATGCTTTATAAGACTTTTTTTGTACTTTATTTGATGAACATCGATATCAACACTCAATCTTCTTAGTATCTTTAAATACAACTTTTCAAGACAGGTGAACTCATTTATTCCATTTTTTTATTTGAATATATTATGATGTAACTTTACATCTCTTCACATATGACCTGTTCAATGTTTTGATTTAATTATATTACATTGCTTCAATTTATCTCATTTCAGCTTGATTATATATTTTCATAGAATTAAAAAAAATTTATTATTACTTATTTCTATATTCCTTGGTTACCCCTAGTAATTCAAATTAAGGTCTAATCAAGACAACACAGATGTCATTAGACTCAACTCGACTAGCTCCATCCAATTAAAAACTCATTTCCACTTTTGCTAATACTTTATTTTCAAAGGATTTAACCCAATTTATGAGATATTTCAAATCTTACTTGATTTGATAATCAAGGATGTTAGACTCTATCTCTTTAATATATTGGAATGTAACATTCTCCTAAACTTCAGCTCATCTATTAATTTTTTTTTCTTTTGATTTTGTTAAACTACTATGTAACATCTATTAATTTAAAAGTAATTGATATTGGTAAATCTTAGTAATTCCAAATAAGGATCTATTAGGATGAAACAAATTTTATTCAACTCATCCTAATGAACTTCATATAATTTAATATGTATTTTTATATTTTTTTTAATATTTTTTAATTTTTTAGGGTCTTTTTCTTTTTTATTAGTCATTTTAATTCCTACCTAATTCGATAACCACGAATATTACAGATGATATTCTCAATATTTTGCAATCTAGCTTTCTCATCGAATTTAACTCATTTCTTGAAATGTTTTGCATTGATTTGATTATATTTTTATGTAGTTCTAAATCTCTTTTTGCATGACTTGTATGTTTAACTTTGTTATATTGCATTAATTTTAAATTATAAAGTTTATATTTTAAACTATACTTACTTCATATGAAAATAATAATTTTTTATTAATTATTCTCAATGACTATTATAATTTATAATAATTATAAATGGGGACCAATAAAGATGAAATAATGCTCATAATACTCATCATGACAAGCTCTATCCAATTAAATATTTATTTTTAAATATTTTTTTAAAATATTTTATTTTTAATGGTTTTTGTGCACTTCATGAGTCAATTAAATTGATGCATGATTTAATAATCATAGGAGTCACATCCAATTATGCTTCCTACCAATCGAATAGACCTCATTCAGAATTACTATGAATTATTAAAGTAAATAAGCATCAATAAAAATAAATTATCATTTTAATATTAAGTCAATAATTATTTAAAGAAAATTAAGATTACTTAAAGCAATGTAGTATAACTAAAGAAAGGATATTTAAATGTTAAACAAGATGAGATTTAGAGTTAAATAATAATATAAAAGAATCAATGCAAAAAAATTCGAAAAACTAACATAAAAGTTTTAGTAAAGGTTTATGCTAAAGTACTAAGTCAAGCGTAACATCTTGCTTCATCAAGTCAAATACAAATGAAGTACATTATAAAATTTGCAAAACTACAAGAAAATAATATATATATATATATATATATAAATATGTAAATGAATTTTTAAATTGATAGAGCTCATTGGATGAGCCAAACAACATTTGTTACATCATGATTAGCTCTTGTTTAGAATTACAATGAATTATCAAAATGAATAAGAATTAATAAAAAACTTTATTATTATAAAATTTAGTAAATATATATTAAAACTTAAACAAGATAAATTTAGGCAAATTGAAAGCTAGATAGTAATATGACCAATTGAAAGTAAAACTATTAAAGAAATAAGATATGCCATATGAGAATATTACATTATAAGAGACTAAAGATATGGATTGCAACCTCATTAATTGTCAAGTCATGTACGAATAGAAATATCATGTAAAGTTTGACCAAGTCCTTCAAAGTTAAATATTTAAAAATTTATAGCTTATTGAATAAATCTCATTGAGATAAGTTTAGTGATATTGTTACACCCTTGTGTTTGATGAATCAAGCATAAATGTGTATATTTTATTTGGGCTTGATTTTAAGTAAAATTGTTACTAATTAATTAAATCAAGCCATGTATTTTAGATGTCTAAAATAATGGTCTCTAAGGGCCTTGAGGTCATGGCATACTTCAAGGAAATTTGAGACATGCACAAGATTTTTTATAATTAAATTTCTTTTTATTTCTCTTGAATTTGATATGTCCAAACTTTGAGATTATGATGCACACTAGTAGTATTAACATTTAAAAATATTATAAAGTTATTTAATAATGAATTTTGATTTTTGGGCCAAGCATATTTGACAAAATGTATAGACATTGGTATTTGATTTTTTAATATTGCTTTGGAATTGTTTTTCATGAATTTCTTTTCATAGCTATTTAAATAACTTATAATACTATAAGAATATAAAATTATCTTTATACACTTATATTCAAATTTTTGGCACAAAAATTCGTCAAAAATACCCTAAAACAGTTGAAGTCTCGGGAAAATGCACTGTAGCAATGGGTGGGTAGACTTGGTGCGAAAACTGCCCGTCCAGGTCTTTTAGAAATTAAAAATTTAATTTAAAAATAAAAATTTTGTTGACCCGAGAAGGTCGAGCCAAGCCCGCTGAGAGGAGCTCGGCTAGTGCTGGTCAACGGTCAAATCAACAGTGCCTGGCTAAGCCAAGCCCGCCCAAAGCCCGCCAAGAAGAGCTCGGCTAGGTCAAACTACAGCGTGGTCAACAGTCAATGAACAATGCTTGGCTAAGTCAACCCGAACCAGGTGATCAAGTCCTGGTCAAGGAAGGGGGAGCCAACCCCAAAGAGGCTAGCAATGTAAACAGAGTGGATTTCTTATATAGCGCTCTAAAACTTCTACATACGTAATGTGGGACTAAAAATCCCAGTTTCAGCCTTTGCGGGATCCAATGACTCAGATCAAGCCCGCCCGGATCCAATGCACGGGAATCATCACGTAAGGTAAAATCTGTGTCGTTCATCTTTGCGCCCGGATCCTACGCACGGGATTAAATCGCGTAAATGGTAATCACGAGATTTAATCCGTGTCGTTCGATTACACGCCCGGATCCAATGCTCTGGATTAAGCTCGAATGGTAAAATGCGTAAATCAATCTACGCTGTTCGTTTTTGCACCTAGATCGGAAGGTAGCTGCTTTCCGTCCATTGCCCAAACAGCTAATTAATTTTTGGAGCCGTTGGGGGTGTTTTTAGAGCTCAAATTTGAGCTCTATAAATAGGGAAAATTGACGTATTTTTCAGTTTAACCTTTGCTAAATTTTCCAAAGATTTCAGATCTCAAAATTCAAGCACTCAAGCAAAAACGGTGCATCCAAGCTCAAAAAGCAAAGCAACAAGAAGGCTATTGGAATTAGAGGTTTTTCAATTATTTCTCAATTTCTATCCCTCTAATTTGTCGATTGTGTGTGCCTCCTATTTTCTCCTATTTCTCTTAAGTTTTTTGTCAATCGTTGTACTTTTTGTTTTGGGGCAAGGATAACCCGGCAGTAGTGCTAAAGCCCCGGGTTTGAGTTGAGCCCGGTAAAAACTCAAGTAGGTTTGGGATTAGCCGTAGTAAAAATCCCAAGTAGGTTTGAGGTGAATAGTACAAAAAACCTCACTTGTAATCGGTGCATTTAGTGGATTTTTCCCAACACTGGTTGGGGGTGGACGTAGACTCTGTTTTGAGTCGAACCACTTAAAAATTTGTGTGTTCAACTCTCTTTACTCTTGCTTAAAGGTTTTTAAGTTTAATTTCGAAATTCATAAAATTTTAAATACACAATTCACCCCCCCCCCCCCTCTTGTGGGATTTCCTTAGCACGAAACACTTCCGATATATGTTTCTTTTATATGTTATCTCATTCTAAATTACTACAAATAATCAAACTAAATAAATATAAATAATAATAATTTTATTTTTAATATTAAGTACATATAAATTAAAATCATGTGAGCTTAATTGAAGTGATGTAATATAATTAAATAAAATCAGTGTATTGGTGACTTGTTGAGGAGATTTAATAGTACATAGTAATATAACTAACTCAAGAAGAAAAGCTAAAAGAAATGATATAATTATTACAAGTTACATTCCAGTACACTATCGAGACATAATGTAGCATCCTCGAAGATAAAAGTAAGCATGAATCAATATATTTAGTAAATAGTATCAAAACTCTAAAAAAAAAAAAAATTTAAAATATAAAAAATATATATAATTAGATAAAACTTATTAAGCTGAGCCTAATGATATTTGTTTAATCTCAATCAACATCAAAAGGAATTACTACAAATTAACAAAGTGATCATCAAATAACTTATAAGTCAAAATATCTTAAATAATACTAAAAACAAGAAAATAAAGTTTTTTTAAATATATATAAATAAGAAATTTATTGGAGAAAGGCCATTTGGAGAAGTTAAACAACCCTTCTTTTGTTTATGTCGGACCTTATTTGGAATTATTATGATATACCAAAGTAAATAAACATAAATAATAATAAATTATTATTTTAAAAATCAATAAATATATATTAAAGTTGAATCTAGATCAATTGAATTAATATAATATAGCATAAATGTAATGCAAAGGTTACACGAGTAGTTTCATAGCTACAAAGTAATACAACCAAATCAAAGGAAAAAATTTGAAAAAAGGAGAAAGTTTTTGGAAAGAAGGTTTCTAAGATATTTAAGATATTGAGTATAACATCCTCAATCATCAAATTAAGTGAGAATTAAAAACTCTAGTAAAGCATGTAAAAATCCTTAAAAATAAAATACTTAAAAATGTATAAAAGAATTTTCATTTGGTAGAATTTCTCAAGGTGAGTCCAGTGAAGTTTGTTTACACACGATGAGACCTCGTTTGCAATTATTGCAATTTTTCAAATTAAATTTGAACAAATAATTAAAAGTTATTTTTTAAATTAAGAAAATTTATATTAAAGTTTGAAAGAGATAACTTGAAGCAATTTAATGTAGAAAAATTATGACAATGCAAAGGTCGCATGAGAGGAGATTTATGGTTATATGGTAGCATAGTGAATTAAAAGAAAAAAATAAAAAGAAATGACATAAACTGTTTGAGAAGTTACAGTCCAAGATATGAAAGGGATTGAGCCTTGTGATATCCACATTTGAAAACATTATGAATCAAAAATGTATCTTAAAGCATGCAAAGATGCTTGAAAGTAAAATATTTAAAATTACATAAATGAATATTTACAAACTTTTATTTAAAAGGAGTGTTTTATAAGCTACTAAGTATAAATGTTATCTAGTAAATGTGACAAGAAATATAGCTTTTAATGCAAAGATTATAATTCTTATATGGTTTATATTTAATAAAATAGCAAAGTTGTTGATATATATATATATATATATATATATATATATATTAGAAGGGAAAGATGAATCACATAAAGAAATTTTAATGGAGAGCAAGATGTGACTGACAATGAACTTGCTCATTAGGAGACACAAAAATGAATGAAATTGGTAAATAATTTTGAGGAAGGTAGATGGGACAAACTTTACATAGAAAGTCTAGAAACTATTACTTAGAAATTCAAGCTGAGGCTTCTCTTTTAAATTTTTATGGTTCTAAAGAAATTTATTAAATTTTCAAGTTAAGTTAATGTATAGTACGAAAAGAGTTTCATTACAGAGCAATTTCCACACAGTGTTTGGTGGGAACATAAACAAAAGTAATTGGGATTTATTCAAACAAATAGGTTCAAAGAAGTGTTCATTCCATATATCTATTTCTTCATCAATTGAATTGATAGAATGGTCCAAGAAAACTTTAGGGATGTTGAAGAAGTTGATGCAATATTATCATTTGATAAAGATTAAACTATTCATTCAAAATTTCCTATGTTCCAACACTTTTATTAGTTTCTCTAGAGTCCCGTGTACATACTAGAATGTTTAATCAAGATATGATAGGCATCAAACGGTCTTAAAAAGACATTAAATTCTTTGATTTCGACATGTAGAGAAATAAAAAATTTGATATCATATAAATTATAGATGTTTAATTTTTACCAAATAAGCACTTAGTCATTTAATGATTTTGAAAAAAATTGAACTTTAGATTGATACCTCTAAATTACTCAAACTGTGAAAATAAATCATGGTATATACTGGGGAGACATTGAGAAAAAAATTATTGTTTTAAATTCAAAACGTGCGGAAGATTCATTAGAAAAATCTAATGTGTATAAAATTTGTGAATAATTTTTTGAAATAAAAAGAAATATTCAAGAAGGGAAATGAAAATTAAACTGAGGTAAGAAAACGACATGGTTAAGTTATGCATCTACTTAAAGTATTGATCCTAGGTTCAATGCCAGAGGATAGGCATTCAACAAATTTCATAATAAACTTTTTTTTATTTTATTGAACTTCTAATCAGATTATAGTTAAATGTGTTTATTTTAAATTGACGAGATGTATTATCTCCAATGAAATGCATGTGTGATTGTTCTTGATAATGATCTAATGTACTTAGAAATGACGACCAAGGACAACTCTTTCACAATGGAAATAAAATGATATGTTTGATAAATTTAATTCATAAACCCATCTCATGTGGGATCCATAATGATTTATTTAGTGACATGGAAATTTTCTTAAGTTTGTTTTTACATTAATGTTCAAACTTGTGGCATGACCTTATGCTTGTATTCCCTTATGTAGCCACTTACACAATTGTTTGCTATTATTTCCATGTTCTAAGGATGTACAACTTGGCACACCACTAAAGTAGTAGCTAGAGATAACAAAATCAAAAAGGTAATGTTGGACGAGCTATTGAAAAATGTTGACAACATTGAAATAATTTTATTTTCTAATGGTATTATATATTATATTTATTTATCTTTCATATGTTGGTATTTATTTATCTTTCTCTACAAATTTTATTATTTTTATTTTATTTCTATGTTTGGAGAATTGTTATCATTTTGCTTTTGATATAGGGATTCTTATTGTAATTTATTAAATTACCTTCATATTATAAAATTACATATAATAATTTCTAGTTTTGAATGTAAAATAGTGAGAACTTCTTGCTTGTCAATGATGCACTAGCTATGTAAGGAACCTCTATTATGTTTCTAAAAAACTAAACCTTTACCATTTCTTTTGTGATTGTTTGGTAGAAAAATGTTTGACACAATATTATGTGCACTAAAGACATGTAAGTTCTTGACATTTGTGGTTTACATTTCAAATTAAAACATTTTTTGGTCATAGAAAGGATTTTTCAATTAAATCTTATAATATTTTTAAGGATGTTTTCCAATCATTTAGATGTTGGCACTAGGAGAAATATATACTGTGTTCACTAGTAAGCTACATGCTAATGAGAAACAAGCTCTTGCATTTTAAAATTCCATTTTTCTTTTAAGGATCATACTTCTCTTAAATTTAAGAATGCAACGTACAACTCTCAAAGATTGTTTTCAAGTTGATTATAAGAAAGATTACAACTATGTGCCTCATCACTTTTACACTCATGGTTTGATTCCACTAGGAAGAGTTCACCAAATCATCACTCATTGATTAAGTTGATGACCCTTTATGATTAGAATCACTCCAAGTACCTACCATTTCTTCTTTTTCTTTTTTAGTAGGCACTTAGTTCATGTTAACTAAAGTTTGTTGCAATCATAATAGATTAGTTTATTTTTATTCTTTTCTTTTACCACTTTGCTTCTAAATAAATTCATGAAATAAGAGTAATAAGAAAAATATGGGTACCTTTACCACGTTATGTCATGTATCAAAAGATAATAAGAGTTTTAGTTTCCATTTATTTAAATTATAAAAAGCATAGAACCAAAAGTTCAAGATAAAAATTCTTCAGATCAAGCTTTTCTTCTATCGTTTCCTTATATTCATTTATACATACGAATAAAATATACCACTTGTTGTAGATTTGTCAGTTCCTATAAATGTAAACAAAATACAACTTTGTAATAGAATAAAAGGGTTCACTTTCTATTTCCTCTATATTTCTACAAGAACTATTCATAAAAGGCATTAAAATCTAAATTAAAATCCATAAATGTAGTGAAAATATTTAACATGCATCTACATTAGGCTCTCTTACTTTCTAGTAATATTGAGTGAAGCATGCAGATATTCTTAAGAATTTGAAGCAAAGGTTTCAAAACAATAATGGATTTTTGAAGGACAAACCTTGTATTAAGTGTTTAAAAATTGCTAGCCATATTATAAGTTGTGTGCTATGAATTCTAGCAGTAATGATAAGTGATGATGCACTTCAAGAAATTTCAATATCCATAAATGTATTATGCCAAAAAGAAATTTTCCTATGAATATGATTTTGCTGCAAAACAATTTGAATCAAACTTTTTGAACTTTAAAAATGTTATTATTTCTTTCACATTCAAGCTAATAGATAATGCAATTTTATCCCTTGTGATTTTCAATACATGTAACCATCTTGCATTTCCTTTATTTTAGATATTCATATAAAAAATATACTTTTTTCAAAATTTTACATTTTTTAAAAATTTCTTTAAAAGGGTTGAGTGCTCAATGAAGTTAATTCTAATTCATTATTAGAGATTTTACTTTCATCATTATCACTCCTAGATGTCTAATTGCTTGACATGAATTACACCACATAGTCTTTTTCTCTTCTCCATTCCTCAAATTATTTAAATCTTTTGATGTGGATCCAAATAACTTCGAATGGAAACAATGGACAACTTCCCATCTTTTTGAACGTTTTTCTTCAATTTCTTCTTCTCTATAAATGTTATGCAATTTAAGTAGAAATGACTAGGTTAATGACATTCATAAAAGTGTTTCTAAACTTTTCATTTTAAATTTCTTTTCTTTTCTCAACTTCTTTCTTGTTTTAGCTTTCCTGTTGCTAAGTTCTTCATTATTTTGGGTTAGACTTCTAGTAAGGAGCCCTAGCTCTATATTACTTGATTATTTTCCTTCAAAAAGGGATGTAGTAGCCTTCAATGTGAAGTCTTCCATCTCCATTAGCACTAATTGTGATCTCCTTTCTCTTGTGATTGCCATCACATTAATTATGACATGACCAAGTAGCTCATCTGCTACAAGAAGTTTAGGTTCTTGGTGGCAATAATTATGTTCATAGAAAAATAAAACACTTTAACCATCATTTCGATTATCTTCCTCACTTGCTTGACAATAGTGAATACTCTGTCAAGGCTTTAGAAACAATTAACACTATTTGTAAATCTAAAATTACATTATTGGTGTTGTCCTTTATTAATGCAAAATATCTCTTCATCATGCATAAGAAAATTATTGTTAGGTGCTCTAATTTTAGTAACACAATTGTAGCTATCATCAAGCTTTTGTCAAAGTTCATGGGCAACTTATGGTTCACAATCCTATTAAATTTACTAGTGAAGTGATAATAATGTGGGATATGCCAAGGTTTAGCACTAATTAGATCTCCATATTTTTCTTATGAGGTGTGTTCATTGAATTCCTTTTCAGCAATCCCATTATTAACCATTTTATATGGAGATTAAAAAAACATTATCAATGGTATGCCTTAAATCATTAATTATCTATTAAAGAAAATTTTTATTTTATATTTTCAACCCAGCAAAATAGCATTTAAATATTGGAGGATGATGGTATGAAGGAACTTATCCTAAATGTCATCTTCGTTAACCATTGTGTGAATCATCATAAACAACTTTTGCATCATGGTGTGTCTCTAGGAACAATGATGCTAATAAAGTATGTTAGAATTGAAGAAGTTGTCAAAGGAAGAGATGGGTGAATTCAAAGATATAAATGTTTGGAACCTTTCATAATATTTTGGATGGCTTTCAATGGCTCAAAAACACACCAATGACTCTCTAATGGATGTTTTTCAATAATATAAAATCTTCTCATGCTAGTCATTACCCATTTAAAATGAATAAAATATTCCCAATATTCCAAACATTACATTTTTGGTTAAGTACTTTTTTTTGTTTTCATACCATATATTAAATAAATGTATCGTTTGAAACCTTTGGTTTTGCTCACTATATAGAACCCATAGCCAAATGAACTAAATGTATTATGTATTAATTATCATATATTGTGTGAACATCTTTGGTTCATTTTAAGCACTCCACATGCGATCAATTCTCCTAATGCTGAAATAATTTGAATTGAATGTACTATACAATCTAAATGAAAGCTTTGAAATCAAACTTTTACATCACCTATAACACTCTTAATCTACATTCTTATTACGTTTAACTAAATGTACTACATATACCATTAGAATGAAAAGCTTTTAAATGATTTTTTTACTTCACATATCATCATCTCAATCTACATGCATATTGACTTGAACTAAATGTATTGCTCGTAATGGATAATATGTCATCTTTTATATAGACTTTTACTCATTTTTCATATTTTGCAAACTATGATTTTGGTTCATTATCTATAAATGAAAAAAAACTTTTATCTTTAATATGGCATATTTATGGCCCTAAGACCATCTTTGGATGTATTTTGCATCTAAAGTAAAGAATGACTTTGTACAAGAAATTTGCTAAAAAGGCTTTTTCTCATACACTCAAAATAACACTTTTTGTAGTGTTTCAAAAATTTTGTTATAGGACATACATTCTCTATCCTTATAAACAAGAATCTAAAATGTAACATCTTGAGGTGTGCACAAGCTTCTTGCACGGTACATGATTCATTCGTACCAGTCCATGCTACTAAAACAAATGAGTCAAGGATAAGCACTTGAACTAATTTAATGATAATTTTAAGATTCATGAGCTAAAACACTTTGAGAAAAAGTATTAGCATAATAATAGAGTAGATATATTTCTAGCTAAATAGCAAAAAGTAGACCAAGTGTTCGAAAGAACTTATATTTTTTGTGAACTTGGAGAAAAGTATGACAATAATGAATCATTCATATAACCAACAAATATGTCAATGAACTACTAAAATGCCTTGGTTATGAAAAACTTAAGAAATAATGATCTAATGACAACTAGCACTAACTTAAAAATAAAAGATGGAAGAACTTCATAGATTTGAAAGTATATGAACGGCATAACTCATATTTCATCATGCTTTAATGTTTCAATTAAATTACTTACTAAAAGATAATGCTGATCTACCTTAGAGTATATAACTTTTGTTTGCAATATTTTGACCCATAGTAACGTGATTTCATTTAAACTTTAAATATAACATGCTTAAAATAGTTCTTAAAGTTTTATTTATATCGACTTTGCAACAATTTATGAGATGAAATCAAGCCTTATCTTGGGATGTTATGTATCTCTTTTGTACTGTCACTTGAATCATACTATAATAATTTCTTTCCAAGGTTAAACTTTGAAAATTCAAAGAAAATTCTTTGTACTTTTATCATGATAAATGTGCTATAATTTTTATGTAGAAATAATTTTATTTTTTGTGTTTGTTGCACTTAATGCCAAATCATGCGTGCATCATGCCATGAAGATGAAAACTAAGTAAAAATTAGAAAAAATATTAAGTAATGTTATGAGACAAGATTAAGAACACATGAAATTGTAATTCATAAAAATTGAACTCAAAAGTTAAACTTTAAATTTTGTTATAGCTATGGGTAAACCTAGAAATAAGAAGAAACTTTTGATCATAACATTGAAGAGAATGATCAAAATCTTGGTTTGTAACTCATATTGAGGTTCATGATTTTATGTTCTTCATGTGAACCTTAATGTATCAAAAAAAAAAGTTAGGAAGAATAATTTATGGCACCTGGTGAGCCTTTAAGGACAATTTTAGAGAGGGATCTAAACTTAAGACACCATTTCATTTAATGCAAGATGGTGTTTAGGGTTGAGAGAACACATGGATATTACCTTAAGAATGGTCTCAATCTTAACTACATTAAGGCTAAGAGAAAGACCTCACATTATAATGCTCTTAGTCCACAAGCTAGAAACCCTAAATAATGATATAGGGTTTAGGATGACCTAAGAAAGATCAAAGGAAGAAGCTAATGTCATAGGTAAGCATAATGGGCATTGAGAATTGCAAATGAGACCCATATAAAACAAAGATTTATGAAGAATGACTTTTATGATAACATGACAAAAGTTATGAGTATATGTTGCATTTGGTAGATAATTACTTAACCTTAAGGAATAAGCTCAAATGGACTCCTACAAAATGTTAAAGAGATTAAGCAGTTGAAAGACTAGTTATGGTTAATGGCCAATAATAGATGAGGAATCTTAGACGCTATGATAATTGTAGTTTGTATGATTATGTCTGTGTGTGGATGTGTGTGCTTGTATATGTGTGCGAGGGTTGTGTGTGCAAGTGCGCATGTGTGCATGCACTCATGTGTCTGTGTACGCATGCATGGTTGCACTTGAATGCATGTGTGCATGAGCATGTGGCATATGTGTATGCTTTCACAATTGTTGTTGTGTTTGTATTTGTGTGGGTGCATGTGTGTGTTAATTTGGGCATGAGTGTGTGTGGGTATGTGTGTGTGTGTGCATGTATATAGACATGCACATCTGTGTTTGTGTATGTATGTGTGTACATGAGTGTGAAAGCATATGTGTGTTTGTGCATGTGTGTGTTACATGTCTGCATGTGTGCATGTTTGAATGTATGTGTGTGGGCATGTGCCAACATTTTTGCTCACTGTTATGTGCTTGCATGTGTGCATTTCTACTTATTTATGTCTATACATGTGTGTGCTTGTGCATGTGCACATGAGTTCATATGTGCATATGCATGTGTGTGGTTTTTGGTGTAAGTGTGTGTGTGTGTCTGTCTGTCTAACTATGTGCATCTGTGTCTAAACATTTGTGACTTGTGCATGCTTGAGTGTGTGTGTGCATGAATGCATATGTATATTTGTGCACATGTTTGTCTTAAGGAGCACACATGTTTGTGTGTGTTAGTATTCATGTGTGTTTCTTTATGTGCTCATGCTTATGTGTGTCAATGCATTTGTGTTTGTTCATGTGTGTATGCATGTGTGTGTGTGTGCGTGGATGTTTGTGCATGTGTTTGTGAATGTTGGGAAGTGTGAGTTTGAGTTTTGTATGTGTGTGCGTGTGCATATTTGCATATGTGTGTGTGCATGAGCACATGTTTTATTGTGTTTTTTGAGTTAGTGTATGTATGTTTCTGTGCTTATTTGTGTGCATGTGTGTGAGTATCTATGTGCATGTGTGTATGTGTGTGCATAGGTGTGTTTGTGTGATGTATGGTTGTGTGTGTGTCTATGCAAGCATGTGTCAATGCATCTATGTGTGCATGAAAATAAGTGAGTGTGGGTGTGTGTGTTTATGTGCATGTTCATGCACATGCACATGTGGTTGTGTGTGAGTGTGTGAATGTGTGTTTCTAAGTGTGTTTGTACATGTGCTTGTGAATCTACATCCATGAGTGCATGTGTTTGTGTGTGTGAGTATGCATGTGAGTGTGTGTGTGTGTGTGTGTTTGGGAGTGTCTGCAAGTCTATATGTGTGTGTGTGTATACAAATATGAAAGTGTATGTGCATGGGTCTGCCTATATTTTTGCATGCAAGTCTATGTACATGTGTGTGCATAAGGACGTGTATATGTGTACTTCTGTGAGCATAGGTATAAGTGTGTGTGTACATGTGCAAGAGAGTGTACATGTGTGGGTGCACACATGGGTGTTCATATGTGTATGTGTGCATGCATGCAATTTTGTGTGTGTGTGTGTGTGCACCTATACATCTTTGTGTGTTCTTATGTTTGTGTGCATGCATGTGTGTTTGCATGTGTATGCATGTGTGTGTGCGCATACACATGTGTGTTTTTGTGTACATGTGTGTACTTTTGTTTGTGTATTGTACTGTCTGCATGGTTGAATGTGTGTGTTCGTGTGTGTGTGTGTGTGCATATGAGTCTTTACATGTGTGCATGTGAGCATGTTTGTGTGTATGTGTTCTTGTGTGTATGGGTGTGTTCTTGTGTTTATGTGCACTAATGCCTGTGTGTGCTCTTGTGTGTTTATGTGTACATCTGTGTTCATGTGTGTGTGCATGTATGTTTCCATGCAATCAAATGTGTGCAAATGCATATTTGTTTGTGTTTTATGTGTATATATAAGTGTGAATATTCATATGTATGTCTTTGTGAGTGTCTGTGTGTGCACATGGATGCATGTGTGCATGTTCATTACCTATGTGTATGTGTACATTCGTGTGCATCTGTGTGTGTCTATGTATGTTCATGTGAGTATGTGTTTATGTGTGCATGCCTATGTGTATGCTTCTATTTGTGCTTATAGATATGTGTGATTATGTGTGCGTGTTCATGTTAGGGGGTGTGAGTGTGTGTGTGTGTCTGTGCACAAGTGAATGCATGCGTGCATCTGTGTGCATGTGTTTGTGCACATGTTTTATGAATGTGTGTGGATGTATATACTTATGTGTATGCAAGTGTTTGGGTGCTTGTATGTGTGTGTATGTGTTTTTACATGTGTGCGTGCATTTGTGCATGTCTACTGAGCATGCATGAGTGCCTATGTGTGAGTGTGTATATCTAGGTGTGGGTGTGTGCATGCATGTGTGTATGTGTGCATGTGCGTATGTGTGCATACGTGTGTGTGATTTTGTGTGTATGAGTGTATGTGTGTGCATGCATGTGCATGTGCTTTTGCATGTGTATGTGTGTGTCCTTGTGTTTTGTGTGTGTGTATATGTATGCATGCAAGTGTTTTTGTGCGAGTGTGTGTGCCATGTATGTTAGCATGTGTGTGTCAATCTTTATTTATGTTTGTATCTTTTTGTGCATGTTTATGCAAGAGTGTGCATCTGTCTGAGTGTTCACATATTTGTGTGTGTGTGTATGTGTATTGATGTGCATATATATATGTGTATGTAGCTATATATATGTGTGCATATGTATGTTTATGTGTGTGTGTGTGTGCATGCATGCTTATGTGTGTAGACATGTTTGTTTGTGAACACATGTGGCTTTGTGTGTGTGCATGTGTGTATTTATGTGTGCAAGTGTCTCCTTGTGCATGGGTGTGTATGTGTGTGTGCTTGTCAATGGTTGTGTGTGTCCACATGTGTCTCTATGTGTGTTCACATGTATGTGTGTGAGCATGCATATGTGCGTATAGGCATGTGCTTTTAATAGCGTGTGCATGTGTATGTGCACAGTGCATTTACTTGTTCATTTTTGTGTGTATATTTTTTTATCTGTGCATGTGTGTACATGTGTATGCATGTGTGCATTTTTGTGTGTGTTTATATTCATGATGTTGTGTTTGTTCATGTCTACATGCGCATGCATGTTTGTGCGTGTGTTCTTGGGTGTGTGTAGGTGCATACATATGTGCTTGTGTGCAGGCATTCTTGTACATGTGTGTGTTCTTGCTTATGTGCATGCATGTGTGTATTTGCATGTGCATGTGTGTCTATCTTTATGTATGCGTGTATGTTTTTATGTTCATGTGTGTGCATGTGAGTGTATATGTGTGCATGTGTGCTTGTGTGTCTATGTCTACATATGGGTGCATACATGCATATATATACTATGCATGTGTGTGTACTTATATGTGTATGTGGGTGTTGTTTTGGATGTCTATAAGTACATGTGTATGTGTGTGTGTGTGTATGCTTGAGTGTTTTTATATGTGTGTACTTTTGTGTGTTTGTGCACATGTGTGTATTATGAGTGTATATATGTGTCTTTGTGTGGTTATATGTGTATGTACTTATGTATATGTGGCTATTTGCATGCATGCATGTATGTGTGTATGTGCGTGCATCTATGTACGTGTCATGCGTGTGTGCATGTCTGTGTGTGTGAACCTGTGTGTGTAGGTTTGGTGTATGTGTACATGTGTGTGCGCATGTGTGTGTGCATGTGTTGGTGGTAGTGTGCATGTTGGTGAGCGTTTATATGGTTGCATACATGCATGCATATGTGTGTGCAAACACACACATGTATGTGTGAGTGATTGCGTCAGTGTGTGTGTGTGTGCAGGTATGTGTTTGCCTCTGTGTGCTTCTATGTGTATATACTCATGCTTCTGCGCATAAGCACATGTGTGCGTCTACAAATGAACATGTGTGTATGTTGGTTTTTGTACATGTCTATATGTGTGTGTACATATGTCCATACATGTGTGTGAGTCTATGTGTGTGTGTGCATATGTTTGCATGTGTGTGCTTGTTTGTGCTTATGAGTGTGTTTGCATGAATGCATGTATACCTGTGTGCATATGTGTGTGCATCATGCAAGAATTCATTTATATGTGCATGTGCATGAGCATGTGGGTGTGCACATGTGTGTATGTGTGTGACATATGCTTATGTGCATGTTTGTTTTTACATGTGTTTGCATGTGTGTGTGTATCTATGGGTGTGTGTTCTTGTGGGTGTATGCAAGCAAGTGTGTGTGTGTGTGTATGTGAAAGTGTATGTGCATGCATGTGTCTTTGTGTGTGTGTGTGTGCATGGATGTGTATGTGTGCATGCATGTGCATGTGTGTATGTTGCAGTCGATGTGTTTATGCATGTGTCCATGTGAATGTGTGGGGGAATGTGCATATACACTTAAGTGTGTGTATGTGTTTGTGTACATGTGCATATATGTATGTTCACATGTGACTGTATGTATGTGTATACATGTATGTACGTGTGTGTAAGTGCTTGTGTGTGTGGGTGTGTGTGGCTATGTGTGCACATGTGTGCCTGTGTGTGTGTGTGTGCTTGTCTCTCATGTTTGGATATGGGTTGGTGTGTTTCCATGTGTATGTGTATGCATATTTGCACATAGGTGCATGTGTTTGTATGTGTGTGTGTATGCATGCATGCATGTTTCTATGTGTGTACGTGTACGTGTGCGTGTGTGTGTGTGGCATGTACTTGTGTGCAAGCATGTACTTTTGTGCGAGCATGTGTGTGTGTATTCATGCCTATATGTCTATGCATGTGTTTCCATGTGTCCATGTGTCCATGTGTGGGTGTGTGCATGCATGTATGTGGCTATGCATACATGTTTGCATGCGTTTGTGCATGTTTGTGCATGTATGTGTGTGTGTGTGTGTTTGCATGTCTGTGCATGATTGTGTACATGTGTGTGTGTGTGTGTGTTTCTATGTGTGTGAGTGTGTATGCAAAGTTATGCATGTACATGCATGTGTGCATGTGTTTGTGCATCCACTCATCTATGTGTCCCTATGTGTGCATGCACTCGTTCCTGTGTTCCAAAGTATATGTGTGTGAATATTTTTATTTGTACATCTATTTTTGCAAGTGTGTGTGTGTGTGTTTGTGTTTGTTTGTGTGGATGTGTGTGTTAATGCACACGTCTATGCTTGTTTGTGTATCCATGGGCATGTGTGTGTACTTTTGCATTTGTGCGAATGCATCTTTGTGCATGGGTGTGTGTGTACGGCTGTGTGTACGTGCATGTTGGTACATATGTATGTGCATGCATGTAAGCATTAGTGTGTGCTCATGCATGAGTGTGCATGTGTTTTGGTGTGTGTATGCATGTGTGTTCATGTGTGTATGCTTGTGTATGTGCATGCATGTGCACGTCTTTTTGTGTGCATGTGTGTCAGTATGTATGTATGTTTGTCTTCCTATGCATTTGCATGAATGTCTATGAGTTTGGTCAAGCATGTATTTTTGTGTGTTCATGTGCATGTTTTTGTGTGTGTGTGTACTTGTGTGCATTTCTGGATGTGTGCATGCATGTGTTCTTAAGTGTGTGTTTGTGTGTGTATATTTATGTCTATGCATTTATGTTTATGAGTTTGTGTGTGTGTTTATGTTTGTGTGTGTGAGTATGTGTGTTTTTTATGCACATCTATCTTTTTGCGTGTATCTATGCACATGTGTTTGTGCGTATTTGTGTTTGTGTGAATCTATGTGTGTGGATGTATGTGTATAGGTGTGTGTGTGTGTGTGTGTATGTATGTAATTATGTGTACGTACATATTCATGTATGTGTGGTGGTGTGTATATGTGTGCATGCATGTAAGCATTAGTGTGTGTACATGCATGAGCATGCATACATGTGTGTGTGTGTATTTGTCTATGCATGTCTATGTGTCTTTGTGTGTGCATGCATGGTAGTATGTATATGTGTGCATCCGTGTTTGTGCATATTTGCGTGTACGTGCGTGTGTCCTTGAGCATGCATGTGTGTGCATTTTTTGTATTCAATGTGTATGTGCCCAAGTGTGTGCATGTGTGTGTATGTGAGTGTCTGGTGTATGCATGTGCTTGTGTTTGTGCATGTCTATGTTTATGCACACATTTGTGTATATGTGTGTGTGTGTGTGCATGTGAGCTTGAGTTCCTTTGAGTGCAAGTGAGTGCATGTGTGTGTTTGGGCATGCATTTGTGTGGATGTGTGTATGAGTTTTTATGCTCTTATGTGCATATCTGTTTGTTTGTGCATGCACATTTGTGCACATGTTGTGTTTGTTTGTACATGCATGTGTATGTCTATGTGTACATGTGTGTGTTTATGTGCATTTGTGCTTGTGCATGTGTGCACATTCATTTGTGTGTGTTTTCATTCATATGTATGTGTTCGTGCTTCTTAGTGTGTGTGTGTGTGTGTGTGTGTGTCTATGCTAATGTGTGTGTTCGTGCATTTGTTTGTGGGTTCAAGCATGTCTATGTGTAGGTGAGTACGTGCTTATTTGTTTGCATGTATATGGGAGTTAGTGTGCATGCAATTGCATATGTGTTCATACATGTGTGTGTGTGTAAGTGTTCATGTGTGCATACGTGTGCCTGTTTGCATGTGCATGTGAGAGTGCAAACATGTTCACGTATGTGTGCACCTACACATATGCAAGTGAGCATGTGCACGTGAATGTCTGTGTTTTGTGCTCATGTGTGCATGGTAGTGTGTGAATTTACATATGCATATACATGCATGCATAGGAATGTGTGTATGCATGTGTCTGTCTACGTGCATGAGTGCACGTGTGTATTTGCATGTGCATATGTGTGTGTTCTTGTGTGTCTATTCTTGAGGGCATGCATGTATTTGTGAGTATGTGTGTGCGAGTGTGCATGAGTGCGTGTGTGTGCTTCCATGCATATGAGTGTCTGTGCATTTGTGCATGAGTATGTGTTTTTTTTTGCATGCATATGCATGTGTATATGTGTGTCTATGCATGTATGTCTAAGAGTGTGTTTGTGCATACGTATATGTTTGTGCATGCCTATATGTGTATTTGAGTGTGTGAGTGCATTTACCATAGGTTTGTGTGCATGTGTTTTTGTGTGTTCACACCCATGTGTCCTTGTGTATGTGTTTATATGTGCATCTTTGCCTATGCATGTCAATATCTATGAGTGTGTGCATATGCATGTATGTGTTTGTGTGTATGTGTATGTGTATGGGTATATGTGTGTGCATACATTTGTGTTTGTGTGCTTGCATTCCTACATGTGCATGTGCATGCATGTGTGTATTCATTGGTGTGTGTGTGTGTATATGTGCATGCATGTAGGCATGCGTGTGTGTATGCATGTGTGTGTACATATGAGCGGGTGTGTGCATGCATGTGTGTGTGCGCATCCATGTATGCATGCATGCTTGTGTGTAGTGTGTGTGTGTGTGCTTGTGTATGGGTGTGCATGTGTGGGTTTGGGTGTGTTCCTACATGTGTGTGTGTGTGTGCATGTGTTTATGCTTGTTTGTGTTTGCATGTGTGAATGTGCATGAACATTCATGTGTGAGTGCCTAAGTGTGTGCATAGGTGGGTGCATGTGTGTGTGCATGTCTATGTGCAACTATTTGTGTGCATGTGTACATGGGTGTGTCTATGTCTATGTGCATGTGCTTGTGTGCATGCATATACCTGTGCATATGTGTGTGTATATTAGTATATTTGTGTGTGTGCATGCATGCATGTGTCTAAGTGGGGTTTTTTTTTGTGAGTGTGTGTGTGCATTGTGCAAGCATGCATGTGTGTCTTTGTTTGCATTCGTGCGTGTGCGTCCATATGCCATTAAGTGTGTGTGTGAATGTATGCATATGTGTCTATGCGTATAGCAATGTGTATAGGTAAGTGTGTGTGTGTGTGTGTAAGTGTCTGTGAGCATGGGTGTGTGTGTGTATGTGTATGTGTATATGTGAGTATGTGCATGTGGATGTGTGCATAAGTGTGCATGTACATGTGTATCTATGCATCTAAGCATATGTGTGTGCCTATGAGTGCATGCACTCATGTGTATGTGTGTGTGTTTGTGCATGCATATCTATGTACACATGAATGCATAAAGCATACTTTTGTATGAGTGTGTGTGTGCGTGTGAAAGCTTCCATCTATGTTTGCGCATCTCTAAGTATGCATGCACGTGTGAAGGAATGATTTTGTTTAAGTGTGTATGCATGTGTGAGTGCATGCACTCATGTGTATGTGTGTGCTTGTGTGCTGCTATGTGTGTTTGTGTATGTGTGCATTTCAACAAGTGAGGTTGTGCTTTTTTGTGAGTGTATATGTGTGTGTGCATATGTGTGCATGTGTACATGTTCGTATGTTTGTATGTTTGTATATGTGTTTCCATGCATGTGTGTGTATATGTGGGTATGTTTGTATGCATATGAGTGTATGTGTGTGTGCATGCATGCATGTATGTGTATGCTTGTGTGCAATGGTTGGTGTATATGTGTGTGCTTTTGTGTGTGTGTTTAATTTTTTGTGTGTGCAAGTGTTTTTGTGCATGTGCATGTGTGTTTGTGTTCATGCACATGTGTGAATATGTTTGTGTGCATATAGATGTGTGTGTGCATGTATGTGCATGTTCATAAGTGTGTGTACATGCATGTGTTAGTGTGTGCATGTGTATATGTGTGTATGCGAACGTGTGTGTGCATGTGTGTGATCATATGAGATTGTATATGTGTGTGTCCATGTATGGATTGTGCTTGCACATGTATGTATATTGGCATGTACATGTGTGTGCATACATGTGGGTGTGTGCAAATGCATGCATGTGTGGCTGTGTGCATGTGTGCGCGAGTGTGTGTGCATGCATTTATGCCAGAGTGTATGTGTGTGTGTGTGTGTGTTCATGCAGGTGCATAAGTGTGAGAGCACACATGTGTGTGTGTGTTGATTTGTGCACTTCTTTATGAGTGAGTGTGTGCTTGTATGTGTTTGTGCATGTGTGTCTATATATGTGCATACATATAAATGTGTGTCTTTGAATACACAAATGTGTATGTCTGTGTTCAACTTTATGTTTATGCATGTGTATGTGTGCATGTATGTGTATGTGTGCTTGTCTGCATGTGTGTGTATGTATGTTCATGCATGTGTGTCCTTAGGCATGTGCATTTTAGTATGTGCATGTGTGTGTGTGTGTGTGCATTTTTGTGCATGTCTATGTGTGTGCATATGCATTTTTGTTTATGTGCATGGTGGTACATACATGTGTGTCCTTATGCATGTGCATGGGTGTGCGTATGCATGTGTGTGCATCTGTGTGTATATGTGTGTGGGTGTACATGGGTGCATATGTTTGTGTGCATATGAGGATATGTCTCTGTGTGACCATATGTGGATGTTTTCATGTGTGTATAAACATGTTTATGTGTGTGTTAGTGTATGTCCATTTGTTTGTATACTTGTGTGCATGTGTATGTTCCCACACATGTCTATGCTTACAAGTGTGTGTGTTGTGCATAGTTGTGTATACGTGTGTGTATATCTATGTGTGCACGAGTGAGTGCATGCATGTGTGTGCGTACAAGTATGCATGTGTGTATACACACATCTAAGCATATGTGTTTATGTGTGTGCATTTTTGTGTGCATGTGTGTGTGTTTATTAACAAGTATTCACATTCTTATGTGGCATGTGTCTGTGCATTTTGTGGTTGCATACATTCTAATGTGTACATGTGTGTCGATTATTGTGTGCATGAGTGCTTACATATGTATGTGTGTACTTGTGCATGTACATACGTGCATGAGTTTGCATGTGCATGTATACGTCAGTGTATGCATGCATGTGTAGGTGTCCATGTACAAGTGTATTTATCAATGTGTGCAAGTGTGTGTGTATGTGTGTATGCATTTCTACATGCTTAAAGATGAGCGTGTATGTGTTATACTTGCAAGTATGTATGTATGCATGTGCACAGATCTATCTATGTGTGTGTAAGGGTATATTCATGCTCATGTGTCTTTAAGTGTGCATATACGTGCATGTGATTGTGTATATGTGTGTGTGATTGTGTGCCTAGGTATGCATCCATGTGTGTGCGTATATGTTTCCATGTGTATGTGTGTTAGTGTGCATGCATATGTTTGTATGCTCATGCATGGGTGTATGCATGCACACATGTGTGAATATGTGTGTTTATGTGCATGTGAACATTTGCATTTGTGTGTGTGTGTCTATTCATGGATGTGTATTTGTGCATAATCGTGTGTGTCTCTATGTGTGTGTGAGTGTTTCCTTATATGTATGAGAGTGCATGCATGAATTTATTTGCATGCCCATGTGTTTGTATGTGTAAGAATTTGTGTGTGAATATGTGTATGTTTTTGTGTGTGCATGTCTATGCATGTGCATTGTGTGTCTACATGCATATGTGAATTTGTGCAAGTGTGCATGTCTAAGTGCATGTGTTGTTGTGTTTTTGTGTCTGTATGTGTGTGTGGCTATATGTTTATGGTCATGTTTGTGTGTGTGCCTATCTATAGATGAATGCCCATGTGTGTGTGTGTGTGAGTTCTTGTGTGGGTCCATGTAGTTTGTCTACAACTATGTCTGTGTATAGATGTCTACATATGTGTGAGTGTTTGTGTATGTGTAGGTGTGTATGCATGTCTCTGTCCCTATTTGTGCATGTGTGTGTGTGCAAATGTATGTCTCTCTATCTATATGACTATATGTGTATGCATGTGTGTGTGGGTGTGCAAGAGTGCGAGCTTGCATGCATATGTGTATGTCCATGTCAATGTGTGCATGTGCATCCTTGTGTAAGTTCAAGCATGTGCATGTACATGTGTGTCTACATGTGTGTCTACATGCATGTGTATGTGTGTGTGTGTGCATGTGTGTTTGTATGTGTTTGCATCATTAGGCATTTATCTATTCCTTTGTGTGCATGCATGTGTGTGTGCTTGTGTGTGTGTGCATGAGTGCATGTATGTGTGTGTGTGTGCATGTATATGTGTACATGTGTGTATATATGGCTATGTGTGCTCTTGTGTGCATGAGTCAATGTGTTTGTGTTTCTTTGCATGTGTGTCTGTATGTGTGTATTTGCATGTGTTCATATGTGTGTGAATGTGAGGGAGTGAGTCCATGCTTTTGTGTGCAGTTGTGCTCATATGTGCACATGTGCGTGTGCACGTGCATTTGGAGATGTGTGTGTTTGCTCGTGTGTATGCATGTGTTTGTGTGTCTATGAGTTCGTGCTTGTGTGCATGTGCATGTGTGCATGAGTGAGTGCCTATCTTTATCTATGAGTGTGTGCACTCATCAAAGTATGTGTGTGTGTATGGGCATGTTTGTATGTGCATGTGTGTCTAGGCATCTTTATGTGTGTTTGTGCATTTGTGCATGTATGCAAGTGTGAGTGCATACATGTGTGTATTCATCTATGCATGTGTGTGAATATATGTGCATGCATGTGTGTATGTATGTGCATGTACGTTCTTGTGCAAATGATTATTTGTGTCTGTGTGTGTACGAATGTGTGTGTGCGTGCATCAGTGCGGATGTGTGCTTATATGCAAGTGTGCATGTGTGTGCATGTGTACGTGCATGTGTGTGTGCTTATTTTTGTACATGTGTATGCCTGTGTATGTGTATGAGAGTTTATATGTATGCATATGCATGCATATGAGTATGCATATGTGTGCTTGTGCATTTGCATGTGTGTGCATGGGTATGTGTGTTTGTTTGTATTTGTGCATCCCTGAGTGTGCATAGGTGCACATGTGTGTTTGCACAAGTGTGTGTGCTTGCATGTTTATGTCTATGTGCATGTAGGCATGTGTCTATGCAAGTGGGTATGTGTGTCTTTGTGCATGTGTATATGTGTGTATGCATGTATGTTTCTGTGTGCATGTGTAGTGTGTGGAGGGGTTTATGCACATGTGTCTGTGTGCGTGGGTATGTATTTTCTTTTGCTTGTGTGTACATGTGCATGTATGTGTGTGTTTTTGCATGTGCATGACTAGGTTTGTGCATGCATGTTAGCACGTGTGTGTCTATGCATGTGTGTATTTATGTATGTGTGTTTGTGTGTGTTATTGTGCAAGTGTGCTTGTGTTTGTTTGTGTGTTTGCATGCATATGTGTTTGTGTAAGTGTATTTGTGTGATTATACATATGTGCATCCATGTGCATGCATGAGTGTGAGTTTGTGTGGATGGGTGTGGGCATATTTCTACGTGTGTTTCTATGCATGTGTTTGTGTATATTCTTGTGTGTGTATGTGTAGACATGTGTACATGTGTGCATATGAGGTAAGTTCTATAACATAGAAATTATATCGATATTTTTGGTGTAGTGACATTTGTTAAAATTAAAACTTTACATGTGTTGTAGATACTCTAACATTGATATTACATGCATACATCTAATGTAGTAATACTTGTTGAAATTAAGACATTACATGTGACGTAGGCACTCTAACATGGATAATATGTGCATGTTTGATATAAAGTTATTTATTGAAATTAAGATATTCCATATGACGTAGTGTTGTTTATCTTATAGACACTAGAACATAAATATTATATGAGTATTTTTATATAGTGTTATTTATTAAATTTAAGGTATTACTAGTGCTATAGATACTCTAGTATGAATATTACATGTGAATGTCTATTATAATACTAATTGTTAAATTTAAAATTTTATATGAGATGTAGGCACTCTAGCATGAATATTATATATGTTTGTCTTATGCTGTGATAATTTGTACAAATTTAGACTTTCGATGAGAATTATGTACTCTAACATGGATATTGTTTGCATATGTTTGCTATAGTATTGATATGTTGAAATTAAGACGTCACATGTGTATTTTATACGGAGCATGTGATTTTGATTTATTGATGCCATTTAATAAGCTAATGCATAAATACTATGAAAACTAAGAATTTAATATGTGAAAGTAAATTAAAGAAATGGCAATTGATGATGTATTAAATGTGATGGATGAACAATGACTCTTAAAAATTAATGTATTGTTTTTTATGACTAGTGGCCATATAGGCCATAAGCTTAAGATATTACCATCATAAGGTGGTTTGTAATCATATAGGACACAAGGTTCAGATATTATCACTATATGGAGGCTAGTGACCATGCAGGTCACAAGATTGAGATATTAGTACTATGAGGTGACTATTATCATGCGGGTCACAAGATTGACACGTTACCATCATGAAGTCACTAGTGGCCATGTGAGCCATACTATGGAGATTTTATCACTGTGGGGTTGTTAGTGACATGTACATCAAAAATATGATAAAATTGAGTATGATTATGCATGAGAATATAATCTGATAAATCAAGAAATGAAGTTTTCATCCTTATTAAGCAAACAAAAATATGATTAGCATGTAAGGTTACTTCATGAAGTGAAAATAAGCACTGATAAGTAAGAGCACATTTAGAATAAGATATTTGGCTATGTGTGCTTGTTATTTCTTTTGTGTTATTTCTTTTATGATTATAACATGTTTTTCTTTGATAGCATAACATATTTCCTCTTTGCATTCATATTAACTTTCATAAATATTATGCTTCATGTATTTTATTAGACCTTACATATGGTTGTCCCAAATTATTCTTTATTTTATATATTTATTTACTCTTAGAGATAGTCTATTAAGCTAGTGATGGTTGGCTTAGTCATTTTTTAGCAAAACTTTTTTAGGTATGATGGAACCTCAACAAAAAATAATTTCTCATAAGAATAGCCTATAAGAAAGGAATGAATTGAAACTACAATATTTTTTGCTACAAGTGTTGTATAAAATAATTTATTAATAATGTGATACAATATACATTGTACTTATATGTGAAAACTAATATAACACTATAAGAAACTTTGAAACCTTTGACACATGGATGTTATGATAGTTTCTCTTATTTAAAGTTGTTGGATTTAAATATTTATAGTTAATAGTTGTAGATATGAACTACATGATTGTCATATTATAGTTATAAATGTTGTATTATTTTACTTGTAAATTTAGAATTCGAACAAAATTTAGAGGCAGTTCTTTTTGTTTGAATTCTAAATTTTGGGAGAAATAATTGAATAAATGGAAAAAAATATGGGATGTCCTACTTATGATATCAGAGATGATTTAATTAAAAAGGAATTAGAGCACAATTTAATGAGCAAATAAATTGAGATGAAATATGGAAAAAATGAAGAAGATGGGTCATCACATTATTGGTATTAGAGTAGTTAAAGTCTTGGTATCACTACTTGAATTTCATTTTCCTAAATAATTAAAATGTATGTAATAGAAACTACTATTTTAGTAAAATTGTCTATAATACAAGAGGTGAAAATAAAAAAATATTTCATAGGATGTAGAAATCAATAGGTTGCCTTTTAAATCCCAATTGATTACGATAAAACAATCAGAATTTGATATTATCATTAAGATAGATTTGTTAATGTTCCATCAAGTCGTTATTGACTATCGAGAGAAGAAATTAAAGATTCACATGATAGATGGTATTAATTTTTTTATTTTTGTAAGGGTAAAAAGGTACCCATAATATTTGTTTTGAAGGTTAAAAGATTTGTAAGAATATGTTATGAGTGTTATCTAATATCAATATAACAATTTGACAAGACTTAACTACAACTATAAGAAATTGTAGTGGCATATCAATATCTACATGTATTTCCTAAATATTTAGCTAGAATCTCACCTGATACAGATGTTGAAGTTATGACTACATTGGTATCGAAAGTGGAACCAATCTCAAAAACACCTTAAAGAATAACAATACTTGAATTACATGAATTAAAAATATAATTACTAAATCATATTAATAAAGGTTTTATCAAACTTATTGTATCCCCTTGGAGTGAATCAATATTATTTATGAAAAAGGATAAAAGCTTAAGAATGTGCATGATTATGAAGAATTGAGCAAGATCACCATCAAGAATAAATATTATTTACCTAGAATAGATGAATTGTATGATTGATTGTAAGGAACTAAAGTATTTGAAAGTTTTGTTTGAAATCTAGTTATCATTAATTAAAAAATTAGACAAGAAGATATCTTAAAAACTAATTTTAAAAAAAGCTATAACATTTTAAATTTCTTGCATTATCTTTTAGATTAATAAATGCTTGAGCAACTTTTCTAGATTTGATGAACAGAGTGTTCAGCTAAAGGTTGGATCATTTTGTTATTATTTTTATTGATCATATCTTAATCTATTCTATAGATGATGTAGAACATAAAAGACACTTGCATCTAGTGTTACAAAGGCTGTGAGAGCACTAATTATATGTAAAGTTTCCAAAATATAAATTTTGGTTATATAGCATATCTGTCATGAGGCATATAATTAGTGTATAAGGAATCTCTATGGATTTTCAAAAAGTAGCAGCTATTATCAAATGTCCTAGACCTAACAATGTAACTGAAGTTTGACATTTAAGGTTTTTTTTGTGTATTATTAAAATTTAAAAAAAGAGTTTATAATATTACAATACCATTAATAAGATTAATTCAAAAGATAGTGACTTTTGAGTAGAATTTAGACTATGAAAGAGGGTTTTGAACTTGAAAAAAAAGTTAACTTTAGTACCTGTTTTAACATTATTTAAAAGTGAAACAAAATTTTAGATATATGCATATATTTCTTTATAAGAACTTGGGTTTATATTAATGTAGAATAATAGGGTTATAGCATATGCTTCTATGCATCTATGACATCATTAAAAAAATTATCTTATATATGATCTTGAGCTTGTTATAATTGTTTTTGCTTTAAAGATTTAGACACATTATCTTTATGGTGAGAAACATTATCTATTTACTAATCACAAAAGTTTGAAGTATATTTTCATCCAAAAAGAGTAAAATTTAAGACAACAAAGGTGGCTAAAACTACTTAAATACTAACATAGAGATTATTTTCACCTAGGAAAAGAAAATGTTCCAATTGATGCATTATGCTAAATGGCCAGTCCCCATAGCATGATATCAAGTTTGGAAAAAGCACAGGTAATAGTTGAAAAGACCAGCTCAATTAAAATGTTATATAAATGGTTGTTAGAAGGAACTTTATCAATTAACTATTATAATAGAGTAATTGTAAGATTTGAAAGTTCCTTACGATGATGATGAAGACATCCAACAAATCCAAGCCAAGATTATTAAAAGAAAGGAATCAAATTTTAATTTAAATGGAGTTGTGTTTTATAAGAATAGAATATGTATTCCTATAATAGGTATATAAAAAACTTTATTAAAAGAGGCACATAATATAAGATATGTGGTACATCCAAAAATCATAAAAACATATGACTTAAAATAGATATTTTGGTGGAATAATATAATGGAAGATATTTATGATTTTATGAGTAAGTGCATGATATGTCAACAGGTGGAAGGGGACCATTAGAGACCAAGTGAGATGTTGCAATCTTTTCATATTCTAATCTAAAAATAGGAAGTAGTATGAATGGATTTTGTAGTTGGGTTACCAAAAACCAACCAAAGATATGATGTTGTATGGGTCATTATTAATAGATTAACAAAATTAACCCATTTTACTTATCACAACTTCTTATTTAGCTAAAAAGTTAAAATTAATTTATTTTAATCAAATTATAAAATTACATAGAGTATTCAAGACAATTACATCTGATTAAGATTTTAATTTCACTTTGCATTTCTAAAAAAAGGTACATGAAGCATTTAATACTGAATTATGATTTAGCAAAGCTTTTCATCCTCAAATAGATGGACATACTTAAGAACTATAAAGATTTTAGAGGATATGTTAAAACTAAGTATATTAGATTTTGGTGAAAGCTAGGATACTCACCTAGTATTTGCTGAATTTACTTACAATAATAGTTATCAATTAAGCATCAAAATGGTGCCTTATGAGACACTATATGATAGAAAATATCATTCACCCATGTGTTTATATGAAGTGATAAAGCTTAATTAGGCCAAGTATTGATAGATGACCCAACACAAAAAATCCCAATTATTTATGAAAGAATATAAAAAGCACAAGATCATCAAAAGAAGTATTTTTGACATAAAACATAAAAAGGTGGAGTTTCAAGAAGAAGATCATATATTCTTAAAGTGGGTCTACTGAAGGGTGTAACTCAACTTAAAAAGGTAAGAAGTTGAAGGGAAAGAATATTAGACCTTTCTAAATACCAAAAAGAGTTGGGGAGGTTGAATATAGAATAGCATTACCTCCAACATTAGTAGACATGCATAATGTCTTTCATACTTTAACGAAGAAAATACATTATTGATCCATCCCATGTAATGCAATGTGATACAAATACCATAAAATTGCAACCAAATCTAAGTTATGAAGAGAATCCTATAAGGATCTTAGTTAACAAGATTAAATATTTAAGAAAGAAAACAATTCTTATGGTTAAGACATAATGAAAAAATCCAAATTAATGTGAAGCTACCAGGGAAATCGACGATGAGATAAGAAAGAAGTATCTCGAGCTATTTTAAATTTTGAGGATGAAAGTCTCACAAGGAGGGGACACTTTGTAACATCTTTGATTGGAGAATATGATACAAATTGTTATGTCTCATAAAACATACAAAAATGTTATAAAATAAAATACTCTAAATTATAAAAAAGAATATCGAATTGAATAGAGCTTATCGAAATAAGTCCAACAACATTTTTGGAGTTCATTTATAATTTTTATGAATTATTAAAGTTAAGAAGTACAAATACGCACACACACACAGATATATATATATATATATATATATATATATATATATATATATTAAGTGTTTTATTTTTCTTAAATTTGAAATTTTTTTCTCCTTCTCCCATCCTTGTGCCCGATGCATACTCTAGAAAAGGTGATTTTCATGCGCCTAGCCGAGAGCTTCATCAAACTCACTCCATTGAAGGTGGATGTTATAGGATCATTGAATATAAATGAAAATGAAGGAGTTTGGTGTAGTGGAAAGAATTTGTGAGTTTTGAAACCACCATTCACGTTTCTTTTTTACTTTAGTTCTTTACTTTTCGATAATGTAAGCTATGATTTTGTTTTCATTAAGATCTTTTTTGTCCATTAGTTTGATAGTGTATAAAATTCTTTGAGTTTCACAAGTTAGGGTCTCAATAAAATAGAAAATCAAGAATGGTGGCAAGAAAGAGGTAATATTTACAATTTATAAACTTAGTTATGTAATTCTATATTGATTGTTTGATAATTGTTTAATTTATATAAGACTTTGTCAATTTTGTAACGAAAATTACAATTGACAAGAAAAAATTCACAAAAAATGTTGAACAGCAACAACATTATTCAAATAATAACAAACATTATAAGATAGACACTCTAACATAGATATTATGTACATAAGTTTGTTATAGCATTATTTGTTGAAATTAAGATATTATATGTGATGTAGGTAATTTATATTATGTGTAGTTTGATGTAGTGTTATTTGTTAAAATTAAAGCATTTCATGTGATATAAGCACTCCAACATAAATATTATATGCATATGTTTGATATAGTATTATTTGTTAAAATTAAGCATTACATGTGATATAAGTACTCTAACTTGGATATTGTATGTATATATTTGATGTACTATTATTTGTTGAAATTAAGATATTACATGTGATGTAACACTTTGACATTGATATTATATGTGCATATTTGTTTTAATGTTATTTGTTTAAATTAAGATATTGTATGTGATGTAGAACACTCTAACATAGGCATTATATGCACATGTTTGATATAATACTTTTCATTAAATTTAAGATAATGTATGTGATGTAGATACTCTAATACTACTATTAAATGCAGATGTTTGATGTAGTATTATTTGTTAAAATTAAGACATTGCATGTGATGTAGGAACTCTAGCATGAGTATTACATATGAATGTTTATTATGTTACTAATTATTAAAGTTATAACCTTGCTTGAGATGTAGAAACTACAACATAAATATTATATGAATATATTTAATGTAGTATTAATTTGTTGAAATTATGACCTTGCAAGAGAACTAGATACTCTAATATGGATATTATATGCATACGTTTGATGTAGCATTGATTTGTTAAAATTAAATTGTTATATGGGAGTTGTGTGGAGATAGAGCACTGGGGATGCTGAGCTTATGACGGTGCCTGGAGACGGAGTGCTGGTGGCAGAGATAGGAGGATAAGTGAATGGAGGACTGGAGACCGGAGGATGGGCCAGCGATGGCCTGAGGTGTTGGCCCAAGACTTAAGAGTGAAGAGAGTCGTTTGGGAGCACACTGCTTTGCTCTTGTCCGGCGCACCTGCACGCTGGGTGGTGGGGCATTACTAGGGTCGAGTCCCTATGGTGCACCTCATGCACTGCCAGTCAATCCAAGGTACCTTACTACAGTACTTACAACCCAGGGTCTTTCGGGCATGTGCGTGTGCCCCGTTTCGTTGTGGAAGACAACACGAAGATGTGGCCTCCTGGAAATTCAAAATTTGAATTATGTGGAAAGCTAGTTTTGGCTGCGGTGCTGGGATAGGTTTAACAAGAAAGACTCTGCACGGTTTAGGATACCTCCTTTTTTGGTGGTGGTTTGCTTTGCATAGGAACTACATGATATATGGTTTTGGTGATACCTGCAGCCTCAGTGGTGGAAGACAAACAGTATAGCAGGAACCAAGGGGAGGAAGAGCAACAAGAAAAATAGGACTTTTCAGAGCAAATCTTCAGAAAGAGAATGTTATCCTATCGCAACAAACAAGATGGAGGCGGACACTGGGAGGAATGACCTGGCTTTTGGAGTATTGGCTGACAATGCGGAGGAGGGGCTCTTAATGCATGAGACAGAGCCATCAAACGATTCTACTGCTTCTACCTGTAGCCCTGTGAACTCGGTGGACTCCGTTGTGAGTCTGGAGACTTTGGCAAAAAGTGAAGGTGCGCTTGTTGATGCTTCTGAGCATCTAATGCGGGGCACTGATGAATGAGGACATGATGATACCTATGTCGAGAAGGTAAGAATGGCTGAGCTGGGGGAAAAAGTGAATAAAGCTAAGGAGCATGGAGGATGCGAGTGATCGGAGCGGACTTTGTGTCCTGATCAGGGTGCTGATGGGGGGGTGGGGTGTATTGCTCAATTGCAAGCTACGAGTAAGGAGGCACAACTAAATAGAGTCAGCTTCAAGGAGGCTTTAATTTCCAAGAACAACATTTCAAACGAACGTGTGACCTCCATTGTGCGATCGTCCATCGTCGATGTAAAGGATTGAGCTGCAGGCATGCCTGACTATGTTGACAATGATGATATTTTTATGTCTCTAAAGTATGCTACAGACGCATCGAATTTCACAAGTTCGATCTGGTCAGACACTTGTATGGGAATACTCTCCCATTTTTCGTTGTCGCAAGAGTGTTGTAGAAGCAATGGGGTCATTATAACTACTTCAGAATTTTAAATTTTCCTTTGGGATGTTTCTGTCAACATTTTCAATCCATGCAAGGCTGGGCAGTCCATGGCAAGTTGCTGGCCAAGCCAAGGGCTTGGACGTGTCGTTACATAACTTTTGGCCAAATGCCAAGACGGTCGTGTGTGCACCAGTGTGGGTGTAATTTCCTTACCTCCCCTTAATATACTGGGACGTTGAAAAAATTTTGAGAATTGTCAAGTCAATTGGGGAGCCGATCTTGCTGGATGGGTGGATCACTGACATGCAGAGATCCACGTTTGTAAGGGTGTGCATCAGAATGGATCTATTGAAACCCTTAAAACTAGCCATGTGTCTAAAAGGGGAGTTTGGAAGAGTCTACCAACCATTCAAATATGAGCGACTGCCTTAGGTTTGTTTCATCTATCAGCATGTTGGCCACCTTGCAGGACAGTGTAGTGTGGGGATGACTCGAGAGGCTATGCCTCTATGCACATCTACGATGATGAGGAGTGAGAAAGAAGCCAGGATGCGTGATGAGACACGTATAACTGTTGTGGCTCATGGAAGCAATGAGTCTGGACGAGGACCGCTTAAGGTTGCTGTGACAGACACACATGACGGGTCTGCCACAGAGGCAAAGTGCTCTAGTCTTCTGAGAGTACTGGGTCGATAATAGGAGTCCCACTCACATGACTCAGAGGGGAACACAAAGCAAGAGGGCCTGGGGCCATGGATGCTTGTTCAACCTTGATGCAAGAGACAAGGCATAAACGCATGATGAAATTCACCTAGCAAAGCAAGTCATACATGCAGAACCTCAAAGGGACTTACTAGAGGTAGGGTAGATGTCAGAATGTATGACAGGGAGAGAAGTTTATCCAATGCTAGAGGGAGGGACTGAATAAGGAGAGCATGGCACCCAAAGGCCAAGGAGGTCGGAGAGAAAGAATCACGTCCAGAAGCTCTGCTGAAAGAAGCAAAAATATGGTAGAAAGTGTAGGAAGGAATAAATAAGGGAAAGAGGCCAATGCCGGAGGAGGTATATGTTATGGAGGAAAATATACGTATTGATAGATGTCGCACTGCTAACATGTAAGAGGGCTACTCCTATGCTGCACTTCTTGAGGTGCTGGGGATATCGGGATGGACATTGGTGGCAGCCTTCTGCTTCATCATGGAGGAAGTGTAATGTTGTGGCTGTTAGCATGTGATACTACTAGACATTTGATTTCAGTCAGGTGCAGAGATTGCTCAGCATATGGAGGAATGTGGTGCGTGTGTGCATTATCAAGGGTGCGATATGCACTGAATGGCACAGAAACTTGAGGTGGTAGGATGGAGACCATGCAGTCTCGTGCTGGCACTGCGTGTGGTTGCATACGTGCGTGATAGTATGGAGCACTCACATGGGGTGGAGGAAACTACCATTTGTGATGAGCACATGTTTTTGTGTGATAATGCTTACGTGCATTCGGACCCCTTCCTGCACTCATCCATAAGGGAAAACTGGGTTACGTGTTGGAGCGATTGTGCCTGTGCTGGCATGGGTTACTACTCGCGCCCCAGCTATGCGCACTTTCATGGTCACATGGGGAGTCCTACTCTACGATGGTGGCAACACTGGGGATATCATAGCATACCTAGATGATGAGATTTGCTGTTTGGAACATAAGGGGTATCTGGGATAAGAAGTCGAGGTGTTATTTATAAAGATTTGTACATGACAGAAACATCACTGTTGTGGCCCTTATGGAGATGCAAGCTCAAAGTTTCTCGAGGAAGGATGCTGATTGGATTCTTAGAAGATGGTAGAGCTTCGCAGTGCAGCCTTCGACTGGGAAATCAGCAGGAATTGTTTTGTTGTGGAAGAGCTGGGTTGACATCAAGGTCACTGGCACCTCCCTGCATGTCGTGGCTAAGCTTAAATGCTATGTGGTGTATGGCCCCAAAGAATAACATAAGCGGCAGAAAGTCTGCGATGTCGTGAGGAAGGAGTCTAGCAACGATGATCCTCTTGTTGTGATTAGAGACATTAACCTCGTTATGGTACAAAGTGAGAAATGGGGTGGGAAATATTCACTTATGGCAAAGGGCAGCAAGAGTTCACGGATATCATGCAAGAGCTACAACTAGTGGACTTAGAGTTTATTGGTAATAACTTCACCTGGTGTAACGGGACGCAAGGTGGCACTCGTATCCTGGGGAGACATGATAGGGGGCTCATGAACACTGTAGGCCTGCATGCGTTCCTTGAGTGTTCCATCATACACATGGGCTAGCTTGGGTCTGACCACTACCCTCTACTTGTTGATTTGGGTGGCAAAACGTTATGGGAGGACAAGAGAAGGATTCAATTTGAGAGTGTTTGGCTGGACTTCCCTCAGTCAATCAGGGTTATGCATCAAGCATGGTGTAGGCAAGCGAGGGGAAATCATATGTAGGAATTGTCGACAATGTTCCATCGCTCTCTAGTTGCACTGTGAAAGTGGAGCAAAGCCAAAGTGGGAAACATCACTAACAACAATGCTAAGCCAGAGAAAAATATTAACAAGCTGCAGATTAAGGAGTCGCATGAATGGCAGGATGATAAGGAAAGCTCGTGCCTTTGTTGCATGATTTTGGCTTTCCACCGTAGCTATGCTCAAGAGGAAAGATGGTGGTGGTAGAGAGCGAAGCTACTTTGGGAGCAGTTGGGGGATCGCAATTCTCGTTTTTTCAATGCGGCGGTGACTGCGCGTGCACACAGGAACTAGATTGCTTAGCTGAAGGAGGCTAAGGTTAAGGTGGCGAACACTTTTGAGAGCATCTATCCTCTCGCCCTTCTTTGAGGCAAAGTGGCACTGCAGAGGGCGTGCACCACCGCCGATGACGGTTGTGCCACAAACCAGCATTTGTGTAGACCATGCTAATCAGATGATCTATAAGGTGACTGAGAAGGAAATCACTGTAGCTATCAGAGGCATTAGAAGGAACAAAGCTCCAATCATTTACTGGGTCAGTGTCGAGTTTATCCAAGGCTACTGGGCGATTACTCACAGTGACATCATTCGTGCAGTGCTCGCCTTCTTTGAGGAGAAGCAGATGTCGAATGAGTGAAAGGATACACTGATTCTTCTTATTCCTAAGAGGCTTGGTGCATGTAAACCAAAACATTTCTGGCCTATCAGCCTCTACAATGCCATATACAAAGTGGTTGCGAGAATTTTAGTTGAGAGAGTTAAGCTGGTGATTCCTTCTATCATCTCGTGCGAATAAGGAGCCTTTGTCCCTGGACGTAGCATTTTGCATAATATATTCATCGCATAAGAAATGGCCTCCACAATGCACTCCTGCACTGCCAAGGTGGGGCTCATGGCAGTTAAATTTGACATGAAGCAGGCATATGACAATGTAAAATGGGATTTTGTGCTTGGGATGCTTAAGCTTATGGGCTTTCCTCCTCTATGGTGCGACTGGATTGAAACCTACATCACTTATCCAAGATTCGGGGTCCAAATTAACGGTATCGACTTCCCTGGATGGAGGCACCGCGTGGGCTCCGGCAGAGTTGCCCTCTCTCGCCTTACCTGTACGTTATCGTGACAGAATATCACTCCGTTCTGGTGCGTGAATATGAGACGAGGCAATTACTCAGGTTTCAGTGTGGACAACATGTGCCGCTGCCTTATGCAAACGACATCCGTCTATATGAGTCAACAACGTGCAAGGTAGCATGCGCGGTGCACAGAATCATGAAGGACTTCAGCATTACTGCAGGGCTACATGTGAACTACTCTAAGTCCAAGGTTTATTTAAGTAGAGTTATGGGCAGGAAGAAAATGAAAATTGTTGTGAAGAAACTATGGAGCAGGGCCAGAACTTTACTTATCTTGGGGTTCCTATAGTGGCGAATCGTCTGAAAAAGATTGACTTCAACTTTCTGATTCAAAAGATGGAAGCTTATGTTGCTAATTGGTGGGTTGGCCCACTTTCGCTCGTTGGTAGAGCTGCAATGGTAACTTCTGTTCCCAACGCCATCTTGAGCTACATTCTGTGCCACTATGTTGTGCTGAAGGGGGTCATAGACGAGATCAAGAGGAGGATTAGAAATTTCCTGTGGTATGGTGCTAACAGCTCGCAAACGATTCACTATGCGTCTTGGGATAGCATCACCCTACCAAAGGCTGTTGGTGGACTCGAGCTATGGAACCTGCGTATTTGGCAGTGCGTTCTACAAATGAAGCATTGCAAGCATCTGCTAAGCCACAAGGATAGTCTCTGGGTGGATATTATGAGACAGAAATATAATGTGGCACATACCACTTCGAACGCACCTTGGGGCACTTCTTATGCATGCAGGCTTGTGCTAAAGGATATGTCGAGCGCTGTGTCCAATTTTGTGTGGAGAATCAACGATGGGAAGAGTGCGAGGTTTTTGGAAGACAACTGAATTGGATTCTTTCCTATTTGCAGCTGGCCTACATTCATTAATATGAATACGATGTGGCTGGCGAGCATGGCCGAGTGCATTACAGTGGCTGGTGTATGGGAAGACTGGAAAGTACATGCATGGGCTGGTGATCTTCTGTTCGATAGGGTGATGCACATTCCCTAGGCCAGGATGTCTGGTCAGGACACTCTGCTTCAATCGCACATGGAGACTATGAAAGTTGATAATGGGAGGTTATACATGTACCTGAGATACAAAGCAGACAATGACACCAGGAGGAGAACGAAGCAGGACGTGGAACAAATGAGGGGGATATGGAAACTGAGAGTGCTATCGAGGGAGCGCATCTTCCATGGTGCATGGGGGGATCATCTTCCTATGAATGTTTGGATGGCACAGAGAGGTCTGCTAGAGTGCAGCGGGTGCACATGGAGGAGTAATGTAGAGGAATCTATGCAGCATTTTATATGGGATTGCCCACGTTCACAGGAGCTCTGGGCTGACCGTCAAGCATGCGAGGCCATGGCCACGCTTAGGCTTGCTCAAGGAGTGGGAGCTGGGCTGGCATTTCTGCAACGATTTCTGGATTTTGTGGGTTCATCGAGGGCGAGACGTGGGAAGGCGCGATGCATGCTGCTACTTTGGCTACCATTATGTACTACATATGGGAGAGATGGAACACTAAGAGTCACAAAGATTTCATGGTCAACTGCTGCACTATGATGCGCAAGGTAAAGATTGAGATTATTGCAGCAACAAAGCATTGCATCTTTTACTCATCCATGTCTAGTAGGAACCCATCTCACTCCTCTAAACTCCTTGTCTCCTACTGGATGGATAAAGGTGAATTATGACGATGCTATTGGGGAAGATGTCGCTGGGCTTGGCCTGGTAGTGAGGGACTAGATGGGGAAGCCTTTACTGGTGGTTGGAAGAAGAGTTGTCTCATAGGTGTGCACAGCTTTGGAGGTTCAAGCAATACTTGAGGCTCTTGATTTGTTAAGGGGCACCCTCTCCCAGTATCATTCAATTGAGATTCAAACAAATTTGATGTCGGTGCTGCAGGAGGTGCACATGCTCATCTTGCACCCGCCTATGGTGGGTTCCTTTGCTGAGGCTATTAAGCATGTACGGAGCTTGCATGCACTTAGATTCTCACACATTTACAGAGAGGGGAATGCGCCAGCTGACTTAGTTGTACGCGCTGCCTATGCATTGATTTTGTGTGGGGGTCAAGGGTGCCCCTTCCCAAGCCCCTCCTTAAACTTATGTTGTTAGACTTCATGTTTAATCCTCCATGAGGATCATTCGTTTTTTACTTTTTTTAAGGCTTATGCCTCCTTTTGAATAAAAAAAAATGAAGTTGTTATATGTATATATTATACAGAGCATGCAATTTTTATGTAATGATGTCAGCTGATGATCTAATGCAAATACTATAAAAAATAAATTATTTACTATTGAAAATAAATTAAGCAGATGATAGTTTATGATATATTAAATGACAAATGAATAGTGACTTCTTAAAAATTGATATGTGCTAATCTTTGTAGTTATTGGCAATCCAAGCTACAAGATTGAGATATTACTATCGTGAGGTGGCTAGTGACTATACGAGTCACAATATTAACATATTACCATAGTGATAGGCTAGTGAACATGTTGGCCACAAGATTGAGATTTGTCGTAAAGATATGCACATCGAAAATATGGCAAAACTAGGCTTTGTTTTATATGAGATTATAATATGATAAATCAATAAGTGAGATTTTTATTGTAACTAAATAAACCATAACAGAGTTAACATGTAAGGTTTACTTAGTTAATTAAGGATAAGTATCGATAAGTAATGCCACGTTAAGAATAAGAGATTTAGCTGCATGTGCTTGCTATTTATTTTAATAATTATAACATAGTTTTTTAATAACATAACATATTCTCTCTTTCATTCATATTGACTTACATCCTTACATGCTATAATTGATATTTATGATTAGACCTTACATATGGTAGCAAAAAAAAAATTACTTATTCTATATATTTATTTACTCTTAAAAATGGTCTACTATGCTAGTCATGATTAGCTTGACCCTTTTCTAGCACTAACACTTTAGGCACTATTGAATCCTAACCAAAAGAGGATTACCAATAAAAATAGCCTAGAATAAAGAAAGAATTGAAATCATAAAGGTTTTTAGTGCAAGAGTTGTATTAAATAATTTATTAATCATGTGATACACTTATCATTTTACATAGCTATGAAAATTAATGAAATATCATAAGAAAATATGCAAACTATGCCACGTGGATGATATGATAGTTTTGCTTGTTTAATGTTATTGAATTTAAATGTTTACTAGAGTTGTGGATATAAACTACATTATTTCATATTATAGATATAAACTTTATGTTCTTATACTGGTAAATTTCCAAAATAGATAAAATCTAAAAGAGACTTTGTTTATTTAAATTCTAACTTTTTAATGGATCAATTGAATATATGGCATAAAAAAAGGCATGCCATACTTGTGGTATTAGAGATGATTTAACTAAAAAAATTAGAGCACATTCTAAGAAAACAAATTAAGTTGGAATTTGGAAAAGAAATAAAGGACATTATAGTGCATGCATTTGTGTGTGTGTGTGTATGTGCATGTATGATTGTGAATGTGTGTGTGTATGTGTGTGCATGGGTGTGTGTGTGTGTGTGTGTGTGTGCAAGTGTATGCCTGCATATATATGTGCATGTGGGAGCAAGTGTGTGTGCATGTGTGTGCATGTTTGTGTGAGTGTTCATGCATGTGTGAACATGCACATGTGTGTGTGTGTGTATGCTTGTAAATCAATGGGTGTGTGTGTGTAGATGCATCTTTGCATGTGTTTGTGTGTTTAAGCTTGTGCATGTGTGCACATGTGTGTATGTGCATGCAATTACTATGGGTGTATAAGCATGCACATGTACATTTTTGTGCATTTATGCATGCCTACATGGGTATGCACATGAGCTTGCTTGAGAAAGCATATGTGCTCATGCATTTTTTTGTATGAATTGGTGTATATGCAGGTTTGTATATGTGTGTGTGTGTATGTGTATGTTTGCTTGTTTGTGTATGCTTGTTCATGTGCATATATGTGCACAATTGAGTGTGTGCGTGTGTGCGAGAGTGACCATGTGTGCACATGTGTCTGCATGTGTGTGTTTGTCTATGCATTTGAATGCATGTACATGTGTGTGTGTGCACAAGAATATGCTTGTCTATGTGCATGCTTGTCTATAAGCCTTTGTGTGTGCAAGTGTGTGTGCATATGACTTTGCATGTATGTGTTTGTGTGTGTCCATGTGTAGGTGCGTGTCTATGTGTAGGTGTATGAGCATGTGTTCATGCAAGTTTGCATGTGTGTCCATGTGTGCATGTGTACATGTGTGTGTATATGTGTGGATGTATGTATGTGTGCACACATGTGTATGTGTGTGTGCATATGCTCTTGTGTGTGTGGATGTGAGAATATTGTTGTGTGTCTCTATGCATGTATCTTTGTGTTTTGCAATGTGTATGTGCATATGGGTGGGTGTGTGCATGCATATATAGTTGTGTTATGGTATGGGTGAGGGTGTGTGTGTGTGCATGCATGTGTGTGTGTGTGCATGCATATGTGTGTGTGTGTAAAAGCATGTGTGTTATTATATTTATGTATGTGTGTGTAACTATTTGTGAGTGTGTGTGTGTGAGTGTATGTACTTATGCAGATGCAGTATGTGTGGGAATATATTTTTTGCATTTGTGTGCACACCTAAGAGTGTGTGTGTGTGTGTGTGTGTTTTCATGTGCATGTATGTATTTGTGTGCATGAGCATGCATGTGTGAATGTGTGTGGGTGAGTGCATGTGTGTGTGTTTTTTGCATGCATGTGTGTGAATGTGGGTGGGTGTGAGTGTGTTTAGGTGTGCATGTTTGTCCATATGTGTGTGTTTGAGTGTTATTTTTGTTTTTTTGTGAATGTTTGTGTTCGTGTGTATGGGTTTGTTGGTGTGCATGTATGCAAATGTGTGTGTGTGTAGGTGTGTGTTTAAGGGTTTGTGTGTGTGTGCATGTGCATACATGCTTTTGTTTATCTATGTATGCTAGTGTTTGTCTTGAGGTTTATGCATGAGTGTGTATGTGCATGCTCTTGCATGCATGTGTCTATGTGAATGTGCACCCATGTATATGTGAAAGTGTGTGTGGGTGTCATTGTGTTCTTGAGTTTATGCATGTGGGTGTACGTATGCATGAGTGTGTGCTTCTATGTATGCATGTGCATGGGTGGGTGCACATGGGTACATGTGTGTTTGGGTACATGTGCTTATGCACATGCGCATGTATATGACGATGCAAGTGTGTATGTCCATGTGCACGAGTGTTTGTATGTGTGCATGTTTATGATTGTGTATGTCTATCTACATATCTTTGTGTGCATGAATGTGTACACATGTGTGTATGTGTGCACATCTGTGTGCATGTGCATGAGATAGTGCAGACATGTGTGTGTGCATGTGTGCATGTGTGCATGTGTGTGTTTGTGTAAATATGTGTGTATGTTCATCCATGTGTATTTAGATTCATATTTTAGTTGAGTAACACGGATGTTGCATTCCATCTCCTTATATTATGCTAAGTGGAATTCTCATATAGTTGATGTCATTTCTTCAAACTTTATACTTCAACTCATTTTAGACATTATATAATCTATCTTGACTCTAAAAAAATAATTTATTATTTTTTTTGGTTTTTCAATTTCACAATAATTCGAAATAAGGTCTGATCAAAACACGACAAACATCATTGTATTTGCTTCGACGTGCTCTGTTGAACTAAATTCTCATCTTTATTTTTCAAAATTCTTTATTTTAGAAAGTTTTGGAAAGTTGTATGGGATAACATAAATTGTACCTAGTTTATTGATCAAGGATGTTATGCTCAATTGCTTAAGTACCTTGAAATGTAACTTTCTTATATATTTTATCTTATTTCTCCAAATGTTTCTCTTTCAGTTGGTTATTTTACTATGTAACTCTAAATCTTATCTCATGTAACTATACATTGACTTCATTTTTTTATGTTACTTTTCTTAAATTTATGTCATTTCAAGTTTAATATATATTTATTTATTATTAAAATAATAATTTATTATTATGTTAGCTTATTTAACTTAGTAGTTTGTAGCAATTCCAATTGAGATGAACAAAACCTTGTTATACACATCTAGAGCTCTATCCAATTTTTTTTATCTTTTTAAATATTTTATTATTACTGGTTTTGCACACTATACAAATCATTTCAATTGGTACCTCATTTGTCGATCAAGGCTCTCAAACTTGATTTGCATAGTGTCATAGATGGCAACTTTCCAATCCAATTTGTCTCATTTATATGAAATGGTTTATTTAATTTGATCATATTATTATCTAACTTAAAAATCTCTTATAATGTGACACTTACATTTCTTTGATTAGGTTATATTATATTATTCATTTTTCTCATTTCAATTATGATAAATATTTTTTTAAAATAAAAATAATATGTTGTTATTAGTTAAGCTAATTTGGGTTAGTAATTCATAATAATTTAAAAAAAGGTCAAATATAAATGAAACAGATATCTTTCAACACATCTCAATGAGTACTATCCATTTAGAAATTAACTTTAAATTTTTTAAATATTTTATTTTCAAAATGTTTTGTATGCTTTATTAGACATTTTTATTTATATCTTACTTAATAATGAAGGATGTTACATTAGATTCCTTCTTATATGACCTTTACATCACCTTTTAGTTTTATTATATTTTCTCAATTTAACTTATTTCATCTCTAATATATATTTAATTAATATTAAAAGCATAATTTATTATTACTTGTGCTTTATTTTTTTTCATAATTCAAAGTAATTTCAAATTTTATTTGATCAAGTCAAAACAAAGGTTTACAGACTCATTTTGATGAGCTCTATCTAATTAAATATTATTTTTTAATCTTTTAAATGTTTTTTAATAGTTCTTATATGCTTTACAAGAGATTTCAATTCTTAACTAATTTCATGTTTGAGGATATTATGCTTGATAACCTTAAATTATGGAATGAAATGTTCTCTTATAATCTATTCCATTTCTTAAAAAATTTAGCTTTGTTTTTCATGCATTTCTATGTATCTCTAAATCACTTCTCACGTGACCTTTACATCATTTTGATTTGGTTATATTACATTGATTCATTATTTTTTATAATTTATGCTTTTTTAAGTTGGTAATTCGTAAAAATATCAAACGGGGTCTTATTGTGAAGAAAGAAATGTCATTAGACTTATTTTTGTGACATATGTCTAATTAAATATACATTATTAAATATTTTACATTCTAAGGTCTTGGAATGTTTTATGAGACATTACTATTTGTACTAGATTTAATGATTAATGATGTTATACTTAATCTCATTTATATATAGGAATGCAACTTGTACAATTTATCTAATTTTCCTAATTTGTTTGGCATTTGTTTGGTTAATGATGATGTTACTCTAAATCTCTTTCAGTGTGCCCTGACATCTCCTTAATTTAATTATATAACATTGCATCAATTTGTCTCATTTCAATTTCAATATATATTTACTTTATGTTTAAAAATTATTATTATTTTTGTGTATTATCATTGTAATTCATAGTAATTTTAAACGAGATTTGAATGAGACCCTATAAACATCATTCCATTTGTCTAGATGAACTTGGTCCAACAAAATATTTATTTTAATAATTTGATGCATTTTATTTTTTAAGTTTTGATGTCTTTTTGAGTAAGTTTATTTGTACGAAATTTGATGATTCATGATGTTACACTCAATCTTCTCATTAGTAGAGAATGCAACTACCTAATACAATTTATTAAATTTTAATAATAATTTATTATTATTTACGCATTTTTATTTTTTAATTAGAAGTAATTCCAAAGAGTTTTGAATGAGATGCAACAAAAATGATTGGATTCATCTAAAGAAGTAACATATATTAAAATATTAATTTTATATTTTTAATTATTTTCTCTTATGTCTTCATATACTTTTTTAAACATTTTGATTCCCACTTAATATTTTGATCAAGAATGTAAAATAACTTAATGAGCTCTATCTAATTAAATATTTATTTATAAATTTTAAAACATTTTATTTTCAAGGTTTTTTAATAATTTATTAGACATTTTAAACTTTAATTGACTTAACTATTGAGAATGTTATACTTATTTTCCTAGAATACAACTTTTGAGTTGAATTTATCTCATTTTTTCAAATACTTTACTTTAATTTTGTGATATTACTCGAAAATTCTAATTTTTTTATCATGTTACTGTTATATCTGTTAGATTTTGTTATATTATATTGCTTCAAATAATCTCATTTCAACTAAAATATATGTATTAACTTAATATAAAAATAATAAATTTTTATTATTTCTAGGTTTTTTTGGGTAATTAGTTGTAGATCTAAATGAAGTTCAATCAACAGGAAAGAATCGTTATTGGAGTCTTGTCGATGAGAAATATTCAGTTAAATATTCCTTTTTGAAAATATTATTGTATAGGATTTGGTATTATTGATGTGAAATATCGTTATTTCAAATATTATTATTTCAATGGTTTTGGTATGTTTTATGAGATATTTCATTTTATACCAAATTTTATTGTAGAGGATTTTACATTGGAACTTCTTAGTGTCTTGGAATGCAATGTTTTAATAAAATTTATATTATCTTTTAAAATTTCTTCTTTTATTTAGTTATAGTTTTTTGTAACTCTAAATCTCTTCTCGTGTGACATTTACATCATATTAATTTGGTTGTATTGCATTGATCCACTTTATCTAGTTTCAACTTTAATATATATTCATAAAAAATTAAAATATTTTTTATTTATGCTTATTTAGTTTTATAATTAGTAAAAATTCCAAATGAGGTTCGATCAAGAAGAAACAAATGTCACTAACGTTATCTCAACATGCTCTTTCCATTTTAGACAAAGATTTCATTATTTTTAAATATTTTATCATCTATGATTTTAGCACGCTTTAAGTGACACTTCAATTCATACGTGATTTGATGATTGAAGTTGTTGTGCTCAAAGATCTTAATATCTTTTAATGAAAGTTTCATGTACTATTTACCTCATTTTTTAAAATGTTTTACTTTGATCTTTTATATTATTATGTAACACTAAATCCCATATCATGTAATATTTACACTATCTTTATTTATTTTAATTATATTTCTTTAATTTATCTCATTCAAGTTTAATATATATTTATTTAATATAATAAGAATAATTTCTTATTATTTGTGCTTATTTCTTTTATAATTTTTAATGATTCCAATTAAGATCTAATCGAGAGAGAACAAATGTCATTAGACTTGTCTTGACAAGTTCTATCTAATTAAATATTTAATTATATATTTTTCAATATTTTTTAAGGTTCTTCACACAGATTATGAGTCATTTTTATTCATACATGATTTGATTATTGCACATGTTACACTCGATTACCTTACTATCTTCAAATGTAACTTTCATATTATTTTATTCTTTCGAATTTTTTATTTTTATTTTTTATACCACCATGGAACCCTTAAACTTCTCTCATAGAACTTTAAATCACTTTTAATTAGCAATATTAGAGTATTTGAATATTTTTAAATTTCAATATACATAACATTAAAATTTTAATTATTTTTTATTTATGCAAATTATATTGATAATTCATACTAAAAAGTTTTCAATGTGAAGTAAATATTATTTAACTCTGCTCAACATGCTCTATATAATTAAAAACTCATTTCAATGTTTTTAAAAGTTTTATTTTTTAGGATCTTCACCATTGTTTCACAAAACTTATGTCATTTTCACAAATTGTTTGCGTTGATTTTTTTGTATAACTATTTAACTCTAAATCTCTTCTCATGTGACTTTTACATCACTTTAATTTAGTTGTAATAAATGGCTTCAATTTGTATCACCATAGCCTTAAAATATATTTAATTAACATAAACGTAACAATATATTATTAGTTATGATTATTTAGTCCAATAATTAACAGTAATTATAACTGTGGTCTAATCAAAATTGAATAATCATCGTTAGACCCGTCTCGATGAGCTCATTAAAAAATAATATTATTTTAAATTCTTAAAATAATTTTTTTTAAGAGTTTTATAATATTCTAAGAAAAAATTTTATTCGTACTTGATTTGATGATAATAGAGGTTACACTCGATCTCCTTAGTGTCTTTAATACATCTTTATCATAAAACTGATCTTATTTCTTTAAGTTTTTCACTTTTGTTTGATTAGATTACATTACTTAAATTTATTTAGTTTCAACTTTCATATACATTTTCTTTATGTTGAACTATTAATTTATTACTTTTTTAATTTTATTTAGATTAGTAATTCACATTAAATCCAAATGTGCTTGATCAAAATGATACAAACTTTGTTGTAATATTATCCAATTAAGGATTTATTTTTATATTTTTAAGTACTAATTTTGTAAGATTTTTTTATATTTTATGAGATATTTTTATCCATGCCTAGTTTGATAATAGATGATATTACACTCAATGAATATATATTTTATGTACAACTTATCTCATTTAATTAGATGTTTTCATTTGATTTTATTATTTTGCTTTGTTACTCTAAGTCTACTCTCACGTTTCCTTCATAGTAACTTAATTTTGTTATTATTATTTTATTATAATTTATCTTTTTTTAGCTTTAGTATATATTTAGTTAGTATTAAAATAATTAATTTTTTTTATTTGTACTTATTAATTGATAATTCATAGTAACTTTAATCAAGGTCTCATCGAGATGAAATAAATGTCACAAGACTCATCATGACAAACTCTATCAAATTAAATATTTATTTCTACTATTTAAATATTTTTTTTAATTATTTTTATTTGTAACCAATTTGATTATTGAGGATGTTATTCTCAATTTTCTTAGTCTCATGGAATGCATCTTTGACTTAAAATTTTTTAATTTATTCGAATATTTTACTTTAAATTTTCTTTATTGTTATGTAACTTTAAAAGTTTTCTTATGTCATCTTTCAATTGTTTTAAATTAGTTACTTTTTATTCCTTCAATTTATCTCATTTTAATTTTAATATATCTTTACTTCTTACTAAAAATATATATTTTTATTATTTATGCTTATTTATTTTGTTAGTTTCTATTAGTTGGAAATGTGGCTCAATCGTGATGAAGTAAATGATATTTGATTCATCTTAATGAGTTCCAACTAATTAAATATTTTTTTTTACATTTTTAAATATTATATTAATAGTATTTGGCATGTTGAATCAAACATTTCAATTCTTGTATGATTTGATGATCGAGGATGCCACGTATGATCTCTTTACTTTCTTGTGGGGTGCTTTCTCTCATAGTTTATCTTATTTCATGTTTTTTGTTTTATTTGGTTAAATTACTATAGAACTATAAATCTCCTCTCACATAGGATTTATATTGCTTTGTATTTATTATATTACGTTACTTCTTTTTATCTCATTTCATCTTTAACTTTTATTTGCATAAACTAAAATTAATTATTTTTATTATTACTTACTATCTAATAAAATAATTTCTATTGATTCCAAACAAGACCTTATCAAGATGAAAAAACATTGTTGGTCTCTTCTTAACAAGATACATCCAATTAACTATTCATTTCATATTTTTGAATATTTTATTTTCTAAAGCTTTGTCATGTTTTTGTGACACATTTGAATATCTACAAGATTTGATGATCGAGTATATTACCATCGATCTACTTAGTATATTGGAATGAAAATTTCTCAAACAATTTATATCATTTTTTCAAATTTTTCGCATTTATTTGGTTACATTACTATGTAACTCTAAATCTCTTCTTTTGTGCGTGTTATAGTGCCATGATTTATTTACAATTAATTGCTTCATTTTGAATTGTACTTTACTTGGTGGTGGACAATGTTAAACTCTAACACCTTAATATCACAGAATGCAACTTTACTATATATATTATCTCTTTTCTTCAAATGTTTTTCTTTTATTTTGTTATGTTATTATGTAACTCTAAATATCTTATAGTGAGACCATTACATCTATTTGAATTAGTTAAATTATGTTGCTTAAATTTGTAACCTATAATATATGTTTTCATAACATTAAAATAATAATATAGTATCGTATGTTCTTATTTAATTTGGTAAACTGTAGCAATTCTTAATTATTTCAGATCATGGAATGTTACTTTCCTAAACTAATTTTCAAATTTCTTCAATTTTATGCATTGCTTTAGATTTATTATTATGTAACTCTAAGTCTCCGTTAATGTGACCATCACATCAATTTTATTTAGTTATATTAGTTTTCATCAATTTAAGAAATTTTAGTATTGATATATATTTACTTAATACTAAAAAATTATTATTAATTACACCAATTTTTTTCAATAGTTCATAGTAATTTCAAAGGATGTTCAGTTAAGATGAAATAATCATTATTTGAGACATCAAAAAGAGATCTATCTTTTTAAAAATTGATTTTGAAATTTTTGAATTTTTTTGTTTCAATGGTTTTTATATTCTTTACTTGGCTTTTATATTCATGATTTACTTGATGATGTCGTAGTAACACTTTATCTCTTGACTAACATGGAATCCAACCTTCAGTTGCAGTTGATCTCATTTATATAAACTTTTTTCTTTGTTTTTGATATGTTAAATAACTTTAATCTATCTCATTTTAACTTTAATATATATATATTAATTACATTAAAATAATAATTTATTACTTTCTATGATTATTTCATTTCGTAATTCAAAATAATTTCAAATTATGTCTTGTTGAGATAAAATAAAAGGCATTGCACTTCTCTCGATGATCTCTCCTCAATTAAATGCTGATTTCTTTTTTAAAATTATTATATTCTATAAACTTTTGGTATATTTTATGAGAGATCTTTATTTGTGTTTGATTTGATGATCGAGGATGTTATGTTCAATCTCTCAAATATCTTAAATTGCAAATTTATTGTATAATTTATCTTATTCCTTCAAAGTTTCACTTTTAATTAGTTATTTTACTATGTAACCCCAAATACCCTTTCTTACGTGATCTTTATGTTGACTTGATTTGGTTATATTACAATTCTTCATTTTAACTCATTTTGACTTTAATAAATATTTACTTAATATTAAAAAAATAATTAATTATTATTTACGTTTTTTAAAATTTCATAATTTCTAGTAATTTCAAATGAGGTCTAATCTAAATGAAACAAACCTCATGTAACCATTCCCCACGTCCTTTATCTAATTAATATTTATATCTATTTTTTAAATTATTTTATTACTAGGGTTTTGGCACATTTTTTGAGTCATTTTAATTCTTACCATATTTGACAATTGATGATATTAAACTCGAGCTCCTTAGTATCTTCAAGTTCAACTTTCTTATATAATTTATTCATTTTTACAAAATCTTTCCTTTGATTTGGTTTTATAACAATTGAGCTCTAAACCTCTTCTAATGTGAAATTTACATCTCTTTCATTAGTTATATTACATTGATTTATTTTAAAATATTTTAGCTATAATATATATTTTCTTAATATTAAAATAATGCCATATTATTATTTATCGTTATTTAATTTTTATAATTCATAGTTATTTGAAAAGAGGTCAGATAGAGATAAAACAAACATTATATCAAATGCATATGAGTGACCTCTATAAATTTAAATAATGTTTTATTTTTTAAAATTTAGCACGCTTTACAACACATTTTTATTCATACCTGAATAAATGATTGAGGAGTTACGCTTGATCTCCTTTGTATATTACAATATAGCTTTTTTTTAAAACTTATCTACTTTCTTTAAATTTTTCACTTTGATATGGTAATTTTACTAAATTATTTTGCATCTCCTCTCGTGTGACCTTTACATTGCATTTATTTTATACTATATTCCTTTAATTTAGTTATTACAACATTACTATATTTTTAATTTACATTAAAATAAGTGTTTATTATTTTTTTTCTTATTTAATTTAGTAATACATAGTAATTACAAATAAGTTTTGATGGAGTTAAAATAAAGAGCATTGGATTCATCTTGTCTTGCTCTATCCACATGAGCATTTATTTTTAAATATGCAAACATTTAAGTTTTTAGGATTTTTATATATTTTATAAGACACTTTAATTCTTACCTTATTTTATGAACAAGGATATTACACTTGATCAACATAATATCATGGAATGCAACTTTTTGTGCAACTTATCTTATTTCTTCAAATATTTTACTTTGATTTCGATATATTTCTATTTATCTCTAAATCTCTCTCATGTAACCTTTACAACATTTTGATGGTGTTATATTACATTTATTAAATTAATCTAATTGCATGTTTGATATATATTTAAGTAATATTAAAATAATAATTTATTATTATTTAGATTATTTATTTTGATAATTAATGGTAATTTTAAATGAGGTCTAATCAAAATGAAATAAATGTCATTGGGCTAGTCCTAATTAGCATTAAATAGTTTAATATTTATTTTTTAATTGTTAAATATTTGAGGTTTTAACATTTTGGCTTGTTGTTTAAGGCATTAATTCATTTATAGTTCGATAATCAATGATGTTGCACTCAATCTCCTTAATATATTATAATACAATTTTCACGTATAATATATCTCATTTCTACAAATATTTTTGCCTTAATTTGCTTATATTATAATGTAACTCTAAATCTCTTCTTATGTGACTTGTATGCCTTCTTGATTTGGTTACATAATATTGATTTAATGTATCTCATTTGGACTTATCTTAGTGAGCTCTATCCAAATAAATATTCTTTTTAATATTTCTTAGACATTTTATTTCTTATGGTTTTATCAATTTCACCAAACATTTTGATTTGTACCATATTTTATGACCTATAATGCTACACTTAAACTCATTATTATTCTGGAATGAAACTTTTCCATTCAATTTATCACAAGTTTTTAATTTTTTTACTTTAATTTTGTTTTACTTCTTATAATTCTAAACCTTCTCTAGTGTGGAATTTAAATTATTTTGATTTGATTGTATTATATTGCTTCATTTATCTAATTAAGCTTTAATATATATTTACTTAATATAATAATAATAATTTGTTATTATTATGGTTAATTACTTTAGTAATCCTTGATAATTCTAAATATAATTCTATTAAGATGAAATAAACATTATTAGACTCCACTCCACAAACTATATCAAAATAAATATTCATTTTATAATTTTAAATATCATTTTTCTAGTATTTTACATATTTTATGAGATATTTTCATTCTTACCTAATTTGAAAGTCAAAGATGTTATACTTAATCTCATTTGTATTTTGTAATGCCAATTTAAAGTAAAATTTATCTTATTTCTTCAACTTTTTCTGTGCTTTAGTTACATTGTTACTAAACTCTAATTATCCCCCTTTGTTATATTTGCATCACTTTGATTTTTTTATATTATATTACTTCAATTAATCTTTTTTCACCTTTATCTATATTTATGTAATATTATATTTATATTTGATTAATATTTATGCATTATTTCTTTGGTAATTCATGATCATTCAAAATAAAGTCTAATAAAAAAGCATGTCATTATACTCCTCTCGCTATTCTCTATCCAACTAAATATATATTTTTTATATTTTTAAATATATTTTTTAATGGTTTCACTACTTTATAAGGTATTTAGATTCATGCCTAGTTTGATTTTCATGGATGTTATACACAATCTCTTTAGTATTTTAGAATAGAACTTTCTTTTTAAATCTTTTGTTTTATTTTGGTTGTATTACTATATAACTCTAAATCTCCTCTCATGTGGCCATTACATTATTTTGAATTTTCTATATTACATTACTTTCATTTATCTCATTTCACCTTTAATATATTTTTACTTTATGTTTAATTAATATTTTTTAATTATTTATGCTTATTTACATTATAATCTATAATAATTCCAAAGAAGATTTGATTATGACCAAGAAAACATATTTTAATTCATCTTAACGAGCTCTATTCTCTTATGTACTATGCTCATATTTCTAAATATTTTTTTATAGTTCTGGGATGTTGAATGAGATATTTTCATCCTACTAAATTTGATGATCTAGAATGTCATAGTTGATATCCCTATTATCATGTAATATAACTTTCTTTTATAATTTATCTCGTTTCTTTGCATATTCACATTGATTTAGTTATATTTTTATAAATCTTCTCTCGCATGACATTTACATGTATTTGATTTAATTATATTTCATTACTTGAATGTATTTTATTTTAGAGTATGTATTTAGTTAATTAATATTAAATTATTATTTATTATTATTTAAGAAAATCTATATTGGTAAGTCATAGTAATTCCAAACAATATCTTATCAAAATGAAACAAATATTATTATGCTCATCTCTAGAGCTACATAAAATTATATATTCTTTTTTTTATTTTTTTAAAGTATTTTTTAAAGTTTTTTTAGGCTTTAGAAGTCATTTTGGATCCATCATAGAGTTTATCTACTTTTTTATATTTTTATCTTTGATTTGCTTATATTTTTATATAACTCTAAATATCTTCATGTGTGACATTTATTTCACCATGATTCAATTACATATCATTGCTTCAATTTCTTCTTATTTCAATTTTAATATATGTTAACTTAATATTAAAAGATAACATGTTATTTATGTTTATTCATGTTTTATAGTATTTCTAAATGAGTTCACATAAAGATGAATCAAATATCATGCAACTCATCTCGATGAGCACTATCCAAAGAAATATTTACTTCTTTATTTTTATATATTTAATTTTCTATTTTTTATGTATTTTATGAGACATTTTAATTTATACTTGATTTGACAATAAAGGATGTTACATAGACTCAATAGTATCTTCGAATGCAACTTTCCCATTTAGTTTATCTCAAATCTTGAAATTTTTTACTTTAATTTATTATGTTAGTGCTTAGCCCTAAATCTCGGGTGACCATTGCATCCCATTGATTTTTTCATATTACATTGCTTCAAAGTATAATATTTTTGTCTTTTATATATTTACATAATATTAAAATAAAAATATATTATTATTATTTATGTTTATTTAATTTTGTAATTCACAACAATTACAAGTAAGGTTTGATTGACATGAAATAAATGTCATTAAACATTAAATTAAATCTTCACTTCTGCAGTTGTCAAAAATTTATTTTTTAGTGTTCTAACAAGTTCTATAGGGTACTTTGTTTCATTACCTAATTTGACAAATGACACAACTTTCTTATTAAATTTATATTTGTTGTACAAAATTTTGACTTTATTTCATTAATTACTATGTAACTCTAAATTTCTACTCCTACGATCTTTGAATTATTTTGACTAAATTATGTTAGATAGCTTCAAATTAACTAATTTTAACTTTAATATATATTTTATAAAAATAATAATTTATTATTAACTATCT